>CM067478.1:2130736-2196131 GCA_034552555.1 Semaprochilodus insignis
TCACTCAGAGTAGCTTCCAGAGCTCCAAATTTATTTTATTTTAAAGTCAGTTTCTTTTGTAATACCAGAATCCAGAACAATTTGGCGTAATGCATATGATAATCCCTTTAACTTTGTGGAAATAAGCATTAAAATGTTGCTTAATTAGGAGATAACGAACAGTTGCATGCTAGTTAAAATACAACTACAGGATTTGACTAAACGTGTGCAGCGATATTTTCCAGCTACCTGTTGGTTAGGTTGTTTTGCTCCTGGTGATTCTCCTGCAGAGTTTTGTTGCAGCGATAATGATATGATTGAATTAGGAGTGGGGATATCACCAGTTTGAATATATAATCTGTAATGTTGAATATGCTGTGGTATAAACCTCAGCAATGTTGTCAGTTCCAATCATTCCAATAACTGAAGTCGTGGTGGCGGTAAATCGCTCCCTGCTACAGTTTCTTTATGAAGACGATTCACGTTTACTGTCATAACCTAAACAGTAATATGGAGCTGCAGAATTAATCCTGTATTTATTGTTATTACAGTGTGAGTTTATGTGACGCCTTATGGGCTGCGATGTCATGCCTGATATTAAAGTAATGGCTAAACCTGGGTCTCCCACATGGAGCATGAATGACTTAACCAGACTCCTATAAAGCTCATAACAAAGCTCATACACAGCTCAGAAACTGTCCTGAACGATTAGCCTTAAACCTGTTTATTTCCCCTTCCAGTGTGTTAAATGTACGAAGCAGTAATGGCCACTGTCACATCTAACCTGCTTCATCATAAGGATCCTGTTAAGCCCCGGTGATCCTAGCTCTAAGGTGAATCTTGTTCTTGCAGGTAAACAGTAAACATGTACCAAGTAAATCCTCTGAATGGTGTTCCACTGACCTATAAATGACCAATACACTTCACCATATTTCTCTCCTCTCCATGTTAATTGGGTGGTCCTAATCTTAGGTCACGCTTCTGTAAGCAGCTAACCAATCAGAAGGCTGACGTCTCTGGCCCCGCCCACATAAAACAGTTTCAGTGTCAGAGAAACTTGGAGAGCTAAACCTAACCAGCATAACCCACAGCTAGCAAGCTAGACCCCCTGTCGCCTGTTCCTTCCACGTACCAACATTGTTAGTTCGCCTGTTCCTTCATTCACCTGTTGCCCCCTGTCGCCTGTTCGTTCCATATACCAACATTGTTAGTTCGCCTGTTCCTTCATTCACCTGTTGCCCCCTGTCGCCTGTTCGTTCCATATACCAACGTTGTTAGTTTGCCTGTTCCTTCATTCACCTGTTGCCCCCTGTCGCCTGTTCGTTCCATATACCAACGTTGTTAGTTCGCCTGTTCCTTCATTCACCTGTTGCCCCCGTCGCCTGTTCGTTCCATATACCAACGTTGTTAGTTCGACTGTTCCTTCATTCACCTGTTGCCCCTGTCGCCTGTTCGTTCCATATACCAACGTTGTTATTTCGCCTGTTCCTTCATTCACCTGTTGCCCCCTGTCGCCTGTTCGTTCCATATACCAACATTGTTAGTTCGCCTGTTCTTTCATTCACCTGTTGCTTCGTCTATACGATAGTTTGTCCTGCCATCTGTTAGCTCGCCCGTTCATCCGTGTGTGCGTCTTTTGGTCTGTGGTTTTCCGTCCAGTTAGCATCATATACAAGCTGGATAACGATGTTAGTTCTGTATGAGGGGCGGAGCAGGCTAGCAGTGTGTTTTACAGAAAGCTGTCAGTCAAGCTGCTCATTAGCCACGCCCACACATTTCTCAGATAGGTCTAATCAGCTGTTTTTAAGCCGTGTTTTATCATGTTTGTATTTTTTATTCAAACTTTGCTGGATGTTTAAGGTAACACTCAAGTTTAGTATTATACATCTAGTATCTAGATATATATAAATATATATAAAGATATATAAAGAATAATTTATACCGAACAGTGACGCTGTTTCCTTTGTCTAGTTCCCGGATGTAGATGGGAACCAGAGTGTTATTCGGTTTCCAGCATTTGAGCCAAACAGGTCTCCAGACAGAGTAAAGAACAGAACAGAGCCGCTAGCTTTAACAAGCATTACAGTGGCAGATAGGAGCTTCTCAGCGAGCGCACACGCCTTTTCTCTGTGGCACGTTTGCTCTCTCACGTTTTCCCTCTCTCTGAAACGCAAACACAGAAACACAAACCCCAATTTTACAACAACGCGATAAAACCGCAGCCACAGTGTTCAGTTGGTGTGTTGAATCTGCAGTTTAGTCATTGTATTTTCTTCGTAACCAAGACAAAATACATCCCAGACGGCAAACCTGTTCTGGCCCACATTCCCCATTTGCCAGATGGGTTGACTGCAGTTGGGATGGCACGCCTCAGCCAAAAGTAGGCAGCGCTGCCGTATCTGTGCCAGAAGTGGGCCAGATCTGTTTTGGGACAGGTGGGCCAAATGCATGTTGTAAATACCTTCTCACCATCTCACAGCAGATTTCCAGTGCCGACAGTGGGCCAGCAGCGCCATGTCTTGGCCAGATGTAGCACACATTCTCTTGCTATCTGGGATTTAGCAGTGCCATGTTTTTTATGCAATGGTGAAAAAGTAATTAATAAAATTAATAAAACACAGTGAAAAACGTGTTCAGTAGTCGTTTCGTTTTATTCGGTTTTGGCTTCAGCCAAAATTTGCATGTAAAATTTGCATATAGAAAAGTGTTCTTGCAATTTTGATGTTAGTTGTTGTAACTTAATTTTACTACACAGCAAGAAATGATGCTGTTTACTTGAAACGGAGGTCAGTAAGACCATCAATTGAATATAATTATATAATATCATGATTGTAAATTTTCCTATCTTCCCAAAGTGGTTGATGTAAGGTGCCGTTTTTAGCAAAGACCATGAGGGCTATTTCTGTATTATATGTTGCGTATGAGTGCACCAAATAACAGCGTTTTGAGGAAGTGGTTAAAGTAGATATCAATAAACATAGTGGCGAGTTGAACTTATGAATGAATTCACAATGTGCTTCATGCTTTTGTCAAATCCGTCTACTTTAGATCCATTGATTAGCCCGAACAGACAGGCCACATTATTTTTGGGGTGCCATGTTCCCGGCTTAGTAAGGAAGGCAACCTGACCAGACTGGGCCTCCTGCGACCCCTTCCTGCTCTTCACGTGGTTGTCAGGAAGCATGACAGCTGAGGCTGGAGGGCAGCTGCTTCCTCCTGGGTTCTGCCACCTCAGCCTCTGGAGGCCCTAGAGACGGCAAGCACTGCACTTTTACCACAGAGCCTTTAATAAAGCAGTGTTTCAGAATTCCAGTTCCAGCCCGGTAATGATCTAGTCGAGGGTAACAGTGGCTGGAAAATGCATTGCCTAAGAGCAGGGTCGGGGGGAGAGGGATCCTCTTACCAGACAGCATTATGGTAAACATATTACACGTTCATAATTCCGACTGAACAGAGGCGCTGTGGTGAGATCCGTGAGATAAACCAGCGACCAGTTGTAAAGGAACGTGGCACAGACCGCAGCTCTGATTGGCAGATTGGGGCCGAAAGGACGGGCCGTCAGGGTGACTTTGCTACTACGCGGTGGAGAAATAAATTAGCAGCTCCGAATGAGGAATCCTCACAAGCTGAGAGAGCTGACAAGGGAGATTTGATCTCCTGGCCTGCAATTACTGGTCTGTGTATGTGGTTGGGTGTGTGGGTGGCTGTGTGTTGGTGAGCAAGGGTGGCTCGGAGCATTCTCACGCAGCAGGGTTACTTTTATTACTTCAGGCCTTGAAATAAAATCTCCTTCATTTCTTTGTTTTTCTCCACGCTGGAGGGACAGGAGTGCCCTGTGCAGCAGAAGCAGGCAGTATGAGATGTGACTGTTATTGAAGAATTACAGCAGGACACACGGAGCGTATCACGAGCGATAGTGCCGCCAGGACTGCCGCTTCCAACAGGCACGACAAATTCACAGGTTGGCCAAATCCCAGTCTTCTGGACGGAGCAGCATAATTGATAGCTGAAGTTTGTGAAGTGTTGTTCAAGCTTTGCAGTGGGTAAAGCTACAGCAGGAGACCCCAACTTACTAGTCAACCAGAACACGGACCAACTCATCTCTTTCTATGCACACAGGAGCAGAGGAGGAGCGGTGAGGAGCAATGGCCAAGATTAACGCGTTGATGATTGTGCCACGTTCAGATCATATAATGCCGTAAGGTGTTCGTGGCTACTTTTGGGCTCGCTACATTAAATCCACGTGTTCCTGGTAACCTTTTATCTCTGCTGACAGTATGTCTGCAGATTAGGGATGCACCGGGATGAAAATTTTTGTCCGAAGCCGAAACCGAAACTGAGCAAAATGAAACACGTTTTTCACTGTGTTCATTCATTTTAACCATTGCATAAATTAAATACGCTGAATGTGTTTTTGTCCTAACTAAACTGCAGACGCTGAACAGCTTAACATACCAGCAGACACGCCAACGAAGCACAATATGACTTAAATAAATAAAAAAGCAATAAAAAACGTAATCCCAGCCGACAACCATAGCGTGAAGGAAGTAGCTGAATCTGCAGGTGTATGGAAGTGTACGGTCATACGGGTCTATCAGCAGTGGCTAAAATCCCAGTCTACAGGGAATTCTCCTCAGAATCGTGCCAGGGAAGGCATCCACCAAATCTGGCCCAACTGCGCAGTTCTTTGATGTAAGAGTGTCTGAACATTGATGTGGCCTACATCCAGAAACTTGTCTAGTACATGCCAAATCCAGTCACAGTTATTGTTATCACTGTTATTGGTGCTTGTGGAGGTGTTACACGCTATTAGGTACGTTTCAGTCACAGGGGACTTTATTTATTTATTGTCCGGTTAACTGATGATGACAATAGTAGATCATCAGAAGACACGTTCCTCACCAAGTTTTGACTGAGTTCACTGGCGTCTGAACCATAACCCAGTTAACATGGTGCTCTGCCCCACATTGTAATTACACATTTTCACCAGAGAGGTCTCCAAATCTCCAATATTTATATAGTGCCAGCAGTGGCTAAAATCCCAGCCTACAGGGAATTCTCCTCAGAATTGTGCCAGGGAAGGCATCCACCAAATCTGGACCCAACTGCACAATTCAGTCTCAGGTGACTCATTACTTTCAGAACACTGAACTGTTGCATGTTCATTAAGAAGACAGATGTAGACCAATTATACAGACTCTGTAAGCAACAAAAAACAGACTGTATATTATGTTTTTAATAAGGGTGAAGAAATTTGAATAGTGTATTAAAAGTCCCCTATGAACTCTGTTGAAGTAAAACCTTTATAGATCATACCTTTTCTTAATACGGCTCTACTATTTTGCTCGTGCATTTTGACTGTTCCGTCCATTCCAGCCTTGTTTGGTGTGAAAACGTCTTCAGGGACCGTGATGATGTCATACTTCTACTGTATCACCCACCTTCACTGGTTAACCAACTCTACTGAGAAGCCTTGTAACCATCTTAGCATTTTGCTCACCAGAGGCATCCTCTCAACACACTGACCCACACTGACCTCCTGTCCACATATTTCCAGAACCACTCTATCTTTCGCTCTCTCTTTCTCTGAATTGGAGTCAGGCTTGGAGCAGACAGGCGCCGAACGTGTGGGTGTGGGAGAGAGAAAGAGGATTTAACACCGACTGTCAGAAGCAGAAAGACTCAGATATGGCCTGTGCTGGTGTGAAATGCACAGGCGCTCCAGCCTTTTCCCTCCAAGCCCAGAACCTCCTTGCTCCAATTACCCAGCACAGCATCACTGTTATTATTGGACCTCACTGTCTCACCACAATACACAGTGGAAGCCTTTTCCTCTCGCAGGCGGAGCGCTCGCTCTTCCCGCAGATATGAATCTGATTGAATAGCTGATGAAACTGTCCTCTGTTAGCTTTGAAAGGTTTTGATTTTGTGAATTGTAAGGCCGGCAGGCATGACCGCTTAATCCGGAGTTCCCGCAGCGCTTGGTGCAGATAGGTTTTAATGTACCAATCGTTCAATCGGCCTGATCTATTGAAGTCCCTTTGGCCATCGGGATTCTGTCCGAACTGTCTGCTCCTTAATTAAAAGCAAAGCGTGAGGGTGTAAGCAGAAAGCTGCTGAGGAGATTTCAGCAGTCGATTGTTATCTGGCACGCGGCTCATATCAGGAGCAAACAGCGACGTGACTTCCAGTGTTGATACAGTACCATTCACACCTATTCCAGGAGGGAATTTCCTTGTTTTTCCACGTGTTAGAATAATACCGAATAAATCAGAACCATCAATCAAGATATATGGAACTATGAAGTTAGCAAAGAGACTTATGCCAGGATCAGACAACTTGAATTCAGCCTGATATTGATCAGGAAGTTTCCATGTACTGTGACAGAATTGAAGAACAGTGATGGGACGCCCTCCATGACACCCCAAGACCAAAAGTCTAGCATGTCAGAATTTTTGGCATGTTATTATATGCTTATTTATGTCGACCAATAAGAGGACAGAGTGTTCACATACTGTGTCGCTGTTGTCCAAAGACGAAAACAAGTGTCTCCAAAATGGGACCTTTACAGGAGTGGCTAAAATCTAATTTGATTTAATTAAGTGAGTGGAACCAGACTGTATTTCTGTTGGTCCATTCGTCATGAAATTCCCACACATGGCTGTTTTCCAGTGACAGTGCCGGTGCCAAAATCTTTTTGCTTTTCCACTGCAAAAGAAACTGGTTCGTGGCCGGCAATATCGGTGCTGTTCCAGCCCCGTACACTCGCTGGTCTGGAACTGTGGAACCCGTGATGCAAGTTGCAAAAGGACGTGGTGCTGCCGTCCAAGTTGCTGACGCAGCAGCAAAATGACCTATCGCTGGGCTGCTGAAGACCACCATGTTGTTCTTATGCTTTGTGCACCAGTTTCTGCCTCTGAACTAAGAACCGCCCACATCTAGATATGTGATCGCTCGGCTCTCGAACCAGTGGGAAAGGTGGCTTGTTCTGAACCAGCACCAGCTCTGGCACAAGCACTGGCATTTCGTTAGTGGAAAACAGCTGCTGTGTGTACAAATTGATATAAATTGACATTTTTGCTGAGACAGCAGTACCCTTACCGTCCCGATCTTTCCTAGAGGGAGAACCATGATCCAAAAAGATAAATATTGGCAAGGAATGGCATTTATAGTGTCGGTATACATGATGCTGTTTACATGCGAGTTTCCTCGAGTTCTCTTTGAAGGATATACAGCCAGTTTTGACCTTTTCAGGACCAGTCAAGTGTTTTTATTAACATTCCTCAATATAACTTATATACAGTGGAATGAATTGATGCTCTTCAGGTCTCATGGTGCAACACACAACAACAGCAATGTACAGGACTGCAGAGAGTCCAAACACACGACAATGTAAAACAGTGCACAACATACAACAAGTACAGCGGACAATAAATATACACAACATGACTATACAAGACAATAGAGAGATACAGGACAGTATGTATATGGGGAATTGGTGTTTAGCAGCAGGTCGTGATTAAGGATATAGTGCAAACATTTGTCAGGTGTGAACTGTACAGTGCGGTTAGGACTCGTAACGTGCAGTGATGGTAAAGAGGACTATTGACGGTCAGTGGTGGGTGAAGTAAAGGGTCTAGCTTAGTCTGGGAGTATGTTGGGCGGCATGTTTCATGATGCTCAGGATGGAATCCCCAATTGCTTTTTCAATCTTTTCTTTCAGATCACAAATCCGCCAAAATCACACACACACACACACACACACACACACACACACACACACACACACACAGCGTTTTTGTAGCCATGATATAGAATTTCTTATATACTTGTAATTTCTTATATAGACCCTCCTCCCCAACAACCTATCAACTCACGCAGGGACGTGAATGATGATGGGGCCAACGTCAAACATGCCGTTCTCCCGACCAAGATACGGGAAGAATTTATGCCCGGAGAAACAGAACTGTTGTGTAGTCTGTAGGCTCTGGCGTATCTGTTGACTGGGGTTCAGGTTTGGTGTAAACAGTGTGCGAGAGAGGAAGAAAGGAATTCCTGGATGAAGAGGCCATAGGGCACTCTGTAACTGACAGCAGTTGTGGGAGCTCATCCTGACCTCTCACCCAAATAGGAAGTGATGTAGTCACAGGGTGTTGGTGCTGATCCACATGTCCCTGATAGGGGACACGGAACGGAGGAAGACTGACAAAAAGTGAAAGTAAATACGTGATTCATTATTCATCCAGCTGCCAGAAAGGCTGCTCCATAATTCATCTCTCTTTGCGCGGAATTACATTGATTTCAGGGCTCGGAGGTGCCGTGCCGGTCCTGCAGCCTTACCTCTGCCGACTGTGCCTGTTTAGCTTTCCTGGGAGCATCTCTGTGACGAACCTGATCTGTCAGTCATCTGCTGCAGAGTCAAAGGATAAAGACCACTTACAGAGACCACTGAGAAAAATGGGGGTTCCATGGGAGGCCAGGCCACTTTTCTCAGTCCTGGACGATAGAAAATCAAATTTCTATCAAATTATACTGTATTTTCTGATCTCATACAGGAAAGATATGGTATCACAATGTACAATACAAAATAAATAATATGTATTTTTATTTGTGGGCAGTTTGTGGTTCACTGCCACAGTATCTGCACCACTGTTCAAAAGTTTACGATCACTTCGCTTTGCTTTTAATATTAATATTTATTATTATATAATGTTAATAATTGCTTTCCTTCGTTATGTGTGGAATGAAATACTTTATTCCATATCTTATTTTAAGATCCTTCATTTAATATTTCAAATACCAAACAAAAGCTTATTAAATGATATATAATGCAAGAATTATGTAGAATTAATTGTGCTATAATTATCTTAAGTAATGTTGTTTCCTTTATGGATGATCTGCAAGACATTCTAGAAGTACATTTTATTTATGCATTTATTCATCTTCTGAACGGCTCGTGCTTTAGGGTCAGGCGGGTGCTGAAGCCTCTCCCAGCTCTCATTGGGCGGAAGGCTGGAAACACCCTGAACAGGCTGCTAGTCCATCACAGAGCAGACACACACACACATATATATATGTATGTATGTATATATCACGCATGGGGGTGCAGTTTAGCATCTCCGGTTCACCTGACTGCATGTCTTTGGACTGTGGGAGGGAACCAGAGCACCCGGAGGAGGAAACCCACACAGACACGGGGAGAACATACACACTCCATACAGGAAGGACCCTGGACACCCCAGCTGGGAATCAAACTCAGGCCCTTATTGCTGTGAGGTGGCAATGCTACTCACTGCGCTACTTTGCATTCGAAGTCAGTCATTGACATCAGTCATTGAGATGTACAGGAAGTCATACAGAGTGGTTTGGTGTGAAATGGTTAATTACAGAGAAAGGAACAATATGTCATATGAAACAGTCTGGCAAATTCCTATTTCATATTCATAGGTCTCCTCCTCCCTCTTCACTCCTCTTCCCATTTACTCACCAGTCTAGAAGAAGTCTTGTGTGCACATGTGACCGAATCCCAAATAGCTGTTTATTAAACGTATCATGCCCTCTTGGAGACATTTGAGGTTTAGCCCATACAAAGGGAAAACTGACAATCAACACCATTGTAATGATGCAGCAGAGGATAGGTAGTTTTTACCTGTGCTACACACTTAGCTGCCCTGCTCTGTAATTGCCCCTGCACCTAGATTCTTCCGCTTTACATGAATAACGCTTACAGTTGGCTAGGGCAGATCTAGCAGGGCAGAACTTTCATTCATTTGTAGTGGGTTTGTCTATGGTGATTAAATGACCATGTGCTTGATTTCATGCACCTCTTATCTTGTATTTCCCTTGTGTGCTGCACTATATGTTTGAAAGTATGTAGATGGGGGTGGTTTGCTCGCTGTCCTCTCACTTGCTGCAGAAGCAGCCTTGGTTCTTTTGGGAAGTGCTGTATAAACAGTGCTGTATTATGATGTGCTATATTATGATGAATGGAGGTTACAGTTGGCGAGGGCGGGTCTAGCTGGGGAGAGCTCTTCAGTACGACTCATTCTGATACCGGTGTTCGTCTATGGTGATTGAATGGCTGTGGGTTTGATTTTATGCACCTCTTCCCTTGTTTTCCCTTGTAGACGGTCACTCTCCCTTCATTTGCTGCAGCAGCAGGCTCCATTCTTCTGGGACGGTTTTACAGTACATGTTGGAACATTGCTGTGAGCATTAGCTTGGTACTAATATAGGACTGGAGATAGCATAGGGTGCCAACAGAAGTTACAGTTGGCGAGGGCAGATCTAGTGGGGCAAAGATTTTATGGATTTCTAGTGGGATCCTATATTGTTTAAAGTCACTGCGCTCTATATCTGTATGACCTATTCTGATATTAGTGATTGTCTATGGTGATTAAATGGCTACGTGCTTGATTTCATGCACCTCTTTTCTTGTATTTCCTTTGTATGCTGCACTATATGTTTGAAAGTATGTAGACGGGGGTGGTTTGCTTGCTGTCCCCTCACTTGATGAAGAAACAGCCTTAGTTCTTTTGGGAAGTGCTGTATAAACAGTGCAATATTATGATGAATGGAGGTTACAGTTGGCGAGGGCAGGACTAGCGGGGCAGAGTTTTCGTGGATGTGTAGTGGGATCCTAGAACGTCACTGAGCTCTTCAGTATGACACATTCTGATACCGGTGCTTGTCTATGGTGATTGAATGGCTGTGGGCTTGATGTTATGCTCCTCTTCTCTTGTATTTCTTTTGTGTGCTGAACTATATGTTTGTAGTCGGGGTGCTTTGCTCGCTCTCCGCTCATTTGCTGCAGCAACAGGCTCTGTTCTTTTGGGATAGGCTTTACAGTAGATGTTGGAACATTGCTATGAGCATTAGCTTGGTGCTAATATAGCACTGGAGGTTGCATAGGGGTGCCAGCAAAAATTAGCATTGCCGTTGTTTTGGTCATTTTGGTGGCCATGAGTAGAAGGTTTTCATATGAAACAGTGCTAACAGCCGCCTCTGTTCTTCTGGGAAGGTTTTAAGATGTTGGAACATTGCTGTGAGCATTAGCTTGGTGCTATTATAAGACTGGAGATTGCATAGAGGTGAGGAAGTTAGCATTGCTGATGTGCTGGTAATTTTGGTGAGTATAAACAGAAGGTTTTCACATGAAATAGTGCTATATTACCATGTGTTGAACACTTTAAAAAGGGTTTTAAATTATTGCAATATCCGTTAAACGTTTTTAGCAGGCTCTGATGGCTTGATGACAGTAACATACTGTTAATCTGTCTTGGTAGAATTATTGTTTTTTGAGCCTATTATTATTAATAACATCCTTCATCTTCCTTCGTTACTCTTCATGTTGTGGCGCTCCAGCCTGGGATAAAATCACTGTAACACATGTCCGATAGTGGCTTATTGCCTTTAATCATGTTAATGAAAACAGTCATTCCTAGTGTTTCCCAACGTTCCATTCTTCAGTACCAGTATACCTCCCTATTGGCTCCTATGTAGTCGCGGTTGGCCGGGCTCTCTCCAACTTTACAGACGATTTAATGAGGGAATGAACGAAAATATGGCGACGCCGGTGTTTATTTGGAGGCACAGGAAAATGGAACTGAGTCATTAATGACTGATATGAATCACAGGAATGTCTGTAATTGCTGTAGTTACTGTTACAGCCTTGGTGTAAAGGTTTTCCTCCTGAGATCCGTGGATAAACTGTGTGCGTGGGCTGAGAACAATAAGTAACTTCAGATGAATTAACCTCCTCTCTGTTTTTCTGTTTTCTCTCTTTGCTCTCCGTCTCAGACCTGGGTCTGGATCAGTTCGTGGTGAAGCGCTACGATGGGAAGGTAAGCAGTGGGTGGTGTGCGTGTGTGGGTGAATGAGTGGATGCAGAGCGCTTACCTAGCCATTGTGCAGCCCAGCAGGATGACGCCAGAGGACGTGTCTTTGAAAAGCCGCTTCTCATAAACCCCCGTTCTCTCCCTTCAGAAGCACGCAGGGGCCTTGGATCCCTCGAGGCACTTTTCTCTCACTTTCCCTGTTTTTCTTTGTTCATTATACCACCTAGAAAAATCACGACGGCGCGCAGATCCTTCCGCGGAAGATAACAGATGTACATATTGATGACAGAAGTGTGCTGTTTCTTGTCTGTCTTTCTCTCTGTCTCTTTTGTAACTCAGTAAGTAAGAGTTTTGAAGGTGCGACACGGCGGTGCAGCTTTGCTCTGTCGGGCCGGTCGTGTTTAAGCCGCAGGCTTTAAAATCAATACTCTGCACGAAGGACGCACGATCAGAAGCTCCAGACATGCGAGTAGAAATCAGATGATTTATTAAATTGGTTTTGGCCGGCCTGTGTTGCAGTTCTACAATGTATATTACGTGAGGCGTGAGGTTGTATTACTCTTTCATCTAAATGCCATAGCATGATTTAGAATATGGGCGGTATAGGCGAATGCTAGAGGTGCTGTCCATCCATAGGGGCTGGAGCTGTGAGTGAGTGAAAATGTGATTAACAGTAAATGCAATGATTAGCTAACAGCACAGCAGCTGCCAGCCAGTATGTGGAACAGGCCGAAGCCCTCTGGAGCCCAGAGGAGAAAATAAAAAGAGCAGAAAAGAACGAAAGACAGCAAAAAGACAGAGGGAATGGAATGTGATGAATGAATGCTTTATCTGTTGTATAGTAGTAGTTACTGTCAGATGCTCGGAGCGGAGTTAGCTAGCTGGATAATGTTTGCTAATTTAATGAACAGCTAGCTAGCAAGCAAGAGTTAGCATGAGTTACTCCCTCCCTAAATCTGTTAGGAAAAGCTAGAAAGACTATTAAGGTGTCAGGGCTGGCTCTGGCGTGATTATTCATGAGTCGTTGCGCTAATTAGCCAGTCACCTCTTACTTTATTGTAGCACTTTATTTGATTCATGTTTTTCAAGATTCAAGATTTTTTTCGGTTAGGGATTTAAAACATCATGTTGGTCCACTAAATAGTAAGGAGCGATACTTATATTGCAACATTGGCTAATACAGCGTAGTGTAGATGTGTTAATGTGAGCTTCTGGTTTAATTAAACAAGCCAAATAGAATCAGTTTGACTGGAAAGAAATACAACAACAAATCTGTTGATGCCAATCAATCAACCAACTAACCAACCAACCAACCAACCAGTCAACCAACTATCCAACCAACCAATCAACCAACTAACAAATCAACCAACTAACCAACCAACCAGTCAACTAAACAACCAACCAATCAACTAAACAACCAACCAATCAACTAAACAACCAACCAACCACTCAACCAACCAACCAGTCAACCAACCAGTCAACCAACCAGTCAGCCAACCAACCAACCAATCAGTCAACCAATCAGTCAACCAACCAATCAACCAGTCAGTCAACCAACCAATCAACCAACCAATCAATCAACTATTCAATCAAATCAAAAATTATCCTGGCGTATTTTATAATAAAACACTGGATTGGTAATGGAATGATAACAAAGCTGCTGGAAAACACCCATAAAATATTTCTCATAAGCAAGGTCTACTCTGAGGTCAGTTTAGAGTGGAGTGACACCTGACCACACCCACCGTTTGTTAGCACAAGTGAGATGGAGTATTGATGCATGTGGAGAAGAGCAGGTACATCTAATCAGTGGCTGCGTAGAGAAGCCTAAACATCGCTTTGGTCCACTGAAGATGAAGTAGTGGACTTATACTGGAACTTGGGCTGATACAGTGTACTGTAGATGTGTTAATGTGAGCTTCTGGTTTATTTAAACAAGGTGAATAAAATCAGTTTGGCTGGAAAAAAAATCAAGAATAAATGTGTTGATGCCAATAAATAAATAAATACATATATAAAAAGCAATTCAATAAATTAAATGCTTGACATATGATAAAACATGGATTGATGGAACATAATGGATTGGTAACAACACATAAAACTGATTGAAACAACATAAAATACTGTATCCCGTACGCATGGTCGACTCTGAGGTCAGTTCTAATTGGAGTGGACCCCTCGCCACACCCACCATTTGTTAGCACAAGTGAGAGGGAGTATTGACAGGAGCAGGTAGATCTGATCAATGGCTGCGTGGACAAGCCAAGAGATTTACCTCAACATGCAAGTTAATCCTTGTTGCCTGGCAAACAGAGAGAAGGATTAAGAGCTCTGGGAGCACAGGCAGTTGTCCAAAATTAGGGAAACTACTCAGTATGACGCATGCTGGACTGAAATGTTAGTTTGTTCTTATTAGGCCTGAAAGGTTGGCCTTAACTTGAGTGTAGCCCAAGAATCAACCTGACACAATACGACCCAGACCAGCAGCACCAAATTCTGAGTATAAACTGACAGAAGTCTGTCACTACCCATCCCGGATCGGACCACCACCAGCCAGAGACCCTTTAACAGTCTGCGTTATTAATAACAAAAGCTGTTTTCATGCCGTACCCTTCGGTACCAACTACTGCCATCATCAGATCATCAGTAAACAAAATACAAAAATAAGATCCAAAAAAAAAACCCTCCAAATGCTCATGAATAACCCAAAAAGTTGAATATGTCAAATAAGCTTTATTTTGGCTAATGCTTTATATTCCGTGCTGTCTTAATGGATGTCAGCTGATGTTGCTGCTACAACACGAGGCATTTCAGCGTGTCAGATTAAAGTGAAGGTATTTAATATAGGTAGACCTGATGAAGTAGAAGTAAACAGAGGCCAGGTTAGACCGGCCAGGTCTGAAAAATGGAACTGGAAATTCAAACTTGAATGGAGGCTGCAATACTTAACAGGCAGGGGCGTTACCATGATCAGGAAGGTGGTTCACCGAGTGCGAGGCTTAGCCATTGCACTCCAGTTGTGCTAACCCTTGCGAATTCCCCAAATGCAGGAATCTTGACTTTATAATTTCTGGTAGTGGGGGACTAGGTTCACGCTCTCCCCTGACACAAGAAAATCTTGGGGCAGTTGTGGGCTGGAGGATAGGGAAGCAGCCTTGTGACCTGAGGGTCACCGGTTTGATCCCCTGAGCCAACAGTAACGACAGAAGTCTCCTTGAGCAAGGCACCTAACCCCCAGCTGCTCCCTGGGTGCCGTGGAAAGTGCTGTAGGGCTGCCCAGTGCTCCGGGAAAGTGTGCTCACTGCCCCCTAGTGTGCATGTTCACTAGAGTCTGTGTATGTGGGTGTTTCTCTTCATGGATGGGTTCAATACGGAAGACAAATTCCTCTGTGCAGCACAAACGACACAAAATGGCTCAAAAACTCTGAAAAATATTTGAGAAATGAGAAACGTGAGTGGTCAGGTCCCATCAAATACGGATACATATTTCAAAGTCCAGTGGAGGATATTTTGTTAAGGGGTAATCGAGCGTTGCCCAACCGTGCGCCCCTAGATCACGTTTAGAGCTCCTTTCCCAAAAAACTACTTTTATCCTCAAAGCTACATTCGGAATTGCCTTTCCAGCTCCAGGGACCTTCAAATGCACAACGGGAACAGCCGGCTTTGTAAACATAGAGAGCTTTTTCCCCCTTCGACGTGTGTTCTGACGTGTTGATACAGTTTGAGACGAGTCAGCTTGTTTTGCACCCACAGAAAGAAGACTAATGTGAGGCCTTGCCCTCTTTTCCCGTCTTCAGCTATTAGGGGCATTAGCTGTGGGAGACAGTCAGCGCAGACACGGGTGGAGATGGAGTGGCTCTATATAACTATACTGGACCTTGGACGGTGGACTCGTCTTTGGCCAGGGCCGGGCCTGCCTGCACCACCCACCCGCTGATTAGCTTGTGTGAGAGATCCGATAAGGACCATAAATCAAGTGTGTTAAAGATGTAGGTGTCATGGCTAACCTTGCCCAGCCTTATCTCGCTCTTTCCCCGCCCGGCTCTGCTGTTCTATCTCTCTTCTCTTGTGGTATTTCTGTCATTAATATTTGCATGGTCATTCGCTGTTCGCACACCACCTCAGCACGCTAATTTGCTGAAAGCAGACTTTGCCAGCACATTTATAATAACGAGCGTTTTTAGCACTGATACAGAGCATCGGGCCGCCGCCACACAGGGTGCAGTCAGCATTCTCCCAAGCGATCAGCTCAACACCTTCACGAGCGCTCACAGTGCTTCCCGTCTCGTTCACTGCAGTAGGGCTGTCACAATTGCTCGGCTAGCCACCAGTGTTTAGTACTGATGCACTGATCCGATATGTACCGGATTGATATTGGCACCAATACTGACCTTTTTGAATGGATTGGCTAACAGACGGATGTGACTGATACACGTTCTGTATGTGTATTTTTCTTTGTTGTGGTCACATGACTTCGCCATGTCATTTAAATATGTGGCCAGTCCTAAAAAAAAAAAGCATGTTAGCGTTTGAACTTCATACACCGCACACTCCAAAACTAACTCTATTAACGTTACCTCCAGTTTCCTGTGGACTATAATACAAAGTCAGATGTCGTTGGTGAGGGACTGTAACCCTTTATAGTCCTATAAAAACGGTTACTCCTATTTTCGTTAAATTATGGTGCCCTAAATTATGTCTCTGGTGCCTCGACAAGGCTGGCTAGGGTGCACCTAAGTCAGATAGAATTTTATGAGATTCGGGTCCATATCTCCACTTTCATGAATGATATAAAAGTGATCCAGGGCTTGTTGTAAAGGACACCTCATGGTCTACTGACCTGTGGAGTTAAAAAAAGAAGTTTTAAATTAGCTTTTTGCGATCAGTCAGTGTTAACTCACTTAACCGTCATCTATAAAAATAGTTGTGCAACCTCTACTGGCCATTACGGTCAGCCAAACAGTCACCAACAGTGATGTTAGATGCATGTACGTTAAGCAGTATTCAGATTTCTGCTTTGCAACCAGCCAGTAAACTCAGAATAACATGCTGTGACCTTTTTTTTTTTTTTTTGAGTAGAAAATATGAACCTAAATCATCTAGCAGATGAAGAATTCTGAAATCTTTCAATACACCAAATATGTAGTTGGCTTGAACACCACTCTAGAAGTGTTTGTTGCTGTCTCACGGTTGCCGTGTTAAACGCTGCTTGCTTGATTTTCGATATCTCTCTGTGTGTTTGCTCTTGAGACGTCTGAAAGAAATCAGAGTAAGGCGTAAACATGCACTTGTAACGGTCACTTTAAGTGCCTGTATTAGGCACATGCACGATATACAGAGAGAGATGCAACAGGTGGTTAGCTACTTGCCCCGACCTCCATAGAGAAACCCACGTGGGAGACAGCCATTGCGGTGTACTGGAGACCGTTTATTGGGCAGGGGAGCACCCACACCTCATTCATCACAATCCAGGATAACAGCAGTGCGGCAGAACATACAGGCTACAACCTGGAGCAACCACTCTCTCTGTATATCGCGCGTGCAGTGACCGTTACACACTGAGAAACCTGATTACTGAGCCAATTCCAGCCCTCTTTCATAATCTGATTTCTGGGCCTTAAGCCTATCTAGGAAACCCTCATAATAGCTATGAACAGATTACTGAGTGCACTCAATATTGTGGTGCCTGATTAAATTCAGTACCGCCACTGCTGTTGAAGAAACTGAACTGTTGGTTTTGTTAATTTCGGAGTGGATCTTTGACAGCTTAAATTAAGATGCCGAAATCAGAATCAGCGGTGAAAGGCTGCGTTAGTGCATTCCCACTGATCAATCAGCAGATTTATACACAGTCCGCGACTGCCTCTTCCTGTATGGAAACACATGCGCATTTTTGGACCATAGGCTCATCACACAGCATGTTCTTGATTAAATATGCTTTGTGAAATCTTTCTAGTTCATCGGGACAGTGTTTCAGACTCTTAGAAAGGATGTGCATGGTTCGTTCTTGTTTAGTTAAGTTCTCTTATTAATGTTGTTTATGATTAATTGTAGAAATGGTCAGTGGATTGCTCAGTATAGTGACAGCCCTGCTATCTCCTCCTGGTGTAAGACTGTTAAAGAGCAGGCTGAGGGATGGAGCAGGCCTCTGGTGCTCCAGCTCCTCGCTCCGTAATGAGAAACGTGAGTGAAACGTGGGCGATCGATAGATGCTGTGTTATTCTCCTCTTCATCAGGTAAAGGTGAGAGAAAGGTGCCTCGACACTGGTTCCAATGGAAATGGCCCATGACGGGGACATCTGATCAAAGTTTCTCTCTCTCTCTCTCTCTCTCTCTCTCTCTCTCTCTCTCTCCCTCTCTCTCCCTCTCTCTCTCCTTCTTATTTCGCTTTTCAGCTTCATACTCGCCTGCATACAAATCACTTTGTCCTTGAGCATTTCTCCAATTAGCTTACGTTATGTATAGCTGCATATACGTCCAGGTACATTAGCAGTACACAGTAAGAAATGGATGGCCGAGTCGTTCAGTCCCTCAGGGCGGCCGGAATCCATCATCCTTCTGGATCCTCTGTGCTCACGTCATTTTCCTATTTCCCTCCTGAATCTCTCTATTTGTCTCTCTGTCTCTCTGTCTCTCTCTGTCTCTCTCTCTCTCTGTCACTCTCTGTCTCTGTCTCTCTGTGTCTCTCTCTCTCTCTATATCTGTCTCTCACCCACTCACTCACTCTCTGTATCTCTCTCTCTCTTTCCCATTCTTCCGTCACTCTCTCTGTCCCCCAGCGTTTGTGGCTGGTGCTAGTCTTAAGTTTGGCGTGTTGGCTGCTCTACTTCACTTCTATCTCTTCACCTGTCTCTTTGTACTTCATTTACTTTCTCTTTCCTTCTCATTTGGTTTCTCAGCCTTTTCTCCACCCCCCCCTCTCTCCCCCCCTTTATGTCTGTCTCTCTCTGTCTCTGTCTCTCTCTGTCTCTGTCTCTCTCTGTCTCTGTCTCTCTCTCTGTCTCTCTCTCCCTCTCTCTGTCTCTGTCTCTCTCTGTCTCTCTCTCTCTCCATCTGTCTGTCTCTCTCTCTCTCTCTCTCTGTCTCTCTCTCTGTCTCTGTCTCTCTCTCCCTCTCTCTCTCTCTCTGTCTCTGTCTCTCTCTCTCTGTCTCTCTCTCTCTGTCTCTCTCTCTCTCTCTCTCTGTCTCTCTCTCTGTCCTCATTAGAGAGTATAATGGAATACTGTAATGAAGTGTGCTTGGGCTTGTAGCGGTGTAGTGGGCCATGCTTTATGAATGTACTGCGGCCTTGTTTTAACCTTTTCATCTCTCACTTAACAGCATTTTTACAGCCCTGCAGGTGCCAAGCAAGGCCGGGTCTCAACATCACATTACATCATCTGTCTGTGTGTGTGTGTGTGAGTGAGTGAATGTGTTTGTGGCGAGCGTTATACAAATAGTCCTCAACCCTGTGATCATTCCTGCAGCTGTATACAAAACCTTGTGTATGTTTACCTCCGGTTTGTACCTGTATTGACATGTGAGTGCATATCCCCACTCTCTCTCTGTATCTCTCTCTATCTCTCTCTCTCTCTGTCTCTCTCTCTCTCTCTGTCTCTCTCTCTGCCTCTCCCTGTCTCTCTCTCTCTGAAACCCTTAGAAGTCACAAAGAGATAAAGTCTTGGTAAAGGTTTCTCTTACTGCATGTCTGGCACTTTCCATGAACCCACAGTCAACATTACATAGTCCCCCTTTCCAGAACAGCTATGATGGTGACCCCAGCCTGGCAGTCTCTCCACAGCAGAGACTTAATTTAACTTGCCATAAGGTGGCGCCAGTCCTCCCCAGTGCACGGTGGAGCTCCTTGTAGCTTGTGCTGTCAACTCTCCTGCCACTGGGAGCGTACATTCTAGAGCTGCAGTGGCACCGGGCCTTCATGCTGCTCCACCAGCAGGTCCTGATGGCTGGCTGCCATCCAGGCATCAGTGCCAGCCGTCTCTTCTGCTGGGCTGTGCCGGTGAGCCTCATCTTACTGCCTCCTTGGCTGGGCTCAGTCCACTCCACCGCGTCACCTTTTGGGGTTTGTTGTAGTGCCATTTCTCTCTAGTCCACTATCCCACCATGACACCAGTGTGACATCGGAGTAGAAGTAGACAACACAGCACTTTAAAAAAACAGCCAGTAGAGGGTGCTACAGTATGATTGTTCAGAAACAAGTAACATGGGAAATTAAAACAAAAATGAAAAAAAAAAAAAAGCTTTTCAGCCAGCTGTCGTGAACTTTAGTCAGGAATTTTCATTCCGGTGCTTCGTTAGCCTGTTTAGCTCATGGTGTTGAGCAAACAGTATGAGTTCCACTTGCAATTACAGAATACTGAATCTGTAGCCGTCACCGTTTTATCATTTACAAAATCCTGAAAAAATTGTCCCAAACTGGAATAAAAGTTCTTGTATAATTCAATACATGATTACTTTAAGAATAAGCTCAACGGACAAAAAATGGGTTCCCTGTGACTGAAATGTACCTAATAGCATGTAACACCTCCACCAGCAACAACTGTGACTGGATTTGGCATGGACTGGACAAGTTTCTGGATGTAGGCCACATCAATGTTCAGACACTCTTACATCAAAGAACTGAGCAGTTGGTCCAGATTTGGTGGAGGCCTTCCCTGGCACAATTCCGAGGAGAATTCCCTGTAGACTGGGATTTTAGCCACTGCTGGTAGACCGTACACTTCCATATACCTGCAGATTCAGCTACTTCCTTCACACTATGGTCTTTGACACGCCCAAATGCAGTTTTTTTTTTTTTTTTTTTTTTTTTTTTTTTTTTTTTTTTTTTTTTTACATGGAACGAGACATTCACTGCATTGTACCACCTCTTCTCAGTCTATGGATCCTGTCACTCACACCCCGCAGGTGTTTATAGCCCCATCATCCTCGTACAGCGCCATCTGCAGGGGCCTGGAGTTACTACCACCTTAAACACACAAGGTGACTCATTTTTTTCCGGTGAGCTTTTATCTAATGTACATTCAAAGCGTTGCATAGCACTAGTCTTCTAAGGGTTCGCAAACACACCATTGCCTCATTGTTCCTGTAGACCCCCCCTTTCTCTCTCTCTCTCTCTCTCTCTCTTTCTCTCTATCAGCCTGATCGTTCTCACAGTCGTGTAATAACATGATGTTGTAATGTTTTGCTGTTGTCCTGTTGTTGTGATATTATCTTGTGCTCTTGCAACTCTCCCGCTTTTTCTCTCCATCCACGTAACCAATAAAAACCCTCCATTCTCTCTCCTTCTTGTCTCTCCATCCTCTCATCCCTCCATCCTTCCTGTTGCCCCTTACCCCTCCCCTCGTTTGGCCCCCGTCCCCTTTTCTTCCCCACCCGCCCTTTTATGCCCCTCCCTCTGTGCAGGACTTCTGGCAGGTATGGGGTGTAGTGCTGAGCTGCATGAGCGTGCGCACGGGGGGCGTGTAGCGCGTGTATGCGCAATTGAGCACTATTGCACTATTGAAAATCCTATCCCTTCTACCTCACTTCTTTCCTTCTTTCTCTCTCTCTCTCTCTCTCTCTCTCTCTCTCTCTCTCTCTCTCTCTCTCCCTCTCTTTGTCTCACTCTTACTCTTCAGAGTTGTCAGGGGTTCAGCAGAAGGTGGTCTCTCTGCGCCTGAGCAAGCGTTTAATCCCCGGCCGCCCCCGTTCGTGCCGCGCAGGAACCCGGCCAAACTGTGCATTAAAAGTGTATAAATTTCATTTAAAAATCATTGGATCGGTAATAAAACACACCTCGGCTTCCACGGTGGCGAGCTAAGGGGAATTTTGGACTCAGCAGAAAAAGAGATGTGAAGAGCAAAGTTCCTGACGGTGCACCTTTCCCCTGCTGCCGTAGCGAGAGGGAGAAAGAGACGGGCCGGCGTAGACAGAGAGTGCTTTTGTAGTCAGTCGGCAGTTGTGGTTCTTGGTATTTTCCACAGTGTGACTCAGCCCACAGCTGCTTCTGATCCAGTGCAGCAGTGCACGAGGCGGAAGATTCACGTTACAGTGTAATTGGTGATTTCCTTTTTCGCTTGATTAAAAAAGAGACAGTCATCAAGGGACATTTCCTGTGCTAATGATGGTGCTGATGTTGTAAATTGCACTTTAGTTACAGGTGATGATAAAAACTGTAATATATTCCTCAGTAGTGCCGCATTAAAGGGCCCATACCAAAGAAAAGCTAGCTTTTTTCATCATCACATTTATTTAGGTAGTGCCTTTTTCATGCTCAAGGACGTTTTTTGCAGTCAGACACTCTACTAAAGTAACAAAATCAACAGTAGGTAAAACAACACACAGCAAGATTCCCCAGACCATGGTACTGAGTCACTTAGTAAGTCTGGAAAGAGTCTCGAAGGCCTGAAATGTCCTGAGCTGTGAAGGCGTAACAGTGCATCACCAGTCCAGGCAACTTCTTAGCTGCTATGCAGCATCGCCCATACAGCCAGGCCTAGATAGTCACGTAGCTTTCATATAGCATCGCTTAGGCAGCCGGCCCAAAAGGCCTCGTAACTCTGGCATATCGCTGCTCATGCATGCAGCTGGATACAACCAGCCCAGGCAGCTTTATAGCTGCAATGCAGCATCGCCCCAACTGCCAGCCTAGGTAGAAACATATTTGCTATGTAGCACAGCTCAGGCAGGTGACCCAAAAGGCCTCATAGCTGCAGCATAGTGCTGCTACAGCGTGTAGCTGCAATGAAGCATAGCTAGTTGCAATGTAGCATAGCTTATGCAACTGGCCCAAAAGGCCTCATAGCTCTGGTGTATCGCTGCTCATGCATGCAGCTGAATATGAAGAGCCCAGGCTGCTTCATAGCTGCCATGCTGCGTCGCCCCCACTGCCAGTCTAGGTAAAAACATAGTGGCAGTGTAGCATAGCTTAGGCAGCTGACCCAAAAGACCTTGTAACTGTTGCATAGTGCTGCTTAAACATGTAGTCAAACACCACCAGCCACGGCAGCTTTATAGCTGCAATGCAGTGTTGCCCCAAGTGCCGGCCTAGGTAGAAATGTCGTTGCAGTGTAGCATAGCTTGAGGCGGCTGACCCAAAAGGCCTCATAGCTGCAGCATAGTGCTGCTACAGCATGTAGCCAAACACAACTAACCCAGGCATCTTCATAGCTGCAAAGCTGCGTCGCCCCAGGTGCCAGCCTAGGTAGAAACGTAGTTGCAATGTGGCATAGCTTAGGCAGCTATCCCAAAAGGCCTGATAACTCTGGTGTATCGCTGCTCATGCATGCAGCTGAATATAAAGAGCCCAGCCTGCTTCATAGCTGCAATGCAGTGTTGCCCCAAGTGCCAGCCTAGGTAGAAACGTAGTTGCAATGTAGCATAGCTTATGCAGCTGGCCCAAAAGGCCTCGTAACTGCTACATAGCGATGCTTAAGCGTGTAGCCTAACACAACCAGCCCAGGCAGCTTCATAACTGCAGTGCCGCGTCGCCCCAATTGCCAGGCTAAGTAGAAACGTAGTTGCAGTGCTCAAGCATGCGGCCAAACACCACCAGCCTAGGCTGCTTTTTGGCTGCAATGCAGAGTCGGCCAACAGCTACGTAGCTGTGGTGTAGCGTGGCTTAGGCAGCTCACTCAGAAGGCCTTGTAGCGATGCTCAAGCATGCTGCCAAACGATACCCATCCAGGCAGCCTCACAGCTGCTGTTCAGCTTCCAATCCAAGATGCCAGCCCAGACAGCCAGGTGGCTGTGACGAGGCATCAGTATGTAGGTTGGAGCAGTTTATGAACATGGTTTAAAAACATCCCACCCGCACGTGGACAGTAATCTGCAAAACAAATAGCTGTTTTTGAATGAAGTACTTTTTTGAAGTCACAAAACTCAATGCCAAGATCATCTTGTTCAGCCTACAGCAGTTTAGCCCCGTCCATTCAGCTTGCTGCAGAAGTTGTAAGGAGTGTTTCAGCCCAGACTGCTTTTGAGTGAGGCATCAAACAGGGCAGCCTATCAGAACAGAGCTCATTTACATACATCGATGTCTGTTTAATTCTGTCATAAAGAGAGATCAGGAAATCTGGAAAAAACAAAATGGCTCTATATGGGCTCTATAAGGCATGGACTAGCTTTAGCGTGGCGCCATCTGGTCAGATAGGTCTGGGTGACCTTTGGAAAGCTTAGAAGACACACCTAGGAACACCCACACGAACATGAACACAAAGGCCAGCAGACAACCCAGCCCCTCTTGCCACACGCTTGTGTGTGCAGGCAATGTCCCTGATGATGTAGCATTTGAACTGCGATCAGCATTGAACTGTAGGAGAGGCTTTGACTGTGCTGACGCCTACACGGGCGCACACATTCAATGGAGCCCCCTTCTGTTATAAGATGGCAACAAAGCCCCCTGACAATCGCTCACCTGAAGCGTAGCTTACACACGTGCACTCGAGTTTGCTGGAGCACAGTGTTGCGGGAGGCCAGCAGCTGGCCGTCCCTTCTGAATTATTAAACAGACTCTCCCCCTTGCGCGCAGGACAGAGCGAGAGTGAGAGTGTATGCGCCCCTATGAATAATTCAGCATGGTCAGAGGCTCGGCTTAGCGATCTGTCAGTGACTCTGGACCATACGCCGGCGTTCTAGTCTCTCGGGGTCATCCTGAGAACATCTAGGGACAGCCGTGAGGAATTTTGGGCTGAATAAGGGCGGAAATGTAGGCATCGTCCGGGTTGGGACAAACTGCGGATGCTTTGCCTCGTTTGATGCAGAGCAATCAGACTTTTCCTGTGGTGTGGTTTGGTACTCGGCTTGCCACCAAATGAAGGAGGTGTGGTCCAGCAAAGCATCGTGGGTCTCTGTCTGGTTCAGAGCAAACTATGGTTCAGTAGACTGCTGGTGACCCACACCAAACGAGGGAATTCAACATCAGGGTGTTATTTCCTCTTCTTCCAGCAGCAGGTCAGCCCTGGACTGCCTGCATAATCTGTCAGTTTGACATTTACATTAATGGCATTTAGCTGACGCTCTTATCCAGAGCGACTTACAAGGTCATTCATATTACAGGTAGGCCAATGTAGTGTTAGGAGTCTTGCCCAAGGACTCTTATTGGAGTAGCACAGCATAGTTACCCAGACCCGGGAATCGAACCCCCATCTCCCACATGGGTCGGTAGCTCCCTGGAGGTTAGTGGTGTTATCCGCTGAGCCACACCAAACATTTGACTCTTGATAGAAAGAGATTGCACAAGCTGCTGTTAATATTGGTTCATGAGCAGTATTTTATCAAGATTTGAATGTTTACAAATCACCAATTATATATAACTATCCTTCAAAGCCATAAAAAAGGAAGCAGCGTTCTTGGGTCTCTGAAACATTGGGGGCGTGTCCAGTAAAGGTGCCCGAAACCACGCCCACTTGCAGAGTGTTACTAGTGGACCTGTGGACCTTAACAGAGATGTAGTAGCCTGTTAACCCTGTTCCGCAAGCAGCCGTTCCAGCAAAAGGATTATTTGGAGTCGGAAAGAGCTTACCTCGCATGGGTTGGCTTGGGCACTCAAAGTGCTGTGTAGCTGGTAGCGCCAGTAGCCTAGCTCAAGGTGACGTGTGAGGAGAGCCGGTGAGCCGTAATGGAAGCCGGGGTTCGCAGTGTGGCTGATGCTGAAGCCTGTCTGTTAGTTAGTATTCTCCCCCTAAAAACCCTGGAATGGTATCAGTCAGTCAATCAGTCAACCTTGATTTTGACTCAAAGGTACATTGAAGGTGACCCTCATTTTCAATGTAGCCGAGCGTTTACAGTGAGCAGGGATTGATAAAGAAAAGAAATAGAAACAATATTTAATCACCATAAATAACAACAAACAAATTTAAGCAAGCTAAGAACATTAAAAAGGAAGCAGTTTAAACATATAATGTAACTAATAAAAATGATCAAATTAAGATTTAATTAATAAGAGTTCACATAAGAAGATTAAGAAAGTATAAATAAAAATGAAAAGAGAAACACTGTAAGAGAAGTTTTTTTTTATTTTTAGAATTGAATAAAATATTTTTTTGTCATTGTACTTGCATACAACATTTAGTGCAAGAAGAAACAATAAACAATAAAAGAGCCGTAATATAGAATATAAATAGTTAAGATATTTACACATGGACGGTGCTCTCAAAGTAAGAATGGGAATAAACTACCTCAACAGTTGCAATATAATTATGAATAAATAAGTTATGAGAAATTAGTTATGTGTAAAGTGACTGTGCATGGTTGCGGAAAAATATGCAGACAGTACAAGTTGACAGTATATGGAGGTAGAATTACACTGTGGGTAAGAATGTATAACATAAGGTGACTGCACGTAAATATGTATAATGTCCAAAGTGGGTAAGATTAGTCCAGAGGTAGTAATCAGTCAGTCAGTGAGGTGTTGTGGAGGCCACAGCTCTTTCGGGAAGAAGAAGAATTTGGCTGCTTTCCAGCACCAAAAAGTGTCGACATGTTTTCTCGTGTCTTGTTTCATGAGACTGCTTCGCATCCACATGTACACAACTGCGTTTGACTGCCTCAGGCCGGAGAAATCCTCTAGCTGACCTCAGACAACTCGGAACTGTACTGTAGCTCTCTCTCTCCTCTGACTCTTCTCTCCTTCTCGCTCTCGGTCTCTTCCTCTGCGTGTGCATGCCCTGCTGAATGCCCGCAACTGACCGCAGGATGGACTCTGCTAATTGGGAGCAGAGTCTTAGCCATGTGGCACCACAGTTAGCCCTGGACCCCGGGAGCGCACTCTGGCCGTCCCCCTTTCTTCACTGGGCCTGATAGACATGGAGAAGCATGAGCACAGTGCACCCAGCATGCTGGGGAAGTGTAGCTGTCGTGACTTTTCTGTGCTGCACTTCCTATTAGGGCTGCAACACTTAGCTAAGTCAGCTAAGACGATTAGTCATCAGTTATGTTAATTATGGAAAATACATTGATTGAATGCTCCTGCAGTGGTCATATGAAAACGCCATCTGTTTCAGGACTGTTTTTTTAACATGGCCTTGTCTTCACTTTGCCCTCCTACCCACTTTAGGGATGTCCCTGTTGCCATCTCAAGGGCTGTTCCTTTGCTGTATTATCTGGAGTGAAGTTAGAAACTTAGCCTTAATGCTTTAATGTTAATGAAGAACTTGTTTAACTGAAGTCAACCTGATCGTGCCTTCTCTACCAATCGGCAGAGGTGTGTTAGGCTAAAAAATATACCCGGAGGTCACTGAGTCTTTCACTAGATACGCCTTTACTGTTCTCGTTTATTGAGGAAGCAAGCAACAAGCACTTCACCACATGATGTAGTACATGGTGGAATTTTTGGAGGTATACTTATTTTACAGGCCTGTTCGTTGGTTTCAGAGGTTTTGATGAACAGAATAAGTCTGATAAGGATAAAATAATTTTCAGAAAACATGCGCTACCAAACGGTCTCAGTGTTTCTTTAGGCTAAAGGTGTCTATGCTAAGCTAATGTAATTAAAATTGTCTACTTGCTTTATTATTACCCTAAAAATATTGCCCCTCTTTTCTTGGTGAGGACATTAAAGCGTTAAGGACTTGCCCATTTTGATCTGACACAATTCCTATTTCTAGAATCCTTGACGAAGCTATACATGAGCCAACAGATTGGTGTTGTCTGTAATTCATGACTGCTAATGAAACAGCGGTTTGTCCGGGCATAGCTGATGGCTTCCACTCCTCCACGTGCTGTGAGATGCCCCTTAATGTAAGTCGTGAGGCGAAGTTGATGAGGTCATGTTAAAAACAGGATTGCAATTGGACAAATTATAACAGCACATAAATTGTGAACTCCGCTATACAAGCCATAAACATGCCATGGTAGATGCCATGTGCATGTCACAGTGTCGTGTTAACCTTATGGGTAATTGCAGATGCCGTAATGTTTAATATCATAAAATGTCACTTAGCTTTTGATGTGTACTCCTAATAGACGTTATGGCTTTAAACATTCTGAAATATGTTTTGGCCGTAAAGAATAAAGGTAATGTGGCTCTATTATGTTACTGGGCATGACCTGTTGTGATGTAAGACTGCCATGATATGTTTACAGCGTGGTGAAGTTAATGTTATGTAGCTGGGCTCAGGTAAAGCATTACTGAGCGTACTTCTGTGTGGATAACGCTGGTTGCATGTTTTGTACTAATCCCAAGAGGTATTTTAGATTATTATTATTATTATTATTATTATTATTATTATTGTTACTGTTGCTCTGTTTTTCCTTGCCACTCTTAATTGTTCGGTCTGGTCGGGAATAGTGCGGTCGGATGTACGTTTTTTTCCCAGTATGGGAAATATCCCCTGGTATTCATGGAGTGTTGGCTAAATTCCCTAGTCCCATGTCGGCTCCCTCGCCATAGCAGCATTGATGCTAGCTTTATTGGCCGTAAAATGCTGTTTTAACAGTTCTTCTTCTGGAAATGCTCTTTTCTAGTTTGGTAGGTCTTACATGGTCTACTCTTCTGTCAGAAGATTTCACTCTGGGAAACAAAATAAATGTAATGTAAAGTTTTTCAGAGATGTCCCAGCCAGAGTACAGTTGATAGGCAATGAAGGACCAACTGGGTGAACTAGTTTGCCTCAAGCAGACCAGAGTCACAGTTACGGTTAGTTAATAATATCAAACACAGACACCCACCAATTGTGGGTGAAGCATCAACAATGACTTTTCCCTGAATTTGTATTTGAGCATCTATTTGACCCTGATGCAAAACATAACATAATAACTTTAAATAGATTAAATAAGGGTTACAATGGGGCCCCCAGGACCTCCGGTGTTTTGCACCTTGTTTTTAGTACAGGTATCGTTAAATAACTTTTTTATCGCTGTAGGAATGAATGGGGTGCAAAGGTTTGTGCACCCCACTTATGTTGATACAGGTCCACTAGTAACACTCTATTGACTACATGACAAATCATAGCAACCACCTGGGAACTGCTAAAACAGCTCAGTCACTCTGCATTTTCGTCTTCATTTTTCTAGTTTATTATAATGATCATAATTATCATAATTATTATTATTAGTTGGCCAGGACTCCCTGGGTTTAACGTTGCAGCTCTTCCTGCTGTTGAAAGCTGGCAAATGGGGCAAACGTTAAAATGTACCCTGTTATCAAATTGGGGGCGTTTGACATTACAGCCTCCAACACAGCCAGATTTTCCCATTTTTGCTAATATTCTAGATCACATTGTTGTGTTCGTATTCACTGTTAGTAAAAACCAGCTTCCGGATGCAGGTTATCCACCCAGAGGTATAGCCAGCAGTGATGCTTAGGTGATTCTGATTGGGTCAACTCACTGTAGCAGGCGTTGGGGGTGATGTGGCTTTGAAATTCTTTCCCACACAGGTGGAAACTCAGTCAATAATATAATTGTTAGTTGCAGCCCTACTTCCCACCATCCCCGGGGTCCCACGGCACTGTGATGTCACACCATCCGCCTAGCACCATGTGACCTAGGTGGACGGGTGACGGTCAGGAGCGAGCGGAATGCTGATGGGGCTGCTGCCAGCCTGATGTCTTGTGGCTGACTTTGCCGATCCGGTTTTGGACATTTCAGTTTCAGTAGGAGCTTTACAGTGACGGCTGGGGGGCGCTGTATCCGTCTCTCGCACGCGCACCGCTCCCTCACTCTTTCCTCTGTAGCTCTTATAGCTGTTTGTTCTCTCAGACTCTAAAGCCATGGGAATTAGAGCACATGTCTGTCTACTCCACCGCGAGTTTCTTCAACACGTCTGCTGTTGCATCAACATTACACGCACACAGGAATGTAAGGATCACAGTTTGCAGGCTGAGGATGGAGTTAGTTCTGTGAACGTGAGCTTTGCAGGTGTGCGCATGTGTGCTTTTATCATTAGTGATATTGTATGTAATGAAAGAGTGAGTGGAGTGGGCGGGGAAGGTGACCTTTTCTGAAGTCCCTGGTGAATGATGTGGGATATTGAGTTCTGTCTGCTCTTCTGTGTGTGTGTGTGTGTGTGTGTGTGTGTGTGTGTGTGTGTGTGTGTATAGGGGTTTAGCCTTTTGCCAGATTAGTTTTCCAAATTAAATAATGGATGGCTCTCACAGTTTGTGTCGTCCAGCTGTTTGTATGTTTCTTGCACTCCTCTATCTTAGTTTATCTCTCACTTTAAGTTCTAATCTCCTAACCTGCACTACATTCTACGGTGGCCAAGAATTGCAAAGCAAATTAACATTTCAGAAAACAAAATTACAAAAATAAAAAGAAATTTACAAGACGTGAATCACTTTTACCAGCACCGAAACAGTTTTACAAACTGTAAATTCTGACGGAAAGGGCGGGTCTAACACACAGGAAGTGCTTGTTGCGGACCCTTGTCAATCAAACTGTTTGGCGGTGGTAGAGTGAGTGGAGTTTGGGATGGTGACAACATTAAAGCATGATTTGTCCATTTTGTGGCACGTGTTTTAGCCAGCTGGCCCGCTTGTGTTTTTCCTGTGGAAGGTCTTAAAGGTTTTAAAGAGCGGATGGAAGAAAGACACGAACAGGTGACTCTAAACCACCTGTTATCCACTACAGCTAGCGTTACAGCCCACTTACCTTCCTTAACATTTCCAGCTCCAAGTGGTTTAGACGTCGCCTGTTTGTCTCTTTCTTCAAAACAGTTTGATTGATAAGGGTCCGCAACAAGCACTTCCTGTATGTTAGACCCCCCCTTTCCCTCAGAATTCGCAGTTTGTAAAATTGCTTCGGTACAGGTAAAAGTATTTCATGTCTTGTAAACATGTTTTTAGTTTTGTAATTTTGTTTTCTAAAATGTTTATTTGTTTTGCACGTCTTGGCCACCGTAACACTCACTGGTCTGGACAATCTTGTCAGCTACTACCTGCCAACAGGTAGCTCATGCACATGCATACTGCTTTCTTAGTCATCTGAGAACATTATGGTAACACTTTACCCTGCTGTATATCCCTGACATAACTATGCCGTAAGCATGTCATTGCAGTGTCATATGGTGTCATAAGAGACTGTGTTCCGTTGTAGCGTCCTGTTCCTGGTCATTGTGATGTCTATGCCACATGCTAATTATGCCCTAGATAGCCACCATGACATCCAACATTATGACATCCGCCATGACTTCATTCATGGGCTGCTGACAGACTTGTTGTCTGTCGGACAGCATTAGCGAGCTCTAAGCTCTGCCTTTATGTGGTTTAGGGCTGGTTTATTAATTTAATAGCTCAGTGTTCCGGCACACATTTGGCCCTTTTCTCTTGGCTGTGCCCAGATGCAGTTGGCTTGTTCCAAGATGACATCCGGCTTTGTGAGACTATTGTGTTCACATGTTTTCACCGCTAAGACCACTTTTGTTGGTACAACAGACTTACCAAATGGTCTCGACTACGACTAGAGAAGTTCTTTTTGTCTTTTTGAACCAAAAGGAGTAATAATAAGAAGAAAAAACAGAAAATAAAATTAAATATAATAATGTAGGGCTGTAGGTCTACCGTTTAAGTAGGGATGCAATGATTAACAGTCTTAGTCGAATGAAATCGACTATTAAATTAGTTGATAATTAATTTAATAGTTGATTACTTGGTGACGACAATTCCTGCGTTTCAGTAAAGACACGTGATTGTAGAATTTAGTTGCAGTAGAGCTTAGACAGACAGCAGAACACACAAAGCACAGATTAAAGCTACTAAAAGCTGCTAAAAATGTCAATAATTTTTTTTTTATTTACCCGAGTAAGGGGAAAACTGGTTAGGTTTAGTTAGATTTTATTACTGCTACTTGGTTTGTTGACCAAAGGAAAAAGTTTTTATGTTTTCATTTATCTTTCGTGTTAGCAGGAAAGTTCATTAAAANGACATCTTCAGTGACGAGTCCCGCTTTTGTCTAGGTGGAGATGACCAACAAATCCATGTGTGGAGGCACCGTGGTCAGCGTCATGATGAACATTTTGCTGTCCCATGTCCAGAAGGCCTGGTGTCACTCCACCTCCACCCCTACTGCACCATCTGCAGGAACTGTGTGAGAATGCTCAAGCTGCATGGGATGGATTATCACAGGACACCATTAGGAACCTCTACAACTCCCTGCGTTATACTGAGAGACACTACTTCTGTATGTGTAGCTCTATAAATATTGTCCATATCAGTCTAAATTGATCATCATTTATTGTTCCTGCTAATCTTTATCTTCCCTCCCAATAGCACTGCAATCCCACACCTCCTTCTGGGTGCAGCTATTCTTTAGATGACGAGTGTACATACACACACACACAGAGTTTGATGGCAGGTTAAGTCTGCGCGCAGCAGCTGGTTTGATTTCCCCACACAAGGGACAAAACTGTCTCTCTCAGCCCTTACTCTGTATGTGTGACACGCTCAGATGCTGTGTTTTGCGTGTGCATGCATTTGGGACGGTGCCACTGATATACATTTTTGCTGAGGCGGAGGCAGATGAGAGCGAGAGCGGATGCTGTAGTCGGGCTCCCCTCTCTCAGGCGCCGTTTCTGCCTGTCTGTAGTGCTGATAATCAGTAATGAGTCTGCTAAATCACAGCACTGCAGAGCTGCCAGCACACTCGCTCTGCGTGACCTCAAACGCACTGTGGGCATAGGGACTGAGACCGGTTGTTGACTTCTCCGGCTTCAAAGAGAAAAAACAGGAAGCCCTGAAGCAAGCCCTGCAGTGCGAGAGACCGAGCGTGATACAGTGTGAGCCAGAGACAGGCGGGATTCCCCCTCCAGCCTTCATGTACAGCCATCATGCTGGGCCCCACGCTGTGTCGCTTACGCAGCTCTGGTTATTAGTCAGATATTTGTTTCTGATGATTGTTGTTACCGTGTTATTGCTCAGGGCTCCTTGGCTGTGTTGTGCTATAGGTGGAGACTATGCCTGGTTACACAGTGCCTTGTTACTGCTGGGTACATGCTGTTTTGTGCTCAGTTGGCCAAAGGCAACCTTGGTTACCTCTTCAGCCCAGCATCCCTCTGCCTGTCCCAGAGAGGGCAACACACAGCTTAGTTCCTGGAGGCAGAGGCCAGAGAGCTGGAGCGGGATTCCTCTCGCACGCTCACACGCCGATCACTGCCGCAGTGAGGATTAGTCAGGCTGTTTTGAAGAAGGGCTGTGCTGGAGAGACTGTACACATCTTTTTAAATGAGCTCAGTCATGCAGTTGCTTGCTACCCAGAGTTCATCTCGAGTTAAACAGAGGACAAAGGGCTAGGTGATGTCTCCTAACAGTCACAGCCCTGTGTCTCTGTGTCTCGTCTGTAAAGCTTCAGCTGTGTCTTAACCATGGTTCAGTACCATCTCGGTTGGTTCAGTATCATGTCAGTACTGTCTCAGCAGTGCTTCTTTCTGCTGTCCCACAGTGCTGTCTCAGCTGTGTCTCTGCACTGTCTCTGTTGTTTCTCAGTTCTGTCTCAGTTCTGTCTCAGTGCTGTCTCAGTGCTGTCTCAGTACTGTCTCCGCTGTGTCTTAGTACTGTCTCGGCTGTGTCTTAGTATTGTCTCCGCTGTCTCTATACTGTCTTGGCTGTGTCTCTGTACTGTCTTGGCTGTGTCTCTGTACTGTCTCGGCTGTGTCTCTGTACTGTCTCGGCTGTGTCTCTGTACTGTCTTGGCTGTGTCTCTGTACTGTCTTGGCTGTGTCTCTGTACTGTCTCGGCTGTGTCTCTGTACTGTCTCCGCTGTGTCTCTGTACTGTTTCTGCTGTGTCTCAGTACTGTGTTTCTCTCTGTTGTTTGTCAGTACTGTCTTAGCTGTGTGTCTGTACTGTCTTGGCTGTGTCTCTGTACTGTCTCGGCTGTGTCTCTGTACTGTCTCGGCTGTGTCTCTGTACTGTCTCGGCTGTGTCTCTGTACTGTCTCGGCTGTGTCTCTGTACTGTCTCAGGAATATATCTACAAGGTCTGTAGTGTCTCAGGAGAATCTCCTACATTTCTGTGTTCTCAGTATTGTCTTTGTATTGTCAAAGTTATGTCTCAGCTGTGTCTCTGTACAAGGGGTTACGCAGACTAGTCGTGTGTTTATGACACTAACAGCATGCACACCTGGTGGTTTCAGAGTTTCCTAGGAATGCTGGCAGGCTTATTGGAAGGCCATGTCGCAGTCTACTGACCAGTGGCTTTTCCCCCCTAACATTTCTAATAATTATTGTTAGTCTTGTGACCCCCTACACTATAATGTCTTAGGTATGTCTCACAATGTCTCAGTAATGTCTCATCTGTTTATCTGTACTGCCTCAGCTGTACCTCAGTTGTCTCAGTACTGTCACTGCTGTGTCTCTGTATTGTTTGTGCTGTATCTCTGTACCATCTCAGTAATGTCTCTGTACTATTTCAGTCTCTTTACTGTCTCTACAGTCTCTATGGATTTAGCTGAGGACTGTCTCAGTACTGTCTCAGTGCTGTCAGCTGTGTCTCATCACTGGCTGCAGGCTCGTGTTGAGAGTGGGCGACGGTGAGATGCGCATCCCCGGCTGTATGGCGGTGCTGAACCGCGTGGCAGCCATTAGAGGCATGAAGCTGCTGCAGTCAGCCCACCAGCTACTCCAGCGGGCTGCTGCCAGCTTCTTTTCTCTCTCCCCTCACTTTCTCTCAATCGGTTTCTCCGTCACTCAGTGTGAGCGTAGCTGCCTGACAGGGGGAGGGATCACCGCATGGGCTTCCCTCGTCTTGCATTTGTGTGCTCTGTGCTGCTTTGCAGCCTGCTGAGCGTTGAGTGTGCTCCTAGCTGAGAGGGGTGCTATATGGTCAGGTCTGTCTGAAGGTGACAGCAGGGACACAAGGAGCCTGGAGCTCATTTTCCCTTACACACAAAAACACAGCTCACCTACAGCACACACACACACACACACACACACACACACGTACCAGCCAGCTGCTCTTCCCTTTTCTCTCCAACCGCCAACCCGTTGGAGACCATGCATTAAAAGTAACCCGCACTCTCCTCCTTATAAACGAAGCATGTTAACGTACATGCACCCATGCAGGACTCAGCTGTGCACTTAATCCTAATTAATTCTGCAGGTCTCATATGAGCCGAGGCGTCACATTCATAATAAATGTTTTTGGGGGAATCTCATGTTTCTATATTTGTAGCAAAGTGATGCTGAAATCAGCCACAGATGCTTACTGGCTATCGTGTTACAGCCTGTCGGCCTGGTCTTTTTAGAGTGTGTGTATGCGACTCTCTGCAAGTAGGGTGTACTTGCATTTCATGTGACCTCTTACTGTGTAATTGCTGCCGTTTTGAAGGCTGAAATAAGGGACTAACCACACTAGATAATGAGATACCTGTCTGTTTGATGCACTGGCAGCAAAATATGTAACACAAGCAAGGGATTATCTAACTCTGTATGAATTATGTTGCTTTCATAATTCCAAGATTGGTAAGACCAGTCTGGTTGACCACAACAAGCGCCCTACAAACACTACCAGTCAAAAGTTTAAATGGATGTTGTTGGTGATCTTAAAGACTCTACAGTCTTACACTTACCAATTCCAACTGATGAGAGTCTGAACCAGTACATATCCTGATATACCACATATCCTCTTGATGTACCACAGTATGATATTCCTCCATATCTCCACCTCTAATATATATTTAGTGGTGTAAAAACTTTGATCTCTTTTTCTGCACAGTGTAAAAGCTCTAGTTCTCCTTTCAGTTTAGTGAATATTCATGATGGACAGACCAATAGAATTGCTCCAAAACTGCTTAGAAATAAACCTTGTTCTATCAGCTCCACTGCAGGTTAAGAAAGCTGGTTCATCCTCCTGTAAAGGTCCATTCTGGAGGTTTTTAAGGTGGACTGTATAATTCCATGAGTGCTATTTTATAGTTTGATGTCCTCACTTTTATTCTACAGTAAAGCATTAAGATAAACATAAGGAGAACCTTCTATGAGTAGCCGTGTCTAGACATGTGACTGGTAGCGTAGGGTCTTTCTATGCTATTATATTCTGTTCTTAAACCATGTAAAGTTGGCATTAAAGCCAATTTAAAGCTAAATAACGGGACTGGAATTGTAACATTATGAGCAGATCATCAATTTCCCCTGGATTATTTGCTCATATCGCAAATCGACAGTAATACTGACAGACATAAATTCTACATTTGTTTTATCCCCGGCCCCCGGGATGAGGTCATGTTTGACACTGAACACAACAAAATCAATAGATGTAGCGGTTTCCTTCCATGAACTAATATACTTCTGTCTACTAGCACAGCAGCAACACGGCAGCACTCCTGAACATGGAAGTTGGAGCATAGCATCTGTTCCCTATCCAGAGCTAATTACACTAGCCAGACTGTTTTCTCCAAGCATAATCACTCGTTCATGATTGGACCAAAACAGTCATTTGACACACGCAGTTGGAGGACTACAAAATAGGTGTGATGTTGATATTTGCAGACTGCATAGCTCACTCTACCTTTATATAGAATATTAATTTCCTGATTTCCTGTTAAATGTGAGATGAGAAATTAGTTGTGCTACATTAGTAATGTAATGAGAGCTCAGCAGTCTGCAGCAGTAGTGGTTTGTCGCTGGGGGAAGAAGGGATTCTTCCTGGAGTGTTAATAAGCTTCCGTGTTAAGTAGCATTCGTTTCATTGTTGTCCAGAAGTCTAATAAAAGAGGAACAGTTGGTGGTATAATCGCAGTAATACACTCGAGGTGATGCTCAGTGGTCAGATAAGTGGCACTGCTGTGGTGATCTACTCTGCGTTTGGCTTCGTGCCTACTACTGCAGCACGCCAAGGCCAGAATCTCATGGTGTAGCGCTCCCTCTCGTGTGTTAATGCAATATTGTTATGACGCATGTAATGATGCTTGATGTCATGTCAGTTTATGTCACATGCTAACATGCATACTCCTCTTAGCCATCCTGACCATCCAATATTAGGAGGTCTGTCATGACAATGAACAGTAGTGGTAACAGAGCCGTCTATAGTGCCTGCCCTGACCTGTTTATGGCATGGTAATGTCAGGCTTGTGTAGCAGGGTTTATGGACAGTGTTGTGTATAATGTAAGGTGTTACCGCATGTTCCACGGTCACTGTTAGCTTCTTTTCTCTCATGGCAGTGGCATGACTAGTGATCTGCAGTTACCCCCACCTTCAGGAAAGGTGAGCACAGCAGGTATATCCTTTTCCAAAGGAAGGTCATGTAGGTCATCTTTCAGGTCTAGTCAGGTTGGCATTAGGCATCAGTGCCAGAAATTTGGTCGCAAATGTGGCAGCCACTAGGCAAAACCCATGTGACTACAGACATCGTAGGGCTCTGTGTGTTTGTGCATCTTCGTTTGAGTGTGCTGGAGTGTGTGTGATGAAGCTTTCCCTGATAAAGTCAGTATTGTGGTGAGGTTTTGTGTTTTAACCCCTTCTCTCTCCCTCCTCCACTCACTGATGGGGATCTACTACAGACGGAGGTAACACGCTCAGTCTCAGTGCAGGCTGAACATTGGCATGGTGTGTGTGTGTGTGTGTGTGTGTGTGTGTGTGTGTGTGTGTGTGTTCAGTCACTGTGTGTTGGAAAACCTGAAAGCAGGGCAGGACCTGCTCACATACCTGTTGATTCACAAACCTGTTTGTGTCACATTATGTCTAAGTGACTCGAGTCCCAGGTCACAATGTTTCTGTGTATATCTCAAATTGTCCACTTTATTATACTCACCTGCCTTATAACCTCTGACCTTTCACTGACCTTTTTTATGAGGTCTGCGTGTCTCGTTGTCGAGACAGACCAACCCGACAAGAAAGAACTAGTGCCGGTTAAGGCCAGCTGATGATCAGTGCTGGGGTAATGCAGTATGAAGGAATATGACGAGTGTTTAATGCATTATGGTTAAATTGTTTGTAATTTTAAAATATCTGCATAATTTAGTCTTTGACATGTAAGCAAAGCCGTACAGAGTGGTTTGGTATGAAAGTGAAACTTACTGATGTTTTTTTATAATGGTGGTGATGGGAACCAGGGGTCATAACGTCTAAATCACACACACACACAGCCATTTTATTGACTGTCCAGAATATGTGTCTGTCCAAAAGACGAGTTGTTGCAGTATATGTAATGCTGACCCCTGTGTGTGTGTGTGTGTGTGTGTGTGTGTGTGTGTGTGTGTGTCTATATATACATATATATGTTTATATATATATACATATATATATATATATATATATATATGTATATATACACACACACATATATATACATATATATACATATACACACACAATATACACACACACAATAATCTACTATTAAGTACTACTAACACACTATTATGTAGTAATAATAATAATAATAATAATTATATCTAATAATACTACCGTGGGCAGCTCTACAGACAAGAGACATCACTACTGGGGTTCTGGTGGAATACTACTACTACTACTAATAAATAATATTAAGTAAAAACTGTGTGTGTGTGTGTGTGTGTGTGTGTAAATATATACAATATACACGCATACATACACCACACATATACATACATACATACACACGCACACACCTGCATACATATAAAATATATATACACCTGCTTTATGCCAGAATTTACTCAAAAGTGCCTTAAACTCTTCACACATCTGGTTCCTTTCAGCACCGCTGTAAGTAATTCTGAATGGAGCATTTCACACCACAGCCACTCTAAGTTACTTGGTTTACATGGTAAGCATTTAATTATGCAGAGATGCTGAAAAATCTATGGAGTTTACGGTTATTAAGAATTGTATTACTTATACCTTTCTAAGAAAATAATATTGTAAATAATACAGTACATTTCCTTCACGAAGATGATCTCAGACGTATGGGAAAGACCCACTGATTCAGCATGCTCAAACGGCCAAAACAGCACTGATGAGAGACGGCTGACACACCGTGCAGACTGTAGGTGACGGATGGTGTCCGATGGCCGACAGGTGTACAATTGACGACTGTGCCGATTTGTTGTCATGCACATTTTCTCAACCATCCTCTTCCTTCATCCTCGGCCAGTTTCTGACCACAAGATATATTCAACATATGTTCTTTGGGTGGTGAAGCCCTCCCAGCACAGCAGTGATACCGACAGGGTAGTGCCATGGTAGTGTGTGGTACGACTGGATCAGGCAGAGCAGCACTGGTGGGTGTTTACATGTCGGTGTCACTGCTGGGTTAAGAATAGTACACTACACCAACATGTCCAGACAGTCTGACCACTGATGCAGGGCTGGAGGATGGCCGACCCAAGTTATTCAAACCACGGGCTACAGTCCTGGGGCTAGGTGATTCTAATAAAGTGGCCACTGAGCGTGTGCAGAGTTTCTCCTAGTAGTGACTGTTTGCTGTGGTAGTATTTCACATTAGACTGATGTACGGTACGTGTTTGACATGGTGGTAATAATGCATATGTTGTCTTTGTGTTTCCTTATCTTCCCTTAGCCGTGTCTGGATGTATGAGTACGCGGCACTTGCATGCTTGTTGTGTAGATGGTGTCTGTGTGTGTTAGCATGCTGGTTTGAGTTTGCTGCTCTGAGCGCCGTAGAGCTTCTGCTCTAAAGTAAGTTCTGAAGTTCCACCTGGTGTCCGAAAACAGAAACGCTGATGCTCTCTTTTCCTGTTTTCTCTCCATTTCTCTCGGGACTAACAGAAGATTGCTCAGGAGCGGGAGAAGTTTGCAGATGAGGACAGCATCTTTTACACGCTCGGCGAGTGCGGCCTCATCTCCTTCTCAGACTACATATTCCTCACTACCGTTCTCTCCAGTGAGTGTCTGCTTTTCCTTCATTCCTCCATTTGTTCAGGGATCCAAATGACCATTTCAGTGAAAGTGTAATGTCAATAATGTCATTTAATGCACCAATTAACTATAGAGCACTCTAAAGAAACGTACAGGGTCCGTATCGTCGTTCCTGCATCTTATTTCCTCCTACTGATAACATTTTTGCGGATTTATGTACCCAAAATAATCAGAATTCATTTTTATGTGACCGTTTTTCTGCCTCTTTGATGTCAGGATCAGACATCGCAGTATTTCTGTCGTTCACGATGGTCACTGTGTCAGATTAGCCCCGTAAATTCTCTGGGAACATGAACTACGGGACCATCATTCATCATTCATCCATGGCATAGCGTGCTTACTCAGGTTCATAGGTTGTCGTAGACCAGCGGCAAGAAATTGGTAGTCATGTGAGTGAGGCTGATGGGTTTATGTTCTGCACTGAAGAAAGGAAAGAAAGAGAAAACAGTCTGGTCCTGGGTCTCATAAAGAACATTCCCAACACTCATTTTCAAGCTGGGCTGTTTAAATGTATCGGCTCGGATAAATTGGTCTTTAGAATTGGTCTGAATTTTTGCAGTCTGATCCCGGCACTAGAAATAAACTAGGCTGATTTTATTACTGTGCCTTTAAAACCAATATAACGTCACTGTCCATAGAAAAACACGTATCTACATTTCTGTCGATTTTTACTTTTATGCATCATTTGAACACAGCAGCTGCTGTTTACCAGTATAAAATTTCATGACGAGTGGACCAACAGAACTGGCCCAGAATCGCTTGGAAAGACGTCTGGTTCCATTGACTTAGATTTAAACAAGATTTTTGACCTCTCCTGTAAAGTTGCCATTTTGGACATACTGTTTTGTTTCGTGTAGTTACTTTTGATTTATTTATTTATTTATTTATTTATTTTTTGGGACAGTGACTATATGTAAATGAGCTCTGTTCTGATTGGCTGCCCTGTGCTTACTCATCACATATGAACTGTCTAGGAAGTGTACAAATAGTCTTAAACAGTGTTTGAATGCTGCATCAAACTTTCATATACAGTAAAAGAAGGACTTTTTCCGTCATCTGGACTCTTTAATTACTAAACTCATCAAACAGTCACTGAAACCTATTTGGTTTGGGACCCTGTACCTAGTAAAGAAGAATTGCTTCAGGTCCCTCTAATATAAATAATAAATGCTTGTTGAAAATTGTTGAAAGCAGCAAAAAACAAAGCAGGGTTTGTTTTCTTCACTTTGTGTTGCATGTAGAGCTGCATAATATGACAATATTTTATCATTATGATAAATTACGAGGCAATAAGCTTTTCTGAGCATATCATGGAAATCGCCAGTACTTAAAGAACACTGACTTATTACATATTCATTATATGATTTAGTGCAGTTTATGAAACACTGAATCCAAGTCACTGTAGTTGTAGGATTCTTCTTCTTCATCTTCATCTTCGTTCTTCGACTTCTTCTTCTTCTTCTTCTTCTTCTTCTTCTTCTTTTTAGATTTCCTAAGCTGAATATGTATTTAGTGATTTGGTTTCATTTCTGCTGTGGGGATACGCCGTGATATATTTGATTGAATTTGTTTTTATTTACTTCTTCGCTTGCGTCAGACTGCAGCTGAAAGCAGCCGGTAGCAACCCACATGAACTCAAACACAGACATGAACAGTGCCCACATGTTTAAAATGTAACACTCAAGTCTTACATAAAATAGTACTCTTGTAATAATGAGCTCACCGGACAAAAGATGAGTCACCTTGTGTGTTTGAGGTGGTAGCAACTTCAGGCTCCTGCAGGTGGCACTGCACGAGGATGATGGGGCTATAAACACCTGCGGGGTGTGAGTGACGGGATCCATAGATTGAGAAGAGGTGGTACAGTGCAGTGAATGTCTCGTTCCATGTGTGGAAAATGGCTCCAAAGCAGATGTTAATGATTGGCTAAAAGGAGTGACTGCATTTGGGCGTGCCAAAGACCATAGTGTGAAGGAAGTAGCTGAATCTGCAGGTGTATGGAAGCGTACGGTCATACGGGTCTACCAGCAGTGGCTAAAATCCCAGTCTACAGGGAATTCTCCTCGGAATTGCTCCAGGGAAGGCATCCACCAAGTCTAGACGAACTGCGCAATGCTTTGATGCAAGAGTGTCTGAACATTGATGGGGCCTACATCCAGGAACTTGTCCAGTACATGCCAAATCCAGTCACAGCTGTTATTGGTGCTTGTGGAGGTATTACATGCTATTAGGTATGTTTCAGTCATAGGGGGTCATTTTTTGTCCAGTGATCTTATTAATTATATTAATTATAATAATAATAATATGCCAGCAGTTAAGCTATGCGTTAAGCTGCATTGTTACAGCCTGGTATCAAATGATCCATGGCCTGGCGGAACCTCTGTTCTACGTAGCGCACAGTTCTGTATGTATTAATACAAAATCCTGAACTTGCTGGAGAAACTGTGAGTCACAGAATGTGGTCTGTGCAAACATTCATGCACCATAAATGGCATATTTAAGTGCGTTCCTTGTGGAGGTTGTGTTAGAATATCAGCAAATCGTGTAATTTAATTTCAGTCTTTTGCATTGAACTGTATGTTTTACCAACATTAGGCGTTGGGTAAGCGCATGCATCTCTGAGAGCACCCCCAAGCACATTTCACTCTGCCCCTTGCACTGTTTTTATGGACTCTGCGACAGGACGGCCTCAGTCTGGAGCTTTGATTTGTTCAGTTGCTGCCCGCTGACTGTTCCCTTTTCAGAATCAGCATTCCCAGATGAGTTAGGCGAGAGAAAAAGCGTCTTGTTGACCATAAACAGCCTAACGTTATTGCCTCGCATAACACTTTCAGGCTTTCGCTGTATCCGGAATAATAGAGGCGTTTTATTACTTTTTGAAATATGACTGGAACATAAAGCCCTAAGAATGTTTTCCCCTTTATCTCTTACTCAATGTCAAAACGAACAGAGGCGCACCCTTGGGCAGAGCTCCTGCCAATGGCCGGTTAAAGCCTAAAACCTTTGCTTTATACCTGCAGCAGTAAAAGTGTTCTTAGGTTGAGCATCTCTGGAGAGAGAGAGAGAGAGAGAGAGCTGGTAAAGTCTAGGCGTACCTGCTAATTCAGTGGGAGGACGTCTTTTCCATCTACTTATAGCCTGTGTGAATGTGACTGACAGCTGGGGAGGGAGTGTAGCCCAGATAGAGAGTGTCAATGATGATGGATGCTTTGTGTTAATCGCAGTGCTGCAGTCTCCAGCAGCTGCGGCTAAGCTAAACTCGAATTCACCAGTAATAATCATAATGGCAAACTCATTTCAGCCCCTTCACTCTGCTTTACATAGAATTCAGCTGTATATTATAAGGAGCTGGACACCTGTGCAGTCACAGCTCTGGCGAAGCTTTCAGTGTGGAGTCACTCAGAAATGCTAACATGGCTAATAGTAGCACGTTTTGGTGTAATAGATGCTCGTAATCGTAGACATTTTGCGGCTTTTGCTGAGTTGCTTGAAATGAGTTAAGTTAACAAGTGTTATGAAACTTTTTCAGGTACATGGCTTTCCCGGAATTCCCGGGATTGCCTGGAGTGGGAGTATGTACCACCACACCTGTACGAGTTTGTTGGACATCCCATTCCAAAACTATGGGAATTACTGAAATGGCCGCAGCCTCCACTCTTGTGGAGAGGCTTTGCTCAGGAGGATGGTGTATGTGTAATTGTGCCTCTTAATTCAAAAGAGCATTGGTGAGGTAAGCTGCTGATGTTGGACAAGAAGAACTGGCTTCACTTGATGGTCCAGTTCGTCCCAGTGGTGTTGAGAGGGGATGAGGCCTCTGGAGTCCATCCGCATCAGACTCGTCAAACCATGTCATTATGGCTTTGTGCTCAGGGGGTCACAGTCATGCTGGATCAGGAAAATGGTCTTCCCCAAACTGCTTCCACAAAGTTGGAAGAATTAGTGTTGTTAAGAAATGTCTTTGTGTGCTGTAAAATTAACATCACCCTTCACCGGAGCGAAGGGGCCCAAACCCTGATCAACAGTCCCATCTACACCAAACTGTCCTGTTGGCACTATGCAGTCTGGTCGGTAGTGTTCTCCTAGCAGATACATCCATCAGACTGCCAGTGAAACATGACTGATCACTCCAGAGAACACGTTTGCTCAGGAGTCTAGTGCTTTTCACCACTGCAGAGTGATTTAAGGTGTAGTTGCATGGTTGTGGAAGTCCGTTCTTGTGCTGGTGTTGCTTCTGGAGGCAGTTTGGAATGGTAGTGAGCGATGTCACAGAGGATAGGTGATTTTTGTGTGCTGTCTGCTTCAGTACACAGGACTACACTCTTGAGTTTGCGTGGTCTACCACTTCATTCCTGAGCTTGGTGGTTGTTGCTCTGAGGTGCATCCATTTCACAGTACAAGCACTTACAGCTGAGCACAGTAGGTCTAGCAGAAACTTCCCAAATCAAAGATGTCATACTGTGACAGAGCCATGTGGAAACCTCAGTGCAGCCCTTTCTACTGCCAGTGTTTGTCTATGGAGACTGCATGTCTGTGTGCTTGACTTCATACACCTACTAGGAATGAGTGTAGCTGAAACACCTGAACTATATACAGCTCTGGAAGTAAATAAGAGACCGCTCCGGTTTCTTCTTAAATCAGCATCTCCACATGTACAGCAGGTTCTTAGTGAGGAACAGAAGGTTGGGTTCTAGCTTTACTGGCAGATACAGTGAGCGTCTGGTTCATAAGAACAAGGTCAAGCAGCAAACACACAGGACAACACAGCTACAGACTGGCAGAGGGCCAAAACCACTCTCTACTGACCGTGATGAGCGCCACCTCATTCCAATGTCCCTTAACCACCGTAAGATTACCTCAAGTGACCTACAGAGAGACTGGCAAGCGGTGGCTGGGGTGAAATGCACAGCGAGCATGGTTCTAAAAACAGGCTTCTGGAGGCGTCATTAGTGATTTTCTAAATAAACAGATCTAAATACAATATCTGATCTGGAATTTGGGAGACGTGTTTCCAGTAGTGAATAGAATAAAACAGAACTGCTCGTTTTGGTCAAACACAAACCCAGAAACTGTACAACTAGAGAAACTGAACATTTGGAGGTGGTCTCTTCAATTTTTCCACAGCTGTATTTAGGATTTGTAATATTTATACATACTTTTGGCCATGTAATGTATATTACTCCTGACACTAAGCCAAAGAAGTTTGTGGCCAGAATTGAAAATTTGTGACCACAGTAATGGAAACATCTATCATTTACAGTGTACATTTGGAACACCCCTGGTCATGTCATGCTTTGTGAAAACATGCTTTGTGAAAACACGCTCATGACGTTTTCTGCAAATTTCTTTTTTATTTGCTATAATAAATATAACATGAAATGCACAGACCACATTTTAATTTCCAAACTAAACTAATTGTTTGTAAGTGTGTTCTCAGTGTAGGATTTGTTGACTTATTTTGACTTAGACAGTCAACTAACAGGGTTCTCATGCGGAATTTTGGAATATTGTGGAATTTTTATAGGGTCTATTCCAGGCATGTCGACACAGAGGGATTAATAATATTCCAGTTTTAATGTCTACACTGTTATGAGATGTGGAAAACGATCAAAATGAAACCCTTCCATCAGTAGATATCTCTTAGCTACTGTTCCGCTCGTTATTATCAGTGTTGGGATTTATGGAGACTCACCCCTTTAAGTGGTATCCCTGCTGTTTTTTTTTGTCCAGCTCCTCAGAGGAACTTCGAGATTGCCTTCAAGATGTTTGACCTGAATGGAGATGGCGAGGTGGACCTGGAGGAGTTTGAGCAGGTAACAGCCTGGAAATGCGTGCGCACACGTATACAGAGTGGTGAAAGAGTTTATTTATTTATTTATTTATTTATTTATTTATTTATTTATTTGTGTTTTAGATATGTTCTGCTAAATGTTTCAGATCCTGTTGCAAAATGTAATTTAAGACGAGGTGAACATGAGCCATCACAAAACAGCGTTTAAACGATCATTTCAATTATTAAAGGATAAATAAGTTTTGCCTCACCTGCATCATCCACGTTAAAATGTAACTGATTACCTACTAAACTCAGTAACTGGTTGTGCCAACCTGAGCAGCAACAACTCAGGTGGACTTGGTCTTGTGCCTCGGGTCCTTGTCCTTCCGCATAACCCAACTGCACTTGAACTTCAGATCCTGGGGCATTTTCTGTCAGTTAGCCTGTAATGATTAATTGACTCGGTTGACTAAAATCAATTACTATATAATTTGGGAACTAATTTAATAGTTGATTATTTGATGATGTCATTTCCTCCATTTTAATAAAGACGTGTGATTGTTAAAGTTCAGTTGGATCTGCGTGCAGACAGCACAAAGCACAGAATAGTGCATTATGTTTTTTATTTACTTGATTAGGAGGATACTCATTTAGTTTGTTATATTCATCATCATTATATTCAAACATCCTTGGTTTTAATTTTTGACTGATATTGTATTATTATTATTTTCTTTTTGTAAATATTGTAGTTTTATTTATATTTTGTATTAGTAGGAAAGTTCATTGCAACAATGAATTTCTGAATACGGTATTCATATTTATTGTCTTCACTGTTAGTTAGCAAATTCATAAAACCCCTTTAAGCTAAATTTAAAAGCTGGTAGTTACATAAGAGGTATCTGGTAACTGAGCGATTTATAAGCCGAGTAATTAATTTCAGTAATAGATTGTTCGAGTATCAAAATAGGCGCTTGTTGTAGCACAAAACTGCCAGTTAAGTCCTGAAGTACCAAAGCATTCCCACACCATCACACTACCACCACCATGTTTCACTGCAGGTATGATGTTCTTATTGTGAACTGCTGTGTGAGGTTTATGCCAGCTGTAATGGGACTCCCCTTTCAACTCCACTGAACATTAGCAAAAGTTTGATGAGCCTTCTGGTACAAGTGGTTTCCCATATACACCACTCTTTTCCAGTAATCATGAAAGTTGACCTTAACTGAGGCGACCAAGATCTACAGGTCCTCAGATGGGTTCTGGGTGATATTGTCACTGTCTGGATGAGCCGTTGCTATGCTCATGAAGGGATTTCGGTAGGCCGGTCACTTCTGGGAAGATTGCCCGCCGTTCCAAGTTACTCTGTTTTGAGTTAATGACTCTCTCTGAGGTTCGCTGGAATCCTGGAGCCGTAGATAGGGCTTTGTAAGCCTTGCCAGACTGATCGATTTAATACATTTCTTTCTCATCTCTTCTAGAATTTATTTTGATCATGGCAAATTGTGCTGCTTGTTGAGACCTTTTAGCCTACTGCACATGGCTGGAAAGGTTCTGTCTAAGAGGACTGGCAGTAATCAAGCCTGGGTGTGTCTGCTTGAATTTGATCCCAGTTGTCAACTAAATTGGGTTAAGTTGTTGAGTAACTAATAGGGCTGTTGCTTTGAGCACAGGGCCAGTTTTTCCCTCTGTAAACTGTGTTTTTACATTGATTAGCACTGAAGATGTTGCTGCATTAGTTTATACTAAAGATGTTTTGTACGTTGGTCACACTGTCCACAAGTGTAGGGACACTGGCCGCCTTTGACGGTTTCTTGAGCAGGGATTCTCACTGTTACTGATTCAGTTAAGTAAGATAAAGACACATATTCCATGTATCCCTCCTCCATGAATGACATTTTTAAGGCCACAACTATCATAAACAACATCTCAGACGCCGGGCAGTGTATGTAGAACTACTTCATCTAATAACTTTCTGTCTGGTTCCATTCACCACCACTGTGAACAATTTTGACTTCTCTGGAATGGAGCGTTTCACGCAAAATATATAATATATCCCTTTAATGTTGCAGGAATTTAGATCCCTTAAGAATCCATGGAATCTTCCACTGAGGACAAACTTGGCAGATGTTCACCAAAACAGTTTTATTGTCTTATTTAAACATGAATTATGTCTGTTTAGCATTTAGCTTTTTAAGAGCAGTGGTTTTTAAATTAGTGCTTTAGCTGTAGCCTGTTAGCAGACTATGTAATGTTAGCCGTGTTTGCTAAGCCTGACACCTGAAAAATGTTGTTTTACAGCAATGTATTTTTTCTGCCCAGCAACAGGCGCTTGTTTGGCCAAGGGTTTTTCTTCCTGCCCCAAGCCAGTATCTGATCTTATATTAGGGATGCACCCCTAATGTAAACAATGTTCAGCAACCAAAATTATGAAAAGACCGAATAATTTATACCGAACAATGACGTTTTATTGACGCTGTTCCCTTTCTCTAGTTCCCGAATGTAGACGGGAACCAGAACAGAACCTTTTCTACTTAGCTCCAGGGTTAGTGCCAACTGCTAAGGGGTAAAACCCCCTTTAACGCCTTATATTTCCACTGTGAGTCACACAGGAGCATGCCAACGTCTCCCAGCTCTTGTTCAGATTCAAGCATTCGAGCCAAACGGAGCTCCAGACAGAGTAAAGAACAGAACGGAGTCGATACAGCGAGGCAGGCGCTGTTTCTCTCAAACCCACTTTTACAATGCCTTAACATCACAGCCAGCAAAGAGTGAGGCCCTCTTTGTGAGTGCAGCATGTCGGTGGGATGGGTTTAAGTCATATTGTGCTGTGTTGGTGTGTCTGCTGGGATGTTAAGATGTTCAGTGTTCAGTAAGTGTGTTTAATCTGCAGTTTATTAATTGTATTTTCTTTGAAACCAAGACAAAAATACATCCCAGACAGCAAACCTGTTCTGGCTCAAGTCCGGCCCACATTCCCCATTTTAATCTGACCCACTTGCCAGATGGGTTGACAGCGCTTGCGTGGACCGTTCCCGGTAGCAATATTAGGGCCACACCTCATCCAAAAGTAGGCAGCTCTGCCGTATCTGTGCCAGAAGTGGACCAGATCTGTTTTGCAACAGGTGGGCCAAATGCATGTTGTTAATATGTGGGCCACCTTTGGCTCACAGCAGACTGGTGGTGCCGACAGTGGGCCAGCACTGCCATGTCTCTGCCGGACATGGTGCACATTCGCTTGCTATCTGGGATTTAGCCTATTTAATTTATGCAATGGTGAAAAAGTGGCAGAATGAATGACACACTGTGAAAAACGGCCAAATGTTTCATTTTCTTTGGTTTCGACTGTTCATTTTGGTGCATCGCTGATTAATATGTAAAATTATTGAAAACCGACAAAGGAAACCTTCATTCTAAATATTTAGAAAGTTGTTTGATGTTCTTAGAGCTCATAAACACACTCACGTCAGCAGTCGTCTGTACAGGAAAGGTGAACTCTCTCCGTTATACCAGTTGCCTGTGACATCCACTTTTAGAAGTGTCCCGTTTGGGCATTTGGATATTTGGTGCCGGAACATGACCACATTAATTAGTGAGTGTTCCGGATGAGCAGACGTGCTCGGGGCTGTACGCGAATTTCTCTCAGCCCGGATTAGCAGCAGCCTGTGTGTGGCTCTGCTGAGCAAAACAATTGCCTCCTTCTGAATAACTCAGCATAATTCAGTGAAAGAGAGTCATTCGATCTGAAGAACGTTCGCTGTGTAATGACTCTATTAAGTTCCCCAACTGCAGCCCCTGTTATTTATAGTTTGCCCGCTGCTCTTGAATCAAGCCGAGAGACTTTGAGGGAGCCGGAGTGACATCTATAGACGTTCTCACTATTGTTCTAGCAGAGTAAAGTGTTGATGTAGTTTTTCAGAGTGGTAATTGGAATGAGAGGATTTGGCTGCGTTGCCAAAGGACAGAGCATTAATCAGTGCTGTATAAGCCACTGTTCCCTGAGATCCCATAAGCTCAGCCTCCTCAGACAGCCCATGTGGCTCTAGTCAAAGCTGGGGCTACAAAGTCCTGTAAGTGCAGTATATATTAAACACACTGTGGCGAATCAATACTTGGTGAATCAGTTTGATTGCTTGAGGACCGTAATTCTAGAGAAACGCCCACATGAAGCTGTGATCAGGATGACCACCGTATGCAGTGAGAAAACGTTACAGGTGGTTAGAGGGCTCATGTATATTGCATCCACCTGCGATACTGTTATTGCTAAAGCCAGTGGAAAGGGGTAGACGGATGTTTAAATTTGAACTGGGGCTACTATGATAATGAATATTGTGGCCACAATAATAGAAACATTTATTATTCACTCATCATCAAATGAACAGCTGCACCCAGAAGGAAGTGTGGGATTGCAGTGCTGTTGGGAAGGAAGATAAAGGTTACCAGGATCAATAAATGATGATAAATTTAGACTGATATGATCAATATTTATTGAGCTACACATACAGAAGTAGTGTCTCTCAGTATGGAGTCGGGCTAACGCAACATGCCAGACGTCTCGGCATGGAGTTGTAGAGGTTCCTAATGGTGTCCTGTGATGATCCATCCCACGCAGCTTGAATATTCTCACACGGTTCCTGCAGATGGTGCGGTAGGGGTGGAGGTGGAGTGACACCAGGCCTTTTGGACGTGTGACAACAAACTGTCCATCTTGCCGCTGACCCTGGTGCCTCCACACACAGATTCGTTGGTCGTCTCCACTTAGACAAAAGCGGGACTCGTCACCGAAGATGACCTGCTGCCATTCTGAGTCGCTCCATGACAGTCTGGCACGACACCATTGCAGTCTTTAGTGATGTTGACATGGTGTTAAGGACAGTCGTCGTAACGATCTGTGTACATGTAGTCCGGCGTTGTGCAGCCAGTGGTGCTGGCACTAACAGGATGACTCATGGAGGACATCACTGCTTGCTGAATGTATGCAGTCGTGGCTGTTGGCTCGCTCCGTGTTGTTGTTCCTGTTTGTAAGTCAAGTCTACTGTAAGGTCTCGGGTTTCTGCTGATCCACCTCCGGTCACTCTGGGGAGACAAAGGGCAACCAATGAGCAATCAAGCGGCAAACGCTATCACCTGCAGCTCACTCTACTTAAGTGTGAGAGTGTTGGCCCTTGGTTGCTCAATCTTGAGTTCAGGTTGCCACATGCATATGTCTCTCGTGACTAGCCAGTAGAAGGTTTCGAGGCAGGTTGCTTCCCCCCCTCTTCAGAGCACACTCATGCCGCTGAAGTACAGAGAAGAAAAAAAAATTGGGTCGGGCGTTAGGAGGGTTTCATTGTGAGGTTTTTCGGTTGTGGAAATCGTTTTGTTTTGCTCCGTTGAGCACGCCAGTTATTCCTACCGGCAGCCTTGTTTTTTTCCCGTTTGTAAGTTTTTCCTCTGCACGTTGAGTCCACTCTGCTGGGGAACTGTTAGCTCACCTCGTAGCGCTGGTCTGTGATCACAGCGACCACGGTTGGAACCTCGCTGAGGTGCGACAGTTCATCTACAGGCTCCCCGCAAACATGCGATTGACGGCATAGCACACATCGCAGACGAATTAAAGTAGGGATCGGCCCCATGGATCGGCATAATTATCCGATACCCGATCCAGCTAACTTAATTCATATTGGAGCCGATATCCGATCCTAATATCGGATCGGTGCATCCCTACTTTGTTTGTTTGTTTGTATGACCGTTATTTATTTATTCTGATGCCTTACGGCATTTCATTTTGAAAGGATGTTGTTTCTACGGTGCTATGCGAGTGTAGTTTCTGCATGGTCCCCTTCAGGGCTTATTCATTTCTGCATCCCTGTTTTGCCACCCTAATGAATAAGCGAGTATGACAGGGCTTCTGTAAGATGATGTGTGTGAATACAGCGCCCTCCTGAGTTTCAATTTATGGACCCTCTGTCTGTGTGTGTGTGCGTGTGTGTGTATCACAGGTGCAGAGCATAATTCGCTCTCAGACCAGCATGGGCATGAGGCACAGGGACCGCTCCACCACAGGCAACATGCTGAGGACGACAGGCTGCAGCTCGGCTCTCACCACCTACTTCTTCGGTGCAGACCTCAAGGGCAAACTCACCATCGGCAGCTTCCTGGAGTTCCAGAGGAAACTGCAGCACGACGTACTGAAGCTGGAGGTACTGCTGGAGACGGAGAGCAAGGCTGTAGTCCATTCAACCATTCAACACCAGAAACCTTAAATCTCTAGATCTGCACAAACATTAATTCACACAATTTCCCTCCACCCCAAATGTGGGTAATCACCCCACCTAAGAAGTAAAGCAATCTCATACCCTACCAGTACCATACCCTACCAGTACCATACCCTACCAGTACCATAACCTACCAGTGCCATGATGATTGGACCAGTAGGAATGCTCCACTTTGGAGATCAGCAACAATATAAACCTACTTCATTAGATACACCTCCTTGTATCTACGTTCTTTGCTCAGAGGTCTAGGGGATGACCAACACTGCACTGTGCAGCAGCAGATGAGCTATCGTCTCTGACTGTACATCTACAAAGTGGACCAGCAAGGTAGGAGTGTCTAATAGAGTGGACAGTGAGTGGACACAGTGTTTAAACACTGCAGCAGCACTGCTGTGTCTGATCCACTCACACCAGTACAACACACACTAACACACCACCACCACGTCAGTGTCACTGCAGCGCTGAGAATGATCCACCACCCACATAATACCTGCTGTGTGGTGGTCCTGTGGGGGTCCTGACCACTGAAGAACAGGGTAATAATGCTCCTATATGGTCAGTGGAGCTGATAACATGGACAACGGATGTGAATAAGTTAACAAGTCTTCTACAGAGAACACAGATTGTTTATTTGCTGAATTTAACGTACTCTAAAAAATAAAACATAAAATGTGGCCTGTGCAGAAGTTATGGCACAGATTTTTATATTTGTAGTTGCTTTTTCCCCCAATATGTTAAACTCAGGTCATAAAAATAAAAAGTGGACAATTTGCCGAAAAGTGTCATGTATGACATTTTGTTTCCTGTAGAAGACGTGTTAACTTATTTGAACTCGGAAAGCCGACTAAACATGCCATTTGACTCAAGATTAAGGATTCGTCCCTTTTCAGCATGTTACCTTAATGTATTTTAGGCCAACCAAGAGCTCCTTGTCATGATGGAAGACCCACATATTGGTTCACACTTGGGTTCCTCACTCTAATACCTACATAACCTACATATCTTACCTTTACACTAATTAACGAATCATTAATATCAGTTACATTTCCACATTCAGCAGACGGTCTTATCCAGATCAATGTAGAGTTTAGTCTGTTTAGGAATGTAGTGTTCAGAGTGTTGCTCTAGGACTTTCTGGTGTAGTGTGGTGTGCTGTTATCACCCACTCTATTACAGCCAGCACTAGTTACTGAGCTGTAAGTCTTAAGATGAATAGCTGAATTATAAGCCTAAGGTCAGGTGGAATACCAGACAACATGTGCTTTAAAGAAGCGGAGTGACTGAAGAGGGAGGTGATGAAAGCAGGGAATGAAAAAATGGACGAGTTAACAGGAGAAAAAGGCTCAGGGGCTTTGAGGGCAGTTGACAGGCGTAGAGGCATACTGACAGCAGCCTCAGCAGCACGTGTCACTGCTTTAAGCAGCCTCTGTCACTGTGAACTACTGGTTCACTCTCTCTTTCTCTCTCTCTCTCTCTCTCTCTCTCTCTCTCTCTCTCTCTCTCTCTCTGTCCTTTAACACAAGTGCTGAGACAGCAGGTCTGATCTGGTTTATTCAGCCCCCTGTCCAGTCTTTCTTGGCACAGACCCCCACCATCCCCCACCCTCTCCTTTCTGTACTGCAGTCTCTGTCCATCTCTCTGTCTCTCTCTTTCTCTCTCTCTCTGTCTCTCTCTCTTTCTCTGGTGCCAGCGTCCAGCTAATGGACACTTTCACATCCCTGGGTTGAGTTTATAAGGCTCAGTCAGTGAGGAAGAGTGAAATGCAGCCCTGCCCTGGACTTTAGATAGGCCTTTCTGTAACTGAGGGAAGTGAAGCTTATTTAGACCGGAGGCTCCAGTAAGCATATGTGCAAATAGGCCAGCACCAGTGTTGCCGTGTTTTCTGAATGATAATGCAGAAAGCTGAGTCTCTGAGTGGTACTGCAGCGTGAGGTTTGTGGCTTTCAGACCCGGAGCTAGCTCACGCAGTAAAGCAGAGACTTGCATCCAGAATGTGTGAAGACGAGAGAGCACAGCTGTCAGCGTGGCTGAAATGATCAAGCGCACTACTGACACTACCTTGGCCAATGTGATGCAGCACACATGGGGAAAAATGTGGCAGTGTTGTCCGAGTGCAGGATTCAGCACTACAGTCTTGTCCACCAATATGTATGTTTAATACATATTCAGGAAAAACAGCGTTAACCTACAAATTCAGTGTAAATGAGTCTAGATTGACTAAATGGTTCCTATTTTATGGAGCACTTGGTGCAAAAGATTCAGGTTTAACTCATTTTTTGTTACCCAGATTAAACTTAGTTTTATGTAAGATACTTAAAGTGCTGAAAATAAGTCTTGGAATATTTGTTGAATACAGTTTATGCTTATTTTTCACTCTACAAGCTAGTTAGCATTAATGCACTCATTGTCAAAAGAATAGTTCATCAAATACCTGCACCCAGAAGGAATCAACCCTCAGGATTGAAACTTGGTGGGTAGGTTTGCCAGTGATTCAAGTTTCACGCTCTGCCGTGCATGTGACATAAGCAAGGATGGGCCTTATCGCTGTACCTGACCAACCCAACAGCCACGATTCTGGTTGTTCTGTTGCATGTGCTTTCCATTCTGACTTGTGCTGTTGTGTTGGTCGCATCCTTTGCAAGCAAAGTATGACTCTGAGAAGAGTTTGAAAGCAATTCCAGCAGTTGGAAGAGTTTGAGAGAGGTCGCATCATAGGACTCCAGGAAACAGAGAGGGAGAACCAATGGGTTGTCTGACACACACGGAGTGACCCAACAGATGCAATGGCGGACATTCAGAGAGGCCCTCCATGAGTCATCCTGTTAATGCCAGCACCATTGGTAGACGGCTGCGCAGAGAGTTGAGACAGCTGCCCTTACCAGCATGTGGACATCGACTGCAATGGTGTCGTGCCAGACTGTTGTGGAGTGACTCAGAATGGCAGCGGGTCATCTTCAGTGACGAGTAACGCTTTTATCTTGGTGGCGACATCCAACGAATCTGTGTGTGGAGGCACCGTGGTCAGCGCCAAGATGAGCGGCCTGTTGTCACGCGTCACAAGTCCAGAAGGCCTGGTGTTACGCCACCTCCACCCCTACCGCACCATCTGCAGGAACTGTGTGAGAATATTCAAGCTGCATGGGATGGATTATCACAGGGCACCATTAGGAACTTCTACAGCTCCATGCCGAGACGTCTGGAATGTTGGATTAGCAAACATGGAGGCCCGACACCATACTGAGAGACACTACTTCTGTATGTGTAGCTCAATAAATATTGATCATATCAGTCTAAATTTATCATCGTTTATTGTTTCTAGCAGCCTTTATCTTCCTTCCCAATAGCACTGCAATCCCACACCTCCTTCTGGGTGCAGCTGTTCTTTTGATGTTGAGTGTAGTTTTAAACAGGTTACTTTTGAACAGTGCTGTATTTCTGACTTCGTGTCTTGACATTGTTTGAAAACAGATCTCTGTGTTTGTGTATTTGTGTGTCCACAGTTTGAACGGAATGACCCAACTGATGGCAGGATCACAGAGAGGCAGTTTGGAGGTATGCTCCTGGCCTACAGCGGTGTTCAGTCTCGCAAACTCAAACAGATGCAGAAAGGCCTGAAGAAGATGTTCAAAGATGCTCAGGTAAGCTATAAACCCTACAGCCATTTCAGTGAACATGGGCTCCGTTCTTTATGTGACTGTCTTCTTTATGTGGTTGTCGGCTCTTGTCGGCTCATTGCTGTTTGGGCTGATTGAGCGTGCTGAATCGTGTCGGCGGTGGACTGTGAGAGAGAGCTGAGAATCAGCACAGGAGCAGAGAAACAATAGAGAGTAAAGCAAGCAGGCAGCACTCAAGAGTGCACATACAGAAAGTGGCTTATTTTTCAACAGCAGCAGTAAAGTGGTGCCGCTTTATTACTACAGATGGGCATTTTTGCTCATGTAATGTCCACATTTCCAAACAATCAGTATTCAAATTTCTATTCACAACAATAAAAAATACCCTTTCTCAGATGAAACACTCACATGAAACATCATATTTACTCATTTCATGGACTTTCTGTCATATAGTAATGAATGTGCACCAACTGCATGTGGTAGTTCACTGTTTAATATATGAACATTCACTTTTAAATCTGCACTGCAAGTTGCCTGTAAAGTCTTATATCATTAAAACGTCTGAGGAGTCAAATCAGGAGTTCATACGTCCTCACGTGTTAACATCACACGCACAGGCTCAAAAAGAAGATCCGGCTCAACGTTTAGGTCTTGGAATGGAAAATCAGCGTTATACTGATGAAGATAAGTATACCGGACAAAAAATGAGTCACCTTGTGTGTTTAAGGTGGTAGTAACTTCAGGCTCCTGCAGGTGGCGCTGCACGAGGATGATGGGGCTATAAATACCTGCAGGGTGTGAGTGACGGGATCCGTAGATTGAGAAGAGGTGCTACGGTGCAGTGAAAGTCTCGTTCCATGTGTGGAAAATGGCTCCAAATTTGGGCGTGCCAATCTGCAGGTGTATGGAAGCATACGGTCGTACAGGTCTACCAGCAGGAACTCTCCTCGGAATTGCGGCAGGGAAGGCATCCACCAAATCTGGCCCAACTGTGCGATTCTTTGATGGAAGAGTGTCTGAGCATTGATGTGGCCTGCATCCAGAAACTTGTCCAGTCCATGACCAATCCAGTGGTCGCGACCCAATTAACATATTGCTCTTCCACGCGTTGTAATTACACATTGCCACCAGAGAGGTCTCCAAATCCACAACTTGTATAGTATAGCTTTGTTCCCTTTCATGCAGCCCCATGAAGTATGGACGTCGGCCTCGGCTGTAGTCTTTTCAGCATGCTTGAATTTTCACAAGAGAAGTGAGCTGATGGTGAGATCATCATCAGTCAGCCGTAGTCACTATGTTTTCCTTATCGGGTTGGTCTGTCTGGGGCCTTAGGGCTACACAATGTGAACACAGCACCACATTACAGTCATATTGCTGCAAGTCTGGTTTAAAATACGCCTTGCAATATATATACAAGTACAATGGTGAGCTATTGGTGTGACAGAATTGAAGATTTTAGGTCTAAAAATTTTCATATTTCTTTGTGTGAATGCCTCGATCAATCTAAAAATGCACAGACACTCTTCTCAGGAATAAAAGAGGGAAAAAGAGAAAGGGAGAGTTGCAAAGGAAAAGCTGTTATAATGGAGCGTGTCAATGCGAGAGACAGATTGAGCGTATATTACATCATGATGAGCTGCACTGCTGTCTGAGTGCTCTCCATCTCCTTCCCCTATCTTAGCCTTTATGAGCGAACAGCCCTTTTTTCTGTCTTCCAATTCACTCTGTTCCTGTCTTGTTCCTGGTCTCTGATGACTTGACAAAGTGTCTTTGGCGGTACATGGTAACTCACTAGCTTGCAGAAAAATGATTCTAGTTTTAGTCAGTTTCTGTTTTTGGCGTATCTTATCTTGTAATCTGAGTTTATGTCTTAAAACTCACCAATGCAGAATCCATTGTAGGCCACATCATGCCAGCGACAGACAGCATTTCATTGGATTGTCAGTTGATTGGCTAGTTCAGGACAACATCTAGATGTAGAGCTGCATACAAAAGTTTGAGTAGCCCCCGTTAAGTTATATTCTGTATTTTCTAAGGGAAAATAAATGAACACATCCTCTACAGAGAGCACACTTAAATGTCTGCACGTTTTAGTGCACTTTTCATTTCTACGTTCAACATGTTGGAAAGAATAAAACATGATATACACCCACCCTTCTATTTGAAACACTGAATCCGAGGCCAAGATGGTGGCATTCAAGATGATCGCCATGTTGGTGACGTGGCCTAACGGGTTTCCCCACAGCTTGCCTCTAAAATTGTATGACTGTCCGCCAAACCGTCTTTGTTGTATATGGGTGTTTTCTTACTTTTCAGACAACTTGTACATTAAAGTCTTTTTTCCTGCTCCTCTAAAGTTAGCATCTTTGAGATACAAGGTTTGGTTCCAACAGCAGTGATTTTAGCTACGCTGTCTCTCTCAAACCCAAGGCTGCCGAGTTGTTAAGACAGATTTGTTCAGTAATGTTACAGTGTCTGGTTGCCGTTGCCAGTACTCGTCATGCTCACATAATGTTTGATATGACAGTTTATGTCACATGCTAATTTCTGCGGAGGGTATTCTAGCCACCATGATGTCAAACATCATGCCGTTTGTCAAGACAATTACCGATCATAAAACATGACCCAGTCGTATTATCAGACATAGTCTGTCATGGCAACTCCTGACCACATATGACATTACATGTTGCATAGCAGTTCAAGATTTACCTTTAATCTTAATATACACATATACCGATCAGGCAGATCATTATGACCACCTCAATGTATCTACACACTTTATCCATTTTATCAGCTCCACTGACCATATAGGACACTCTGTAGATCCACACTTACAGACTGTAGTCCATCTGTTTCTCTGTATACTTTATTACCCTGCTCTTCAATGGTCAGGACCCCCACAGGACCACCACAGAGCAGGTATTATGTGGGTGGTGGATCATTCTCAGCACTGCAGTGACACTGACGTGGTGGTGTGTTAGTGTGAGTTGTGCTGGTGTGAGTGGATCAGACACAGCAGTGCTGCTGGAGTGTTTAAACACTGTGTCCACTCACTGTCCACTCTATTAGACACTCCTACCTCGCTGCTCCACCTTGGACGATGGCTCATCTGCTGCTGCACAGTGCAGTGTTGGTCATCCTCTAGTACTTCATCAGTGGTCACAGGACGCTGCCCACAGGATGCTACCCACAGGATTCTGCCCACAGGATGCTGTCCACAGCACACTGCCCACAGCACGCTGCCCACAGGACGCTGCCCACAGGACGCTGTTGACTAGACAGTTTTGGTTGTTGGACGATTCTCAGTCCGGCAGTGACTCTCAAGTGTTTCAACACTCCAGCAGCACTGCTGTGTCTGATCCACTCACACCAGCACAACACACACTAACACACCACCACCACGTCAGTGTCACTGCAGTGCTGAGAATGATCCACCACCCACATAATACCTGCTCTGTGGTGGTCCCAGGGGGGGTCCTGATCATATAAGATCAGGGTAATGAAGTATACAGAGAAACAGATGGACTACAGTCTGTAACTGTAGAACTGCAGAGTGCCCCGATGTTATCAGTGGAGCTGATAATGAGTGCAGATACAGTGAGGTGATAATGATAGTCATAATGATAGACTATACACTTATGAATTGAAACTTGTCTTTTTTGTAATAATTTCTGTAAGATGATTTGAACTTTGCATGGTGTATTTTATAGATATCTATTGGATGGTCTTAGTGTGTCTTCTTGTTCTGAGGTTCATGTGATAAATGGTTTGGTGTATGTTTTCTTAGGCACAGTGCCTTTCCTTAATGCATTTTAGCCTGGACTGGTTTATGAAAGGGGCTCAGCGCAGGGCAGTCAATCAGAACGACTCATATATCAGCCTTGAAGGGTGGATAAAGGTCTGAATGAATTATAGCTGTCCTTGCTACATAAAACGACATAAATATCACGAGTGAAAAATAAAATACAAGAACATGCAGAATACGTGGTTTCCCGATTAGAGCATGACTAGTTTATTTATGATGTGTTGTTTTATATGGACATTTGTCAAACATGAGCTTTTATGGCTTAAAAAGTAGCGAACGAGTCATAGAGGAATTGGAAATGAGCCTAATTCCATTTCTGACCACTTATAATTCCGGCCTATAATCAGTTTATTAGCCGTACCCTGCTCACCTACCCACCCCTCCCCAAGCAGGGGGTTAAAAATGTCCCCATGAAAACATTCATGGTCACACACATAATTCTCAGTAGCGGCCCACAGTTGAATGGGCAAGACAGATTTATGAGTGAGTCGAAGTATGATCCATAACTGAGGTCCTTGCTGAGTGTCATTTACACAGTGCAGCAGGAGAAACTGACTTACTAACCGACCAGAGCACATAAAAAACAGACCTTATAATAGGAAATATTCTAATCCCATAACTTCTTGTTTCACACACAGGAGCAGTAAATACCAGCATAACTTTAATATGCTGGTGATTTCTGGGCCATTTATGCCTTGTTGTGATAATGAGTTGGTTGATAATTGTTCCCTGTTTGAGGCCGAATGGCTGTTGCTGTTATACAGTGCTGTTCTGTGTGCTCGGATACATCTGTGCCTATAACAAGTCATATTCATACGCTTCTGATCCCCAACCCCACACATCAGTCCTCCCCACATTCATCTCTGAAATACCGCTAATGCAGTTCTCTGTAAACTCTAGATTTTCACACCGGTATGATGAGAATTGGACTGATGTAGTATTGACTGAATGTTTACGGGTGTGTTGGTGGTTCAGGAGGGAGCAGTGCTGAGTGAACCCCATAGGTTTATTGTTAAGCTTTTTGTTTAAACTGGGATTTTGATTGTCATATATTGGTGTCATATACACTCAACATCAAAAACATAGCTGCACAAATAGTTACACCCAGAAGGAACCAACCGACAGGTCCAGAAGGCCTGGTGTCACTCCACCTTCACCCCTACCGCCCCATCTGCAGGAACTGTGTGAGAATATTCAAGCTGCATGGGATGGATTTTCACAGGACACAATTAGGAACCTCTACAACTCCCTGCCGAGACGTCTGGCAACATGGTGGCTCGACTCCATACTGAGAGACACTACTTCTGTATGTGTAGCTCAATAAATGTTGCCCATATCAGTCTAAATTGATCATCATTTATTGTTCCTGGTAACCTTTATCTTCCTTCCCAATAGCACCACAATCCCGCACTTCCTTCTGGGTGCAGTTATTCTTTTGATGATGAGTGTATTTAGCATGTGCCACACTTTTTTTTGGTTATTTATTTGTAAGATTTTAACATTAGAAATTGGAGTAGCTATTTTGGCGGGGGGAGGGCTAGTGTTAAAGGTGAGCCGAGACCCTCCTAGGGCCCAGTCGTACCACCATTGCAACCGCTGAAGCCAGATTTCTGAATCTGACCCTGAGGGGTCAAGTATCACACTATTGATACTGTGAACACCGACCTTCACCAATATCTACACAGTGCTGTGCTCCAGGCTTTTTTTTTTGTAACGTACCTAATTGCTTGTAATACCTCCACAAGCACCAATAACAGCTGTGACTGGATTTGGCATGGACTGGACAAGGTTCTGCATGTAGGCCCCATCAATGTTCAGACACTCAAAGAATTGTGCACTTGGTCCAGATTTGGTGGATGCCTTCCCTGACACAATTCCGAGGGGAATTCCCTGTAGACTGGGATTTTAGCCACTGCTGGTAGACCCGTATGACCGTACGCTTCCATACACCTGCAGATTCAGCTACTTCCTTCACACTATGGTCTTTGGTACGCCCAAATGCAGTCACTCCTTTTAGCCAATCATTAACATCTGCTTTGGAGCCATTTTCCACACATGGAACGAGACATTCACTGCACTGTACCACCTCTTCTCAATCTATGGATCCTGTCACTCACACCCCGCAGATATTTATAGCCCCATCTGCTGCGCCATCTGCAGGAGCCTGAAGTTACCACCACCTTAAACACTATGGTGACTCATTTTGTTGTGCTGTTAGCTTAAATAAAGCTTGTTCATCTAAATATTAGAAGTAGCAACAGAAACCTGATTGCGTTATCGTGTCGATCTCCTTGACATTTCGGGACTTACAGAGACTAGGCTGGGAAAAACTATCAGCAGTACAGATCTCACTGGATTAAGATAGTGGATTTGCTGTCATAACTGTGCCCTGCAGGGATTTATTCTAGGCCCCATCTTATTTTCTGTTTCTGTTTGCTGTATTTTAAGTAGATGTGATGCCCATATTTATACTGATGACTTTGTGTTGTACTGCTCTGCTGATTCTAATTGGTTATTTAAAGCCTTTCATTTTCTCGATCCTGAACTAGATGCTATAAAAAGGTTTGTGCTAAATGGAGAGGAAAAGGAAAAAATGTGTATTTGGTGTAGCATTCATATTTGTATGAATATTACACCATTAAAATGCCATTTAGCTTCATTTTAAACTCGTTTAAATTACAAATTAACCTTGCTTACAACTTGGGGGTGAAACCCTGCTATGTTAATGGAAATAAAACTTGCTTCCTCCATGTCCAGTAGAACAAAGGCCTTGTTCCTTTTGGTTCTGACCTACAGGCATGCTGTCTTGTCCTACAACTCCTGGTGCTATTTATCATTTAGCGCTCAGCTTTATAAGTGATGATAAATATACAAGTCATTGTGTTTTATATAGAAAAGTGTGATGGGTTTGGACCATGGGCCATTTCTGCTAGTTGTGTTTTTATGTAGCCGTTCTCCATAAACTCTGTTTATATATCACCTCTATACAGCACTGGAAGGTCAGCAGCTTCAGTAATGCTCAGTACTCAGTGTACCTCAGGTTCTTTCTGACCGGGGAAAGACTTCAGATACAGCTTCATATTCCTACAGACGGCCTTGAACTGGATTCTCTTATTACACTGGAATATATTAAATATTTAATCATGAGCCTGATGGTATCTGATTGCAACTTAATTGTCCCACTTAACTGTAACTGCTTGATTGTAGTTATTAATTGCTTTATTTCATTTTTACTTAATGTTTTATATGTCTTGGCGCTGTTGAAAATTAGTTGTCCTTTAAATGATTTAAATACAATTGATTGCTTTTCTGTCTGTCTTTTTCTTCTCATAGGGTATCACCTTTCAAGAGGTGGAGAACTTTTTCACGTTTCTGAAGAATGTGAATGACGTGGATACCGCGTTGAGTTTCTACCATATGGCAGGCGCTTCCATAGACAAAGGTACACTCCTTAAAGGGGAATTCAAATTTCTATATGATTGACTGGTTGGGATGTAAAGTCATTCAGAGTAGTTTGATGTGAAAATAGTTCATTGTAGAGAAACTCAACTACTCAGAGAAACTTAACTACTCAGAGAAACTTATCTACTCAGAAAAAACTTATCCACTCAGAGAAACTTAACTACTCAGAGAAACTTAACTACTCAGAAAAAACTTATCCACTCAGAGAAACTTAACTACTCAGAGAAACTTAACTACTCAGAGAAACTTATCTACTCAGAGAAACTTAACTACTCAGAGAAACTTATCTACTCAGAGAAACTTATCTACTCAGAGAAACTTAACTACTCAGAGAAACTTATCTACTCAGAGAAACTTATCTACTCAGAGAAACTTAACTACTCAGAGAAACTTAACTACTCGGAGAAACTTATCTACTTCGGAGAAACTTATCTACTCGGAGAAACTTATCTACTCAGAGAAACTTATCTACTCAGAGAAACTTTTCTACTCTGAGAAACTTATCTACTCGGAGAAACTTATCTACTCGGAGAAACTTAACTACTCAGAGAAACTTATCTACTCAGAGAAACTTATCTACTCGGAGAAACTTATCTACTCAGAGAAACTTAACTACTCAGAGAAACTTATCTACTCGGAGAAACTTATCTACTCAGAGAAACTTAACTACTCAATAATTAATAATAAAAGTGAGTGATTAAAAAACTGAAAAGAGTAAGAGAAAATAAATATTATATTATATCGTTAAAAAACAAACCAAAAAGTACCAGTGAATAAATAATAAAGTAATAAAAAGTAAATGCTAAAAAAACAACAAAAAACGAAGCAACTAAATTCAATTCAATGCAATTAAATTCAACTTTATTGTCATTATACCAATACAGGACTGTATAACGAAACAATATCAGGCTCAGGCTACTCCTCCAGCACAGCAATTAAAAATAGATAAATAAGTGAGTGAAGTAAGTGCGAAGACAAAAAGACAGAGACACGATACAGTATGTGCATAGACAGTAAGACACGTGTAAAATGTGCAAGAGCAGTAACCGTATGTCAGAATGTGAATACTAGAACTGAGGTGCAAACAGCAGTTAGCATATGTAGGAAAGCACATTATTACTTATATCATGATTATAGGGTATAAAACGTCAACTGAAACAGCTGCAGGCTGAGTGAAGGTGGTTAGAGATTAAGTGTTTAAAGTGGCCGAGTGACGCCAGCGAGTAAAATTTTAGAGAATCCTGTAATAAATTCCATCCCGCTGGTGCGCTGCAGCTAAAAGCGGATTTTCCCAGTTCAGTAAAAGCTTTCAGGAGCTGAAGGGTGATTCAGTCCCTGGAACAAGTGTGATGATATCCTTTATTTACAGAGAGCTTTGGGGGGATGTTGATAATGATACAGTACAGAGGTAAATTGGTGAAAGACTGTGCCATGAATGGCTTGCAAGAAGGTGTTTTAGATTTCCTGTAAAATCATCATAAACCAATATCTCAAACACCAGGCAATATATTCACACATAGTCACACAATATATTCACACATAGCTTTAAGAGACATGAGCGCTTCAGACGTCTGGTTCCTATCAGCACCACAGTGAGCAGTTCTCCTTCACTAAGTTTCTCTAGAACAGGCCATTTCATGTCAGACCACTCTGAATGATTTATTCAAATCTCATCCACTGAAGATTCAGTTCCCCTTTAACCACCCCTCCCAGCATTATCCATGCTTTCCCTTCTCTGCTCATTTTTCCTCCCTCTGTCCTGTCCTCCCTCACTCTCCCTTTGTTCCATCAGGCCTCTAGGCTGAAAAACAGTTCCTGGCTCCATTCCCAGCATTACTTTCCATCCCTTTCTTCTCTTTCACTTTATCTTTTTTATGTCTCTTGTTCCACCTCTCCTGCGTCTTGCTTAGAGTTGGTAGTGAGGTATTTTAAAATCCTCCATTTTTCATGTTTTTATGTTTTAGCCTACGTACCAAATTTTAGTTTATGTGCCAAAAATAATTTTTATGTGACCATTTTCCAAACCCGCCTTTATCCCTCAGAATAAAGCAGGCTGATGGATATGAATGAGTTCCGTCTGTGGAACTTCAGCAGGAACGGATGGACTGTTCTGCTGGATAGGCAGGTATATGTGTAGGTTTTAGTGATGTCACAGAAAGAACAAAATCGAATTTTTTTTTATTTTTTATTTTATACATTGACCTGAAATGGGCTGGCATACTTACCAAAGAGCCAAACATACCATTCAGTGCCATAACGCTAGGGTCCGTCTATGGAAACCAAGCTCCAAAACAGCCTGTTTTGCTCAGTGGTTTTGTGATGTCATGGAGAAAAAAAAACAAAAACAGATCATTTATATATCCACCTATATAACATACAGCAGCCCGTCGTGTTGAAGGTGCTGCTCCCGGTTAGATCATTTAAGGGCAGGTAGCCAATGAAAGGAGCAGTAAACACAACAACGTCTGAAGCTCTTGGTGAGCAACCGCTGTTGCCTGCTCTTGGCAAGAAACCACATTCAGTGGCAAAGAGGCGAAGTGATACAAATAGAAGCAGAATGAGAGTTAACATTGGTGCTGCTTTCTACCACTGGAGATGCTCTTGGAGAGGAAACGGAGGAAGTTTGATGCTGAAGTCAGAGCTTTTCTCCCACTGTGCATTTTTTTGGTGATGGCCAGTCGTGGACGAAGTACACAAAGCATGTAGCTGAGTTGAAGTAGCGATCCCCATGGTAAAATCCTCCTCCAGTGTCAGTAGAAGCTCCTCCCTTTAGACCTCCACTGGAGTAACAGTACTAAAGTATGTACCTTCAAATGTACTTAAGTATGGAGAGTAACAGGAGCATGATTTATTATGGCTCTAATGTCCTATTATCATTTCTGGAACAAGACTCTTAATCAGCTCAGTGT
>CM067478.1:2204974-2221513 GCA_034552555.1 Semaprochilodus insignis
ACGCCATACTGAGAGACACTACTTCTGTATGTGTAGCTCAATAAATATTGATCATATCAGTCTAAACTGATCATCATTTATTGTTCCTGGTAACCTTTATCTTCCTTCCCAACAGCACTGCAATCCCACACCTCCTTCTGGGTGCAGCTGTGATTTTGATGATGAGTGTAGGTGGATGTAGTTCAGCTTTACCGTCTGGCTTTAGTGTCCTATTAAGGTTTCAGTCAGTTGAGTCTCTGCAGAACAGAAGTGGATGTGGCCAAAATCAGCCCTGACATTATGGCTGGGCAGTTGAAGTACGCCCACGCGCTCTGTTCCACAGAGTGTCCCTTTAAGGCCTCGGTCAGTAATCAGAAGCCCAGTTTCCAGTCAAAAGCCACTGCCTATGTGTGTAATAGCTACATTTACCAGACCGTCTATGAGCCTGGTGGTGCTGTGTGGCTGTTTCAGCAGTTCGTCACCGGGGTTTTGAGGGTGCTTTCACTGCTGTTCTATATAAAGTGTGGTCACCTGCATGTGTTACAATCTTCCCCAGTCGGTTTGCTTGCTGGCAGTAATGTATCTGCTGCAGGTGCATCGTGCTGCAGAGGCCGGTGATGAAGCGCAAAGCCAAGTGCTGACCTAACAGCAGAGGAAGCAGGCAGCACGAGCTCATCGCTGTGGCTATAGAAGCTCAGGATATGACTGCGAGTTGGGTTTCCCCTCTCACACCTCGGCTCACTTTGAATAATTTCCATATACACTTCTGTTGTTTTCATAAAAGCGCATGATGTGATTTCCTTTATTGCGGGACGAATAGAAATCAGAATATGCAAATCAAACTTTAGATGTACCACTACATACTATATGACTTGTGTAGACTCAGGTGATGCGTGTAGGTTCACCAGCACAGTTTTGGATAGCAGGTAAAATGACTGAATTTGTGTTGTAGCTGGGTTTAGATGTAGATATCATTTCTCATTTCACATTTCACATCAAACCACTTCCAATGAGTTGGTTGACACCTCCATGACTGAGTTATGTAGGAACTGAGATCTGTCTAACTCCGCCCCCTCACGATAAACAATCAAGATAAAGCCAAATAATTGCAATAAGGCGATCATGCAATTATGGCGACAGGCCTCCTCTTCAAACAGGTCCCCTAATGTTTGTTAATGTCCCCGTGTGGTGGCAGTAGCTTATAAAAGGCCCCTTCTGTGTAATCAGCTCACCTGATCAAATTTAATAGCATGCATTATTTAGTTCCCAATACTCGGTTATGTGTCCACTGGTTCTGATGTGGGATTTGGAGACCTCTCTGGTGGAAATGTGTAAGTGCAACGTGTGGGGAAAAAACATTTTAACTGTTGGAACTCTGATGTATTATTTTTTTAGGGTTCTGATGACTGAAAGCATCGTGCATACGATCCAGTACACTCAAACAATGCACTGCAATCAGGAGAGCACAACCGAGATAAACAGGAGATACCCATAATGCACTGTGGTGTTTGGTTGTTTGGTGTCACTGTGAATCCAAGCCCACCTCATCCCCTAAACATTAGCTAGCTATAAGCTGATTCCACTGTAGCTACGGCAGTTAAATACTGTATGAACGTTAATGTGGAATTACAATAAACAGCTAGTGGACAACACTTACCACAAGCTAACACACTTGATGACCGACTGTGGCAGGCCTAACATCACTGTTAGACAGTGAGGCTGCGTCCCAAGCAGCACGCTCTGGAGCATCACATACTACACTACTGAGAGCACTTCTAACGGAGGTGCACTGTTTATACACACCGTTTAACGGAGGTGCGCTGTTTATACACACCGTTTAACGGAGGTGCACTGTTTATACACACCGTTTAACGGAGGTGCACTGTTTATACACACCGTTTAACGGAGGTGCACTGTTTATACACACTGTTTAGTGTTTAGTTTGGGACGCGACCAGAAACTTACATTACTGGACGATTCAGAACGCTTTCTGACAGCTCGAGCACAGTCAGCCTTACCTTTAGCGACCCAAACCCTCCCAGTGTCACCATAAGACGTTACACACAAGCTGTTTTCGTAGCTATTATTAGCCATCACTAATTTAATTCATTACAATACACTCATCGTCAAACAAACATCGTGAGCAAATGATTCAAGTTTCACGCTTGCCTGCACATGTGACGTCAGCAAGGACGGATCTTATCGCTGTACCTGACTGGCCCAACAGCCACAATTGTGGACATTCAGCAAGCAGTGCTGCCCTCCATGAGTCATCCTGTTAGTGCCAGCACCATTGGCAGATGGCTGCACGACGCAGGGCTTACATGCACATGGACCGTTACGACGACGACACCACGTCAACGTCACCAAAGACTGCAATGGTGTCATGCCAGATTGTCATGAAGTGACTCAGAATGGCAGCGGGTCATCTTCAGTGACGAGTCCCGCTTTTGTCTCAGTGGAGACAACCAACGAATCCGTGTGTGGAGGCACCGTGGTCAGCACCAAGAAGAACAGTTTGTTGTCACACGTCCAGAAGACCTGGTGTCACTCCACCTCCACCCCTACCGCACAATCTGGGGAAAATATTTGTTGTGCTCTCGTTCGTGACCCCAAAGCTGGTGAGTGCTAACTTCAATCCAGATGCTCCATTGAGGCGAAGCTGCTAATTAAATTGGCACCTCAACACAACATTTAGCACGGCTTAAAGATGATTCTTAGTGCTGCCAAAATGTGCTAACTAAGCCTCAGTGTCTCACTTTCAAAATAGAAGTCACAGTCCCCCCCACCCCAGGTATAATTCTGGGTGGGACAAACTCATATGGGACAACCCCAGCCCCCGGTTCCTACGCCTATGCTAGCATGGCTAGGTTGTGACTGAGTTCTCTTTGAATCCTCTGAAGCCTGTTTGTGGGGGTCCGAAGCACAACTGATATTGTTGTGTGCAACTGCATCTGTCTACCAGAGAGGTCTCCAAACGACGATGCATTTGACTTTGATGCAGTAGGGTTGTGGTCTGGGGCGTGTGTGTAGTCGTTTGTGCTTTTCTATGAGCATACAATTCATCAAATGGCGGGATATTAGCCATAGAGTTCTAACTGCATCTAACTGCAGGGTGGAGTTTCAGTGTTACAGACAGACTCTTCATTCACCACTCGGACACGGAGACCACAGAAGTCATGAAAAATGCTTTAATATGGTTGAGAAACTCTTATATACTCAATCAACAACATTCAGAAGAGTATAATACATTATAGAAGAGTCGGAGAAGTGTAATGCGGCAATATGGCCATTTCATTTCAAACAGTGTCCTTCTGAGTTTTGTGCTGCAAGCTTATGGCACCATGCTCAACGAAGTACTGGAAGTACATGTATGATAGGTGAGAGGATGGACTATAGGGCTCTGGTGATGAGTCCATTTGCAAAGCAGTGACACAAGGATGCTTTAATTCTAATCAATCCAGTGCATGTGCTACGTCTGAACGCACACCCAAATTCATGTCAATCAATCATCCATACTGATTCCCTCAGTTCCTACAGAAACACTCCGGCATTTGTAGTAAACGCTAGACTACCGCAGACCACGTTACGCATCTGCTCACTGGCTTCAAAACGAGTGTCTATGGTAACCAACCATGTGCTACAGATGCAGTGGCTCTCAAACCAGTCCTCAAGGACACCCAAGAGGGTCCCCCATGGGTTGTGAATTGGGTTGGACCGGCCTGTGGTCCCGGAGGACCGGTTTAGGAACCACGACTTTAAAGAACTGCCTTAACCCAGACGAAAAACCCAGCTATATAAGAATTCCATGAAAAAAATAAATGTATTCAGGGAAGTGTGTAGAAGCCGAACACGTACATACATACACACGCTGCAGCGCTTTCCTCATGCAGGAGCTCTGCTACCTACAGCGCGCTCGCTTGATTGATCTGGCTCATCAGGCGAGACATCTTGAGTCCATTCCAAGTGCCACAAGGAACCTGGTGACAAGAGGACACCTTTCGCTGTCATCCCTCTCTCGCCGTCATTCTCCTCTACTGCTGTTTAGGCATGGCGAAGTCCCAGGCGGTGTCCTGGGCACACTTCCACATGGCGCGCACCAGGCGGGTGAAGCCCATGTCTTTGGGTTTCTCCAGTCCCCGCATCAGCCTCTGCTTCATGATGGCGATAAACTCCTTATTGCTCAGCTCGCCGTTGCCTGTGACAGAGAGATACCATGATTCACAGCAGAGCTGGTGTTACAACCAGATACACCAAGCTCGTCTTTTCATGCTTTCGTTTCACTTGATATCTCTGTCCTGCTTTGCAGTGGCTTCAAGGTGTATGAAGTTTGAGACCATATTAAAGGTACCCTGTGTAGCTTTGCGGTTTTATTTAATAAGCTCTTGACCGAGCAGCCAGCTCAGATAGCTAACAGGCTAAGAGCCTCTTCAGTAATATTCAGAGTAAGGCTTTAAAGGAGCCATCTGTAAGATATTGCAAACTGTCGAACTCGTACTCCAAACAAACAGGGGCTAACCTATCACCAGAAAGGAAGTGCACAGTGACTCCTCCTCCAAAAATGTCGTATACAGAAGAAGAACACTGTCCTATAGAGGGAGTTTAGATCTGACATGGAAGCAAAATGTGGACTGGTCAGTTAAATTCTTTAGATTTTCTACATCCTGAATGGCGATTATGGACAATCATTTGGCTTTGTTCTGACAACTGCTGTGATATTACTTATCCATCTGTCTTTTACCCATCTATCTAAAAATTGTTGCTGTCCAAAGAAAAACAAGTCCAAAATGGCAACCTCATTTAATTTTAACGTAAGTTTTTTCTTCTTTTTTCTTCTCTTTATTTATGTACATTCTATTATTGTATTATTGTTCTTGACTGTACTTGGGTTGCTGCAATACATGACTTTCCCTCTGGGATTAATAAAGTGATCGATCGATCTATCTATCCATCCATCCATCCATCCATCCATCCATCCATCCATCCATCCATCCATCCATCCATCCATCCATCTATCTATCTATCTATCTATTTATCTATCTATCTATCTATCCATCTATCCATCTATCTATCTATCTATGGAACCAGAAGTCTTTCCAAGCAATCTGGGCCATTTCTGGTGGTCCATTCATCATGAAAATCACACAATGTAAACAGCACGTCATTTGATGAAATTATGCATAAAAGAAAAAAATGATATTTAAAAAAATAATAATAATAATAAAAACAATTATATATATATATATGACAGAGCAGTGCACTATTCCTTATCAAAAAATGAACTGTCAAGACAAATCTTGTAGCCACCGCAGGTTAAATTAGTAGAGGGGTTAACGCTAGTGCTAATAGGTAATTGGTATTAGAATGAAGGACAGTCCTTATCTTATTGGCTAGTCAACAGTGACATATATATTTCAGCGGGCAACAAGTTATTTAACCCTAACTGATGCAGTGAGTAGCTTCTCATTTGTTAAACAACCATGGGGAAAGACACGTCCTGTGGTCGTGGAAAAGATGTTAATCTGTTTCAGAAGGTCAAATTATTGGCATCAAGCAGAGAAAACATCTAAGGAGATGCTGAAACTACTAAAATCGGGTGAAGAGCTGTCCAGCGCATTATTAAACAGTGGAAGGACGGTGGGGGAACATCATCTTCCAGGAAGGAATGTGGTCGGAAAAAAATCCTGAATGATGGTGATCAGTGATCACTTAAACGTTTGGTGAAATCAGATGGTAGAAAAACAGCAGTAGAGCTCAGGGACATGTTTAATAGTGAAAGTAAGAGCTTCTCCACACGCACAGTGCGAAGGGACCTCAAGAGATCGGGACTAAACAGCTGTGTAGCCTTAAGACAACCACTTGTCAGTGAGGCTAACCGGCAAAAACGGCTTCAGTTTGCTAGGGAGCATAAAGATTGGACTCCGGAGCAATGGAAGGTCATGTGGTCTGATGAGTCCAGATTTACCCTGTTCCAGAGTGATGGGCGCATCAGGGTAAGAAGAAAGGCGGCTGAGGTGATGCACCCATCATGCCTAGTGCTTGCTGTACAAGCCTGTGGGGACAGTGCTATGATCTAGGTTCAGCAGCTGACTACCTGAATATACTGAACCACCTGGTGATTCCATCAATGGATTTTTCTTCCCTGACGGCACGGGCATATTCCAAGATGACAATGCCAGGATTCATCGGGCTCAGATTGTGAAAGAGGGGTTCAGGGAGCATGAGACATCATTTTCACACATGGATTGGCCACCACAGAGTCCAGACCTGAACCCCACTGACAATCTTTGGGATGTGCTGGAGAAGACTTTGCGTAGTGGTCCAAATCTCCCATCATCAGTACAAGATCTTTGGGAAAAATTAATGCAGCTCTGGACAGAAATAAATGTGGTGACATTGCAGAAGCTTGTGGAAACGATGCCACAGCGAACGCGTGTAATGATCAAAGCTAAAGGTGGACCAACGAAATATTAGAGTGTTCATCTACACACACACTTCTACACATACGCAATATATATATATATATATATATATATAGTGGGGGGAAAACAAGATGACCTGTGCAGAAGTTACAAAACGTTTTTCCACTGTATGTTTATTCCTAACATGTAAAACTCTGCAAATAAATCGCATGTAAGTTTGTTCCCTGTAGTGGATGTGTTAACTTATGTTAACCTAGAACTATATATACCGACAGGACCCTTCATTAGGACCACCTCCTTGTACCTCCTTGTATCTACTCATTGTCCATCAGCTCCACTGACCATATAGGAGCACCCTGTAGTTCTACAGGTACAGACTGTAGTCCATCTGTTTCTCTGTATACTGTATTACCCTGTTCTTCAATGGTCAGGACCCCCATAGGACCACCACAGAACAGGAGAGCAGGTATTATGTAGGGGGGGGGGGTCATTATGCTGGGTGAATATGCTGGACCTGCTCCTGTCCACAGGGTCACTTACCGTCACAGTCGAATAAGGCAAACACCACATCACAGACGTGATCTGACAGCTCCACCTTTGCTACTGTGCGGGCCACTTGCTTCATTGTAGCTGGGGGAGAAAGAGAACAACAAAAGCTTAGAGGGTCTCATCTCCCTGCAGTCCAGAGCTAATTCAAAACGAGCACAGCGAGGAAAGAAGACAGAGTCAGACAAAATAGAGAAAGAGAGAGACAGTGGGAGGTATAGAGTGTAAGGAGAGAGAGAGAAAAGGGAGAAAGAGAGAGAGAGAGAGAGAGAGAGTAAGTGAGAGAAAGGATCATTACTCAATACATGAAAACTAATTAAAACCTGACAACAATAACCAGAGAGAGAGAGAGAGAGAGAGAGAGAGCGAGAGAGAGAGAGACAGACAGACAGAGAGAGAGACAGGCAGACAAGAGAGAGAGAGAGATGGACAGACAGACAGACAGACAGAGACAGACAGGCAGACAAGAGAAAGAGATGTACAGACAGACAGACCGACAAGAGAGACAGACAGAGAGAGAGAGAGAGAGAGAGAGAGACAGACAGACAGACAGAAAGAGACAGAGAGACAGACAGAAAGACAAACAGGCAGAGAGAGAGAGACAGACAGAAAGACAAACAGGCAGAGAGAGAGACAGACAGACAGAGAGAGAGAAAGAGAGAGACAGACAGAAAGACAGACAGGCAGAGAGACAGGCAGAAAGACAAACAGGCAGAGAGAGAGAGAGAGACAGAGAGACAGAGAGAGAGAAAGAGAGAGACAGACAGAAAGACAGACAGGCAGAGAGAGAGAGAGACAGACAGAGAGAGAGAGAGAGGTCAGATGAGTAGTGAAGGAGAGGTTTAGGCTGAGTTAAGATTGCTGCAGAAAATGTAATTCTCTTAAGAATTAAGAACAGAGAGAGTGAGAGGATGGGTGGGAGGGACACAGACACAGCGAGAGAGAAAGAGAACAGGTAGGAGGTAAGGCAAGTGAAAGAGAATAAGAGTGAGGAGGAGTGTGATTTAGAGAAAGACGAGATCTCAGGTGTAGGAGTGGTACAGACTGTGTCTCTATTCAGACTGTTGACCTTCATGTAGCCTCAAATACGACCTTCCAGAAACTCCACACCGCGCTCTCTCTCTCTCTCTCTCTCTGTGTGTGTCTGCTGCACATTGTGTCTGATGCACTGTTTTATGATAGTTCTCTGATAAACTTCTGACTTAAAATGTATTTAATCAATTTATTTTAATCCATCTATAGTGGAGGGATCCATGCAGGGTGTTGTGATGCAAAATAATCCCCAGAGAAAACATATTTCAGATTTATGACTGTTATACCAACATCAACATAATGTACACTCATCACCCAACAATAGCTGCAACCAGAAGGAATCAACCAACAGAAATGAAACTCGGTGCGAATAATTCAAGTTTCACGTTCAGCCGTGCTTGTGACGTAAGCAAGGACGGGCCTTATTGCTGTACCTGACTGACCCAACAGCCACGATAACAGACATTCAGAGAGCAGTGATGCCTCCACGAGTCATCCTGTTAGTGCCAGCACCACTGGCAGACGGCTGCACCACGCAGGACTACACGCACGCAGACTGCTACGACACCACGTGCGCTTAACACCACGTCACCAAAGACTGCAAAGGTGTCGTGCCAGATTGTCATGGAGTGACTCAGAACGGCAGCGGGTCATCTTCAGTGACGAGTCCCGCTTTTGTCTTGGTGGAGACGACCAATGAATCCGTGTGTGGAGGCACTGTGGTCAGCACCAAGATAAAAGGTTTGTGGTCACGTGTCACATGTCCAGAAGGCCTGGTGTCCCTCTACCTCCACCCCTACCGCACCATCTGCAGGAACTGTGTGAGAATATTCAAGCTGCATGGGATGGATTATCACAGGACACCATTAGGAACCTCTACAGCTCCATGCCGAGACTTCTGGCATGTTGCGTTAGCCATACTGAGAGACACTACTTCTGTATGTGTAGCTCAGTAAATATTGATCATATCAGTCTAAATGTATCATCATTTCTTGTTCCTGGTAACCTTTATCTTCCTTCCCAACAGCACTGCAATCCCACACCTCCTTCTGGGTGCAGATGTTCCTTTGATGTTGAGTTGGAGATTTAAAATGTGATTGACAGCTGTAATTAGTGATCCCTGACAGCTGCTTAATCAATTTAACTATGTCCTTTTTTTCAACACACATGCTAAATTTTCTCCCCTAACTTCAGAAAGTGGAGTCGCCATGCCCCCCCCCATAATTTGCACCAATTTGGATCTTATATCTCATCATCTCAGAAATACGTCCTGATAAAGGAATAACTTGCACTTGATGGTCATTAAGTAGACCATCGATGAAGGATGATCTCTGACTTTACTCACGTACTCAACATCTTAATCAGTTTAAGGAACAGATCCAAACCGAATGAAGCCTCCTGAGTTCCAGCATGGTCACACATGGCTAGCACACAGCATGCTGCCATAGTTACAGCCGTCAGAGTGCGTCAGAGTGATTCAGGCTTCTAGACTAGATCTGATTTACTGGAGTTATATCAGCCGGCGAGTGCTTCAGTGGAGAGAGGCAGCACGCTTAATATGTGCAGCGCTGGTTACTGCTCGCCAGAATCGATAGAGAGACGGTCTAAATGGAGAGTACAGTTATCTGCTTTGGGTTTTGGGCATAGTGGGGGTCACTGACGTGAGGGTCAAAGCAGAGACAGAAAACAGAGACAGAAAACAGACTCATGCCTGAAACCGCAGAGAGCTAGTGAATGGAGACAGCTGGGGTTAACACAAGTTACTAGTGTTGGATGATGAAGCAATCCGGGTACAGTGGTCACTTTGTGTTGAGCTTGTTTTGACCTGTTGGACAGATCTTGGTTCTAGGTAATGGAACCTGTTCTCCTTCAGTGTTCTGTATTTATGATCATTTGAATAGACATCAGTGTCAGACTAATTAATGAGCTTCTATTAAAGACTGGTGGACTGAGAGACACTAGAGTCTCTTCACCTACACTGAGCTGATTAAGAGTCTTGTTCCAGAAATGATAATAGGACATTAGAGCCATAATAAATCATGCTCCTGTTACTCTCCATACTTACATTTGAAGGTAAATACTTTAGTACTGTTACTCCAGTGGAGGTCTAAAGGGAGGTCATTAACTCTACTAATGGTTTGTGTACTTTTGTGTCCACCACTATTTAAAGGCAGGTCTTTTTTGCTGTTTTACAAATGCCGATCATCAATGCCCTTAGTTCTCACCTGAGCTTGAGGAATCGGCCTGCTTAGCAGGTGCTGCCTTTGCAGGAGGAGCCTTTGCAGCAGGTGCCTTGGCTGGCGTAGTCTTCGCAGGTGCTTTGGCCTCCTCCTCTTCATCAGACTCCTCCGAGCTGGAGGATGACGACTCGTTTGTGGCTTTAGGGGTCGCCTTAGCCGGAGTGGCTTTGGCAGGTGTGACTTTAGCTGGGGTACTTTTAGCCGGGGTGGCTTTAGCTACCGGAGTTTTTGCAGGCGGCTTCTCCGGTTCATCATCAGAATCCTCTGAGCCGGAGGATGAGGAGGAAGATTCCTTCGCAGCAGGAGCAGGGGTGGCCTTAGCCGGTGTCGTCTTAGCAGGGACAGCTTTCACTGGTGCCGATTTGGCAGCCGGTTTCTTTGCCTCCTCTTCATCGTCCTCTGAGCTGGAAGATGAGGAATCTTCCTCTTGAGCAGGTGCTGCTTTGGCTGGTGGGGTCTTAGCGGGAGGAGCTTTGGCTGGTGGGGTTTTAGCGGGAGGTGCTTGAGAAGGTTTTGCTTTTGCAGTTGGCTTCTCCGCCTCATCCTCTGAGCTTGAGTCTGGATCACAAAATGAGAGCTGCATAGTTAGAAAACCTGGTGAAGCAGATTAACGCTGGCTTACTAACAGAATTAAAGGTACTGTGGTTACTCATACCGGAGCTGTCGGAGCTGGATTCATCCTTCTTGGCCGCAGGTTTGGGAGTCACAGTCTTTGCAGGCGCAGCTTAATAACAAAAGCAAATGGGTTCCACGTTACCAAAGGAGCAGCTGAGCATGCCATTAAACAAAACACAGAAGGCCACATGAAGCTCAGACTGTTGAGTCAAACTCTTACCAGGAGCCTTCTTCTCTTCCTCCTCATCGCTGCTGTCCTCACTGCTGTCTGAGGAGTCGTCTTTAGATGTTTTGCTGGCTGCTGGTGCAGGGGCACTCTGAGCTGCAGGTGGAGGGACAGCGCTATATGGGCCTAGAGATAAAATAAATATAATCAATCAATAAAAAGACATACATGGATAAAAGATCCCTTTAGCCACACTATAAGGATGTTAATGCTTAACTGACGAATGCAAACGCTCAATCAACGCTTGATTCAAAATTTTCCAATTATTTCCCACCAACTATTGATATTTTAATAAGCAGTTTATTCATCCAACTTCAGGACTTTTATTTTTGTTTTAACTGCACAATAATAATAATAATAATAATAATAATAATAATAATAATACTCTATTTTTTTTCTTTTTCTTCCGATTATTAATATTCCCAATATTTTACAAACTACACTGTAACCGGACCTGATTACCAGTTTGCCAATTTTCATCGCCCCAGCTCAGATGCTCCTTGCAGACAGTACCTGGTTTAGGTTTCTTGCTGGGAGGCGCCTCCTCCTCTTCCTCATCTGAAGAGTCCTCGCTGCTGCTGGAAACAGCTGGAGCTGCAGTCTTGGCAGCTGGGGGCTTCACTGGGGTGGGGGCCTTCGCTGCTGGCTGTGACAGGAAAATCAGCAATACACACAGTTTGTATCCGTACCATCGCTTCGCTGACTGTAAGGGTTAGCCTGCTTTGAGTGTGTCTTCGAGGGCTCAGAGCCCGGCTGTGTGGTAATGTTCATTAGTGGGACAGTACCTTAGCTGGGGCCTCGTCCTCAGAGTCACTCGAGCTCTCCTCACTGCTGCTGCTCTCTTGCTTCTTCTGAGCTGGGGCTTTGGGTGCGACGGCAGCTTTAGGGGCTGCAGCTGCAGGTTTGGCACCTGAGAAGCACATTACATTTACACACTAAAGCCCCGACAACTCACACCGTCATTACAGTCGAGATAATGTCAACAGGCGCATGATATGCATGAAGTCCTGGTGCGTAACGGGCATCTTTCATCCAAATTTCCCATCCATCAGTACACTGTACTTTGGAGAATTGAGGGGCCGTGACTGCCCCAAGCTCCACTCTCACCAACCACAAAGCTAGTGTTATCAGTGTGCTGCCTCCTGAATGGTCTCATTATAGCAATGATCAGCTAGCTCGACGAGTATAGCCTTCTGGAACAGCTTTGTGACCACCCATAAACCTCTGTCCAATTAGGCTACGCTCAGACTGCTGGTCCTAATCGGATTCTTGGCCAGATTGTATTCGGACTAATTTTAGATTCATCTGATTTTAATCCGATTCTAATTGGAATTTCAGTCTGGAGACCCTGGCCCCTCAAATTGGACACACACACGCACACTAGTGAACACAAACACACTAGGGGGCAGTGAACACACAACCCACAGCGCCCGGGGGGTTTGTGCCTTGCTCAAGGGCACTTCAGTCGTTACTGCCGGTCCGGGGAATCAAACCAGCAACCCTCCGGTTACCAGGCTGGTTCCTTAACCTCCAGCCCACGTCTGCCCCCATTATGGGGTGCCCCCATGGTGATGCACGAACATCCAACCGGATCACTTACAAACAGCGCCGACAGTCGTCTCAAAAGATCTGATTAGAGGAACAAATCCTATCTGCCTGCAGTCTGAACACAGCCTTAGTAAAGTCAGCTTGGGTGGGTTTGCACACACAAGCCTGAAAAACACCTTTCAATTCTCTCCTGCAAGATCAAAGCACAAAACATCTCAGTAGTTCACCTGCAGCTTTAGGTTTGGGCGGCTCTTCCTCCGAGTCGGACTCCTCGCTGCTGGAGCTGGTGTCCTTCTTCCTGGCTGGCACTGCGGGTTTCACCGCTGCCACTTTCTGAAACGACACACAAAACGTCATAGGACCGCCAAACTGGAAAGCTGCCCCCCCCATTGACAAGAATAGTCTGATGTACTTAGGTGGATACAAACCGTCGCAGGAGCTTTAGTCTCAGCTTCATCCTCAGAGTCACTGGAGTCTTCACTGCTGCTCGACTCTGCTGCAGCCGCTGGGGCCTTCACTGGAGCTGCTGGTTTCTTCGCTGGCGCCGCAACTGCACAACGAATACGGACAGTCATGTCTGAGATATACAGTCTGCAGCTATCTTAAAGGACCGCAGGTGAAGGCTTAAATTAAAGGAAAAAAGAAAAAACTGATATATCGTTTTATACACGACCAGTCAAAAGTAGACACACCCCTCTAAATGGATGTAGTTGGTGATCTTAAAGACTCTACAGGCTTACACTTACCAGCTCCAACTGATGAGAGTCTGAAACAGTACATATCCTGATATACCACATATACTCTTGATGTACCACAGTATGATATTTCTCCATATCTCCACCTCTAATATATATTTAGTGGTGTAAAAACTTTGATCTCTTTTTCTGCACAGTGTAAAAGCTCTAGTTCTCCTTTCAGTTTAGTGAATATTCATGATGGACAGACCAATAGAATTGCTCCAAACCTGCTTAGAAACAAACCTTGTTCTATCAGCCTCCACTGTAGGTTAAGAAAGCTGGTTCATCCTCCTGTAAAGGTCCATTCTGGAGGTGTTTAAGGTGGACTGTATAATTCCATGAGTGCTATTTTATAGTTTGGTGTCTTCACTTTTATTCTACAGTAAAGCATTAAGATAAACACGAGGGGAACCTGCTATGAGCAGCTGTGTCTAAACTCTTGCCTGGTACTGTATGTGTTTATTATATTACATGTTCAGTACATAGTACTATCAGTATGTTTTATACAAGTCTTGCGGCTCCAATGCAAAATTAAAGAAGCTAAACTAACTTTCATCAATCTGTTCCATCAATACTGAAAACTATTATGTGATGTTCCAGGCAGGGCTCGAATTGCACGCTAGAATGGGCTAGAATGAGCAAAATTATGAGTGCACTGAGATTTCGGCCAATTTCGACATTCGATCTCGGCGTGTTTACCCTTTGAGGATGCTTAATTTCATGTCTCTCTCCCCTAAAAGCATGTTTGACTGGATTTACTCAGCAAGTCCACATCTACGGCAGTTCTGTTTGGTTGTACTCAATGAGGTATCCACATACCTACCAATTCAGAAACGCTGGGGGCGGGACACTGGACCAGACTTTACAAATGTGTGTTTTTTTTTTTTTGGTTTTTTTTAAATGGCATCTGAGTCACATGTATGCATAAACAACAAAAGGCATTTTTATTAGCAAGGAAGCGAGTTCAAATGCTGATTCCGATAACGGGAAAACTCAGCTGCAATTATCGGTAACAATTAAGCCCAACTACATGTTTACATATTAGGTAAACATATAACTACATGTGTACATGTTAAGTAAACATGCAACACATACAACTACTACGTAATTACAAGTAAACATAAACCTTAATACAGGTTTACATGTTAAGCCAGCATAACTACATGTCAAGTAAACAAGTAACAACTACATCTCTACATGTTAGGTAAACATGAAACTACATTTTGACATGTTAGCAGTTGTTACATGTTTACTTAACATTAGTTAACCATTGTTAATGCTTCATTTCCTGTTAGCTAGTCAATGCTAAATGTAAAGTGTTACCCAATTATCAATTCATTAAATTACTGGTTGAGCCCTAATTAACACTGTTGCTAAATTTTACATTTCAGCACTAAATTTTAGCCTCACATCCCAGTTCCTCAACATTCTGCTCTTCCACACCACAAATAAACATCACTCACTAAAAGGCTGAACCCTCAAACCTGTCAGACTAATTTTTTTGGCATTCCAGGCTGAACATCTCTGCTCCTGAACGCTGATACTGACAGACAGAAGCACTCACCTTGAGGTGCTTTCTTGGCAGCTGGGGCGTCATCCTCCTCCTCACTGCTCGACTCTTCACTACTCGAGCTCTCCGGCTTGGCCTTCTTCGCAGACGGCCCGTTGACTGCGGCAGGGCCACTAGTGACCGCCTTGCGCTTTCTGGACTCTCCAGACCTGAATGAATGAGAAACACAACAGGACCTGTTAGGATCTTCTAACACGACAAACAAGAGCAGCACCACAACAACAACAACAACAACAACAACGTCACCTTAACACGGAAAGTTAATCAAAGACTTACTTAAGCCAGAATTTGAAGATGTCAAGCAGCCCCTCTTCATTCTGGTCCTGGGGTTTCTGCAAAGACACAACCATTAATAATTATATTATTATTATTACTATTATTATTACCTCAAAACAGTCAGTTTCATCTCTGGTTACACATGAGCAGCCCACCAGTCTCCACTACCAGCATCAAAACATCTTCGCAGCTTCAGTGGACTAAATGAAAACTGTAATCATCACTATATCTGTCCCCAACACGCCCGCTCACCTCGTACAGCTGGGCTGCAGTAGTCTGGGTACTGTATTGTGACAACACTGATGGACCAAGGCATGAAAACTGTCAAAACTGATGATTATGATGATGATGACGATGATGATGAGTGGTAAAACGTCGCTGTACCCAACATATTAAACACTAGGTTTAGGCCAGAAAGCCCTTTAAACCCAAACACAACTACTATGAGCGGGGAAATCACCAAAAGACCCAACACAATATTACCATGATATCGCGACTGGAAATATTTGGCGATGGAATGCACCGTGGTATATTACCTTTTACCAACTTTGAATTAAACCCCAAAAGAAATACGTCTAATTCTTCCGATTCAATCATTTTTACCGCAGCAAAACTAAACTTTAAATTGAATTTACTATTCCAGGAAGTAAATGGTATTTGCAATCTATAATATCAAAACTAATACTGATGCTTGGTATTGGGGCTGCGCTATGATTCAATATAATGCAATATACTGCTATACTGTAAATAAGTTAATTATATTGGGATTTTTAATTCTAGGGTCAGGAAAACTGTCAAGGTATAAAAACACATTACCATATGTGTAGGTTTGCTAATGCTAATGATCTAGTGGTCGGGGGTTTAAACGCAACACAAAATGAACCAATATCTGAACCAATCTGTGAATGTGAACTACTGATTCAAAATAGTATCACACTCCCAGTGTCGCAATTCTATAATTTCTTACATGCCTACTTGGTGTCCATGCAGCAAAGCAATCTTGCCATGTGAAACTGTGAATATCTGCTGTGTCTATCACCCCTATTATATACCTTAAGATCCATTTCATAAAGCGGTTAAGACTGAAATTACTGATATATTACATAACAGAAGGTCACGAATGGCAGATACCAATAAGTGAGGTCTCCTGTTTCTGAAATGTGGCTCCTGAGAAATGACCCTCAGATTTCTTCATCTTGATCAAAATGATGTTTATACTGTAGTGCTAATATTTAATTTATATGAACATATAAAGTAGAACGATGCAATAAAGTTATAGTGCGTGTGTATACACATCATATATACATATACACACACATATATACATATACACACACATATATATACA
>CM067478.1:2255094-2273266 GCA_034552555.1 Semaprochilodus insignis
AAAAAAAAAAAAAACGAATTAATTTTTAAACTAAAAATTAAATTATTTATATAATGTATTTGATATAATCATTATTGGTGTTCTATAGCTTTGTTAGTCATTGTGAAATCATTTACAGCTCCGTTTATAATCGAAAAGTTCTTATACATAATTATTTCAGATTATATAATCTGTAAAGTATTGATATGATATTGGGGTAGTTTACTACATATATCAGCTACAAGTGATTTTGCAATTTCAAAAGTGATTTTGGAAATTAAGTTTGAGCACAAACCCTTTACTGAATTATGCCATATAACTGGCAACAAACACACAAGCAGGTTTTGAGTACTCCTCTGTGTGTATACATGACACCCCAGACAGTCTTCTGTTGTGGAGTACTAGAAAACAAGAACTGTGCAGGTTTTCCTTTTGCATCAAGCAGAAAAATGAGTTGTAGCACGGTGGGTTGATTTCAACTGCTTTACTTCACACTACACGTCCTGCGATGTGACTACTGAACGTATTGTATATATCTGTCCACTCTGTTAGACACTCCTATCTTGCTGGTCCACCTTGTAGATGTACAGTCAGAGACGATAGCTCATCTGCTGCTGCACAGTGCAGTGTTGTCCATCCTCTAGCCCTTCATCAGTGGTCATAGGTTGCTGCCCACAGGACAGTTTTGGTTGGTTGACGATTCCCAGTCCAGCAGTGACACTGAGGTGTTTAAACACTCCAGCAGCACTGCTGTGTCTGATCCACTCACACCACCATGTCAGCGTCACTGCAGTGCTGAGAATGATCCACCACCCACATAATACCTGCTCTGTGGTGGTCCTGTGGCGGTCCTGACCATTGAAGAACTGGGTAATACAGTATACAGAGAAACAGATGGACTACAGTCTGTAACTGTAGAAATACAGAGGTCTCCTATATGGTCAGTGGAGCTGATAACATGGACACCGAGTGTAGATATAAGGAGGTGATCCTAATAAGTTGTTCAGTGAGTGTATTTATGTTTTATGCTATGTTGTAAATAGGAATTATGCACTCAAATGTTCTAGATAAATGTCATTTTCGTTCTGTAGAAAATACATGTTTAACATAAACATTGGGGTTCAAATTGCATATTACTGCATTTGGATTAGGCACATATTGAAACATGTTCACATCCTTCAATGACCGTCCACTGGTTATAACATGAATAGTGCTTGAAGCATATGAAACATATGACCAGCTCTTCTAAGCTCTTTCCCCCATTGTCACTGTCATTGTCATGGGCTGACCATCCACTGACAGATCCTGGAGCTCCAGAGCCTCTTGAGCCAGCGTGGCTGTCTGAGGGGTCCCAAGGAGCAGGAGATGTTCAGGTACTGGGTGGATCAGCACAAAACAGCACAACTGGAAAGACAACTGCAGCAAATGGGTGAGGAGAACCTGACTGGAGCATGTAGCCTTGCCCCCACAAAAGTTCTGCTGGAGTTCTACTCATCATGACCAAGCCTTTAAACTGGACAGTGTAGGCCCGCACTTCAGTTCCTCACTCTCATAACCACACCACTTATATGGAGTTGTGGGCAAAAGTTTGGGGCCCTGGTTAGACATATTTTGTTGATGTACAGCAGACGTCCTTAAAGCGGTCCTCAGGCCCCCAACAGACAGTCCACATTTTTGCTCCACCCTTATGCATTGTAAATTAGGTTATAGCCAAAATGCGGACTGTTGGAGGGGTTGGGGGAGGGCCTGAGGACCGGTTTGAAGACCTCTGCTCTACAGAGACACACTTCTAAACATTTGAATACACAATTACTGTTAATTTGTTGAATTTAACATAATGGGATGGGAAAATATGTAAAATGTAAAAATGTATTATATATATGTATAATCCATTTTTGGAGCATGAAACCAGTTTTAGTTGTCTTGTGAACATGTAAATGTAAATGACTAATTTAATGTGTCCCCTGCATCTTTACAATACACACATAATGTTTGGGTCTGACCCAGCAGTAAGAACGGAGGCTGCAAAGGGTTAAAATATCAAATTTAGATCCAAACTGAAATCTACATTTTTCAAAATTGAGACATTGCCTAATCCCACTTAACCACACACAGACACACACATGGTTTTCTTTCTCTCTTGTTTAAGTTTCCTGTTTTGTTGTATGTTTTGAAATAATCCTTATGGCCATTTAGTGTGATTTGAACTGAATAGTCAGGTTGACATTTTAACAGAAAAAATTAGTGAACATGCCCTCACGAAAGAAAAAAAACATTTTCAATATAAAATATTAAGTCTAAATAAAGTAATTAAAATAAGACTTAATATTTATTGAGAATTATTGAGAAGAGGTGCTACAGTGCAGTGAATGTCTCGTTCCATGTGTAGAAAATGGCTCCAAAGCAGATGTTAATGATTGGCTAAAAGGAGTGACCGCGTTTGGGCGTGCCAAAGACCATGGTGTGAAGGAAGTAGCTGAATCTGCAGGTGTATGGAAGCGTACGGTCATACAGGTCTACCAGCAGTGGCTAAAATCCCAGTCTACAGGAAACTCTCCTTGGAATTGTGCCAGGGAAGGCATCCACCAAATCTGGCCCAACTGAGCAATTATTTGATGCAAGATTGACTGAACATTGATGTGGCCTACATCCAGAAACTTGTCCAGTCCATGCCAAATCCAGTCGCAGCTGGTGATTGGTGCTCGTGGAGGTATTACATGCTATTAGGTACAGTTCAGTCACAGAGGACTGACTTTTGGCCATTGAGCTTATTTCAGCTAGTCATTTATACAGACAGAGCTCAATATTAACTATAATATACTATAACAACAATACCTATGTATAAATACTGGTCCTGAAGGAGTGTAAAACCACACAAAAGGGTTACATCATATTCACTGTACAATAAAACATTGTTTTTGCACAATCTGCTTTTCAGGAATTTATCAGATTTTAACTTTAGCAGTAATGACCTTTGAGGAGATGTGAGATGTTCTCATGATGACTGAGTTCAGGTGTCCTCGTTAAACTGCAGTTGTAACACTCATTTTATGTTCTCAGCACTTTGCAGCAAGTCTGCTCCAGAGCTGAAGTTGGAAGACTTACTGAAGGAGAAGCCAGAAGCTCTCCCAAAGATACAGGCCTTAACAGATGGGAGCCAACAGGAGGAACAGGAACATGTGAGGATCTAGCTATACTTCTTGCTCATTCAGAAAAACTCATTCCTGCACTGATGACTGCACAACGTTGGAGAACAAACTTTCCTTTGTTTCATTTCCAACCACAGCAGCCATTAAGTCCATGGCTTTATTCATGTCTTTCAGGAGAGATGGTTACATATAAGATTATCAAATTGGCAAAACTGAAGGTCAAAAAAACTGACTTAAAACTACAGAGTAAATGGGACTCCTAACAACTACCTGGAAGACCTGGTAGGCCACCAAAACGCCAGTCCCACACTTAAAGCTTTTATTGTGAGAGAAAGGAGAATACCAAACTCCACTCTTGCTTACAAACAACCATGGTAGAGGGGTGACCTCCACTTCCTACATTGGTGCACTGGATTAGATCTTTTCCCTGATGCCTGCTGTGTAGGAAAACCAACAGAATAGAGTTTGAACTCTGAGCTCTGTTTCCTCTTCCCCTTACCCTGCCCTGTTGGCCATGCGCAAACACACCTTCTGCTGGAAGCTTGTTTGGCCTCAGCCCCATGGGAAGAGATGGTGGAGTGCTCACGCAGCAGTGAGATGACCAAACAGAATCCCCCCCAAGACACACACACACACACACACACACACACACACACACACACACACACACACACACATACACACACACATAACTCTCTCTGTTCACCACAGCATGGACAAACATCACCCAGGGGTGAATGTCTAATTCATTTCACATACAAAAGAGACAGACCAATTTGGCCTGGGATGTCACATCATGCCAGAGCTGAGGGCTGATGCAGGTCCTTTGTTTAGGAAACTCGTCCACGGAGTTCACAGGCTCCTTTCAGAAAAGACTACCTTAATGTGACGGCCTGCAGCCGGTTTGAAGGCACGTATCTTACATGTTTCCTCTGATTCATGTACTTTGTCCTTTGAGGTCCCCTTTAAGACTGATGTATATAAAGGAGCTCTGTTCTGATTGGCTGCACACTCCTTATAACTTCATTGTATGTGGGTGGTGCTAAATTGATGATGGGATATACTGTATATCGGCCCTGTCCAAAGAAAAACGAGTATCTCCTAACTTTACAAGAAAGGCCAAATACTTTCTTTACTTTCAAAGTAAGTCACTGTACAGAGATTTTAGTGCAGGCCATTTTGGAGCATATTGGTCGAATCATTCGGAAGTTTTTGCACAGTGTAAAGGACAGTGACCGTGCTCACAATACATAGAAGAATGGAAAACTAACAAAAATATTGAGATACACTGAATTCAAAACACGCTCTATTTACAACTTTCTATTGTACCATGCTTTATGGACTGGAGAGTAAACAGTAGGTTCTGAAACGTGAACGTGAAAACGTGAAAGTGTTTCGCTTAGACTTTACAGTAACGTGTACACTAAACTGAGTCTTGTTCCAGAAATGATAATAGGACATTAGAGCCATAATAAATCATGCTCCTGTTACTCTCCATACTTAAGTACATTTGAAGGTAAATACTTTAGTACTGTTACTCCAGTGGAGGTCTAAAGGGAGGAACTTCTACTGACACTGGAGGAGTATTGTACCTTGGGGATCTCTACTTTAACTCAACTACATGCTTTGTGTACTTCGCCCACCACTGGTGACCATATGGACGGTGCTCCTCCAGAGTGTTGTGTTTTCTGATCAGGTCTTCCTCTGAATGACTGCTTCCTGATTCTTCAGATTGTATCCATCCACGTTGTTTCTGGTTGTCCTCTTCCTTTTTTACCTTCAACTCCTCCGGTTATAACAGTCTTCCAATAAACCGGTTCTTCTCATATGTGCAACATATGAGCTTCAGCGTGGTTGTTATCTCCATTGATTTGTTGTCTTTGCTGTTCAGGTTTCTCTCAAAAGTCTTCACTAACATCAACGTGCATATTTTTACTTGTTTACTGTCCAGCTTTCACATCCATAAAGAACCACAGAGAAGAAGACCACAGCCTGGACAATTCCTTCTGATCTTTGTTTATTAGAGACGAATCATTGTATTTGAAGATCTTCTCGAGCTCCTTCATTCTTGTTCTGCTGAGTGACAACCCGTGTCGTATTGCTTGAGTGTTTGATCCGTTGTTAATAGTTGAACCAAGTAGGCGAAAGCTGTTCCCCACCTTTCCATAGCTTCTCCATCAATGGTAAAGTTGGCGCTCTTCCCTAAAGGAGTACTAGTTAAGTTAATTGTGATGCAATGTGGTTTGAGAAGCACTGTTATACTTTACAAATGGCAGACAGAATCAAAAGCACTGCTGTCCAAACAAACCTTATATCTCCAAAACAGTAGCTTTAGCGGAGGAGGAGAAGAAGAATGTTTTACTCTAGCACCCAAGTAATTGTGGACTGTTTGTTTGTCCATTTATCATGAAATGTTGACGCAGGGTAAACAGCAGCAGGCATTTCCAAATTGGGTAAAGAAAAAGAATGGGTGAAGAATTAAAATGACAAAAATGGAGGTTTTGTTCTCATAACCATGGCAAGTGAGTCTATCTGAGTTGACTTAACAATCAAATTCTGTTTGGGTTTGTGATGATTCAGGCAAACTGTTTGTGAAATTCCAAGTGGGGTTTGAGCTTCCATTACTTGTTAACTGGAATACAAAAATTAAGAAACAAACTTCAGACACCCAGCCCTGACTTTTCTGCATTTGTGATGAAGCAGGATACATTTGGGATAATGGACTGGTGTCCAATCTTATTCACCAAGGACATGTGTGGCTGCAGGTCTTTGTAAACCTGTAGAGACCAACTAATCAGCTGTGTGAATCAGCTGTGCTCCTGCTTCGTTGGAATGAAAACCTGCAGCTTTTACAGCCCTTTGTGGGAAAGTTTGGACACCCTGGGATAAATAGGATATGTGTATAGAGTAAGAGATTTCGGTTCTAGCTTTACTGGCAGATACAGTGAGCGTCTGGTTCATAAGAACAAGGTCAAGCAGCAAACACACAGGACAACACAGCTACAGACTGGCAGAGGGCCAAAACCCCTCTCTACTGACCGTGATGAGCGCCACCTCATTCCAATGTCACTTAACCACCGTAAGATGACCTCGAGTGACCTACAGAAAGACTGGCGAGCGATGGCTGGGGTGAAATGCATAGCGAGCATGGTTCAAAAAACAGGCTTCTGGAGGCGTTGTTGGTGATTTTCTAAATAAACAGATCTAAAATACAATATTTGATCTGGAATTTGGGAGACGTGTTTCCAGCAGTGTATAGAAACAGAACTGCTCATTTTGGTCAAACACAAACCCAGAAACTGTACAACTAGAGAAACTGATAATTTTGAGGTGGTCTCTTAAATTATTCCAGAGCTGTATACACACACACACACACACACACACACACACACAGAAAGTAATTGGTAAAGTATACCTCAAGAGTATCAGTATCAGGATATGTATTGTTTGAGAGATCTAATCAGTTGGAACTGTGACGTGTAAGCCTGTAGAGTCTTTAAGACCACCAACAACATCCATTTAGTGTATCTGAACTTGAGACTAAATCTGGTAGCGTATGTTGGTTAAAGTGATCACATGTGCCGTTTTTAACGTTTTTGATTTGCTGTTTAATGAAATGGGTTGCAGGACACTTTCCATTGTGCAACTCAAGTGCACTTTGGTTTCATGGAGGTTTCAAGAAACTCAAGTTGCATGAGAGGAAGTTAGTTGCAGGCATTTCTTTGCCACTAAGACCCTGATTCTGACTTTCACATGGACTTATTCTCTCTGCATGGTTTGAAAGGCATAAGAAGGCGTCCCTCGGCTACTTGCTGGTCTAAACTGTTTTGTGGCTTGTTGTCTACAGTTGCACACAGACGTGAAGTGCACAGTCATTCTGGTGGCCGCTGAGCAATTAAAATGTGTTGACTGAATGTGCTGGTGATGTTAGCCAGGGACTGTTAGCCCGCTTCTTGAAGGCTCTGAATGCTTTGAGCATGAGGATGATAGCTAGAGCTGACGACTCATCTGCCTGTACAAGAGTTCTCACCACCGGGCCTTCCGCACTGTCTACCCCACCCACCCCCTCTGTTTAGAACGTTTCACATTGCCATGCTAAAAAAAAGTAAGGTTCCTGATGCCATGCTACGTAGCAATGCCTGAGCTGAGAGGACCGGCATATCCGAGCTTCTATAAGTTATATCTACGAGCGAACAGCCATCCAACGTGTCTCTATTTATCCGTCTCTGCGTGTTTACTTTCCATGAAAGACAGTGAGTCATGATGTCTCCTCGACCTGTTGAATTTCACATGTATTTATTTTCAGGATCGACGGGCAAATATGGCCGCTCCTAGCATCGGTCAGTCCGTCACTGGGCCGAGTGGAAAAATAATAAGACTTGAATCATTTGATGGAACCATACGAAACAAACAGCAACACAAACTGCAGACGCACTTCTAGAACTCTTATTGGTGAAGCTATCTCAGGGTGTAAGTAGGTCCCAGTGTAAGTCGACAGCCTATGAATCCCAGGTATATCTGTATCTTTGACCTCCTATGTGTGGATGGGCTTGATATAGGCCCGCTAGTTGCTACATGCTGATGTGAGTAAACTATGTCCCGCTCCAACACGCTCTGGAGGGCCAGTTTGCACCCAGCAGACAAAGTGTGTCCTCACCCGGGTGCGCAGTGTTATCGGGCGTGAGCTGGGCTGTGCCGAGGCTACTCTTGAGAAGTAGCACATCATTAGGAATATATTAACAGCCCAACGCTCGCTCCCAGCCCGCACACAGAGATCCAGATAGCAGGGCAGGACACTGTGTGGAGGATAGGTGGCCTTAATCATGGGGGGCTTCAGCTATGGAAACTACAGTTGTGTGCAGAAGTTTGGGTGCCCTGGTCAAACGGCACGTATAAACACAGAGACACGCTTCACATTTTAAGACACAATTAACACAAAATTCACATTTAATTATTTATTTTAGCATAATGGAGGGAACAAACTGGGGCCTGTGCAAAAGATATGGTGTTATTTTTTAGGTTTTATTTGCTGCCAATATGTTATATGATGCCAGACGTCTCGGTATGGAGTTGTAGAGGTTCCTAATGGTGTCCTGTGATAATCCATCCCATGCAGCTTGAATATTCTCACACAGTTCCTGCAGATGGTGCGGTAGGGATGGAGGTGGAGTGACACCAGGCCTTCTGGACGTGAGACGCGTGACAACAAACCGTTCATCTTGGCGCTGACCACGGTGCCTCCACACGCGGATTCGTCGGTCGTCTCCACCGAGACAAAAGCGGGACTCGTCACTGAAGATGACCCGCCGCCATTCTGAGTCACTCCATGACAGTCTGGCACGACACCATTGCAGTCTTTGGTGACGTTGATGTGGTGTTAAGGACAGTCATCATAACGGTCTGTATGCATGTAGTCCTGCGTGGTGCAGCCGTCTGCCCATGGTGCTGGCACTAACAGGATGACTCATGGAGGCATCACTGCTTTCTGAATGTCCGTAATCGTGGCTGTTGGGTCAGTCAGGTACAGCGATAAGGCCCGTCCTTACTCACGTTACATGCACGGCTGAGCGTGAAACTTGAATCATTTGTATGTCTCACAATGTCAAACCCACCCACCAAGTTTCATTACTGTCAGTTGATTCCTTCTGGGTGCAGCTGTTCTTTTGATGATGAGTATGTACATATATATACCCAAATATTTCAAAGGTCTACAAGTCAAATCCTTCATCATAAAGGCTGCAGGGTATGTTTCTTTATTTTTCATGATAGTTTTGTGTCCTCTGTGTTGTCCAGCAGACTGCAGAGAGTGGAGGAGGAGAGCAGGTCGGCTCGCCTCGTCTCTACAGCAAACAGAGTCAGGAACAGGACCACACTGACCTAAAGTTTCCCAGCGTAAGTGTCAAAACCACATGAGCTGTGATGGCGCTGAGCGGGGGCGCAGACAGGCAAACACACCTGCAGGGGTCAACCACGATCGCCCCTCTCTCTCTCTCTTACACATACACACCTCGGCAGAGTGGGTCATCATTTTCAGCTGGTAACACGTGCTGATTAGCGTCAGCAAGTTACCCTGCAGTTTCCTTATATTCTATTACTTTATTTGTACTAAGATCCTTTTAGAATTTCTCTCTCATGTTGAAGCAAAAACTGTCTACTGGCTCAGTGTGTTTGTGTATGTGTCTGTATGTGTGTGTGTGTGTGTCCTTGTATTGGTATACTCCTCACAAGTATAGGATAGAATGAAATCTTGCTAACGTGAGGACATTTAGCTGGTCCTCACGTGGTCACATGTTGTTTTTTTTTTTTTCATAAATCAAAATATTTTTTGGAAAATCTAATAATGCAGAAAATTAGTCTTTTGAATACTGAGGTTAAGGTTAGCGTTAGGTTTAGCGGTAGGTGTAGTGTTAATTGGGTACAGTGATACGAAGATCAATAGAACTCTATGAATGACCTCACAAGTATAGTAAGACAAACGTGTGTGTGTGTGTGTGTGTGTGTGTGTGTGTGTGTGTGTGTGTATTATCTCTGCATTTTGGTTTCTGCAGTGCTCTCTTCTCAAGGCATCACCGATCACCACTTACTGACACATTACTACCTTTTGGCCTCTCTGGACTTCCGTAGTTCTGGACTGGAATGTTTAAAGGAGGCCCTGAACATTAAGACATATAGGGTCCAACACTGGTGTCCATGTCCAGTAACATTCAAATATCTTGTACAAACCATCAAAATACTTAATTCATTATTAAAAATTGGCATCTATTTTGGTTGCTGCCTCAAATGGTTGCTTCCTCTCTCTCTCTTGTCCACTGAACGATCAACGAGCATCAGTTAGCCTGTCCAGCTTTAGCTACAGCAAAAGGGACAAACTTTTTAGATTGTCTTATTTTCCGTAGGACTGACTCCACTGCAACTATATGACATCATCAGTGCGACAATGGTGACTTATATGTAGAGCAATTTTGCCAATTTGTCATGTTATTTTTTATAATACGTAAAATAATCCCATGTGGTTTATGTATCATCTTTTAATGGACATGTACACTGTTTAAAGGCATACAAGTCTTAACAGTCTGGGTTCCATATGCTACAGGAAATATACTATATGGATAATAATATACAAGCTGTTGTGTATTTACAGCATCTAAATAGGTCAAATATAGTACTGAATATGTTAGGCAAAGAAATAAATAAAAAAATAAAGACAAATAAATCAAGAAAGAAAGAAAGAAAGACAAATAAATAAACAAATAAATAAATAAATAAATAAATAAATAAATAAATAAATCACAAAACCAATATTAGAATAAATACAAATAGTATATAAGTATATGAGTGTGTTTGTTTAGTCCACTAGCGTTTACTTTGATGTGTTCCACCAAAGTAGTTATAGTTGAGGGCAGAAGTTGAAGGCGAGTCGTTCAGTTCAGTTAGAGAGAGCAGATCTTCAGCACTCACACCTGAGGAAAGCCTCATAGAGAGAAAGGGGAGGAGGAGGGGGTGGGGGTGGACAGGATGGAGGAGTGCTGGAAGCCTCTGCAGACACATGCGTAGGGTTCATCTTTCTCACACCTCCTCGCCAGAGTGGATGTGCGTAAACAGAGCAGAGCCCGCTTGGAGGGGAGAGAGAAGGGAAGCAAACAGTGGGCAGACAGAGCTGGATGGGACCAGAGGGTCAGGGGGCGTATGGCCCACTCACACTAACACTGAAAGTAGAAGTGGGGACTTAAAGTGGCTTGGTTCAGATGTGGATCTTTTCAGCAGGAATACGACATATTACATCAAAACAATTCCTGCCCAAAACAGACGATATCCGGAGGAATATTTCAGGAATGGTGCAGATTAACCTGAGACCAGCTTATCACACGTCCGTCTCTGCTTCACTAACACACTTTCCCTCATTGTGGATGGTGAATAAAATTGTACTAAAATAACAAAAATGAGTTTGTAGGAAACCAGAGCAGATCAGGGACAACCTATGATATGATGACTCAATAAATGAGGCTGACTTTTTTACCTAAACTCTTTTACCCAGTTTCTTTAAACCTGAAGAGACATGACCATTTATATTTGGAGCTGAATGTGATACTGGGGTTAGGTTTAGGATTAGGCATAGAAAATGTCTGTTCTATATTTATTTACATGTATTTAGTACAGATGGGGCATAGTAGAGACATTATAATGCCATACGGGTAATAACCATATATAAAAAACACATGGGATATATGACATATAGGTACTTACATACACATATGTACAACGTATTATTATGTAAAATATGTGTATAACATATTATCAGGTAAAAAGTGAAAAACAACAAACATGGTTTTAACATCAGCAATAAACAAATGAATAAATACATAGATTAATTAAATTAAGACATGGTAAAAAAAATGATATTAAATGATAAACTACAATTTTCTGTCTATTGGAATGTGTTGTATCAAAACCGATGAATAATAATAATAATTATTATTTATTATTATTATTATTATTAATGAGTTTAATTAATGAGATTTGGTTTTTGGTTTTATGAGGCATTATGGAAATCACTTATGCAAATTCTCTCTTACTGCTGTACAGATTTCTCAGTCAATCACTGTTTATGTTTATGTCTATTTTTACAGGATCCTATAAACAGCTTAAACTTGTAAGGAATGTTTAAACTTGTAAGGAGTTTCATCAGAGGATTATTTTAGACATGTGTCTTCAGAGCTGTTTTCTTATTAATGAAATTAGTAACTTTTGAATGGTAGTGTATATATAATACATATGGGACATACTATTATTTTATACAGCAACTTATCTATGGGACATATAACTTTTCTGAGCCTGGTATGATGACTTTCTGAATTAGAAACCTCAGTTCTGATAAGGCTGGTACAGTGTTTGCTGAAGTAATGAAGGCAGTGAGTTGTGTCCAGTAGAAAACGGTAGAAAAGCAGAGGATCTGATGGTTTACTTTATGAAGTATGTTGATTTTTTTTTAAATATATCGTCACTGAAAAACATGTATATACATTTTTGATTATTTTTACTTTCGTGCATCATTTGTTTACATTGTATTACATTTCAGGATGAATGGACCGACAGAAATGGCCCAAAACTGCTTGGTAAAAGTCTGGTTCCATTGACTTCCATTAAAATTAAAATAGTTTTTTGTCCTCTCCTGTAAAGTTGCTATTTTGGAGATCCTGGTTTTTGATATACTCACTGCAAATTTGAATGCCCTTGAAAAAGACGTCATCTAGAAGGCAGCATTTGCTGCTCCAGAATGAGTAGATATCTTTCAGTGTTAATGGTGCTTTCATAGACGGACAACTCGATTGCCCCTTAACGCTCTGATTTGCATACTGTAGTGATTTGAATTTCCCAAAACAAAAGCTTTAATGTGTATACAGTCTAAATGTAACTCGTTATGTAGCTATTTACTTGTGTAATTACATTGTTCTACTAATAATAACACATTTAAAATACAGAAATGATCATAATAACTTTACTTTCCTTAGTAAATCTGGATGTTAGTGCCATGTACCCCAGCTGCGGTGTTGAATGTGGAGTGCTTTCTGCTCTGGTGGTGTGTATGGACTCTAGGTGTGTGAGTAGTCACTTACATCAACAGCTCTCTTCCTTGCCACCCCCCTCCCTCCAACCCCCCTCACACGCTGTATGCATGTGCCCTGTGTGGGGTGAGAGAGTCAGGCGCTGAGGCTAACACCCAAAACTGTGAGAGACGACATGCTCCTCATCACCTCCGACCCCTGAACTAATACCCCTGTTACCATATCAACCCCTCCGCACGACAACGGCGCCAGGTTTTGCATGCAATGCCACAGAAAGCAGGCAGAACATCTGCATTCAAAGTGTACTTTCAAACGGCCCTTTTATCTCCACAGGTCTTCTTACGGGAGATCCAGGTACCCAGGTTCTCCACTCTACAGCCCAGCTTTTTGGAGACTTTCAAAACCAACATCCTTCTTCTGGTACTGTTGGTTTCCTGTTTCTGAAATTCTGAAAATGCCTACTAATATTAGAAAGCACATTACTGAACAATTAAGCACTGGAGCCTAACGTATCATTCAGGTTCACTGCTGCAAATTCCTCAATAACTACCATCTTGCTAATATCATCACTGTCCTATCACAACCAACACCAACCGACAATATTAGCTGCCCTATACCTTGTATCAGCATTCCATTACGACTGGGCCAATAGAAAACATCATACAGCTTATTATTTAGTATGTATATGGACAACAATGTAAACTCTGTGATAAAGACTCCATCATTTCTGTGCTGTCTCTTATCGAACCAAACAGAAAGTGAAGGAGCCGCTTCACAAGTCGAAGGCTGCAGAAACCACCCAGCACAAGCTTCACCTGATGCACAGCCTCTCGCTCTCGCACATGGCTCATACACGCAGGTCAGTGGAGAACAGAGGACTATATAAGCCAGAGGATTAGAAGAACACAGATATGTAGAAGACCAGTATTTTGTGAATCCATTTTCGTGTTGATTTCTTTTATTTTTCCTCCATGAACAGACTGCTAGACAAAAAAGGCCTCACAGTGCGGGACGATGAAGGATACGGCATCAACGACCTGGTTAATTTCATACAACACCTAACATAAGCTCACCACCCAAAAAATGAGTCCCCTGTAACTGAAACGTACCTAATAGCATGTACATTTCTGGATGTAGGCCACATCAATGTTCACACACTCTTGCATCAAAGAATTGCGCAGTTGGGTCCAGATTTGGTGGATGCCTTCCCTGGCAATTCCAAGGAAAATTTTCCCGTAGACTGGGATTTTAGGCACTTTGGCACACTTAAATGCAGTCACTCCTTTTAGCCAGTCATTAACATCTGCGTTGGAGCCATTTTCCACACATGGAATGAGACATTCCCTGCACTGTACCACCTCTTCTCAATCTATAGATCCCGTCACTCACAAATTGACTCATTTTTTGTCTGATGAGAATACATGGGGGTCCATAAGTCTGAAAGTACTGGTTATGCTGCTATTTTGCCTTTCTTTCAAATGTCATACAATATCTGTCATTACAGATGATGTTATCAGCAGAACAGTTTGAGTGAAAAGTCTTTATTACATTGGTCTTAGAACTCCTTAGTATTTGGTGGCATGTCCCTCTTCTCCCTTTAATGACAGAGTGGATTTGAGCTGACATGGGTAGCTCAGATTCACCCAGAGTTGTCTGAAAATGAGCTTCTATGGAAGGAACAAAACTGAAAACAAAAATTTTGGTCTTTTTGCTCAAAGGCCTTGAAAGGGTAACTCCACCAACATTCTGCAGAGTTAAGCGGTTCAGATGGTTTATCAGAAGAATAGCTGCACCCAGAAGGAATCAGCCGACAGGAATGAAACTTGGTGGGTGGGTTTGACATCATGAGACATGTGAATGATTCAAGTTTCATGCTCGGCTGCACATGTGACGTTAACTGTATCTGACTGACCCAACAGCCACGATTACAGACATTCAGCGAGCAGTGTTAGTGCCAGCACCATTGCCCTGCGGCTGCACCACGCAGGACTACGTGCACACAGACCGTTAAGATGACTGCCCTTAATACCACGTCAACGTCAAAGACTGCAATGGTGTCTTGCCAGACTGTCATGGAGTGACTCAGAATGGCAGCAGGTCATCTTCAGTGATGAGTCCCGCTTTGTGTTGGTGGAGACGACCAACGAATCCGTGTGTCAGCACCAAGATGAACGGCTTGTTTTTTATGCTGCACACGTCCAGAAGGCCTGGTGTCACTCCACCTCCAACCCTACCGCACCATCTGCAGGAACTGTGTGAGGATATTAAAGCTGCATGGGACGGATTATCACAGGACACCATTAGGAACCTCTACAACTCCATGCCGAGACATCTGGCATGTCGCAATTGCAAACATGGCGGCCCAACGCCATACTGAGAGACACTACTTCTGTATGTGCAGCTCAATAAATATTGATCATATCAGTCTAAATGTATCATCATTTATTGATCCTGGTAACCTTTATCTTCCTTCCCAATAACACTGCAATCCCACACCTCCTTCTGGGTGCAGCTGTTCTTTTGATGATGAGGGTAGAAATAAATGCAGGGTTTGGGCCCTTTAATATTGAATATATTGTCTTTATTTTTATAGTTTTTTTTCTAAATTCTACAATATTTTGTCTTTATTTCCAAGTTTGAATTAAGAAAACCCAAATTTTCAGTGTGGTCTCTGATTTTGGAGCCCACTGTACATACAGAGGTTTTTGACCTAAGGTTATGTTCACCCAGTTACGCTGTTCATTTCACAGCTGGAGTATGTGTGTCCGCACAAAGCCTCATCTAAAGAATCAAGATCTCCTACAGAATCTCGTCTCCCTCCGCCATCTCTGAGAGATCCTTCAGAAACTGAGCGTCCAGAACACTTCAAGGAGAAGCTAAGCAGATCATCTGATCATGTGACCAGGTGAGAACCGATTATCATCATCAGTACACACGATTCAGTCACTGCTGATTACTGACATCACCGGTTTCTGCAGGTCCCCTCAGCCTGACGACTCTGAGGCTAGCAGCAGTGGTGCCACTGGCCCAGAGCTGCCCCTGTCCATGGAAGACATTTGGCCTCCTAGTATCTCACTGGTGAGCAAACGTAATATGCCCAGTGGCTTATTTACATACTTCTCTCTGTTCATCATCACATCACTGTATCATGTGATCCATTTCAGGGTAAAGAGATTGCTGAGAAGATGTGGAGCAATTACGTGCCCTGAAGTATCATCCGTGGATTCAGTGCTTCAGCACTGCAGCTGCAGAGGAGTTCTCAGCTCACTGACAGATTCAGATTCAGTTTCATTCATTTTACCTCATCAGGTTTCAGCCTTGTCGGAGAATCACATCTTCACGTTTTCAGTCTTTATTTAGATATTTATTCAGATTATCGGTGTGACACATCTGTAATGTCTTATCTGAGTCTAATAAACACTAAACACTACCCTTCAGAAGTCCAGAATCAATGTTTCAGAAAGACATAACAGAAACACACACACACCAGATTTATCATTTCTTTATCTTCATATAGATACATAGAATTCTTTTTTTTTTTAAATAAAAAGTAAAAAATGATAACATGGGAAATGACTCTAAACCTTTAAACACTGATATATGAGAAACATTATATCCACTATATACACTGATATGAACAGAATTATTTAGATATAGAGAGACAGAGGGACAGACAGACAAACAAACAGACAGACAGATAGATAGATAGATAGACAGACAGACAGACAGACAGCGTCTGTGTAGTTGGACAGATAGATGGATAGATAAATAGACAAAGGGATAGGTAGGTAGACAGACAGACTGACAGAAAAGTAGTTAGACAGATATACAGACAAACAGACAGAGACAGACATATAAGTATTTGGATAGATAGATAGATAGATAGATAGATAGATAGATAGATAGATAGATAGAGCTGAGGTAGATAGACTTTTTAAGCTCTGATTTTCTGTTTAATGCCATTTATTACATAAATGATCATTTAAATGAAGCTCATGTCACAGTGAGACTCCTATTAATAAATTAATCTGCAATGGCCTACGTCTCTGAGGTTACTGTTATACTTACAGGCTGCAATTCTTTCTTTTCTTTCTTTTGTGTTTCTGATAAAACTCTAGTCTAATAACACTGCATTTGTCTATTAAAGGGGAAGTCCACCAATGTTTAAAATGTCAGTGTGGCGCAGAGCGGTGTGATGGAAAACCTTTCACTGTAGTTAAACGTGCAGGTTCTAATGTCTTTACTCTAAACTGTGCTAAAACGTGTTCACACTTGTAATGGTGTTTCTTTATGATTCCATATTAAGCTCGTGGAGGTTCACTGGTGGTTTTAATCGTATTTGAAATGTCTGTATGTGAGTTTTAGACATGGTGAGTCGTGGTTCCCATCATCACCACTGTAAATAAACCAGTCTGTAAGCTTCTCTACCCCCTCTGACTGACTCTGACTCAGAGATGAACTGATTATGCTGTAAGTTTACAGCAGCCACACTAAAACTCGCGTCAGGTCTGTTGGTCGGTTCCAGGTGTGGCGTTAGGCGCGTGTTAATTGGCTAAGCGCGTCAGCTCTTAACCAATGATGGGTCAGGCGGCATAAATCAAAGCGCGGCCCAGCCAATCAACGTCCTCTCAGCGGAGCGGCGTCACTGCGGGGCTTCTTATAGAGCAGCAGCGGCTCTCAGGCCCAGCAGTGTAACCTGTGACTTAACCGCACGGAGTACAGCGCCCATACAGAGAGGAGAGCTTCTCAAAGTCTGTCCGGAGTCCTGCGCTGAACTATGGCTTCAGGTGTGACCGAGTGTCCCGTTAAAGCGCGGGTCGACCACCTCCTCAGCGCTGTGGAGAGCGAGCTGCAGGCCGGCAGCGAGAAGGGAGACCCGACCGAGAGGGAGCTGAAAGTCAGTCTGGATGAAGCCGATCTGTGGAAGAAGTTCAGAGAACTTACCAACGAGATGATCGTGACCAAGAACGGCAGGTAACTGTCCTTATAGTGTGAACGCAGCACAGCTGCACACTCGTGCGCTTCATTCAAGCAGCGTCAGCATTTCCACAGGAATTCATCTGCAGGGCACCCTCCTATCATCAGCGCGAGTCAGGGAACTGGGGGACTGAATGGTGTTGATCTGATATAGCTCACCGAAAAGTGTTCACATTCGAATCGAGTTAATTCAGTTCATTCCGGTTTTTTATGCTCTGAATGTGAACACACCACTGATTAACTGGAATAAGCTCATCTGTGCATCATTTCCACCTCAATAGTTTTTTGTGGTTGTTGTTGTTGTTGTTGTTGTTGTTGACTTGGAATTTGGGAATGGGGAATGGAAATTACAATTCAATTGCTTTATATTTATTTTTACATGTCAGTTCTTTTCAAATATATAGTGTTGTGGTTTTATATTTTATTATATAAAATTATATAAAATATCCATAACCAGATTTAAATATTATAATGAGCTCTGTGAAAGTGTATATATATATTTCA
>CM067478.1:2276325-2309728 GCA_034552555.1 Semaprochilodus insignis
TTTCCAAAAAACAGGAGGACGAGTGAAAACAATGAAAGCAGCAGCAAAAGACCCCTCAGTGGTCTGCGGAAGACAGAACACGTTCCGCCATGTTGTTCTGAAGCGTTGTCCACCACCTGCTTGTGGCCTAAGGGCCGCCAACATCCAGACACGTTCTCGCTCGGTTCTCAATCCAGTAGAACAGAGGGTGAAGTTGGCTTCCTGTTCGCCAGCTCAAATTTTCCTGTTCCACCTTAAATGATACTGCAGTTCGCCACTGCTAAAACTGTGACAGGATCGTTTTCCAGTAGTTATGGAACGGTCATAGCGCCACCTGCAGCAGTGGAGGGTAAACTTTGTTACACAAGAAGCATGCTGAGCGCTTGACAAGACACCTCAACACTATGGAGGTCTGAAAGGAGGTGTAGCTGTTCAAGAAGCTCCTCACTGAGAAAAGGAGACTCACACACATCCAACAAAGAAGCTGCTGGTGCTCTCAGAACAATGGACTGATTACCCCAGAGTCCAGAACCTCAACACCACTGAATGTGTTTGGGGCTATCTGGATGGAGTGGAGAAGCAGAAGACGCTGAACCAGCTTCTAAGACTGAACTTAAGAGGTGTGTCTCTCTGAGGAACCGAAAAGAGAGTCTCCTGAAACAAATGGATGCTGTAATGAAGGTAAAGAGTGGACACGCTGAACTGAAGGCTGGTCCCTGACGTTTAACACTGTTCCACTGTGGGTGTCCCCTGAGAATCAGTCCAGTGTTTCTAATAAAGTGTCCAGCAATATTGTATCAATACAGACAATTAGCCAGGAAAGACAGCAAAGGGGATCACTCTGAGAGCAGAGAATCGGACGCTCATGCAATTCATTTCCCGTTTACTTGGGATGATTATAATCGATGAACTGAAACAAACAGCTATGAGGTCACAGTTATGCAAGGAAACATCCGCACTGATATTCAGGGACATCAGGTTCCTCGGCAGAACCGGTAACACTTTCTATGAGTCAGGTATCTGTAATGCATTATAATGCTCAACATAAGCCTTTGTAGCTGTACATAAATGATTATCATCACACACATAAACCGGTATAATGCCGCATTAATTTATGCAGTGGTGAAAAAGTGGCAGAATTAATGAAACACTGTGAAACACGGTGTTCGGTATTCGACCTTCGGCCAAACGTTTCCCTTGGTTCAGTTTTGGCTTCGGCCAATATTTTCATTTCAGTGCATCCCTGATTCATTCATAGAGCTGACCAACATCATCACTTTACTTAACGTCTGTAACGAAGGCTTATAAGTGCTCATTAGTTGTTATGTGCACCTACAAGATCATTTCCATTTTGAAGATACTGAGGAACATTAGAGAGCGGCCTCACTGTGGATCCTTATAAAGCATTATGCAAATGAACTACATTAGTTATTAAGCTTTATGACACTCAATGATATTAATAACAGAAACAATATGTACATTATAACGCATTATGTCACTCTGTGTGCTATGAAGCCTTATACTGTGGTGTTATACCAGTTTGTGTGTTTGATTATGAACGTTTATGCACAGATACAAAGGCTTATGTGTAGTACTATAAAGCATTCTAAGCACTTCATAGATCTTTATGAATGTGCTTATAATGCATTATAGATAGTTACCAGAGAGCCAAACCAACATGCACACACGGTCCCAGGATGCAAAATGAATGTAGGGATGCTTTCTGTGCATGCAACTCAAAAACCACCGAAGTTTTCATAGAGCTAGATGATGAAAAAACTCAGTGTGCTGACACGCCCCCCTGAACTGGACTGGCCTGGCCAGAACTTCAGCTTCTGTTAATTTCATTAAGGTTCTGTTTTTATTTTATTTGGCTCGTTTGCCGTTTTAAATGAGGGAAAGCAGCAGCGAGGGCGACACGCAGGCCGAGTAGAGCTCTGGCATTAGAGCCAAGTGACAGAGAGGGGAGCTGAGAACCTGAACGAGACGAGGGACCACCCTACCCCAGACCCGGTAGTGGGTTCTAAAGGCAGCCATACACTGTGTGATTTTAGGAATCTTGTTGTTTGCCCACAGCTCACACTGCACGTTTGAGTCGCCCGCTGTGTACGGAGAACACCTGGGATGTATGTACTTACACTGTCGGACTGACATGACGCCACATGGCTGCTCACACTGCACGTGAACTGCAGCCCATACAGACAGCTCAGCTCTGTCTACAGACCATTTCCAGTAAAGCTGATTCATTCAAAACAACACGCTGCACGTCCGAGTACTGAGCAAGAGGCTACTGCAGTGCAGTGCCCAGGGTAAGTTGGGTCGATTTGAACTGCTACCAGACAGATTATAGGGACGGCTGTGGAGTCAGGATGAACCAACCTGCGAAAGACTACTTTGGAACTACAGTGTACTGGAAAGCTCGAGAAGGCTTACTTTTAATTGCAACAGGTTAGAAGGAAAAAATATATAGACATACAGCTCTGGAAAAATGTAAGAGACCACCTGAAAGTGATCAGTTCCTCTAGTTGTACAGGTTCTGGGTTTGTGTTGGACCAAAATGAGCAGTTCTGTTTGATTCTGTACACTACTGGAAACACGTCTCCCAAATTCCAGATCAAATATTGTATTTAGATCTGTTTATTTAGAAAATCACTAATGACCCTCCAGAAGCCTGTTTTTAGAACCATGCTCGCTGTGCATTTCACCCCAGCCACCGCTCGCCAGTCTCTCTGTAGGTCACTTGAGGTCATCTTACGGTGGTTAAGGGACATTGGAATGAGGTGGCGCTCATCACGGTCAGTAGAGAGTGGTTTTGGCCCTCTGCCAGTCTGTAGCTGTGTTGTCCTGTGTGTTTGCTGCTTGACCTTGTTCTTATGAACCAGACGCTCACTGTATCTGCCAGTAAAGCTAGAACCCAACCTTCTGTTCCTCACTAAGAACCTGCTGTACATGTGGAGATGCTGATTTAAGAAGAAACTGGAGTGGGCTCGTATTTATTTCCAGAGCTGTATATACACATGCATATTCCAGTCTACTATGAACAGGCTCAAATTTCCAGCAAGTCATTTTCTTTATTTCCCCAAATGTACATGCTATTTCGCAACCTATCATACGACCAAGACACTTCTTTTTTTCATATCATCCAGCTCTACACATGGAATGTAAGAAATTAAGACCCCTCAGACCCCAGGGGAGCCTGAAAGCGCACCTGAGAAAAAAGACTGGGATATTCCAGCAGCTATAGCGACTGTCCGCTGAAGAGAGGAAGCTAGAGGCTCTAGGAAGCCCCTGATCTCTTTGAACACACCTACGATTGCATGATCAGACAGACAGCTTTTGAGTTGAGGTTTCAGAGAGAGACAGAGGCTATATCTGCAGGAAATTCTACAATTCAGCTAGAACCAAAGGTTCTACCGTGAATAAAAGCTTAACTAGCGGCTCTCCTGGCTACTGAAACACATTTCCAGAGTGATTTATTGGCCCAAGACGGATACAATACAGTGTACTCTATACTCAGTAGTTAGTCTGTACAGGTAAGGTGACACTGTGAAGGCTGTTTCCACCAGCGAGAGAAGAAATAAAAAGCCTTGCGGTTATTATTTCCTCCCTATTTGTGTGTGATTTGACATAATATCTCAAAATAATATGACCTTATAACATTCTGAAATGCATTTCAAGGAAATAAGGAATAAATAAAGGAAATAAGTAGGGATGCAACCGAAAACGGTGAGAAACACACTTTTCCTTCGGCCAAATAAGTGAAAAGACGTTTGACGTTGATGAATAATTGCGTTTTTAATGGCGCCGTCACCTTTTTCTAGTCCCCGGATGTAGACGGGAACCAGAGTGGAACTTTTACTTGTTAGCTCCAGAGCTAGAACCTACTGCTCCAGGCTAACACCCACTTTAACCTCTCCCACCCACCTTATTCTCCACTGTGAGTTACACCGGAGCACGCTGACGCTTCCCAGCTCTTATTCAGTTTCAAGCATTCGAGCCAAACGGAGCTACAGACAGAGTACAGACCAGAACAGAGCTGCCACTACAAGGCAGACAGACAGCCGCTTCTCAGCGCTCATGTGTGTACATGCTTGCGCTTGGTGCGTGTGCCGCATCCTCCTTAAAGAAACAAACCCCAATTTTACTACAACGCGATAAACTCACAGTCAGCGTGTTCGTTGATGCGTCTGCTGGGACGTCAAGATGTTCTATGTTTAGTTCTCAGCCAAACGTAGGCGACTCTGCGGTATCTGTGCCAGAAGTGGACCGGATCTGTTTTGGGACAGGTGGGCCAAATGCATGTTGTGAATATTTGGGCCACCATGTGGGCTCACAGCAGATTGCCAGTGCCGACGGTGGACCAGCAGCGCCCTATCTTTGCCAGATGTGGCCCACATCTGCTTGCTGTCTTTTTTAGCCTAATTGATTTATGCAGCGGTGAGAAAGTGGCTAAATTAAAGAAATGAATGGTTCATTTTGTTCGGTTTTGGCTTCGGACTGAAATGTTCATTTCGGTGCATCCCTAATTTAAATTATTATAATTATATATATATATATATATATTATAAATGGTTACAATTTAAATGTACGCCTGAGACGACAGGATTAGACGACCCTAATGCAGTGTTTTGAAAGATGCTAAGCTACACACGCACACAGTGCAGAACTGTAATCCCAGGTAAATCAGGAGCTACTCTCTTCCTCCTTCATCTCTTCATTAAGTAGCAAAACACTGGACCAGAGGTCTTCAAACCAGTCCTCACGCAGCCCAAGACAGTCCACATCTCTGCTTCACCCTTGTGCATTGCGATTCAGGTGTCATAGCTAAAACCTGGACTGTCTAATGGGTGCAGGGGGATGGGGGGGCTGAGGACCGGTTTGAAGACCTCTGCTCCGGACCCCATTAGATTTACATAGCGAGAAGTTCTGGATGACAAACTCACCATCACATCCACCATCACACTGGCCCACAGGCATCTCCCCCTGAGACAGGAACTTATTTATCTTCTTCAGGATCTTCTTGTGCGTCTTTGACGGCTGGAAGTCCAAGGCACGGCATCTTCAACAAACACAAGGCAAGCGTCAGTGCAGGCCCCCCACGTCGTTTATCCTACACCTCTAACCCTGCAGCCCCCACATCATGGGGCACGAACATCTTCATGTTAGAACTTTCTGATTACACGTCTCTCTTCTAAACCTGATTCTACAGGAACGAGACAAGGTGGAGACATGATCCACATTGACTGGATGGAAAGAACTGCTCAGAAGACGTGTGTAGGTTCACAGGGGGTTCAGATGTGTTTGAGGTCTTAAAGTAACCTCTCAGTTTCCAAGTTATTACAGAGACCGGTCTTATCTACCCAGTATTTCCCCTTAAGGGTCTTCTTACCTGATCGTGTACTGTGGGCAGCAGGTCTTGTTCATGACAGGCTTGTAAACGTACTTCCCACTTCTGAGAATTAAAGAACAACAATACGAGTCAACATCCAGGAAAAGACATCCGGAACAGCACTTCCCAAAACCTTTCAGGCATTTTCAGGCAACAGACAGGTTCAAAACAGAACTGAGGAAGGTGCCATGAGACAACAAGAGGAGAGAGTGACGCACTGCGCCCACAAAGCGAGTGGCACACTGTGCCCGGAAACCGTGGCACACTGCACCCAGAGAGAGTGGCACCCGGAAACCATGGCATACTGCACCCAAAGAGAGGGGTGGCACCCAGAAACCATGGCACACTGCACCCAGAGAGAGGGGTGGCACCCAGAAACCATGGCACACTGCACCCAGAGAGAGTGGCACACTTCAACTGGAGACAGCGGGAAGAACTGCACCCAGACAGAGTGTAAACTAAGAAACCGTGGTACACTGCACCCAGACAGAGTGGCACCCAGAAACCACTGCACACTGCACCCAGACAGAGTGGCACCCGGATACCACTGCACACTGCACCCAGACAGAGTGGCACACTGCACTCATAGAGAGTGGCACACTGCATCTAGGGCAGTGAGTGGTGTACTGCACCCGGAAACCATGGTGCACTGCACCCAGTGAGAGCCAGGGCCATGAGAGGCACACTGCAACCAAAGACAGCAGGGCACACTGTAACCAGAGAATGGCACACTGCAACTGGAGACAGGGGGGCACACTACAACCAGAGAATGAGTGCCGCACTGCACCTACAGAGCGTCACACAGCAACCAGGAACAGCAGGAAACCGGTTCATTCCACGGTCATGTAAACGCAGCACCAGAGATCAGGACTATTCAGTCTTTACTGGAAGATCCGCTCGCACGAAATCAGAACTGATCTCAGTTTCAAAACAAATCAGAGTCATGCATGTTCTACAGCGGGCTGTATTCTTCTAGAAGGATGAGGGAAAGAGACAAGGGGTCGCACCTTCTCCATCCTCTGTCAATCAGATCCTGGTAGTCCTGAACCGTCATCGTGTGGGACCACATACCTGCACAAACACACAGAAGCAAGATCAGGTTAAGAGGTTCATCTCTCCTGTTCATCATTCACTCAAACATCTAACACACATCTGCTGGAACACAGACGAACCAGGAAACAGGAACTGCCCTGACCGGGAACACATTCCTATCTGCAGAGCACATACAGCAGCGTTTAAAGCGCAGCGTATCCGACGCCAGGCCGGGTCCCTTGGGAGCTCAGCTTTCCCACTGAGGCCACAGCACGGACAGGATGCTTATTAAATCCCCAGTTTGGGGTTCTGGCAGCTTTCTAAGAACATCCTGCTGTTCCAGTAACAAAAACTCTTCACTGAAGCAGCAGGTGAGAACACTAAGGCTGGGTACTAACAAGAACCCGGAGACACGAAACATATCATGACATCATCACAAAGAACAGCTGCTCCCAGAAGGAGGTGTGGGGTTACAGGTCTGTTGGGAAGGAAGATAAAGGTCACCAGGATCAATAACTGATGATCAATTTAGACTGATATGATCAATATTTATTGAGCTACACATACAGAAGTCTGTCTCTCAGTATGGCGTCGGGCCGCCGTGTTTGCTAACCAAACATGCCAGACGTCTCGGCACAGAGCTGTAGAGGTTCCTAATGGTGTCCTGTGATAATCCATCCCATGCAGCTTGAAGTTCCTGCAGATGGTGCTCTAGGGGTGGAGGTGGAGTGACACCAGGCCTTCTGGACGTGTGACGCGTGACAACAAACCGTTCATCTTGGTGCTGACCACGGTGCCTCCACACATGGATTCGTTGGTCGTCTCCACCAAGACAAAAGCAGGACTCGTCACTGAAGATGACCCGCTGCCATTCTGAGTCACTCCATGACAGTCTGGCACGACACCATTGCAGTCTTTGGTGACGGTGACGTGGTGTTAAGGACAGTCGTGGTAACGGTCTGTGTACATGTAGTCCTGCGTGGTGCAGCCGTCTGCCAATGGTGCTGCACTAACAGGATGACTCATGGAGGACATCACTGCTCGCTGGATGTCTGTAATTGTGGCTGTTGGGTCAGACAGGTACAGAGATAAGACCCGTCCGAGCTTATGACCCATGTGAATCACTGTTAGCTCTTTTCCATCAACGTGAAGCGGGTTCGGAACCCGTAAAGTTCCCTCTCAGCTGGAACCAAAGAATAGTAGGTTCTTCGGCAGGAACTGTGTCCACATCCGTGGGCGTCAGTTGTTGAGGAAAGAAAAGGCAACGATGGCGCCACCCAGTGGTCTGCTGGAGAACCTCGTCTACGTCTTCTTATCCCCAGTAATTAGTTCATGCCTGCTTTCTGGACACACAGCGTACAGCGCCCCCTGTTGTTGATGATGTATCCTTCGGTATTCCTTAGTTCCAATACAAGCTGGTGCAAATGTAGACTGGTTCCCTGGATAGCGCCAAGATTCTATGAAACCTGAACAGAAACAGATCAAGAACCGGGGTTCTTTTGGTCAAAAAGGGCTATGACTGCACCAAACTTTGATTAAACTATTGATTAAAAATTAGCACTAAGAAAATCAACATCACACAACATAATAGAAGACCACCACTGTGATCAGTCCTGCTAGACATACAGGTGTGGACGAGGTTCTCCAGGTCTGGAAGTCCAGTTAGGAGACCATTACAGTGATCAATCCTGCTAGAAATACAGGCAGGGATGAGGTTCTCCAGGTCTGGAGGTCCACACTCTAAATAGAACGAATAGGAGATGTGTTATACCGTATTCTGACTGCTTATCAGACCATAAGGTCACATCACACGCTCCTCTATACCTCATAACTCATCACCTGTGTATTATCTAGATATGCTAATGAGGTATTTCTGCCCACCTGAGTCTAATTAGCACTAATCGTTCATCTCTGCTCCACATCAACAAACAACAGAGCACCTAAACACAAAACAGGCACCGGATTAACCAGGTAAAGGCTGACCATCCGCCCCGGCTCTGCAGACCACTCCGATCTTATCATCATGGAAACCGAGGTCGGAGGTTCCCTCGTCATCACCAGCCTGCTGCACAAACAGAACAGAGAGGCAGCACAACAGGGCTCGGACTGCACTCAGATACGATGGACAGAGCAAACAGAGGCTGAATAATTCACCACCACAGCATCACGTGTTCATCACCACCTCACTGAACAAGCAGAACCAGGACGGGGAAGACTAACACGGACCATTCTACTGGACCGGTCTCTGAGTAGAGAGTTTAGGGCCATTTGTGCTGCACACAGAGGAATTTGTCGTGACGTGAATCACCCACACACACAGCAAAATCAGCAGAGTTGAATATCTGGTGTTGATGATGTTTGAGAGTAGAGAGCTAATCTGACTACTGCCTGAGTTAATTCAACTCTGGATTGAGACTACTCTTCTACTCACAAAAGGCATCAGGAACAATCTAAAGGGCGCGCGATCGGAGCCGTTCCAACCCCGGGCCGAATCCCGGGCAGGATAATCGGATTAAGCCTGAGCAGTGCCCTTCTTATTCTCCTCCATGTCTTCAGTCTGTCAGTTCTTGGAGAGGAGCCCGTTCTACCAAGCTGTGTATCTACATCGGCTGTATTCAAAATGGTATACCACATACTACTCACATACTAAATCTGCATACAGTAGTATGTAGTATGCGACCAAACTGAAGATCTGTAGTGCACTGGAGGTACCCGGATGGAGTTCTACTCCAGTCAGAGGTTCTAGTATACAGGTGGAGCTATCTTCATGGTGTACTGGAGATACCCGGATGGTGTTCTACTCCAGCCAGAGGTTCTAGTGTACAGGGGGAGCTATCTTCATGGTGTACTGCATGCCATCATGCACCGCGGCCTCACCAGCTCTCAGCCAGAGAACATGGCGGCGGGTAACACTGGGGAGCTAAACGCAGCCACCTCCGTGTATAAATGTGGGTGTGGTGATTGTAGTACAGCTGGGGGTCAGTATGACGGCCAAGCAGGTCACTGAACCTGTCCTGGTATTCACCCTCAGTGTGAGGAGGTGAAGGAGGAGGAGGAGGAGGAGGAGGTGTAAAACAGCGAGAGCTACGTTAGGATTAGCATCCTGCTTCCTTCCTGGGCTTGTTACGTGGTGGCGCCAGATTACCGAGCTCCGGATTAGATTATGTGGAGTGTGTTCATTCATTCAGTGTAACACACCTACAGCATAACAGAGCCCTTTCACCATCCCACTTCTACCCATCATCCAGGACTGAGGGGTTTAACCGCCCAATAAACAGAGGTCACGAATGATGCAGAGGTGCTACGTCCTAGAGCGTCAGAGCTGGTCCCAGTGGTGGTGAAGGTAACCAGACGTCCCCCTCTAAAAGCTCCCTCACAGAAAGTTCCTACATGAGGTGGTTCTGAATACGCTGCCTGATGTCTGAGACGCTGTTTATGATAGTTCACTCTGTCCACACCTCACACCAAACCCACTCTCAATCACTCTGTCCACACCTCACACCAAACCCGCTCTCAATCACTCTGTCCACACCTCACACCAAACCCACTCTCAATCACTCTGTCCACACCTCACACCAAACCCGCTCTCGATCACTCTGTCCACACCTCACACCAAACCCGCTCTCGATCACTCTGTCCACACCTCACACCAAACCCCCTCTCAATCACTCTGTTTACACCTCACACCAAACCCGCTCTCAATCACTCTGTTTACACCTCACACCAAACCCGCTCTCAATCACTGTTTACACCTCAGACCAAACCCGCTCTCAATCACTGTTTACACCTCACACCAAACCCACTCACTCTCAATCACTCTGTTCACACCTCACACCAAACCCCCTCTCAATCACTCTGTTTACACCTCACACCAAACCCGCTCTCAATCGCTCTGTTTACACCTCACACCAAACCCACTCACTCTCAATCACTCTGTTCACACCTCACACCAAACCCGCTCTCAATCACTCTGTTCACACCTCACACCAAACCCCCTCTCAATCACTCTGTTTACACCTCACACCAAACCCGCTCTCAATCACTCTGTTTACACCTCACACCAAACCCCCTCTCAATCACTCTGTTCACACCTCACACCAAACCCCCTCTCAATCACTCTGTTTACACCTCACACCAAACCCGCTCTCAATCACTGTTTACACCTCACACCAAACCCGCTCTCGATCACTCCGTTTACGCCTCACACCAAACCCGCTCTCAATCACTCTTCACATCTCACACCAAACCCGCTCTCAATCACTGTTTGGTAAACAGTGCTGATCATTTACTAACGTTGGTGTGTAAACAGTGTGCTCCATTAGATGGTATAATTATTATGGCATCACAGGTTTGCAGTGGGGTATCAAGGTGTCACATCGCGCGGTCACACCTCCACCCTTCAGGTGCCCCTCTAGCATGAATGGATTTAAATGTACTCATTAAAACTCGATTTAGACCAAACTTAATCACACAGCCACCACAAAACAGCGACTCGGACACCAGGCAGCGTATTCAGAACCATTTAATGTGGGAGAGGTTTTAGAGTTGGACGTCTGGTTCCATTCACCACCACTGTGAACAACTAGGACTAGACAAGTCAGTCCAGAACCCTCTGAATGACTCCTCTTATCCATTTACTCATGTTGAAACTTTGGAAAACCGGTGGAGCTCCCCTTTAAACTAGGACCCATCTTTAAATGGGCGTCAAAACTGGCACTGTGGCTGACCAGCCCAGCACAGATCAAACTTAAGTCCAACCGTATTCCTGGGAATCTTTATGCGTTCCCAAAATGAATGTCATCTCCACCTGTCTCAGAAATGAGTTTAGCCACAATTAAACGCCTGTAAAGCGGAAGCGAGCCAACTGGCTAGCGTTAGCAACTTCCGCTAGCACAAAGCCTCCAGTTTAGCTAACCAAACTGTGATTTTATAAACATGGCAAAACTTGACAGTGTGGTGAAGATGACCAGGTTACAGCTCTCCAACACAGCAGGGCGCCGTAAAGTTAGTACAAGAAACGAAGGACAAAAACAGGCTGCTAGCTGAGCTAGCCATGCTAGCTACCCAGCGAGCTAACAGCGGTACTAGCCGAGTTAGGGAGGTATCAACATGCTAGCTAGCGCGCTAAAACTAGTCCTGTGGCTAGTTCGCTAATACTACTACTACTTCAGTTTCCATTCTGCTGATCAATACACTCTTTAGACCACCAAGACCCCCGAACAAACCGCTCAGACTACAATACTGGGATTCTGGAATGCCTTGTTTTGGACTGACAGGACAGACACGGCTGGATAACTGACATGAACCCGAACTCAGCTCATTAATAATAAACAGAGACTGACCGTGGGAAAAATTGCCCATCTCGTTTTTGCAGTAGCCACAGCGGTGTCCGCCATCTCCCCCGAAATACTCCACTATAGTGTAGGAGCTTCCACCGGTAGCCATGTCCTGGAAAGCGCAGGGACGGAGCGGAGCTGCTGTACGGTCTGTGAGAAACACGAGCTGTAACAGATCCACCGGCAGAGACGAGGAGCTTCCAGTGAGGCTGACCCGCTACAGGCGCTCGACCTCGAACACTTGACTGACAGGCTGACCTCTTCCTGCAGGCATGCACACAACCTCCAGCATCATCTACTGGAGCTCTGACACAGAGCTGGTACAGCGCTGATGAGGAAATCCTCCCGGAGATCAGTCTGCACCAAGGAGTTTCTCTAGTGTCTGAAATGTTCAAGCTGTGTCTGAAGGCTCCTCCATCACTAGGTCAGCAGGAACATCTGGATCTGGTGCTGATGGTTCTGGACTCTGGATACAGGCATTACATTACTGTGTGTCGTTAAATGAACCTGTAAACAGCTCACCCGAAATTACACTGGGTGCAAAGTCAGGGTTGTATCCTGAGCTGCTTTCGCCTCACGCTGGAACATGAAATACTGCTCAGAGTGAACGCATCAGTGAACATGCTCCGGGGTCCAGGCCCATCCTGGGGTCTTACAGAAGGCCATATTCAAGTCATATCAGTGAGAGTCTCCCATTATTATGAATTAGTATCTCATAATTATGACTTTATTATTCTTAATTATGATTTACTTTCTTAAAATTAAGACTTATTTACCTTAATTATGATTTACTTTCTTAAAATTAAGACTTATTTATCTTAATTATGACTTACTTTCTTAAAATTAAGACTTATTTACATTAATTATGACTTACTTTCTTAAAATTAAGACTTATTTACCTTTATTATGATTCACTTGCTTATAATTAAGACTTATTTACCTTTATTATGACATACATTTTTGTAATTAATAAATGACATTATGACTTCTAAGTTTGACAGTAAGTCATAAATACGTCTTAAAAATAAGAAAGTAAGTCGTAATTATAAGTCATAATTTCTCATATAATTATGACTCAGTTACCCCTAATTATGACATACTTTCCCATAATTAAGACTTAAAATTTCGTGTTTTTGTGATGTCATAAAAACCACCACTTACATACACACACTACAGCACTTTAGCCCCGCCCACTAACAATAAGTTAATAGAGGAACTAACACTTAAGTTATATGGAGCGTTACAGGCCAGACTGCTTTCTAAAGGATTCACAATACAGGGCCACCAATCAGAACACAGCTCATTTACATATATCACTCTTAAAAAAAACACCATATGGGCCCTTTATGAAGAAAGGCCTCCACTGGACATTATGCATTCAGGAACTTCTCACCCAGTCCCAGTAATGCTGAGGTCCGGTTAGTAGGGAGGATGTGAGGACATAGGGAATGTACGGTGGCCGAGACGTGCAAAACAAATGAACCTATCAGAAAACAAAATTACAAAAATAAAAACAAATTTACAAAGAAAATTACATTTAAGAAAACAAAATTACAAAAATAAAAACAAATTTACAAGACGTGAAACACTTTTACAGGTACCAAAACACCTTTACAGACTGTGAATTCTGACGGAAAGGGCGAGTCTAACACACAGGAAGTGCTTGTTGCGGACCCTTGTCAATCAGACTGTTTGGCGGTGGTAGAGTGGGTGGAGTTTGGGATGGTGACGACTCTAAAGCATGTTTTGTCCGTTGTGTGGCGCGTGTTTTATCCAGCTGACCCGCTTCTGTTTGTCCTGGTGAAGGTCTTTAGAGTGTTTAAAGAGCAGACGGGAGAAAGAGACGAACAGGCGACTCTGAACCACGTGGGCTGTAAACAGTGGGCTGTAAAAGCTCTCAGCCATTTTAAGCTAGCTAGCTGGTTCTCCACTACAGCTAGCGCTACAGCCCACTTACCTTCCTTAACATTTCCAGCTCTAAGTGGTTTAGACGTCGCCTGTTCATCTCTTACTTCCATCCACTCTACCACCACCAAACATTTGATTGACAACGGTCCGCAACAAGCACTTCCTGTGTGTTAGACCCGCCCTCTCCCTCAGAATTCACAGTCTGTAAACGTGTTTTGGTACTGGTAAAAGTGTCTTGTAAATTTGTTTTTACTTTTGTAATTTTTTTTCTTGAATGTATTTTTTTTTTTAATTTGTTTTCATTTTTGTAATTTTGTTGAAATTTTAATTTGTTTCGCACTTCTCGGCCACCGTAGGAATCTCTGAAACACCAGTGTTAGATTTATATATGGAATATCATGGAGGAACAACGTTACGCAGCACAGGGTCTTCAGCTGGTCCTGTAAACTCGATCATGTTCGTTCGCCATCCTACAGGTGTGCTATCACCTGTCCTAACGACTCTAATAAGCCAGCTACCTGTGGTTTATCCGTTGGCAAATGCTAAAATGATAAATGCTCCAGGGTAAATGACTGAGAGTGGAAGATGAACCATCAGATAACATTACCTCCGCACTGTGCTCAGGGTTCCAGGTTTTGTGATCCTTAGTGATACATTGTTGCACAGCATGGCTCTTGTTTCAAGCCAATGAGAACAGAGCTCATTTAAATATAATCAGTTTTAAAGGCACGGTAACAAAACCAGTATGTTGGTCACAGAAATGAATTATAATGATTTTTGATATATATATATATATATATAAAACTACATAAACGAAATCAGTGGATCTCGTGGGAGAAAATAAAATGAGAAAATATAGGACATGGGCCCTTTAAGTTTCACTTTAGTTACTTTAAAAAAATAAAAGGTAAAGTACAGCAGAAAAGCTGTTGTGCACAAATGAATTATAACTGGTTTTCGTACTTAAAGCCACACAAATGTAATAAGAGGACTTCAGGGGAATAGATAACGTATACAGATATACATATGGGCCCTTTAAGTTTCAATTTCGTCACAGTAGAAAAGCTAAGGTAAGGTACAGTAGGAAAGTTGTTTTTAATTTATGACTATTTTTGGTACATAAACGCACACAAATCTAATAAAGCACCTCAGGGGAGAACACACCCTACAAGAAGATAAAGGATATGGGCTCTTTAAATAAAAAAAGGTAAGGTCATGTACAGTAGGAGATGTGTTGTACAAATACATTATTATTATTATTATTATTATTACGGTTTCTGGCATATTAAGCCAAAAAGGAGGACATCAGAGGAATAGACAAAGTATAGAAATATACATATGGGCCCTTTAAGTTTCGATTTAGCCATTCTTTAAAAGGTAAGATTAAGTAAAAGGTAAGTTGCCTTGTACAAATGAATTACAGCTACACAAATAAATGTAATAAGACAACCTCAGGCTAGAAAATAAAGTAAGAAAATATAGGATATGGGCCCTTTAAGTTTCGATTTAGGCATTTAAAAAAAGGTGGTTGGGGGGGGGGGTTAGATAATGTACAGTGGGAAAGGTGAAAATGAATGATTTATGAATTATGAATTATGACTGTTTTTGGTACTTAAAGCCACATAAATGTAATAAGAGGACTTCAGGGGAATAGATAAAGTATACAGATATACATATGGGCCCTTTAAGTTTCAATTTAGTTTCAATTTTCATTTAAAAAAGGGGGTTAGATAATGTACAATGGGAAGTTGGACAAATGAATTATGACTGTTTTTGGTATATAAAGTCAAATAATTGTAATAAGAGGACCTCAGGGGAATAGACAAAGTATAGAAAAATACATATGGGCCCTTTAATTTTTGATTTAGCCACTCTTAAAAAGGTAAGGCTAGGCATAGTGGGAAAGTGTCATGTAAAAGTGAATTTAGCCTACGTTTGGTACATAAAGGCACACAAATGTAATAAATGAGCTTAATGGGAATAAATAACATATATGAAAATATATTATATCTTTTATTTGAATTTTGCTTTAGTCACTGTAAACAAGCAAGGTAATGTAAAGTAGGAAAAGTGTTGTACAAATGAATTATGGCTGTTTTTGTGCATAATCCCCCACAAAAACATGTAATATTAGGACCTCAGGGGAATAGATCAAGTATACAAATATACATATGGGCCCTTTAAGTTTGTGGACACCAGAACCGGTGCTGCAGTGGAGCCTCTGAGAATCTCCTCCATCTCTTCATTCATTCACTTACCGTAGGAAACTTTGCCCCAGCCGCCCCGACAGTATCCGCAGTGGTATCCATCCTTCAGGCCTTTTATCTCCACGATGGAGAACTTCATCTTCAGAGAGCTCAACCAGAGCTGATCAGACTGCGGCTCCTGCTACGGCTAACAGCTAATGCTAACGTTAGCTCTTCATGGCAGACTCAGCACCGCCACCTGAACTCCCCACAGCCCGAGCACAGGACGACCGGGAGGATGTGAACGTGTGTTCGCTGTTATGTATTGAGATGAAACTCATTAATTCAGTAATGAATTACAAACCGTGTAACGGAACAGGCTAGCTAGCCGCTAACACGGACTTCCGATTGTAAACAAAGCACGGAATCATGGGAAATCCCCACAGGCCATACCATACACTCCCCAAAACAGGCTTCTTACGTGTGAGACCTTATACAGCACTAACAAATTATATATAACACATATTAATAATAATAACAGTATTATAGTAGTGTATATATTACTATATCAATATTACAAATTATATATTATATCTTATATAACATATAAGTAATATACAGTATATGAATTATGGCTAATTATGTACAAGACTATTATATGCAACATATATAAATAATAATAATAGTATTATAATAGTGTATATTTAATATATATGATGTATAAGTTTGATAAAATAGCCTTATACATAAATAGCCGTAATTCATATACTGTATATTACTTAGAACGTTTATGCTATGTAAGATACACAGCTCTGGAGGTGGTTTAAGAGACCACCTGAAAATGATCAGTTCCTCTAGTTGTACAGTTTCTGGGTTTGTGTTGGACCAAAATGAGCAGTTCTGTTTGATTCTATACACTACTGGAAACACGTCTCCCAAATTCCAGATCAAATATTGTATTTAGATCTGTTTATTTAGAAAATCACTAATGACCCTCCAGAAGCCTGTTTTTAGAACCATGCTCGCTGTGCATTTCACCCCAGCCATCGCTCGCCAGTCTCTCTGTAGGTCACTTGAGGTCATCTTACGGTGGTTAAGGGACACTGGAATGAGGTGGCGCTCATCACGGTCAGTAGAGAGGGGTTTTGGCCCTCTGCCAGTCTGTAGCTGTGTTGTCCTGTGTGTTTGCTGCTTGACCTTGTTCTTATGAACCAGACGCTCACTGTATCTGCCAGTAAAGCTAGAACCCAACCTTCTGTTCCTCACTAAGAACCTGCTGTACATGTGGAGATGCTGATTTAAGAAGAAACTGGAGTGGGCTCTTATTTATTTATTTATTTATTTATTTATTTATGTTTTTATTAATATACATGCACTATTATAATGCTATTGTTATTATTATTATTATTATTACTAATATATGTCATATATAATTTCTAAGTACTTATGTATGTATGTATATATGAGGGTTCTATACAGAGCCATGAACATTCAAAGAACCGTTTGCCTGCTTAAAGAGTTTTTCATAAGGTTTAAATAGTTCTTCAGGTTGATGGTTCTACACAGAACATTTTAAACAATGGATCTTTAGGGCTATAGCATCAAAAGGGGTTCTTCTTCTATTCTACACATAACTGAGATCATAACAAAATAACATGGATATAAATACAGAACCGTATGACGCATTCTCCATCAGCCCGAAGAACAATTTCAACATGCACAGATCCATTTAAACAAACATACGGTTCTCTGAGTGGTTCTACATATACTCTTTTTATTATGCTTCCAGGATTCTTTAGTAAAAAAAAATTGGTTCTGTTGAGAACCATAAGCTCTGTATAGAAACATTTTATGCTTAAAAAGTTCTTTACATGGTTTAAATGGTTCTTTGGATTGCCGGTTCTACAAAGAACAATTTCACCATACACAGAACCATCTAAGCATACAAATGGACCTACACTTAAAAATGATTATTTTACCAGGGTTCTGTAGTAATGTCAAGCCTGCTGGTTCTCCTCCCACCTCCGATCTCCCAGACTCCATTTCCCATAACCCACCTCCTGATGTCACGTGTCCATCCTTGCCCAATCACACCCCGTTGCCTCGTTCTCGGTCTCCTGAATATTGATTAGTCACCTGACTATCATTTAGTCTGTTTGCGTAAATGCTTCTCTCTCGCTCTGGCTCATTGTGAAGTATTGCCACTCTGTAGCATACCGAGCGCTCTCTCTCTGTTTCATCTTGTTTGGCTTTGACCTTATTTTGATTCTCTGGTTTACTCCTCTCGTTTATTCCCTTTGGTACCTCTGCCTGGTCTGATTGTCTGCTTGGTTTGACTCTTGCCTGTTTATTGACTCCGTCTCGGTGTAGCCCTCTGATTGTATTTCCTTGTTCTTGGTGTTGCTGTGTTTTGGTACAAACCTGTTTAATAAACTGTGCCTTGCTTTTAGCTCAGCGCGCGTCACAATCTATTTGTCCATCATCACAAGTAAAGGGAATGGTTCTGTTGAGAATCATAAGCTCTATATAGAACCATTTCATGCTGAAAGATTTTTTTGCATGGTGAAGTAGTTCCCCAGATTGATGGTTCTACATGGAACCTTTTTGAAAAGGGTCTATAGGCCTAAAATATCAGAAGGGTTCTTGTTCTTCTTCTATCACTTATTAAACTGACAGATATGAATATAGAACCATATGTAACTCATTCTCCACCAGCTCAGAGAACAATTTCACCATACACAGAACCATCTAAGCATACAAATGGTTCTTCGAGTGCTCCTACATGTACATTTGACCCCTTTAAAGGTGTTTTTTTGCTTGATGACGTGCGGCAGTTCTTGAGATTGATGAGGAATGTGTTGTATATGGTTCTGCAATCTAGAATCATTCACTGTAATCGCAGCTCTGAACTATATGACTCCAAACTGATAGATTAAAAACATATTATTGTTATTATAGAGCAGACCGTACCATGAAGGGATGAGGGATGCAACTTCCTGACTTACTATACGTCCGTATGCAGCACGGAAGACCACCACCACCTCCTCCCCTCTCTCCTCCTGTGGATGATAAACACCAGCAGGATTATAAGGAGCTCCGTCTCTCCGTCTTGTGAGTGAGCCTCAAGTGACAGAGGAGTTACAGTAACACAACAACCCTCTCACTGTATTACAGTCACTCCGTGTTAACAGTCTGTGTGCTTGTCTGGTCTGATCAGTGTGTCATACGTGTGACTCACCGAGACTGATTCCCTGTACATGTGACACAGTCGATCCTGATTCTGGTTATGTTTATGGAGCGCATGCTAGGTTTCTGCTTCTACTGTTAAATTAAAGTGGCAAAAGGCTTTTAGTGCATCACGTGCAGGAAACATTTGCGAAAATACACTTTCACCTTTAATAGTCACTAAAAGATAGTCCCGTTTAAAATCATGGTCTAGTTTAATAACATGTAATCATCTCAATATATAGTAATTCGTGACCTTAATACAGTAACTTGTGCTCTCAATATATTAAACTGTGGCCTTGATATAGTAATTTATGGCTCCAGTATAGTAAATCATGATCTTCCTGTAGTAATGTGTGGGCTCAGTACACTAATCTGTGGCCTCGACATAGCAAACGGGGTCTCAACATATTAATTTGTGTCCTAAATACAGTAACTTGTGGCCTCAGTATAGTAAATTGTGGTCTAAATATATTAACTTGTGGCCTCAACATAGCAAATTGTGGCCTTGATAAAGTAAATTATGGCTTCAATATAATAATTTGTGGCCTCAGTATAGTACATTGTGGTTTCAGTATATTAATTTGTGACCTTAATATATCAAATTGTGGCCTCAGTATAGTAACTTGTGTGCACAGTATAGTAAATTGTGATCTCAAAAAAATAGTAAATCATGGCATCAATATAGTAACTTGTGGCTTCAATATAGTAATTCATGGCTCTGATATAGTAACTTGTGGCCCTAATATAGTAAATTGTGTGCTCAATATAGTAACTTGTGATCTTAAAATAACAACTTGTGGCCTTAATATAGTGAACTGTGGCCTTAATATAGTAAATTGATATAGTGATATATTAATCCGTTAGCCCGGTTGTAATTCATGGCTCTGAGACAGTAACTTGTGGGCTTGATAAAATAAGTCATGGCTTCAGTATAGTAACTTGTGGCCTCAGTATAGTAAATTGCGGTTTCAATGTATAAATGTGTGGCCTCAATATGGTACATTTTCACCGTAGGATAGTAAAATGTGGCCTCAATATAACAAATTGTGGCCTCAGTATAGTAACTTGTGCCCACAGTATAGTAAATTGTGGCCTCAATATAGTAATTCATGGCTCTAATATAGTAACTTGTGACCTCAGGATAGTAAAGTGTGGCCTCAACATAGCAAATTATGGCCTTGATAAAGTAAATCATGGCATCAATATAGTAACTTGTGGCCTCAGTATAGTAATTCATGGCTCTGATATAGTAACTTGTGGCCCTAATATAGTAACTTGTGGACTCAGTATAGTAAATTGTGATCTTAAAATAATAACTTGTGGCCTTAATATAGTGAACTGTGGCCTTGATATATTAATCCGTGACCCCAGTTGTAATTCATGGCTCTGATGTAGTAACTTGTGGCCTTGATATAGTAAAGTGTGGCTTCAGTAAATTAATTTGTGCACGCACTTCATTAAAAACACTTATTAAAACATTTTTAGAAGTCAGTAAATGAGTTTGATACCTGTGTATGTGCAGACCCGTCTGACCGCTAGGGAGCAGCCTGCCTCCTATGATGACCCCGCACTGACTGAGTGACTGCATCAATACCGCCTCAGCACCACCGAACAGAGCCGAGCCGCGTCGCTAAACTCCGGTCAGCTCCGCTTAACTTTCTACGGCTCCGTCTATTTCTACATCTCTTCCCGGTGTTCATGTCAGGTCCGGGGCGGGACACGGGTCTCCTTCTCCCCGTCTGAGCAGCTTTGTTCTTCCAGACGTTCGATTGGACGACAACTTGTCCGGGAGCTCAGCGCTGGGATTATTGGATTTCTCGGTTCATTCCCTGCTTTCGGCCGGCTAGCCGGGAGCTAACGCGCTAACCGCTACTACTGTCCGGTAAGTTTGCCGGGTTAGCTTGGCTAGCCGCGGGTTCTTCACAGTCAGGTGGGGTTTTTAAGGTAGCACTCTCGCCCGAATCGGTGTTATTGACGACTAATGTTCTGCCCAAAGGCCTAGTTAACCCGTGCTGGGGTTAGCTTCCTATCGCCAGCCTCTTGTTCGGATTTCCCCGTTCCACCTTAAATGGTGCAGCAGTTATTTTCTGGCACCTCAGGCGCCAGAATGTAACTGCTGCACCATTTAAGGTGGAACGGGAGGATCCGAACAAGAGGCTGCAAAACAGGAATCTTGACTTTGTTGTGTGTTTATTATTATTCCTGTTTCCCGGAATTCCCAAAAAACAGTTAGCCAGGTGGCTAGGCTAGGCTAGTAGCTAACCTGGAGAAGTGATGTAAGCCATATGGCTAGCTAAGTAATATAACGTTAACCTTCATAATCAGTATGTTCCACAAGGGAAGGTTCTTCACGGGTTCCTCAGTACAGACATTATGTACATCCCTGTGGGTGGTGACATGGTACTTCAGGTTCAGACTGCATATGGTTCTACACAGCACCCAAGATGGTTCTCCTATTGTTATGATGTCAAACCTGTATATAACTGAAGAACCTTTTAGATACTGTATAGAACTGTTTGCGTGGTTAAATGGTTATTTGCACAAGGAACTGGTTCTTCAGATTGAGCACCAATAGCACCAAAAGGGTTCTCCTACTGTTATGATGTCAAACTCGTATATAATCAATTAACTATTTTCAGTGTTATATGGAACAATGTAGAGTCTGTTTGACTATCTAGAACCGTGAGTGCTCTATCAGCATGCTTAAATTATGCCTTGCATGGTGACCTGGTTCTTCAGGTTGTTGGAGAGGTGTATGTGTGTTGTATATGTGCCTAAATAGCACCAAAAGGGTTCTCCTACTGTTCTCCAACTCGTATATAATCAATTAACTATTTTCAGTGGTATATGGAACAATGTAGAATCTATTAGACTATCTAGAACCGTGAGTGCTATATCAGCATGCTTAAATTATGCCTTGCATGGTGAACTGGTTCTTCAGGTTGATCAGAGGTGTGTGTTGTATATGGTTCTATATAGCACCAACAAAGGTTCTCCTTCTGTCATGTCAGACTTGTACATAACGGTAGAACCCTTTGATGCAATATAGAGCCATTTATGTAGATCTCTATCAGCATGCTTAAATGGTTCTTTGCACAGTGAACTGGTTCTTCAGGTTGAGGGAGAGGTGTGTGTGTGTGTGTGTGTGTGTGTGTGTGTGTTGTATATGGTCCTTAATAGCACCAAAGTCCTGTTATGATGTCAAACTGGTATATAGCAGAAGAGCTACTTTTGATGCTATATAGATCAATTTGGAGTGTATTAGTTTATCTAGAACCTTGAGTTCTATATCAGCATGCTTAAATTGTTCTTAGGATGGTGAACTAGTTCTTCAAGTTGATGGAGAGGTGTATATGTTCAATATGATCCCATGTTGCACCAAAAGGGTTCTCCTATTGATATGATGTCAAACCTGTATATAATAAAAGAACCATTTTTGAAGCTATATAGAACCATTTAGAGTCTTTTAGTCTATCTAGAACCTTGAGTGCTAAATCAGCATGCTTAAGTGGTTCTTTGCATGGTCAACTGGTTCCTCGGGTTGAGGGGGCGGTATATGTGTTTTGTATGGTTCTATATAGCACCAAAAGGGTTCTCCTACTGTTATGATATCAAACTTATACATAACGGAAGAACCCTTTGATGCTGTAAAGAGCCATTTATTAGTCTATGTAGAACGCTGAGATCTCTATCAGCATGCTTAAATGGTTCTTTGCCCGGTGAACTGGTTCTTCAGGTCGAGGGAGAGGTGTGTGTGTGTGTTGTATATGGTCCTATATAGCACCAAAGAGGGTTCTCCTACTGTTATGATGTCAAACTGATATATACCAGAAGAGCTACTTTTGATGCTATATAGATCAATTTTGAGTGTATTAGTCTATCTAGAACCTTGAGTTCTATATCAGTATGCTTAAATGGTACTTCAGGTTAATCCAGTGGAATGTGTGTTGTATATGGTTCTATACAGCAGAAAAAAGGTTCTCCTATTGTTATGATGCCAAGCTTGTATACAACAGAAGAACCCTTTTAGATGCTATATAGAACTATTTGCATGGTTAAATGGTTCTTAGCATGGTGGATTGGTTCTACAGGTTGCAGGAGAGGTATATGTGTTGTTTATGGTTCTATACAGCACCTATAGGGTTCTCCTATTGTTATATTCATTGTTCATATTCATTTCACTTTAAAGGAGTTCCTTTGAAGGTGATAAGACGTCTGGTTCCATTCACCACCACTGTGAACAGTTCTGGATCAGTAAGCTTATCTAGAACCTAGTGTTTCACACAGAACCATCCTGAATTACTTTGTTTACATCGCAGGCATTTATTATGCAGAAGTTCTGGAAAGTGGGTGGAGTTCCCCTTTAAGTGTTCTTGGTGTAACTGCACTGGTTCTGTTGTGAACCGGGTGATCACCGTCGCCGAGCTGGCTGGGGGGTGATGCGGTGACTGTGCTGACTAATCCGCGGATTACCGCGTGTCCTTGGTTAAAGTCACCGAGTGCATCCTGAGAGATTACCGAGCCTCACTCTGCTGACACACATTCAGCACTGGAGCCTGAACACACGTTGACGTTCAGCCGCGTCCAGGTTACCGTGGTTATGACCGGGTGGGACTCTTGTTTAATGGTGATCCTTGGCTAGTCCGAAGTGACCAGCAGCCTGTGGAGGGATTGATGTGGGAATATGTGCGCTCGGAGGTTTTGTGGAGTCAGGATGACTCATTAAGGCCCATCTGTGGCGCTCCCCTGTCCTGTGCCCACCTGTGTTTGGCTGCCCTCCTGAGGTCGTGAGCGGAGGCGGTCTGACCGCAGACTGTGCTGGCGGTGATCCGGTCAGCTTCTTCCTGAATTGGAGGTTCACCAGTTTTTTAAAGTTTCAGTCGTACGTCGTTTAGAGTGAGGTAGTCTGGAGGAGCTTGCCGAGACATCCACTCCTGGTGTTCCAGCTTGTTGTTAGGCAGTTGCTAAGGTGTTGCTATGGTATGTCCCAAGTGATTGATAAGGTGTTGCCAGGCTGTTGCTATGATATATTCGAGGTGGTTGTTAAGGTGTTGTTGTGCTGTCCCAGGTGGTTGCTAAGGTGATGCAAGATCTGTGGTATGTCCCAGGTGGTTGTTAAGGTGTTGCTAGACTGTTCCTATGCTATCCCTAGGTGGCTGCTAAGGTGTTGCTAGACTGTTGCTATGCAACCCCCAGGTGGTTGTTAAGGTTTTGTTAGACTGTTCCTATGCTATCCCCTGGAGGCTGTTAAGGTGTTGCTAGACTGTTGCTTTGGCATCCCAGAGGGTTGCTAAGGTGTTGCTAGGCTGTTGCTATGATATATTCCAGGTGGTTGTTAAGGTGTTGTTTTCTGTCCCATGTGGTTGCTAAGGTGACGCAAGATTGTTGCTATGGTATGTCACAGGTGGTTGTTAAGGTGTTGCTAGACTGTTGCTATTTTATCCCCAGGTGGTTTTTAAGGTGTTGTAAGGCTGTTCCTATGCTATCCCCAGGTGGTTTTTAAGGTGTTGTAAGACTGTTCCTAAAATATCCCCAGTTGGCTGTTAATGTGTTGCTACACTGTTCCTATGGCATCCCAGGTGGTTGTTAAGGTGTTGTAAGGCTGTTGCTATTAGGTCTGGATGATTTGGAATAATGATGTGGCTGTGATTGGTCTGCACAGTGCTGTGAATTAAATTGTGATTTGTTTGTGGAATTAAATTCTAAGTGGTTCATATATCTCTCGGATATCATTATACACCCGTGAACGCTGGTGTGTTTACCGAGCTGTGTCCGGTACCGCAGAGCGTCTCTCAGGGTGAACCTGTGTCTGGTACACAGAGGTATCTGCAGGCCTGCTGGCTCGGTCCCGGGAAGTGGGGGAGTTTGATTGTTATTACCTTCTTCAGGCTAACTGAGTACTGACTAACTCAAACCCCGGCACCTACGATAGTAACTCTCGTCCGTTCAGATCGCGGTGTTGATTAAACAGTGATTAATCGTTCAACCCTGGTTACCATCATACCTGTGTGATGGTGAGGTAAGATGAGTCCATAAGCATTTGTATACAGAGTGAGTACTGACTGTGGTGGAATAAGAGATATGGGTGTGTGTGTGTGTGCGGGTGTAGGGCGGAGGTTGTATATACTGTATGTGTGTTAGGGATGCACCCAAATGAAACATTTGGCCGAACACGGTTTTCCGGTGTTTCATTAATTTTGCCACTTTCTCACCGCTGCATAAATTAAATAGACTAAATCCCAGATAGCAAGCGGATGTGGGCCACACCTGGCAAAGATATGGCACTGCTGGTCCACCGTCGGCACTGGCAATCTACTGTGAGACAAAGGTGGCCCCCATATTTACAACATGCGTTTGACTCACCTGTCCCAAAACAGACCTGGTCCACTTCTGGCACAGATACGACAGAGTTGCCTACCTTTGGCTGAGACTTGGACCTAATCCAGTGCATATGTGACCCACATCTTGCTACCTGTAGAGGTCCAACCAAGTGCCATCAACTCATCTAGCAAGTGGGCCAGATGAAAATGGGAAATGTGACCAGAAAGTGAAACACCCACACACGCTAGGGGGCAGTGACCACACTTGCCCGGAGCGGTGGGCAGCCGTATTCACGGCGCCCGGGGAGCAGCTAGTAGGTACCTTGCTCAAGAGCTCTTCAGTCGTTACTGTTGGTTCAGGGAATCGAACCGGCGACATTACGGTCACAAGACTGGTTTCCTAACCTCCAGCCCACAGCTGCCCCTAAGAAAGGCAGACTGCCATGTGCCTCGTTTGGATGTGTCTGAAGTCTCAGAGCTTGACTTCCCTATTTTCTCCTACAAATGGGCCTTGAGCTTGTTTGAAGGTTCTAGCAGGGGAGTCCAGCTACTTCTATACCAGTGATGGGCGCCTGTCCTCCTCCACCGAATGCGGAGCCTCGGGAGGGACACACATGGAGCAGTGAGGGAGGAAGGGGACACCTGCTTAACCAGCCAGACCAGCCGAATCAGACCAGCCGAATCAGCCCTAGCAATCAATGGGGTGACGGATGTCGCAGCCAGATCGGCTCACATCCATTATTGCAACCGGCCCGAACGTCAGACCGAAAGTGTTTTCGTACTGCACACCATGGTTCAGTTTGGTCCCTACCGAGGGACCTGCTGTTTTGGTCTGCCTAAATTTTTGGCCTTTGATCGGGACTGTCTTGGGTGGACCGCGCAAGGTGGGTGTGGAAGCGGCCTCTGATATGATCCCGTCCTTGTTATCCGGGGTTTTCCCATGAGTCCGACTTATGTGAATGGCTGTGAAAGGTCATTGGTAGAGATGACCTCATAATCTCGTGCCTCTAATGCTTCAGACTGAATGAGTTACCTGTAAAGACTTGTAGGACAGGTTAATGATTATGCGATGGATTTAACCTTGAGGCCAACAACTCGCACTCTACCACAGAACAGACTATCAGTTCACGCCGCCTTATCTCAAGTATTCATTTTTCTCCAGGCAGTCCAGCTCGCGAGCGCTGCCAGGTGAGTCAGGCGTTAGGAACCGTGTCGCTCCGTCACTAACAGGTCTCTGGTTACAGCGCGGCAGGCTCATCTGCACGCCGGCGTGGAGGGAGTGTGTGGTCCCCGTTTATGTTAAACAGAGAGGATGAGCTGAGCATGCACTAGGACTGCACTACACGGTACCGAAGGTGTTCTTCACCTGAGGAAGGTAATATCAACACACAGCAGAGTATCTCTTTGTCGATACTGTTAGAGAGGAACCCGTTCTGCTTACTTGGAGTGTTTGGGTTCTACTAGAACAGATTTACAGGCTTCAGCGTCCTCAAACAAACCACTGTATGTTCCTCATGCTGTACATCTGTCTTCACCCTCTGTCTGAAACACTCTGTTAGGGCTCCTGTGTCTTTAGGCCCCGCCTCCTGATGAACCCAGTGTGTTCTGATTGGTCAGCTCACCCACTCTGTCCTGATTGGTCATCTGCTAGAGCGGCATCCTACAAGCTACAATGTTATGGTTCTCTTTGTCGTTGCTGATACACTCTGTTAGAGCGCCTGTGTCTTTAGGCCCCGCCTCCTGATGAACCCAGTGTGATCTGAATGGACATCTGCCAGAGGAGCATCCTACAAACTAGCTCCAAGCCCCGCCCTCACACCCCTGTGGCTGTTCTTACAGTGATGTCGGTTCTGCTGTATCAGAGCTGATCCTGAAAGCCGGGTAGAACAAGCTGGTTAATCCACCTTCCTGAGCTAGACCGGAGCGGACTGGTTTCAGAGTGGTCAGTTTGTACTGGTTTAGCTCTCTGTGTGTAAGGACTGTGTTATGAGATGACATCACCGTGTAACAGAGAAAAGGGCCGGAATTCCATTGAGGCGTTCCAGGCAGATGGGAAAAGTGGTTTCTGTTGGAGAGAGTTTCTCCCTCTGCCGTGTACTTTAGGCTTTAGAACTTTGGAGGACATTTACATGCACAAAAAACCCACAACACAGGTATCGATTTGTCCCGAAGCAGGCCTGATATGGGCGATTGTCTTTTTTCAAACTTGTTTAACATATTAAAATAAATTAGAACATTTTAATCGAGTGTATGAAATACAACATTTAACTTTTGGTGGTTTTTTTTTGGATATTTGGAAACTAAATATGCAAACCGGACCACAAAAACCATTTTAAAACAGTTAATGTTGTTGTACTATGGCAGTTCTCCTAAAATTAGTTCTGAAATTAGAGTATCAGCAAAAATGATCACAATATCACAGTATATTGAATAGTAACCCCTGTATTATGATCCGTTTGATCACCAGTTTTTATAGGTTTTATAGTTCCCCTAAAATAATTTTTAAAATTAAATATGAAAAAATATATTGCCATGCTTATATAATCACGTCAAATAGTAACCCCTTTATTAAATGTATCGTCTCACCAGGTAATGTTTTTATGCTATGACAGTTCTCCTAAAATTAGTTCTAAAATTTGCCTTGATTTTCAAAAATTGCCTTGTTTACAGTATTGCACTTCGTCACAGTATATCGAATAGTAACCCCTGTATTATGATACATATCAGGAGTTAATGTTTCTATATATTGACAGTTCTCCTAAAATTAGTTTTAAAATTAGATTTTAAAACTAATTTTTATAAAAGTAACTACATCTCCCTGCTTACAGTATCGCAATATATCACAGCGTATTGAATCATAACCCTGGTAGGATGATGCGAATAGGATCGCCAGGCACTTACCAATACACAGCCCTAACAGTCAGGAACCTGCCCTTGAGGAAAAAGAGCCAGTTAGCTTGCTGGTAAAGCTAGAACGGGAGAACCCTCTGCGCAAACGGTGAAGCAGAACAGCTCTTTATATTATTGAGCCAACTATGATATTCTGGCCAGGTGGCCTTCAGTGGTGAGGTTTTAGGTCTCACCTTAAAACCAACAGACTGTATCGAGTATTTGTAAAGGCCCCATTTGGCTTTGCCAGTATGTGCTAACGTTAGCTAAGCTAGCTAGCTAGCTAACATTAGCGCCCTGAGGCACCACACTGTGTTGTTGTTCAGTGGTGTAAGAACTGTAACTCAGCTGCAGACTCTCCTCTTCTCTTCCCCATCACAAGGAAAGATCTAGAAGGATAACTCTAAGGCCCAATCCCATTGAAACCCCTCCTCCTTGAAACTGAGTTAGAAGGGGTAGTGGTTAAACCCCCCCATGAAATGGGATGACCCTTCAAGGATACCTCATCAGGTGTCGTCAGCGGCTTTTATGTAAACAGACGAAAAGCACAGACTTCAGTTTTACACATCAATCAACCTAAGGAGTCACCCAATAAACAAGAGCACAAACAGAAACTACATGACTTAATTAACAGGCTGCTAGCGGTGCTCTGTAGGCGACCCTGCCGGTCTGCAGTGACAGGAGAGGAGGGTGGAGTTCAACTCCTCACTGCTTAAACACGTTTAGGGCATCATGTGACTTCAAGGGGGGGGGGGGGGGGGGCATTATTTATTATCACCATCAAGAATTCTTCAGTGATATGAAGCTGAACTGAGCTTTGTAATCTCCAGCTTCATGATTGAATTTCCTCGTTCCACCTTAAATGGTGCAGCAACCTCAGGTACCAGAACGTAACTACTGCACCATTTAAGGTGGAACGGGAAGTTTCGCTAGGTAGCACCGAGACATCAGCGTATTACTAGCTAGTGGTGATCTTACAGTACAGCAGCTTTAACAGAGACAGTACTCATATTTATGGGTCTCTCTGGTTGCTTGTGCAGCCATCTTGCCGATGATCCGCAGGGCATTCTGGGAAATTTTCTCCTAACACTCCGTTTGGAGTGCGCCTCTGAAAAATCTCCGTTTGAAGGGCCATGTAGCCCTAACACTTCACCCTACCCCTCCATCTCAACACCAGTCGGGACAACCCTACCCCTAGACCAGAACACGCAAAACGGAGGGGTAGGGCTCAGTGTTGGGGCGAAGGGTGAAGTGGGATTGGGCCTAACTCTAACCCTCTACGACCTGGACCTTAAAGTCTCTACTTCACGGTTTAACAAGCAGTTTTATTTTACCCACTGCAGCTAAGCGGTACATAAACTGTGTACATCCCATTCCACAAAAAACACAGGGATCACCATCTCTTCCAGGAGCTGAAGCCGAGCGAGTGATCCTGCAGGTATTCCGGTATTCCTGCAGGTACGTCCTGCCTCAGCTTGATGCTCCTCCCGTTATAAGGGACTGAATGAACTGCAGTTACGTACAATCACTGCAATGTTACGAACCATCATTATCAGCCGTTCAGCTCTGAACCGCCATGTTTCTTTACCCTCTTCATGTTTACAGGGCTGCAGTCATGACAGCGAAGACCGACTGTTCAGCCTAATCCGGCTCGGAACGTTGTAGTCCGTCGGTTTTGGACTCAGTATGAGAGACCGTATGTGTGTTTCCTTTTTCAAAGCTTGCCGTTTCCTGGTCCATAAAGATCAGACTCTGTGTGAATAGACTTTTAATACAGATCCAGTTTAGTCTTTCCTAGGAATGCACTGAAATGAACATTTTTGGCCCGAGGCCAAAACCCAACCAGATGAAACATTTTGGCCAACCTTTTTTTTCCCACAGTGTTTCATTTATTTTGCCACTTTTTCACCACCGCATAAATTAAACAGGCTAAATCCCAGATAGCAAGCGGATGTGGGCCACACCTGGCAAAGATATGGCCCTGCTGGCCCACTGTCGGCTCTGGCAATCTGCTGTGAGCCCACTTGGTGGCCCAAATATTTACAACAGGCGTTTGGCCCACCTGTCCCAAAACAGACCTGGTCCTGGCACAGATACGGCAGAGTCGCCTACGTTTGGCAAGGCGTGGCCGTAATGTGGCGCATATGTGGCCTACATCTTGCTACCGGGAGCGGTCCACCCAAGCGCTGTCAAGCCATTTGGCAAGTGGGCCAGATGAAAATGGGGTATAATTTTGGATGCCCAACATTCGGCACATCCCGGGCCTTTCCATAGCAGCCACTCTGATGAGCCACTTTCGAGGGAGACATACAGAGACAGATGTGTCTGGTCACGTTGTGTTTTGTCCCTGAGAGTCTCTTGTGATGACGTGTCCGTATTGAGCTGTTTGTCGGAACTGGAAGGAGTGTCGCAAGACCACCTGCTCCGAAAAACCCTTGAAGGTCAAAGCGAGTCCAGTATGGTACAGTGTCCTGGACGGAAAGCGTGCAGCCTTTAGCTCTATCGCTAGCTGTCAGCCAGCCATGTAGAAGCTGGACAGAGGAGATGCCGTTGGGGGGTGAGATCTGGCTGTTTCAGGTTTGCCGTGGCAGGCTTGAAACCTCAGGCTCCTGTTATTGATCCCCTGCCTGCCTTTCCCAATCGTGTTCTGATTGTTTTTCTCTTGGCCCGTTCCTCCTGAATCGTCTCCTACCGTTCCACTGCTGACTCAGATCTGTGTGTGTTCATGACTCAGCATTAGACGTAAACAGACAGGCAGCTGAGTGGGTGTGGGGAATGCAGCAGTGAGCAGGCATGTATTGGTAGTGATTGCCAGTGCTATCAGTGCTCACACAACGCGTTGTTCACCGTCCGTCCGTTTCAGTTTTAGTCCTACAGGGCTATATTTAGTGTGTGTCTTGACTGAGGACGGTTATTGAGAGCTCTTTGTGGCAACATAAGATGACTAACTGAATCTGTAGACGCTGGAAAACGAGACCAGTCAGATTAAATAATTGCGATTGTCTCTAAAATACAGGGGCCAACGAACGTTTCAGAAAACAAAATAACAAAATAAAAACAAATTTACAAATGTAAAAAAATTTACATTTCAGAAAACAAAATAACAAAATTAAAACGAATTTACAAATAAAAAAAATAACATTTCAGAAAACAAAATCACAAAATAAAAACAAATTTACAAACAACATTTTTTTTGTAATTTTGTTTTCTGAAATGTTCCTTTGTTTTGCACTTCTCGGCCGCCGTATTAAAACAGCTAGTTCGTTAAATCTGCCTTTGTGGATTCATTCAGGACACAGCAGGAGAATTCCACGTCGGAATTAAGAAATTAATGGAAGTCCCAAACAAATCCATTGCAGAATTAAGCCCCTCAGACTTCCACAATAATACTGTGCTCATGGGTCATACCAGTAGGTGGCTAGTGGCGCCATGAAGCCACACGAATGTTGGTGTAAATGATAATCGTAGGAGCTTTCTTCTTCTTCTTCTTCTTCGTCTTCGTCTTCTTCGTCACCGTAGCTGTGGTTTGTGGAAAATTAGAGAACTTGGCCTTCTTAGAGATCATCGGGTCTTCAGGATGTATGGGTACAGCTCGGGCGTTCAGCAGTCTAGTCTAGTCCAGTGTAATGTGGTCTAGTCTGCAGCAGTCTTGTTCACGTGGGGTATACAGTAGGAGGAAGCGGAATTTAAGGTGGGGGATGAATATAAGGAAGATCAAGGTGAAGGAAGAGAAGGAGGGAGTTATGGGGAGAACATACAGTTTGGTGGCAGTGGACTCTGATGTTAGCTAGCTATAGCTACAGCACCTAGCTAACGTTAGCTCCCACTGACAAACACCAAACTGGCCCTTTGTGGAGACCCTTGACTAGACTGTGGGGTTTATAGGGTGTTTCTTACTATGAACCCACATCTCCATGTTCTGGTTGTTAGCTGTTTTGTGTGCTGTCCAGCTAAAGCTAATATAGCTAGCCTTAGCGCCGCCTTAGCTAGATAGCTACGTATCTTCACCAGCACTTTTCTGACCAAGAAGCATGATAACTGAAACACGGAGACGTGACTTCATAGCAAGAAACACCCTAAACAAAAACCCACAGACTATATCGAGTATCTGGCTTTGCTTGTAGGTGCTAACGTTAGCTAGGCTAGCTAGCTAGCTAACATTAGAGCCCTGAGGCACCACAGTGTGTTGTTCTTCATTGGTGTAAAAACTGTAACTTTGCTGCAGACTCTCCTCTTCTGTTTCTCACCACATGGGAGATTTAATTGAACATATATTGAATAAATATATGCATATGTGTGTGCGTGTGTGTGCGTGTGCATGTGCATGAATGTGTTTGCGTGTGTGCGCATGTTTGTGTGTGTGTGTGCGCGCGCGTGTTTCTGTCCGCGCGTTTCTGTGTTGTATCATGGGACCTTACTGTTAGCATATTAGCCGTCTGCAGAGCGCCTTGTTAAACTAGATGGGTCCTTAAATAAGCTCAGGTTTGTTTTCCTGTCTGTTATTCAGAGCACATGCAGTTTGTGCCTGTAAACACACATGTATTCATGAGAAGGCTCGGTATCTTTGGGCCCATGCTGGGCGAGACGCGAGTCCTCACCTCCTTTTGAGGAAGTTGTGTATCTGCCTCTCCTCCTGCCGTGCCAAGGCTGTTGTGAGTGTTTAGAGGCTCCACTCGGAGGAGAGACAGTTTGTCGAGGGCGTGTGTGAAAGCAGAGTCGCTGCTGCCTGATGTGGGCTGTTAGTTAATACTGTAGGCTGAACAGCTCGTGCCGCCCGCATCCTCCCCACCACTGTTTGGCCCTGAGCTCTCTGGGTTTACACACAACATGTAACGGAACTGGAGCATCACGCCGTCTGCTCTGCTGTACGGGATTCCATTATACATTTAATGGGAATTCTGTTGGGAATCCTGTTAAGAGTCCGATTTGTGAATAAAATAAAATCACATACTGTTAACTATTTATGAGAGAGCTGAGGTTAAATACTATACTTTAAATCAAATTGAATAGAAGACATGTCGACTGACGTGCTTATCATCTCTTTTATATGAAATTACATTATTTATTTATTTTATATAAATAATATTTTTATATAAATTGTGTGTGTGTGTGTGTGTGTGTGTGTATATATATATG
>CM067478.1:2310228-2325572 GCA_034552555.1 Semaprochilodus insignis
TCTCTCTCTCTCTCTCTGCCTGTCCGTCTCTCTCTCTCTCTCTCTCTCTCACATACACACACACTACAGACAGCACATGCCGCTGGTGGTCCGGGGAGGAAGCAGCGGTGGTAAAATGTCATTATGGTTAGCTCCGGGCACTGTGCCGTCTAACTGCTTGACATTTCCATAGAACGTGTGCATCCGGGTTTGCGGGACATGGAATCCAGATTAGAGCGGCTTCGAAGCCGTGACCGTGACTGGAACGTTTAAGAAGTTGTGTGTGTAGTTTTACCGGTCACTGGCGGCGCCCCCTGTTGGGCATTTCAAGGTGATTCTGCTGGTACAAACGAACAGCACCACGTAACAAGATCTGTGTTCCTTCTGTGTGTTCTGTTCAATCGTCCACCTCACCTTCAAGAGACTCCTCGCAGTGCCCGCACCGGGAATGAGGCGCTCTCGATGATCAAATATCAGTCTGTAATCGGGATGCCCCGAATGTTCAATCAGAATCACTAAATGAAAAGACCGAATAATTTATCCCAAACGATGATGTTCTTAACGACGCCGTTAGCTTTTTCTAGTTCCCGGATGTAGACGGGAACCAGAGCGGACATTTTCCACTCCTTAGCTCCAGGGCTAAAGCCAACTACTCTAGGCTAATACCCACATTAATGCCCAACTGTTCCACTGAGTCACACCGCGAGCCCACATTCCCCATTTTCATCTGGCCCGCTTGCCAGATGGGTTGACGGCACTTGGGTGGACCTCTCCCGGGAGCAAGGTGCGGGCCACGTTGGTGCCAGATTAGGGCCACACCTCAGTCAAAAGTAGGCGACTCTGCCGTATCTGTGCCAGAAGTGGACCAGGTCTGTTTTGGGANTGGGACGGGTGGGCCAATGCACGTTGTAAACATGTGGGCCACCATGTGGGCTCACAGCAGATTGCCAGTGCCGACAGGGGACCAGTAGTGCCATATTTTGCCAGATGTGGCCCACATCTGCTTGCTATCTGGGATTTAGTCTATTTAGTCTTTAATGAAGCACCGGAAAACATTTCTTTCTGTTCGGTTTCGGCCCAAAATCTTCATTTCGGTGCATCCCTAGTCTGAGACACTGATTAAATCAAAGCATCGGTCCAGTACACACTCATTTCCCTCGATACGTCCTCTTCAGCAGCGCTCTGAGATCTGAGTCAATGTCGTAGCTGTTTTTAAGGTCAGTCTGGGGATCTTACCAGCACAAGCAGTTTGGTCCTCTCACAAATGCTGGGCAGGTAAGGGAACGGAGGCACGTCCTGCCCCCTCAGACAGTCGCTGAGCCAGCCAAACACGCAGGGCACCTCGCTGTTCAGGTACGCCGGCCAGTTCATCAACTCCATCTGAGCTTTATACACACAAACAGACAAACAGGCGTCATTACACAGACAACACCGCACGGTACTCTCACAGCGGGGCGGAGCGATACGATGTTTCAGCATTACCGCGATCAAGTGTACACCGTCAGTACCTGTAGAACACTGAACACCTGCACGTCTCATTAGAACAGTAATTCATTAATCACACACAATCACTCTCGCACACACACTCTCTCTCTCGCGTGCGTGCACACTCACTCTCTAACGCACGCACTCTCTCACACTCTCTTGCGCGCACACTCACTCTCGCACGGACTCACACACACACTCTCTCGCGCGCACCCACACACACAAACACTCTCGCGCGCACGTGCACCCACACACACACTCTCTCACGTGCGCACACACACACTCGCGCACCCACACACACTCTCGCGCACACACACACACTCTCGCGCACACACACACACTCGCACTCACTCTCGTGCACGCACACGCACTCACTCTCGTGCACGCACACGCACTCACTCTCGTGCACGCACTCACTCTCGCGCATACACACGCGCACACACATGCACTCGCACTCACTCTCGCGCACACACACGCACTCGCACTCACTCTCACGCACACACTCACTGTAGCGCACGCACACTCACACTGTTCTTTTGATGATGAGTGTATTTCCATTCTGGGGGTCTGTTTACTTGAACTCCTCCACATTTCAGAGTCGAATATCTGAGTGGTTACTCCACCACATTACGGCCAAATCTGTCCTTCCTTTTGGCTGATGTGAGCATGTAAACATAACATCTCCAAACGAGAGAAGTGTGAAGTGAGTCCACCAATCAGGGCACAGCGCTCACTTTGTTTTGAGCTGGTTTTGACCTGTTGGACAGAGCTGGGTTCTAGCTAATGGAACCTGTTCTCCTTCAGTGTTCTGTGCTGATGATGATTGTAATAGACGTCAGTGTCAGACTAATTACTGATCTTCTATTAAAGACTGGTGGACTGAGAGACACTCGAGTCTCTTCACCTACACTGAGCTGATTAAGAGTCTTGTTCCAGAAATGATAATAGGACATTAGAGCCATAATAAATCATGCTCCTGTTACTCTCCATACTTAAGTACATTTGAAGGTACATACTTTAGTACTGTTACTCCAGTGGAGGTCTAAAGGGAGGAACTGACGCTGGAGGAGCAGTTTACCCTGGGTTTGCGTAGCGGCCGATTTGACTGTGCATCTCTCTGGATAAAGGACGACTGTTGAACTGCCCTGCCGATCTGCTCCACCGCTCTATCGCTGTCTGGATGAGCTGCGAGAGCATGGAAGCTGCAGGGTCATTCCCGCCATGCAGAGGCAGCACACGCGTGAATTTCAGTGAGTAACCGAAAGCAAGTCTCCTGAAAGACTCCTCAGCCGTCTGCTCTCTTTTCCACTGATGCTGAAACACACACAGCGCATGCTGAACGGCTGTTTTGATTCGAGCTGGTCTCGGAGTTCCACGCAGCTGTTTCAGTTGACTGATAAAATCTGCTGTGACGAAGGTTCCACAGACTCATCAGCGTCAGCAGATAGCTTTCAGACAGTGTTCTGAAGTGGCGCTGTTCTGTAGGGTAATGAATAAACACCTCCGACGTGAGAAAATACAAAACAACTCATTCAGACGCTTTCACTTCTTAACACTGCTCCACACAGACCAGCTGCTCACCTCCACTCAGCAGCACGGCCCAACACAAAGCACCTTTATGACTGCAACAACAACAAAAGATGCAGCAAACGCACCCAGACAATACAACAACCGGATACTGGGGAAGAGGACTGATAACACATACGCATAATAAGAGCTAATTAACCACAAAGACAAAAACAAACAAACAGACAAATCCTGGGAAGCCCTGCATACAGCTCTACAGCCACATATAAATAAGCTTTCAGGTGGTAGTACCTTCAGGCTCCTGCAGATGGCGCTGCATGAGGATCATGGGGCTATAAATCCCTGCAGGGTGTGAGTGACGGGATTCATAGATTGGGAAGAGGTGGTACAGTGCAGGGAATGTCTCGCTCCATGTGTGGAAAATGGCTCCAGAGCAGATGTTAATGATTGGCTAAAAGGAGTGACTGCATTTGGGCGTGTCAAAGACCATAGTGTGAAGGAAGTAGCTGAATCTGCAGGTGTATGGAAGCGTACGGTCATACGGGTCTACCAGCAGTGGCTAAAATCCCAGTCTACAGGGAATTCTCCTCGGAATTGTGCCAGGGAAGGCATCCACCAAATCTGGACCAACTGACCAATTCTTTGATGTAAGAGTGTCTGAACACTGATGTGGCTACATCCAGAAACTTGTCCAGTACATGCCCAATCCAGTCCCAGCTGTTATTGGTGCTGGTGGAGGGACTACATGGTGTTAGTGCACTACACCTTCCTACTCCCTGCATAGTGCACTACACCTCCCCACTCCCTGCATAGTGCACTACACCTCCCTACATAGTGCACTACATCTTCCTACTCTCTGCATAGTGCACTACATCTTCCTACTCTCTGCATAGTGCACTACACCTCCCTACATAGTGCACTACACCTCCCTACATAGTGCACTACACCTCCCTACTCCCTGCATAGTGCACTACACTTCCCTACTCCCTGCATAGTGCACTACACCTTCCTACTCCCTGCATAGCGCACTACACCTTCCAACTCCCTGCATAGTACACTGCACCTCCCTACATAGTGCACTACATCTCCCTACACAGTGCACTACACCTCCCTACATAGTGCACTACATCTTCCTACTCTCTGCATAGTGCACTACACCTCTCTACATAGTTCACTACACCTTCCTACTCCCTACATAGTGCACTACACTTCCCTACTCCCTACATAGTGCACTACACTTCCCTACTCCCTACATAGTGCACTACACTTCCCTACTCCCTGCATAGTGCACTACACCTTCCAACTCCCTGCATAGTACACTGCACCTCCCTACTCCCTGCATAGAGCACTACACCTCCCTACTCCCTGCATAGTACACTACACCTCCCTACTCCCTGCATAGTACAGTACACCTCCCTACATAGTGCACTACACCTCCCTACATAGTGCACTACACCTCCCTACTCTCTACATAGTGCACTACACCTCCCTACATAGTGCACTACACCTTCCTACTCCCTGCATAGTGCACTACACTTCCCTACTCCCTGCATAGTGCACTACACCTCCCTACTCCATACATAGTGCACTACAACTCCCTACTCCCTGCATAGTGCACTACACCTCCCCACTCCCTACATAGTGCACTATATACTACAAATTTGAACAGAAGCTAGAGTAGAAGCTAGAATTCCATAGGTGAACTATTTGGGGAGCATGGAGGAGTTTGAGGTCCAGCCTGGGTTTGACGCTACTTCTGACTGAAACACTGAGATTTGAAGTGTGTAAGACGTTCTAGGTACGTTCTTTAGACTTTATACTGCAGTTTTACAGTCAGCCATATGGTCAGTACTTTAATTCCAGCCTGTGATACTAATGATGGAGCTGTTTAGCATGTTTGCTATATTTTAGCCTGCTAACTAGCTGACCAGCCGAGTTCTAGATAAGAAAATAAGTTAGTCAGCTTAAACAGAACCGTGTTGTTACTTCACCAGTGCACTCTGGACTCCGTGTGAGCAGCATTAGAGTCAGATTATTCCGTTAACAGCACAGGGACGTTTGGTGACGTGGTCAGTAATACAGAGTTCAGGTTCAGGGGACAAATTCACAGCTATGCACTAGAGAAAATAGCCCAACCTGGCTGTTAGAGTCATTTGTTAAATGAATAGAGATGCCTTTAGCCTCTAATGAGCGGGCCCTAACCCATCGATCGGTCACTTACCCTGATCGATCACGCAGGCTTCCTTGAAGGTCTTGATGAATGAGGGGTAATCGCGCCAGTACAGATCAATGTACTCCTCCAGCTGCAGGTCCCTGATGGGAAGCGGAAGAGAGAGATGAAGGAGGGGAGGAAAAAACAATTAGTAGGAAGGAGTCGTCCGATCGGACTGTTCATCAGGGTCGGATGATTAATACTTACACTGTTTCTGGTATCAGAGTTACGGGGAGGATGTATCATTTGCTCTGGAGTGACGGCTTTAAAGGGCCCATACAAAGAGTTTAACACAGTACGCATGGTAACGATAGCGGTGCTAAGTGTACTGGTTAGTCCATACAGCTCATATACGGCAGTTAAGCTGCAAAACCAGCCTGTCGAGCTCACATCAGTTTAGCCTAGTCCACTCGCACAGAGGACAACACAGGGCAGCCAATCAGAGCCAAGGTAAGCACCATATCAGCCTTAAAGGGAAACAGTTGAGAACGAAACACTCCATTCTAAAGTCAGAACTTTACACAGTGGTGGTGAAGGTAACCAGACGTCCCCCTCTAAAAGCTCCCTCACAGAAAGTTCCTACATGAGGTGGTTCTGAATACGCTGCCTGATGTCTGAGACGCTGTTTATGAAAGTGTGGAGAAGATTTCAGCCTTAAACTCCATTCATGGTGGAGGGATACATGCTGCAGGGCGCTGTGAGGTAAAATAGTCCCCCAAAGAAACTTAGTATTTCCAGGTTTTCCAGATTTTCCATCATCAACATTCCATATACACTCAGAAGACACGTGTAGGTTCATTGGTGGTTTAGATAGACAATAAAGTGTCTATACATGGAGAACCCTGGTTCCCATCACCACCACTATACAGAACCACCTCACACCAAACCCGCTCTCAATCACTCTGTTTACACCATAGCCTCTACATTTCACAGGAATTCTGAAATACTGGTGGAGTGGCCCTTTAACACCACGCCAGGAAGCCTCCACTAGCTGCGGAGAACGGTGATGTGCCGCAGGCCTCGTTTCATATTTAGACGTCCCATCAAACGCGGAGCATCAGCATCATTACCGCGACCCTTTAACACCTTAATTACACCCCTATCAAACAGAGTGCCTAAACCCTCACTCCCGCAGAGTTCTTGTGACACAAGCACACAACAGGCGAGGCTTCCAGCCCACACAGACACACACACGTGCACACGCACAATCTCCCTGAAGAGCCATCCAGCCCTCTCAGCTTCTCTGTTCCCCATCAACACAAAAGCAAACAAGCTCTTGACATTTTCCGAAACAAGCCGCTGAGAATTTCAAGCTGACTACGCGTCCGAAAGAACATTTCATTCACCACAGAAACAGAACAACTGTCGATTTTACAGCTGCTAATATTAATCAACTCCGTTTCACCTTCCGCGTGATTCGGGAAGGATTGGTTGGGAGCTTGCGTAAGGAAAATGCATCTTCCCTAATTCTCCTGCTCGTCTCCAACTCGTGCTACAGACGTTTCTTGATGGTCTTTATTAAAGGCTTTTGTCTTTTAAGTCTTTTAAAGGTTCCATAGACCGTGAGGCCCAATCCCACTTCACGCTTCGCCCCAACACTTAGCCCTACCCCTCCGTTTGATACGTTCACGTCTAGGGGTAGGGTTGTCCCGACTGGTGTTGAGATGGAGGGGTAGGGTTGTCCCGACTGGTGTTGAGATGGAGGGGTAGGGTGAGGTGTTAGGGCTACATGGCCCTTCAAACGGAGATTTTTCAGAGGCACACTCCAAACGGAGCGTTATGAGAAAATTCCCAGAATGCCCTGCGGCTCATCGGCAAGATGGCTGCACAAGTGACCAGAGAGACCCATAAATATGAGCACTGTCTCTGTTAAAGCTGCTGTACTGTAAGATCACCACTAGCTAGTAATACGCTGATGTCTCGGTGCTACCTAGCCAAACTTCCCGTTCCACCTTAAATGGTGCAGCAGTGACGTTCTGGTACCTGAGGTTGCTGCACCATTTAAGGTGGAATGGGGAAATTCAATCATGAAGCTGGAGATTAAAAAGCTCAGTTCAGCTTCATACCACTGAAGAATTCTGGGTGGTGATAAATAATAGTCATCCGCCTCTTTGAGGTCATATGCCGCCCTAAATGTGTTTAAGCAGTGAGGAGCTGAACTCCACCCTCCTCTGCTGTCACTGCAGACCGGCAGGGTCGCCTACAGAGCACCGCTAGCAGCCTGTTAATGAAGTCATGTAGTTTTTGTTTGTAGTGTACTGCTGTGTCTGATCCACTCACACCAGCACCACACACACTAACACCACCACCACCACGTCAGTGTCACTGCAGTGCTGAGAATGATCCACCACCCACATCATACCTGCTCTGTGGTGGTCCTGTGGGGGTCCTGACCATTGAAGAACAGGGTAACACAGTATACAGAGAAACAGACGGACTACAGTCTGGAACTGTACAACTACAGAGTGTCCTGTATGGTCAGTGGAGCTGAGTGTAGATACGGGGAGGTGGGTTTAATGTTATGGCTGATTGGTATATATAAACAATTACTGCTTATTTGGTGAATTTAACATTTATAGGAGGCCTGTCTGTTACGGCACTTTTACTATGTTATGTTCCACCTTTGTTGTGTTAATTGGCATGTTTGAGTGTGTTCACTGTACAGGACGTATTAGCTTGTTTAATCTGGGTGTTCAAACTTTTGCACACGATTATATAACATTAACCATAAAATAAGTGTCTGAATATTTACGTCCCGTCACCTGAAAATACTCCATACCATTTAACGACTTTACTCATTTTACTGTACTGAGAAAGTACCTGGCCAGCTGCTGCAGGAGGCCCACGAGGGCTCGGGCCCCGCTGCGCTGGAGCTCGTTGAGTTTCAGGTCCTCGTAAAGCAGGTGCAGGACATAGAACAGCGCAGGAATGTGAGGGAACAGCAGAGCAGAGGGCTCCAGACCTGCCACTGGCCCGCCGTCCTCCATACCAACAGGGGGTGCTGCTGGCTCCAGACCGGGAAGGCCTGCCACCGGGTGGGCCAAAACCTGGCAGTGATAGTCCGAGGCACACAGGTACGCCCAGTCCTGAGGAGAGCAAGAGGAGCGGGATCAAAAAGCTGTGGATTCCTTCTTTCCTTAAAAAGAAAAAGGCCATCAGCCTGAGAACACCCCCCCCCCCCTGTACACTCCCAATCCCGACCCCCAACAGCCCACAGGCTCCACATTACACTAACTCAGAATGGCAGCACCGCTCTTTCACTGACCCTCGACAAACATGACACAAGGCAATCCTCTGATGTCAACTGTCTGTAAAGCACTTTGAGCCGCCAATGGTAATGAAAGGTGCTCTATAAATAAACATTTACTTATATACATTACTATTATTATTATTATTATTATTATTATTATTATTATTATAAACACTGAACCAAATATACATACATGCATACATACATATATATACACACACACACACACACACAAAACTATTAAACAGTTTTAAAATTAAATATAAAAAAAATAATAATTAAATAATTTTTATATATTAACTTATTTCATATATATATTTTTTTTGTTTTGTTTTGTTTTATAAAATATACACATACTATATATTTACAACATACATATTTATTTATATACATATTCATAATATGAATATATTATCAATGCATTATTTAAGGCATTATTTTTCACTACAATTAAATATATAGATCCAGATTTGGTGGATGCCTTCCCTGGCACAATTCCGAGGAGAATTCCCTGTAGACTGGGATTTTATCCACTGCTGGTAGACCCGTATGACCGTACACTTCCATACACCTGCAGATTCAGCTACTTCCTTCACACTATGGTCTTTGGCACGCCCAAATGCAGTCACTCCTTTTAGCCAATCATTAACATCTGCTCTGGAGCCATTTTCCACACATGGAACGAGACATTCCCTGCACTGTACCACCTCTTCCCAAACTATGGATCCCGTCACTCACACCCTGCAGGGATTTATAGCCCCTCATCCTCGTGTAGCCTGAAGTTACTACCACCTTAAGCACATACGGGGACTTATTTATGTCGGCTGGGTTTATGACACGGGGACTTTTGTTTAACATTACTGAGTTGGGGGTTAGGTGCATTGCTCAAGGGCACTTCAGTCGTATCCTGTCAGCTCAGGGAATGGAACCAGCGACCCGACGGTCACAAGGCTGGTTCCCTAACCTCCAGCTCACGACTGCTCCGTATTTTGTGACATGATATGAACCTTGAACGCCGACTGTGCAAAGGGGTCCCGGGGGGTGTTATGGCCACTGTATCAGACTTGCCCGGGAAACAGAACCGGGTGCTCCAAATAAACCAGCATTAACATCACAGCCAAAGAAAATACAACAGGCTGCTAGCTGCTGTCACGGGAGAGCCGCGTGGTGCTCACTGCACAGCTTTGCTGCGTCTATCAGGCCTGATAGCCTCTCTTAGTCATGGGCTGGGGGGTAAAAGCGTGGTGGGTTAACCAGCACTGCAGAGAGTATAAGACTGGGCCGTGCCGCAAGCCGATCAGCGCTTTAGGGAGCAGAAATGTTGGTGGTGAGCGGTTTTAGGTTCATTCCTACAAGGCCTGCAATTCTGAAGAGCCTGAATACGGGTGGAGTGGTGGGATTCCCGGAGTGGTGGGTTTCCGGAGTAGAGCAGAGTCACAGTATTTTGCGAATTGCCTTTAATATTAGCTACATTTAGCTCAAATCTCTATAGCATCACCAGCATGATAAATATTAGACACATCAACTAGATATCAGAAGGTTCTACCTGCCAGTATACTGTTCTGCAGGCCAATATCACAAAATTTCAGGTGTGGCACCCGGCCAGGAAGACCAGACTCCGGGAATCCTGGAAGAGCACACTGTTAAGCCATGATGTAGGCATCCAGGCCACTTACCTCATCAGAGCCGGTGTCCGCAGGACGGGCTTTCTTAGGAGCTATTACTGGAGAGAGAGGCACTTCAAAGTGGAGCTGCGGAGGAAGGAGGACGAGAGTCAACAGCAAGGGTTAAAGACTTCCAGGTGCTTGATTTAAAGGGCCCGTATCATGGAAAAACAAGCTCTCCTCACTGTTCATGTACACGAGCCAGCGAATGATATCAAACGTAGACTTCAGGAGTGTCGCATTCAGTCTCCAGTTAGTCTGTGGACTGAATCACCTCACTGAATTTGCGAGGTCATGAAAATCAGTACACTGAATTACAGTACTGTGGATCAGTCCTCACCAGTGGGGGTAAAAATGAGTAAGAATTTATTGCTTTTAAAAACACTGTTGATACGTATGAGCTGTTTGCCATTGCCTGGGCTTGTTAAATCCTACCAGCACCAGCTGACTTTATTTAACAAGGTACTTTTATAATCATATTTACTCAGATGCCCTATATGAGTAATATGACCTATATGACTCACGTCCTGACTAATAAGACTAGGGCCAGTCAATATCATAATATGTATAGTTATTGTGGTAAACTGCAGCAGAATGTGCCACAGTGTACTTTCCTGAGCATCATGTGGATATCACCGCATGTTTGATTCCACTGAGAGCATGAGAAGTCCTGTTAAACTGGATTTAGTGCACTGTATCAGCTCCACTCAGCACTGGATCACAGTTAAATAGGGATGCACCGAATCTATGGTGGACAGTAACGAGGTAAATGTAATTAGTTCCTGTATTTAAGTAGTTTTTGGACGACTTTGTGCTTTCACTCCACTAATTTCAGAGTCTGATATCTGACTGTTTACTCCACTGCATTATGGGAAATCTGTCGTTCCTTTCAGCTTACGATTAAAAACATAACACGTCAAAACGAAACAAGCTCATTCATGGACACTTAGCATCCAGTCCGTTTCAGGCCTGGACTACATCAAGGAGCACCTGGAGGAAGGCAGGTAAAGCAGGATGGGGTTAGTGAACAGATCAAACACACTGTTCCTGACTTTGTGGGTAAATAGACACAGTACAGAAACATGTACACACGCACTCGTGACCGGCGAGCGTCTTTTTCTGAATTTATATAAACTCTGTTTCCTTTATAGTACATGTGTTTGGCTGGTTTGTGTTTATGAACAGAGACCTGCAGATGCAGTACAGTACAGTAAACTCATTAGTGATCCTGATTAAATCAAGTTCTTATTAAACTTAAACTTGGAACTAAGTTCCAAATAAACCTTAAACTGAAGCTTTACTTGTTTGCAAAAAGTTATTTTATGGTTCTAGCTAATGGAACCTGTTCTCCTTCAGTGTTCTGTACTGATGATGATTGTAATAGACGTCAGTATCAGACTAATTAATGGTCTTCTATTAAAGACTGGTGGACTGAGAGACACTCGAGTCTCTTCACCTACACTGAGCTGATTAAGAGTCTTGTTCCAGAAATGATAATAGGACATTAGAGCCATAATAAATCATGCTCCTGTTACTCTCCATACTTAAGTACATTTGAAGGTACATACTTTAGTACTGTTACTCCAGTGGAGGTCTAAAGGGAGGAACTGACACTCACACTGGAGGAGTAGCTTACCCTGGGGGTCTCTACTTTAACTCAGGTACAGGGTTTGTGTACTTGGTCCACCACTGCTCCGAATGTTCAGCAACCGAAAATATTCATCCGAAATTTTCATAAAAATCCACTTTCAGTGTTCGGCCAAATAAGTGAAAAGACTTAATTTATACCTAGCAATGAGGTTTTTAATGGTGCCGTTACCGTTCTCCAGTTCCCAAATGTAGACGGGAACCATAGCTGCACTTCTACTCCTTAGCTCCAGGGCTAGCGCTAACTTTAACATGTCATTTAAGAGGAAAGAGTAAAGAGCAGAACAGAGCCGTTAGCTTTAACAAACACACAGCCGGGCCCCCACTCTCTCGCTCTCTCCGATCTGCCTGACCATGGGGCACCAAAACCGGATACGTATCAGTTACGTGGCAGTGTGAACAGCCAGATTAGATTTAGATTCACCCCAACCGCTCCGAATTGTTCACAAGGAGAATGAGGCTGCAGCATCGAAGACCAGAAAGAAACCAAGGACGCAGGCCAAAGAAGTGGGCGTGGCTAAACCATATGTCGTTTATACACTGAAGCTGGAGTGCGTACTGGGTGACGAGCTCAGGTGTCAGTCATGGGAACTTCCTGATTGCTCCCGTGATGCTGGTGAAGAAGCGGAGCGGATCTGCAACCGACAGCAGTCACGATCCTTTGGATGAGCCATGAGAAGCATTGCTCGTTTGTACATACGGATCGGTTTAGGAGCTGATCTGTTTAGACTGACTTCAGATATACATCACATTTAAAAGACAGTGTGAACAGCCCAACAGAAAAATTGGATTTGGGCCAGTTTTCCCGGCTGTGTGAACGCGAGAGAGGATGCCAGGAGAGGATGGAAACATGATCACACATGGGTGTGAGGAGGGGGGGGGGGCACACAAAAATTGCTACAGGCCGTTTAAGCTTACGTGCAGCTTCATTTTGCCTGCTGATGTCATACCGAGCAGTTACTCACATTTCGTGTCCAAGCCAGTCGCTCAGTGTTGTAGCCCATTAGCGTCATGAAGCACGTGACAAACAGATTCCACTCCTGGTGCATGCTGTGACCTCCGGGAGCATTGTAGATGTTGTACCACTTCACCAGCACCTTCATGGCGGTGTCTTTGGGCAGAATGAACCGAATGGCCTGCAGGCATCGCTTCACTGCGGGGGAGACAATGCAGAGAACGGACAACAGTAATTTACACAAGCTAGCACAAATAAGAGACTCCTCCTTCATTTCTGAGCCTACGGACCTTTCCCACACTTCCTTCGGTAATGAGGAAGCAGGAATAGCACAGATAAACAGCTTCCAGTTGTGCTGAAGACACAGCCCGTTCCTAATTCCATCGATAACTAACCCAAACAGACTCAGCAGAGTTTCACTCCGTCAGGGTTAAACACGTTCAACTCCAGCTAAACAGCTCCGCCCTTCACGAGTCACTTTCAACAAGTGTGGTCACGAGTGTGTGTGTGCGTGTGCGTGTGCGTGTGTGTGTGCGTGTGCGTGTTTCACTTCACGGATGGGTTAAACGCGGAAGACAATGTGCTTCGGCCTGGTCAAACTAGCCTTTCGTCCCTATTGGAGAGACTTCCAGGCATATGAACTGCCCTCTTGATGGATGTGCTGAAGCCCAGTTACGATTGGCCGAGTGTCCAGTGAGCACCCTGTTAAACAGCGCAGGTGGAAGTTACATAACGCCACTACTCACAACCGGACATGACGACGCAGTGAGAAAGGTCCGATTGCAGTGTACCCACACTAATAATTTCATCTCAAAGCAGCGACAGAATACTGAGATGTCAGAATACTGACCACGCCACGTTTGAGAGCTAATCTGAACGGGAGAGTGAGCGCAGGGCTGAACGGTGGGGCAGATTTACTCATATCTGAGATAAAAAAACAAAAAAAAAACAACTCGGAGATACACATCAGTTCACTGGCGTATGTCCCGGCATGGTCAGCGGAGCCATGATTAGCAGGTAACCTCAATGTGGAAATCCGATCAGGGCGCTCGCACGCGCTGCTAACGGTCTGAAAGAGGGGAGAATTAAACCTGCTGGACGACTTCTCCTGAAGAATCCCTGATAGAAAGAGGACAGCAGACCACCGCTGGCTCACTAACAGCACCCTGGGGGTCCGCTGGTGTCTAGCTCAGCGTTTTCTGGGCACCCAGCTGGTGGTTAAGCAGCACAGTAGACAAAAGGCCATTTTTCATCTCTCGTTTTCCAAGGTGGACTCCAGTCCACTCATTCTTTCCTTCATTGTCCCGTAAAGTAAATTATTTTTAGTGTCAACAGCAGATTAAAGTAAATCCTTTATGAGAAATTGAGATTTCTTTCAGTTGTTTGTAAAATTAGTTCTAGTTCATGTTCTATAACTGAAAAGCTCGACGTGTTTAAAGTCTGTCTGATGAGATTAAAAACCTAGTTCGATTTTGTACACAGGACAGTAGTCTGGGTGGTCCGAGGGTGGACCAGCAGTGGCAAACAGCCACTGAGGGCGCCGACCTGATCAAGCCTGCGGACAGATATATGCTGGCTATCTGGGACGATAAGCACTAGTTGAATTAGCCTGCAAATTAAGAGATGTGATGCGGTGTTGAACATGCAGTTCTGCTCCGCAAGTGGATAAGGCTCCGGCCTCCTAAAATTATGGGTTCGAGTCCCATCTGGGGCACCCATTACCCCGAGGTCGATGGACTAGAACCATCACTTTCTATGTACGTAGTGAACAGTGGTGGACTGAAAGTTGGGGAACCAGCCTTGTGACCGGAGGTTAGATTCCCTGAACCAACACGACACAACTTAAGTGCTCTTGAGCAAGGCACCTAACCCCGAACTGCTCCCCGGGTGCCGTGGACAGGGCTGCTCACTGCTCTGCTCATGCTAATGATTCAAGTTTCATGCTCGGTTGCACACGTGACGTGAGCAAGGACGGGTCTTATCTCTGTACCTGACTGACCCAACAGCCACCATTACAGACATCCAGCGAGCAGTGGTGTCCTCCATGAGTCATCCTGTTAGTGCAGCACCATTGGCAGACCGCTGCACCACGCAGGACTACATGCACACAGACCGTTACCACGACTGTCCTTAACACCACGTCACCGTCACCAAAGACTGCAATGGTGTCGTACCAGACTGTCATGGAGTGACTCCGAACGGCAGCGGGTCATCTTCAGTGACGAGTCCCGCTTTTGTCTTGGTGGAGACGACCAACGAATCCGTGTGTGGAGGCACCGTGGTCAGCACCAAGATGAACGGTTTGCTGTCACGCGCCACACGTCCAGAAGGCCTGGTGTCACCCATCTGGGGCACCTACTACCCAGAGGTTGATGGATTAGAACCATTGCGTGTCTTATGTAGGGAACAGTGGTGGGCTGAAAGTTAGGGAACCAGCCTTGTGACCGGAGGTTAGACTCCCTGAACCAAAACGACACAAGGCACCTAACCACGAACTGCTCCTCAGGCGCCGTGGACAGGGCTGCCCACTGCTCTGGGCAAGTGTGCTCACTGCCCCGTAGTGTGTGTGTATTCACTAGTGTGTGTGTGTGTGTGTGTGTGTGTGTGTGTGTGTGTGTGTGTGTG
>CM067478.1:2326072-2346298 GCA_034552555.1 Semaprochilodus insignis
GTCAGAGGTTCTAGTGTACAGGGGGAGCTATCTTCATGGTGTACTGGAGATACCCGGATGGTGTTCCACTCCAGTCAGAGTTTCTAGTATACAGGGGGAGCTATCTTCATGGTGTACTGCATCCCATCATGCACTGCGGCCTCACCAGCTCTCAGCCTGCTTCAGAGAAAATGGCGGCGGGTAACACTGGGGAGCTAAACGCAGCCCACTCCGAGTGTAAATGTGGGTGTAGTGATTGTAGTGGGGTGTGTGTTCATCAGAATGAGCCTCAGAAAGTTAAAATATACAGGTCTGAAGATTAATAAAAGATGAACTCGCTTTAGAGGATCAGTTTTAGAGTGAAATAGCCGAGGGTAGCTAACAGCTAGGCTAAACGTATTTCAGGTGAACTGAGCAGCGTTAGCAGCAGCTAGCTCTAAACAGTGGAGACAGTAATAACAGCTCTGAGGTAAATGTGAGGTAACTGGTCATGTGACTGTATTAGTATACAGTGTTCAATACATACTACTGTAGTGTGTGGTATAGTAGTATACCCTTTCGAATACAGCTACTGAATATTTTATAATCAATTATAAATTTATAATTTTTTTTACTTGTTTAAATTGACAAAAAAACTTTTTAATTGATACTTTAAAGATGTATGTGTGTGTATATATATGAATATATAAAGAATTATACTCTGTTTTCATTTACTAACTAAATTTTAATTTGTTGGTGTAGGGCAGTCATGGGGGACCACCAGCTCTGCATGGTTGAGATACCTACCTGCACCACCATACCTGTTTCAAATGAGCAGCTTGTTCTGAAGCAGTCACACCAGTAAATACCCTTCATATGTATCAGGTGTGTTGGAGCAGGGATTAGGGGGGTCCCGAACCTGGATTGAGAACTGCTTCGTTAAGGTTTTGAGAACACTGAGTGACGGGAAGTACAGTTATTATAATATCATAACAGGACGCTGCACACCAACACTAAAACCGTCACCCAACCGTGAAGCATGGCGGTGGGAGCGTGATGGTGTGGTGCTGCTTTGCTGTCTCGGGGTCTACACGCTTTGCAGACAATTCATTCGGTTACATTAAAACTAGAATGTGAGGGCAGCAGTCCATGACCTCAAGCTGAGGAGACGCTGGATGAGCAATGGTCCAAAATTCCTCCTTAACGTTGTACAGATGCTAATAGTAACCACAGGAAGCGTTTGGTGGAGGTGATGCTGCTAAAGGAGGATCTACAGGTTATTAAGAGTTCACTTGGATTTTTACAGGCTACACTGGGGATGTTACTCAGTGTGCTCAATAAAAGACATGGAAAGTGTGTGTGTGTGTGTGTGTGTGTATATATCTGTGTGAGTGTGTCTGTGTGTGTATGTATATCTGTGTGAGTGTGTGTGTGTGTGTGTGTGTGTGTATATATATCTCTGTGTGTGTGTGTGTGTGTGTTATTAGTTCAGATATAGATTGTGTTGCAAAGGACCATGTACTTTTAGTACCCTTGTTGTTGCCGTGAGGCACCAAACTAATTTCTGGTCTGGGGGACGTGTTTGGGGACGTGTTTGGGGACGTGTTTGGGGACGTGTTTGTTCCATTAAGGGTTAAACATGAAACAACACTGAAGCCCATTCCCACCACAAAATCTCCATGAATTAATTATTATTTCTATTCTTATGTGAATAATGATGCTAATCAATACTTTGAGATGCCAAGTCATTATTTTAAGATGCTAAATTATAATTTCCAAATACTAAGTCAACACTTAGAGACGCCAAGCCATTATTTTCAGATGCCAGGTCATTGTTTTGAGATACTAAGACAATTTTTAGAGATGGCAAGTCATTATTTCGAGATGCCAAGTCATTTTGAAATTCCAAGTCATTGTTTTAAGATAATAAATCATCATTTTGAAATACTAAGTCAAGATTATTTGGGATGCCAATTCACTGAGATACTAAACCACTATTTTAAGATACAAAATTATCAAATACTACGTCAATATTTCAAGACGTCAGGTCAACAATTTGAAACAACATGAAGTCAACATTACTTTGAGATAGTAACTCATTCATTCAGGATGATTTCTTGCTGTTTTTAGTTGATTTCTCGTTATTTTGAGATATTTTATGCTTTTGAAATTCAGTGTTTATTTATTTTTTTGCTTTCAAGTGGCAGAAAAGAACTTTGTACAGGACTATCGCGGAAACACTCTGACCGGTTCTGTTTATGTATCACCAAGGCACTGAAATTTGGGACACATGATTTTTGAGCAGACCTTAAAGAACATGGTGAGCAAAGAAGGTAAAGTGTATGATATGTACAGGAATTGCTTTATTCGAGGCCATAAACAGACACCAATGAGGCTTATCCTGGCACAGTGACCATCCATTGGTCAAATTTCCCATAAACACACAGAAAGAAATGAATAAAAAACGAATTATTCGGTCAGTGAGTAATGAGCACCCTCTGCTGGGCGACTCCAAGAAGCTCTAAAGTATGAACCTTTTAACTTAAACCAACATACCGGACATCTCGGAGGTCAACAATCCAAACAGAAGCATCTAAATACCACGACGAGTCCAAGAAGCGGATAACAAAGACACGGAAATCTCTAACTTAACACCAGAATGCACTTCCGGAATCATTACTAAGTGTTATAAAGCACAACGCAAGCCACATGTAATGCCCTACATGGACCTGTACAGCGCTGACGCGCTGTTCACATTTTATAGTTAACCTCAAAAATCTGTGTGCGTATCATCGATTCAGTTTTTATACAGCTCAAGAAAAATCTCAACACAGAGCCAAGTCTGTTAAAGGTTACTCAAGACACTGCAGGCCAAGCTAACGCGCCAACGTTTTTGTCCATGATAAAAAGAAAGTACACTTGTTAATATCTGATGAAAGGAAGAGTATTTACAGCATGTAAACGGAACCATGAGGGAAAAAAAAAAATAAAGAGAAAATGAAAAATGAAAACAAAAACCTCACTAATGTACAAATTTAGTGTTCGCTACATTTACATAATCTCACACCAACTCCACGCTGGATCTGAAGCCAGAAACAAGAGGGAAATATGTACACATCTGATCTCAATTACATATTTGATCTCGTGAGATATTAAAATAATTCCCAGATTCATAAAAATCTGATATATACAAATTCAATAGACATTTGGCTGAGCCCCTGCAATCCACACATGCTGTTCATTTATTTATTTATTTGTTTGTTTTTGTTTGCTTGTATGTTTTTAAAATATCCTCCAACGCATACGGCTTTGTCTGGACCACTCTCGTCTCCTAATCAAACATTTTGGTCTTCAATTTTCATGCAAAACAAAGAACGGACAAGCGTCTTCTGTTCGCCTCATTTGCCTCTGTTGACCGGTTCACCGATCAGTTCAGGGCAGCCTTCCTGACCCTTAGCGATTCGGTCACACTTCCGAAGCAGGTCGTAGTTTATTTTGTCGGTGATGACGCTGTCTTGCTGGTACTGCGGATGCTTGGCGACAAACTCCCTCATCCATTTGGCCATGGTCATCAGCTCACCTGCAGATAATCAGCATTCAAGAAGGTGAGTCTCAGACCTGCTCCTCCTAAAGGACGATAACAGTCTAGGATTCTGAACATCAAATCTAGAGCTGCACTAGCACAGTGACTATGTAGTCTTGCAGAGGCAGACTCGCTCAAGAGGAACTCATGTTGGCAGATTCCGAGACGATCAATGACATGACAACAGTCCATTATTTTCCCCCAAAATGAGTAAATAAATAAACAAACAAATAAAAATAAATAAATAAATAAAAATATCCCCCAGATCATTTCCTCCAAAATTAGTTTATACAATATATATATTATGAATTAGAAAATATATATTTTTTTCCCCAAAAATAATTTTATTTAAATAGACTTAAAACAATGCCTCATTTATGTAAAACAATTTTCAGTGCAGTCTAAAAATGTCGACCACACAACTGTATAAGTAGTTTAACAGATTATCAAAAAGGTAAACCAGTTATATAACACTCAAATTATAATAGTCTAACTTTATGTTAAAATAAAATACCATTCTACAAAATGAGGCAACGTTAAAGGCACTTGTTTACTTCCTCAGATGTCAGGTGGGGCAACTACACACAAAGGACTTTTATTTTGACATGCTTTTAGGAAAGTGGAGCCTGGATATTACACTATCAAGACGACCTCCAAGTGACCTTCATGGTGCAATGTTCGGGTCTTTAAGTAATGTAGTACGTTTTTGGCTGGACTGGTTCAGTTTACCATGTCAGGAGGAGGTACGACCTCTTTAGCAAAACCATGAAAATGTTTAAATAATTAAAAAAAAAAAAAACAACTGTTTATTTAGTTGATAAAATGTCACATATGAACTCCAGTTTGTACGGGTGTCTACGTAGGTGCCTGTTTAACTTGCACCTAGTCTGAGAAGTTAAGTGTCAGTCAGTATAATGGTGCAACCATAATGGAAATGTGTGTGTGTGTGTGTGTGTATGGATATATATATATATATATGTGTGTGTGTGTGTGTGTGTGTGTGTGTGTGTGTGTGTGTGTGTGTGTACGTATGCCGATTGTGCAGTATGGACTCATTCCGAGAACACATCTAGCCCTGGAACACTAAAGACTGCCACGGCACTGCACAAAACCAATGCTGAGTTCTTATGAGAGTATTTGCATACCAGATGCTCGTCTCTTTATGAGTTTCAGGTAGTTCAGGATGGTGCACCGCGTGTCTACGTCCACCTCCATGTTCTCCAGGTAGCAGTTCAGGATTGGAATGAGCCCCTGGAAAACTCCCTCCTGAAGATAAGGTATAATCAGTGTTCACACGCAGACATGTATTATTAACATTTGGCTCCTGAATTAGCACCTCCCACTAGCCTGGGTAACGGCCCTGTACCTTGCCATTGATGATGGTGTCGATGCTCATCAGCGTATATTCTTCATGGTCTCCGTTATTCTCCACTCCGTTCTGGGCTGCAGTGGAGGCTGAATCGAAGACCGGACTGCAGCCTTGGAGGAAACGGATGCAAACGCAGAGGACATCAGACCAGCTGTGCCATTCTCTCTCGATTGTGTTGTTTTAATGTGTCACCAGCAGCTATTAACATGAATGACTGACTGGGTGAAAGGAAAAGCTGGATGAAGTGAGGAACAGGTAAACGTGAGCGGAAATATTCCTTTACCTTTAAAAATGTCCTTCCGGAAATAGAACATTCCTTCCTGCACAGCGTTTCGCTTCTGGGCAACTTTCATGTTGTCGTCAACCTAAGACAATATAATTAGCCGAGCACACGACTTAATTCGGTGTCTCGTTATATACCCTGACAGAGACTTCCGGACACGTTTAAAAGGTTTTTTTGCATAACAAAATAAATAAACCACAAAATCAAACAAACCTTGGACAGGGGAATGAGGAAGTCCAACTTGTAGGACAGGATCACGCGGGTAAGCAGGACGATAAACACCACATACGCCGAGTTCTCGAAATCCGTTAGTTGAACCTGTGGGACAGAACGTATCCATTACATATACACATGTCCTGCCGATCAGTTAATAATCTACCAGCCACTCTGACAGCAAGTCTAGACTCCCAAAACTAGAGCCAAGATAATGTTAACTAGTGGACAGACAGACAGACGGACAGGGAAAGAGAAAGACAGACAGACAGACAGATTGACAGACAGACAGAGAAAGAGACAGACAGACAGGGAGGGAAAGAGAAAGACAGACAGACAGACAGACAGACAGAGAAAGAGAGAGAGACAGACAGACAGACAGACAGACAGACAGACAGACAGACAGACAGACAGACAGAGAAAGAGAGACAGACAGAAAGAGAGACAGACAGAAAGAGAGACAGACAGACAGACAGAGAAAGAGAGACAGACAGACAGACAGAGAAAGAGAGACAGACAGACAGAAAGAGAGACAGACAGAGAGAGACAGAGAGACAGAGAAAGAGAGACAGACAGACAGAAAGAGAGACAGACAGAGAGAGACACAGAGAGACAGAGAAAGAGAGACAGACAGACAGAAAGAGAGACAGACAGAGAGAGACACAGAGAGACAGAGAAAGACAGACAGACAGACAGACAGAGAAAGAGAGACAGACAGACAGACAGACAGACAAAGAGAGACAGACAGACAGACAGAAAGAGAGACAGACAGACAGACAGACAGAGAGAGACAGACAGACAGAGAAAGAGAGACAGACAGACAGACAGAGAGACAGACAGAAAGACTGGGACAGACAGACAGACAGACAGACAGAGAAAGAGAGAGACAGAGAGACAGAGAAAGAGAGAGACAGACAGACAGATGGATAGACACAGACAGAGAGAGAGAGAGAGACACAGACAGAGACAGAGAGAAAGAGAGAGACAGACAGACAGATGGATAGACACAGACACAGAGAGAGAGAGAGAGACAGAGAGAGAGAGAAAGAGACAGACAGACAGACAGACAGGGACAGACAGACAGAGTGAGACAGACAGACAGACAGATGGCTAGATTGACAGGCAGATGGATAGACAAAGACAGAAAGACAGAGAGAGACAGACAGACACATAGACAGACAGACAGACAGACAGACAGACAGACACATAGATTGACAGACATATGGATAGAGAGACAAAGAGACAGAGACAGAGACAGAGACAGACAGACAGACAGACAGACAGACAGACACATAGATTGACAGACATATGGATAGAGAGACAAAGAGACAGAGACAGAGACCGACAGATCAGTGTGATGCTCACTCTACCATTCAAGAATCATCATCTCTGTGGTAAGGAGCTGCTTTCGGGACACTCAGCCCTGAACTATACCACCCCTCGTACGACCTTTCAGAGATTACAAAAATACTTTCATATAATTAAATATATATATGTGTGATTATCGTCTATCTGGCTCTGTTTATTACTGAAAGGGAGAACCGAGGAATCGTCATGCATTGGAACGTCTCCATCCATAGACGTCCATATACCCAGCGCCACCTAAACATTCTGCTCTCCAGTAAACACAGCACTGAATGTCAGTCTGCCATATCAAACCTCATCACTCACCTGATGCAGGTATTTACAAATCAGTATCTGTCAGTGATGTGACTCTGATCTCAGGTTTCTAACTTACAGTCAGAAATGCCCAGAAGGGCCCGTTTGCTTGAGAGCACATTCAAATCAGCACCACCTGCAGTGGTTGTACCTTGCAGCACCCGACAGAGGGCAGCAGTGGATGTGCTTTGAGCTCTGCTTCTCAGTGCTGGTCCTGGAGCACCACTGCACTGCATGCTGTAGAGGTTTCCCAGGAATAACACGCGGGCTCAGGTGTGCTGAGAGCAGGGCAGGAGCAGGACCAGGACTGAGAACTGAGTGGTTCTAAATTCACAGCAAAACTGAGATTACTTCCGTGTTTACAGAAAGTGAGAGATTATTTAAAAATTCCATGTAAAGTCTAATTAGCGCTGTTCATATGCTGCAGACCTGAACACTAATTACACCCTAGAGCCAATTTGTGGAGCTCTGCGTCGCGATATCCCAATGAGTCAACCAAAATTCCCACCCGGTCAACAAATCAGAGTGTGGATTATGAGGACTGTGGGGACAGAGTTAAGATGACCAGGTTGTCACTCTCCTACCTAATGTCATTTAAATGATCATTAACAGCTGCATAATTAAAGAGGTCAGAGGTCGTTCAGAGCGGTTTAGAGTGGTTTGATGTGAAACACCCAGAGAAGCCTACAGAGTCAGAGCAGTTCACAGTGGTGGTGAAGGTAACCAGACGTCCCCCTCTAAAAGCTCCCTCACAGAAAGTTCCTACAGGAGATGGTTATGAATACGCTGCCTGATGTCTGAGATGCTGTTTTGTAACAAATCTTTGACAAGCCCCTGACCTGACCACCTCGGGGTCCTCCTACCTGACCTGTGACACAGTCACACCTGAAACCCCAGTTCTCCCACTACAGAACAGAACAAGGTATAAAACTATATTTACCAATCAATCGATATGTAACACTCTACTGACAAACTTCAGCACCTGATCAATTATAGATTTGGACACACCCCCTAATATGGATGTAGCTGTGATCTTAAAGACTCTACAGTCGTACGCTGAACAGCTCCACCTGATGAGAGTCTGAACCAGTACATACCCTGATATACCACATGTCCTCTTGATGTACCACAGTATGATATTTCTCCATATCTCCACCTCTAATATATATTTAGTGGTGTAAAACTTTGATCTCTTTTTCTGCACAGTGTAAAAGCTCTAGTTCTCCTTTCAGTTTAGTGAATATTCATGAGGGACCGACCAATAGAATTGCTCTAAACCTGCTTAGATATAAACCTTGTTCTATCAGCTCCACTGCAGGTTAAGAAAGCTGGCTCATCCTCCTGTACAGCTCCATTCTGGAGGGTTTTAAGGTGGACTGTATAATTCCATGAGGGCTAGTTTATAGTTTGATGTCTTCACTTTTATTCTACAGTAAAGCTTTAAGATACACAGAAGGAGAACCTGCTGTGAGGAGCCGTCTCTGAACTTTTGACTGGCACTGACCGGTGCTGTATATGAAATACTCTGTGTACTCTGGCTTGGCTGAATACTTGAGGGTCAGTATATACTGAGAGATGCGCATCAGTACGGGCCAGTAAGCCCATTTAACCAACATGTTAAACTGAACCCAAAAGGGCCCACTGTGACGTATGCCTCATGAGCCCTTACGTTTCTTATACAGCTTTATCCCCCACTTCAACTACTAGAGTCCCTAAGTGACCTGTACTGAACATCCTGGATGTTGTCACATGACAGTTTGTGTATTTGTGACCATGTGACCTCACTTACAGGACAATGATGTGATTGGTTAGTGCATGAGACCAAACCAGCTCATTCTAAAAGCCTGTGTTTTGCACTGATAAGGTCTATTATAAACCCAATTATCCAGTCTAATACTGTAATAACACGTTCTACATTAGATAGAACCTATTCTGACCCCATTTCTAGAACACAATGATGAAATACAAGTTACAGAAGACGCCATGTGACCTCTTTGTCACAGGAAGACTGATCTTTTATAATCCTGATCCCTCATCATTGTCCTTTAAGGGGAAATGGGCCTGGGCTCTTATGGGTTAATATTAGATGAGATCATCAACATCTCATTGTACGTCATGTGCTCATATGAGGAGTGTGCCATCGTGCCCATATACTCCACAGAGGCTGTTGCTGCGTTCATATTGTGTGCCCGCACAAACACATGCTTACAGGCAAAACGGTTATCTCTCTCCAGCTGCGGTTTGTAAACGCTGTCAACTGTCGCTCTCACTTTTGTGTTACTTGTTGACATCAGACTTGGAAGTTTACTTGCTGTTTCCGCAATTCACCCTCACTGTGTTTATTTTCATGTGACCAGTTGCAAAGTTCCGCCTTATCATCTCATCCTGGACACGAGGGGGAAGCGAGACCCTTGCATAATTTGTGGGGCCCTAGCGTATTTGGTTGACCGGCTCTGGGTACAAGCAAGTTACTCTAAGGGAAAGTCGTCTCCAAATAAAGACTTCTTTCCAGATTTATGACTATTTTACATTCAACAATATTATATAGAACACTCAGGAGACACGTGTAGGTTCAGTGGTGGTTTAGACAGTGTAAATAAAGTGTCTGTATGTGTGTTGTAGACATGGAGAACCCTGGATCCCACTAACACCACTGTAAAGCCAGGCATGCACCGTGTGCGATTTTACCCCGAATTTAAGCCGACTGAATTTTATGATCAGGTCCAATTTCAGCTTCCTCGGCGTCATATGCTGTACAGTGTGGGAGGAGAGGAAGCGATTAACTTCCGATTAACTGCCCGAGAGCAGGCTGACGATCGGATGAGTTTCTGACATGTCAGAAGTTTTGGTGGCGTGTCTCACAGTTTGAGCAGCTTCACGAGCCGATCTCTCAAAGCCTCACCCAAAACCACATACAAACAGTCACAGCTACGGCTCCTACACGGCTGCACACACATAACCACAGGCTAAAGAGTCGACATGTGCGGTACCAGCGTCCGTATCTACAGACTGAACTACAGAGATGTTTATATGGTCTCTGTGGTTCTCCTGGTTCTCAGTTTCAGTGCAGGGTAGTAAAGTTAGCGGAGCTGTTGGAGCTCAGTTGGTTTGCCAGCGGCTGAATCCCGAACGCTCCCTTCCGTCCTACGTAGCGCACTGTGTAAGTTCTGGCTTCTACACCAAAACACCAGTCCAGTGTGGAATTGTGTACACATGGCTGAATCCCAAATGGCTGTGTATTAGACATAAGATGCACTGCTGACCTAGTGCACTACTTAGGGAGCAGGGAGTGATTTGGGATTCAGCCAGTGTTGTTGCTCAGTACTCGGACGTGCAGCGTGTTGTTTTGAATGAATCAGCTTTATTGGAAATGGTCTGTAGACACAGCTGAGCTGTCTGTATGGGCTGCGGCTCAAGTGCAGTGCGAGCACCCATGTGGCGTTATGCGAGTTGGACGGAGAATGTTCATACAGCGTAAGTACATGCATCCCAGGTGTTCTCCGCACACAGTGGGCGATTAAAACGTGCTGTGAGTAAACAAGAAGATTCCTAAAATCACACAGTGTACGCACGGCTTAAAGAAATCAGAGTTTAAGTATCTTTACAATGAATTTCACGTCAGGAGACGGGGAGACTGTAGCCAGGAGCTCCCGACTGAACTCTAGTTACACTCACCTCCATTGGACGGAACTCCACTCTCCATCCGATGTCAGAGTTGGGAGGAGGAGGCTTGAACCTCATGGTCTGCCAGTTGGTTGACTGTAGATTCTGTCCATATGAGCAACACCAAACCATTCATCAAATCGAACCCACCAGTGAACATAAATTACAGGAAGTACAGTAAAATGAACCACCTCATACATAAAAACGACTTTACCTCAAAGTGGTCAGACTCATTCTCATCGTCCAAATGAATCTTCTCCTCGAAGAGCGACAGTGGGTCCCGAATAAAGAGGTGTGCGATGTGCTGGGCCAGCAATTTGTCGATCCCTGCGGCAACGTGACCACAATGAGTAACACGGCTGCATCAATATGACCACAGTTTACGCTATACTTAGAAAAGGTCAAGCGAGAGTGTTCTATCACGTCAGTCATCACCAGCTACGATTCCATCCAAAGGGCTTATTGCGGAAACCGTTTTAAGGCTTGGTTGATACCTGAAATCCCATGTGTTATGTCATGACAGATTTCCCTCACGTGCCCATCATAACAGCTAAAGAATGCTACCACGTTTCAGCTCTCACGTTTCAGCTCTCGCAGAGAGATTAGACCGGATCTCGAACGGCTCAATATGGCAGAGATACAGCATCACGGATTTTTGAAATGCACTATAATAAGCAAAACGTCTTTATCAGAAGGTTGTGGGGAAGTCAGGGTTGAGATGAACATAAAACGATGTGAGATAAAATAGCTTTGTTGACACGAGGAGGGGGAAGCGAGACCCTTGCATCATTTGTGGGGTCCTATACAATGTATGTAGCCAGTGTATTTGGGAAAAGTCGTCTCCAAATAAAGACTTCTTTCCAGATTTATGACTATTTTACATTCAACAATATTATATAGAACACTCAGAAGACACGTGTAGGCTCACTGGAGGTTTACATAGTACATAAAGTGTCTGTATGTGTGTTGTAGACATGGAGACCCCCGGTTCCCATCACCACCACCACCACTGTAAAGCCAGGCACACACTGTGCGATTTCACCCCGAATTTAAGGCCGGATTTGGTTGGAGCCGACTGAGTTTTACGATCGGGACCGATCGTCTTTATCAGAAGGTTGTGGGGAAGTCAGGGTTGAGATAAACATAAAAGGGCGCGAGATCCATAAAATAGCTTTGTTAATCAATGATCACATTTCATGTGCGAACCGGCCTTATGTATTATGCAATGCCGTTTTATTGCCAATAGTGAGTTTGATGCAATCAACATGCTGGTCATTCTGGAGGGTTTTAAGGTGGACTGTATAATTCCATGAGGGCTATTTTATAGTTTGACGTCCTCAGTTTTATTCTACAGTAAAGCTTTAAGGTAAACAGAAGGAGAACCTGCTATGAGGAGCCGTCTCTAAACTTTTGACTGGTGCTGTATATGAAATACTCTGTATGCTCTGGCTCGGCTGAATCCTTGAGGGTAAGTACATACCGAGAGATGCGCATCCATATCGACCAGTATGCCCAGTCAACCAACACTTTAAATTGAATATTAAACGGGATCAACATCATATATTATGTGCTCATATCGGAAACTTGCCATCGTGCCCATATGCTGTCTGGACCGATCTCCACAGAGGCTCCTGCTGCTGCTGCTGCAAAGCACAAGTTTCATTTTGTGTGCCCGCACAAACACATGCTTACGTGCAACACCGGTTATCTGTCTCCAGCTGCGGTTCTCCGGCTTAGCAGAGATGTAGTAGCGCAGCTGGTTTGTCAGCGGCCAGATCCCAAATACCGCCCTCCTTCCTACGTAGCGCACTGTGTAATTTCTGGCTTCTACACGGAAACATCAGTCCAGTATGGAATTGTGTACACATGGCTGAATCCCAAATGGCTGTGTATTAGACATATGATGCACTGCTGGCTGCAAGAGCCACTTACCCTACCTAGTGCACTACTTAGGGAGCAGGGAGTGATTTGGGATTCAGCCAGTGTTGTTGCTCAGTACTCGGACGCGCAGCGTGCTGTGTTGAATGAATCAGCTTTATTGGAAATGGCCTGTAGACAGAGCTGAGCTGTCTGTATGGGCTGCGGTTCACGTGCAGTGTGGGCACCCATGTGGCGTCATGTGAGTCGGACGGAGCGTGTCCATACAGTGTTAGTACATACATTCCAGGTGTTCTCCGTACACGGTGGGCGATTCAAACGTGCAATGTGAGTTGTGAGCAAACAACAAGATCTCTAAAACCACACAGGCTACGCCTCTCCGAAAGTGAGTCCGATGCAGTTAACATGTTGGGCGACATTTTCTTTCAACCATATTTTTGTTTTATTGTTTGCAAGTGGCTGGAAACACAGCTACTGCTCAACCCTGCCATCCCCTCACCTGCATCAAGGAGCTGCTCGTAGATCTCCTCGTCTTTCGTCAGCTCTATATCGTTGTACTTCTCGCCGCAGCAAGAGAGGTAGCTGTCAATCGAGTCGTATCTTGACTTGTGGATCCTGAACTTGTTGTTTTTCAGCGGCTGAAAAGACAGGAAACAAGATAACAGCCATGGGGAGCGGTTCAGTGAAGAAACCATCCGTGCGTCGTGACTCAGCGAGTCTCATGTTTCTACAGGCTCCTCACCTCCAGTCCCCTCTCCTCACGGGTCCTGTCGTCCACAGAGGCCGAGATCACGCCCCAGCGGCAGTCGATATCCGACACGTAGCCCCGATAAAACGGCGAGGCGGCGCTGAGGGCCATCTGCACGTTAACACATTTTGATGTTAATCATTTAATGCACCCACTAATGAAATCCCCAAGGCTGTCTCAGCTGAGGGAAGCAGGTTGTAAGAGGTCAGCAGACCAGTAAGAGATGCCAGACATTAGGAGCTTTAACATGTCGTACGCGGGACCTTGAGGTTGACGTGGAGCTTAACAGGAAGCCAGGGTAAGCTGAACACACAGGCCACAATGATAACCTAGATGGAGCCTATGTGAATATTGATTTTAAAGTTATGAAGGTTGCAGTTCTCAAACATGCAGTCACTACTCGGGGTAAAAGAGGTTTCAAGCATGCGTCTTACAATAAGCAATAGTATGTCCCAATGTAGTCAGAACATTCAGCTTACTAAAATCACCTAAAACAAGTAAAATACATCTAGAAAATAGAAAAAAAAGCATATATCCTGGCGATTAATCTTCTAAATATCTTCTATTTCTCATTTTAAGACTGTCGGAAGGTTTCCATCCACCTTAAAAACTGCAGCAGTGCTTAAGTGCTCTAGAATGTACCTGCAGCACTGTTTAAGGTGGAACGGAAAGTGTTCAGACGAGAGTGCGCGGACCAGAGCAACCATAATGCTAACGTCTGCTAGCATTGTACTAGCATAAGACTCTAATAGCTTGTTAGTGCTAACCCTGAAAAAACACAGTCCAGATCAGCATGCGTTCCATGTTGGTTTAAAATGACCCTGGTCACCAACAGCACAAGCGAACATGCTATTGATGGCATAGCACACATCGCAAACGAACGAGTGGGGATCGGCCCCATGGATCGGCCTAATTGTCCGATACGCGACTTAATTAATATCGGAACCGATATCCGATCCTAATATCGGATCTGTCTGACTGAACAAAGTGGGCGGTCCTGGAAGTGATGTGTTAAGTAGAGAATTGTGAAGTGTTGTGAAGTGAGAAGTGTTACTAGCTTCAGTTTTCCCACTTCACATATGGTAAACAGCTGCACAGCTGATGATGAAGGCTAATTAAAAATAATGCTAATTAAAAATATTACATCCTTTCAAACTGCAGCTTCGCCATATTTTCAGGTCCAAATTTGAATTTTTGACAGTGATCTTTGGCAGCTCTTGCAAATTTAAGAAACTGAAATTAGTAATCCAGTTACAAGTGACCAGTGTTTTGGGTAAAGTCTGCCAAAAGATGGTAGAAAGCAAAAGACACTACTGTGGATACTCCCGTCTTACTCACCACAATGGGGCAGAACGTGGCTAACTGGTCATAGAGGTACCGCGCCTCACTGATGCTGCAAGCCTGGAATGTGACCTAAAACAATAAGAGACCAATTTGCTGTTATTCACACCGTAAAACGAGGTACGTTACACTTCAAAACAATTCATCACTCGGATCATTCAAAGTTCCTCCATAACCGAGTGTGTAAACAGAGTGATTGAGAGTGGAGGTTTGGTGTGAAATGGCCCAGGTGTTCTGTACAGTGGTGGTGATGGGAACCAGGGTTCTCCATGTGTACAACACACATATAGATATTTTATGAACCTACACGGGTCTTCTATTGGGTGTTAATTACGGTACCTCTGAAAACTTATGCACCAGACACCATATTCATAACTGCAGCTTTAGTAGGGATGCACCGATCCAGCTTTTCCAGTTCTGATACCAGCACCAACACATTAACTCCGATATGGATCTGATCCCATTTTTGAATGAATAAACCGTATACTTCACCATGTTGGAGCGACGTACAGCACCAGGAGTGACAGACACTACTTTACTGAGCTCACTCATACAGCTGACTCTCTGGCTCGCTCCATGTTGTTGTTCCTGTTCGTAAGTCAAGTCTACTGTAAGGTCTCGGGTTCCTGCAAATCCACCTGCGGCCACTCGGGGGAGACAAAGGGTGACCAATGAGCAATCAAGCGGCAAACCCCAACACCTGCAGCTCACGCTACTTGAGCCTGAGAGTGCCGGCCCTTGGCTACTCAGTCTTGAGTTCAGGTGCCTCGTGCACATGTCTCGTGACTAGCCGGTAGAAGGTTTCGAGCCTCTCGAGGCTGTTTGCTCCTCCCCCTTCCTCAGAGCGCCCTCGCGCCGCAGAAGTACCGAGTGTATATATTTTGTAGTCTGGCATTAGAAGGTTTTCATTGGATCTCCTTTTCGTTTGAGGAGATGCTTTTGTTCTGCTCCGTTGAGCTCGCCGTTTTTTCCTCTTGGCAGCCTTTGTTTGTTCCCCGTCTGTGAGTTTCTCCTCTGCACATTGAGAGTCCGCTCTGCTGGGGAGCTGTTAGCTCACCTCGTAGCCGCTGGTCTGTGATCACAGCGACCCCCACGGTTCGAGCTTCACTGAAGTGCCACAGTTCCCTGTTACATCTACAGGCACCCCACAAACATGCTGTTGATGGCATAGCACACATCTCAAACGAATTAGAGAGGGGAGTGGCCTAATCATCCGATACCCGATCCAGCTAACTTAATTAATATCGGAACTGATATCCGATCCTGATATCGGATCGGTGCCTCGGTGCGTTAATCACCTCTGACTTTGATTTCTCTGAGCATTTCAAACCACAAACCACACTGAAAGACTTTGTTTACATCTTAACAATTTAATTAGACACACATTTTTGTTCTGTTGGTGGAATTTCCCTTTAAAGGGGACGTACTGTGAAAAACTCACTTTGTCTGTTCTTGTGTTCATACATTTGGGTATCTGGAGCTCCTACCAACCCACAAACTCTGAAATAAGACCATCCAGTCAGTTTTTTGGCCTGCCTGGATCAGAAAACATGGGATTCAACATGCCGTTCAGATTTGGCTCCCATTCCTACATTAAGTGGGGGCTCATTACGATAATACCACCACCACCACCACCACCACCATCTGTCAAGCTCCACCCACACCTGCAAAGGGCCACCAATTTTTCCCCCTCACAAGCACTGGAGTCGCTAACATTATGTGGAAGCTAAGAGCTAATAGCAGGAACCGTTCTGTCACCACTGGCACATGACTGTCACGCCCAGCTACACATGGCAAAAACCTGGAAGTGTGTACTGACCACTTGGCGTCTGAGCTGAAGGCAGAGTCTTATTCAGCTCTAGCTAATGCTACCAGCTGCGGTATCATGTCCTTCACTATCAAGGCCTTCTAGAACCTGTCACCTTCTAGAACCTGTCACCTTCACTATCAAGGCCTTCTAGAACCTGTCACTTTCACTATCAAGGCCTTCTAGAACCTGTCACCTTGACCATCAAGGCCTTCAAGGAACTGTCATCTTCTAGAACCCGTCACNGGCCTTCTAGAACCTGTCACCTTCTAGAACCCGTCACCTTCACTATCAAGGCCTTCTGAGAGCCATAGAAAGTACCGATAACCACACGACTGTACCTGCAGACAACAGTTGCCCATCCCGAAGCCCATGGCGTCCATGTAGATGTGGTCAGGGAGAGCTGCGCGTGCCGCCTCTCCGTCATCTTCAGGAAACACCTCCACAAACGGAGACGGAGTGTTCTTGTCTTTGAAGACTGGAGAGAAAGACAGTGAATGATGACGCATGGTCCTCCAAAGAGGCGGTACAGGGTTATCAGCAGTGGTGGACAGTACGGAAGTGGATGTAATGGGTTTGTGTATGTCAGTAGTTGTTTTGTGTATCTGTACTGAAGTGTTTCCGTTTTGGACGACGGTTTACTTTAACTCTGCTACTCAGAGTCTCATATCTGACTGTTTACTCCACAACATCACGGGGAATCTGTTGTTCCTTTCGGCTTGTGTGGCGTAAAAACATAACATGTAAAACGAAACAGGCTTATTCATGGATTCACGGACCACCTGGAGGAAGGCAGGTAAAGCAGGACGGGGTTAGTGAACAGATCAAACATATTGTTCCTGACTTTGTGGGTAAATAGACACAATATTCAAACACGTACACATGAACGTGTGACTGGCGAGCGTCTTTTTCTGCATTTATACAAACACTGTTTCCTTTATAGTACATGTGTTTGGCTGGTTTGTGTTTATGAACAGAGACCTGCAGATGCAGTACAGTACAGTACACTCTGTGTTTAATCAGATCCTGATTAAAGTAAGTTCTTATTAAACTTAAACTTGTAACTAAGTTCCAAATAAATCTTAAACCGAAGCTTTACTTGTTTGCAAAAAGTTCTTTTATAGTTCTAGCTAATGGAACCTGTTCTCCTTCAGTGTTCTGTACTGATGATGACACTAGAGTCTCTTCACCTACACTGAGCTGATTAAGAGTCTTGTTCCAGAAATGATAATAGGACATTAGAGCCATAATAAATCATGCTCCTGTTACTCTCCATACTTAAGTACATTTGAAGGTACATACTTTAGTACTGTTACTCCAGTGGAGGTTCTAAAGGGAGGAACTGACACTGACAGTGGAGGAGGATTTACCTTGGGTATCTCTACTTAAACTCAGGTACATGGTTTGTGTTCTTCATCCACCCCTGACCAGGAGCATGATTTATTACGGCTCTAATGTCCTATTATCATTTCTGGAATGTGGTTTCCAGATCAATATATAGTCAGATGATTACTATTTCTCACATATACCATATGTATTCCATTAGCTTCATTTTCTTAGTATACTACATCCCGACTAACATACTAATAGGCTTAGGCACTTGATCATAACTTTCGGGTGGACTGCTCCATGTGAAAGGGGTCACAAATCAGCTACTTCCTTTCATTCAAGTGTAGCAAACTGGCTACTCCTCCAGTCCCGAGTGTAGGCCTTATCTGTTTTCTCCATGCTGGCCACAGTGAGTTATTGTTCAAGTGACCTCAAAGCTGCATACCAACTCGTCTGGAAATCTCCAGGTGTAAGGGGCTTCTAAACCCATACTTGAGCTTCCTTCCCCTTCATTAATTATGCATGTCTGTTAACACTCTTTTGTTTATTCATATCACAATTAGGTGTAGCCAATGCGTTGTAACTTCTTTGTCTTCTGTGAACCAATGGAAGGTGAGAACACCCCATGGGGAGATATATAACCTTTCGTAACTTGGTCAACCTTCGGAGATCTCTGGGTATTTGCCAGGAGCTTCTCCCCGGCCGAAAGCTTTTCAATAAATACATTACTTTGGAGCATTAACTGTGACTCTGTGATTTGACTGATTTCTGTTTATTTAGAAAATTTCCACCACAGGAACAAGACTCTTAATCAGCTCAGTGTTGGTGAAGAGACTCGAGTGTCTCTCAGTCCACCAGTCTTTAATAGAAGATCATTCATTAGTCTGACACTGACGTCTATTACAATCATCATCAGCACAGAACACTGAAGGAGAACAGGTTCCATTAGCTAGAACTACAAAATAACTTTTTTCAAACAAGTAAAGTTTCGGTTTCAGATTTATTTTGAACTTAGTTAGGAGTTTAAGTTGAATAAAAATGTAAAAACTTTAAATACAGCTTCACTAATGAGTTTTCCTTTTCCATATTGCATCCCTTTTTACGTGCACATAAGCCGAAAAGAACGACCGATTTCCCATAATGCAGTGGAGTAAAAAGTCAGATATTTGAGTTTGAAATTTAGTGGAGTTAAAGTAAAACGTCGTCCAAAATGGAAATACTTCAGCACAGATAGATGGAAAAACTACTTAAGTACAGAAACTAATTACATTTACTTCCTTCCTGTCCACCACTGATACTGTTACTCTCCATACTAAAGTACATTTGAAGGTAAATACTTTAGTAGTGTTACTCCAGTGGAGGTCTAAAGGAGGAACTTCTACTCACACTGGAGGAGGAGTTTACCTTGGGGATCTACTTTAACTCAGGTACATGGTCTGTGTACTTCGTCCACCACCGGTTATTACACAGCCATGCAGGGTAAATGATTCTACTGCCGAACCAAACTACTATAATATATATATAATAAAACTATAATATTTGTGTTTCATAATTAACCACAATTGTAGTCTGTTCACGCATGTACTGCAGTTCGCCTCCACCGTATTCTTGGTGGGAGTGTAGCTACAGTAAGGTGAGCAATGGCCATGCTGATATCAGGTTGTAGTGGAGGGAACACGAAGTTCAACGAATGGTTAACGTTATCAGGTTAATTAGTCTTTTTGGCAGCTGTGAGTGATAAGAGACGACATGTTGACTGAGGAACGTTCCTCCGGTTGGGGTTTTTCAGAGAGTAGACGCCATAGATCGCCCTCTGGTTTTCTATTGGCTGACGCTCCCGAGGTTTGCAAAATCACTGGGCTAAAGTTTACCTAGAGGAACTGACCGTAAAGCATTGATCAGCAACTACTGGAAGCAAGTTCAAGTGAGCTGGCAGATTCGGACGGGCAGATATTCCTGGTGTACGGTGTGACCACAGTTTAATAAACTGTTTGATCATAAAACAGAACAGGAGGGAAAGAAGCTGACTCCTCTGTCTGATGTGGCTGTGTGATGAAGCCGAGACAGATTTCACTCGCTTCACGCTGCTGTTATAGAGTCTAAGGCATATATCATGATCATCAAAGGAACAGCTGCACCCAGAAGGAGGTGTGGGATTGCAGTGGTGTTGGGAAGGAAGATAAAGGTTACCAGGATCAATAAATGATGATAAATTTAGACTGATATGATCAATATTTATTGAGCTACACATACAGAAGTAGTGTCTCTTAGTACAGCACCAGACGTCTCGGCATGGAGCTGTAGAGGTTCCTAATGGTGTCCTGTGATAATCCATCCCATCCAGCTTGAATATCCTCACACAGTTCCTGCAGATGGAGCGGTAGGGGTGGAGGTG
>CM067478.1:2346798-2364246 GCA_034552555.1 Semaprochilodus insignis
GGTCCAACACAAACCCAGAAACTGTACAACTAGAGGAACTGATCATTCTCAGGTGGGCTCTTACATTTTTCCAGAGCTGTATACCGATAACGATATACGTCTTCAGTCGTTAGGAAAGAGCATGGCCAACGTAGGAATACCGACCTGCAGATTAGAGTCTTCAGAGTTTTCATCCTCTCCCTCTTCAACAGAACCGGTACCAGTGTTTTGGTTGCTTTCAGCCTGTTGGAAAGTGAAGGAATCAGGGATTACAGATCAAACCAACACATCCTGCACAGCGCTGCAGGTCTAAGCAGGTGTACAAACACTGGCACATCCTAGTGTAAACAGAGTTTCAGGAGTCAAACCTTTACTGCAGACACCAGGCAGGTGACCTCACAGCCTCCTGAAAGGGGAACTCCACCAGTCTCGCAAAAATTCTACAGAATTCAATTAGATTAGAACCATTTCTGCCAAGGAAATCAATCTCCGCACTCAACCCACACACTACTGAACCCACACACTAGGGGGCAGTGAGCACACATGCTCGGACCGGTGGCCAGCCCTATCCACAGCGACTGGGGAGCAGTTACGGGTTAGCGGTTCCTTTCGGGTCAGGGAACCGAACCGGCGACTTCACGATCACTAGGCTGGTTCCCTAACCTCCTGTCCCCGACATCCGAGGGGTGTGATGTGAAATCGCTCTGTTCCAGAAAGTGAGAATCGTTCACCGTGGTAGAGACAGAACCCAAACGTCCGAAGTGCCCAATCCTGGTCCTGGAGGTCCACCACCCTGGAGAGCTCAGATTTAACACAGCTGGCTGTAACATTGAGAGGCCTCTAGAGGCTTTCGTTACCTGGATCAGGTGTGTTTGGTTAGAGTTGGAGCCAAACCGTGCAGGGGGCTAGATCTCCAGGTGCAGGATGCGGCACTCCTGCTCTAAAAGCTTCTTCACAGGAGGTGGTCACATGAAACGGCATTGAGACATCAGCCAGAGAAGCTTTAGATGACGTAGGCTACCATGACGTGGACCCGCATAGAAATGATAAATAGAATTAACTCAGTTTTTGCTTTCGGTAGATTAACATCCTGTCATGGCAGCTCAGAGACCCCAGGCCGGACAAGCAGTGGTCCGGGTAACGAGGGCTGAATGCTCTGTGCCACCCTAACATAGCTGAAGTTGGCTTCCCATTCAAATTTCCAATTCCACCTTAAAAGGCGCCAGAATGTAACTGCTGCACCATTTAAGGTGGAACAGGAAATTCAGGCAGGAAGCCAACTTCAGTCAGTTCCTCCTTCCATCTAGGAACACAAACACACCGGACAGTTCTGGGGGCACATTTTTCAAAACAGCTTTGGATCCGGCATATCGGAATGCTTAAAGCACCCTTCGGAAAGCTATGCCCCATGATCACGTCACCAGCCTTCCACGCCCACCGAGAAGAGGACCGCCACTGCAGTGTAGGAGCTGGCCACTTAGGCAAAACGTAGGCCGGAAGCATAACAGCAGTTCACTGTGGTGCAAACGCCACACGCCAAGCAATAAGATCAGACACAAGTGAGTCATGTGACCTCACAGCTTGACATGACACTTTTCCATATTTCAGCTTTAACAACAATCAAACCTTTATACCTCATCCTGGCGTTAAAACTAATTTTGCAACATTTAAGCGTTTTATTATCATTATTTTTATTATTTCTGGCTGTTCTACTCGGTTTCTCTTTTTTTTTTTAAACCACATTTTCACATTTTGCTAAAAATGGAAATTATTTTTATGATCATTTTGTGATAATGTTTTGGCTGTAAATGTATTTTAATTCATGCACGCCAGAAAAGCAAAACAGTCCCTAAAGAAACTGCATTCTCCTCCAGAATTCCCACTATTCTCCCATCATCAACATTCCATCTAAACCTCAGAAGACACGTGTAGGTTCACTGGTGGTTTGAGTCTGCAGACTCCTCTACAAATGAATCACTTCTCATCAAACCACTCCGAAAGACCTGTTTACACCTCAAAGCGTGAATTACTGACAAATTCAGAAAACTGGTGGAGCTCCCCTTTGACAGCACTGTTTTGGATGCGTGAGTCTGATCTATTTTTGCTAACAGTGACTCGCTGCCAATTTTAAAATTAGCTCCACACGTTTATGGCACTGTTAGCAATCTAGCTAACCTCCTCTCCAACAACATTTATCATAGTATGTTAATGCTAAAGTTGAGCTCAGCCTGCAGTTCCTGCGCGCTAGCGGTCTGACTGCACGTAAACAAGCTAACCTGACTGTACACGTCATGCCAAACAACGACGACGACATTCAGCTAATGCCACAGTGCTAGCTAGCCGATTAGCATGCTAACTGGCTAATGCAAGTTACAGAGACTCTAATGCATGTTTACCATGTCGGCTAATATGCGAGCTCTTGTGGCGACGCCTGAAACGTTTATTCTCGACGTTGTTTACAGATCACGGTCGGAGAAACGGACCACACAGCGGGTAAATTTACGCGCTCGCCACACGGCAGCCATCACGGAGAGAGCGGGGCCGAGGTCTGGAGCAAGGTCGCCCGCTTTAGATCCGAGAGAAGCGCGAGCGGAGCAGAGCGGACCCGTCCCCTCCTCTACTACTCGCTCCTCGAGCTTCAAAATAAGAGTCCTGTATGGAGGCGAGGCGCCTTCCCGCCGGAGACAGGAGCGAGGACTCCCTGTGGCGTTTCCCTCCTCCTCCGTCATTATCTCCACGTAACTACTTATTTCCCCACCATTGTGACATTTTCTCTGAATTATTACTATGAAATAATCACTACTCTTCACAAAATACTGGCTTATTATCTCAAAATCACGTCTTATTCTCACGGGACTTTGAGATTCTGTGGTGAAATAATAAATTTCATTTAAAAAAGTGATTATTTTGGAATCATAAGTGATTATTATATGATTATTATTACTATCATTATTTAAAAAAATAAAATAAAATTTAAATTTAAAAATATGGTCAATATTTTGGGAAAATACATTAATACATATCAAATGAATTTCTTGAAAAAATAAGTTAATGTTTGTATATACTGAGTTGCTATTTCTGAGTCGATACTTCTTCCCAAGGGCTGTGGCCTCCACAACACCTCACTGACTGACTGATGACTGATTACTACCTCTAGACTAAATACTGTTCACTTTGAACATCATGCACATATATATATATATACACACACATTATTATCCATAGAGTAATTCTATCTCCATATACGGTCAACTTCTACATTCTGCATATTTGCTCATCCATGCACAGTCACTTTACACATTCATAACTTATTATTTATTTATATTTATATTTCAACTGTTACTGTAGCTCACGCCCTTCCTCCCATTTAGTGCACTATCCATATGTAACTATCTTAAATATCTATACTGTATATTGCTGCTCTTTTACTGTTTATTGTTTCTTGTTGGAGAGAGTCACACTAAATTTCATTGTATGCAAGTAACAGTGACAATAAAAGGATTCTATTTTATTTTGAGAATAAGTGTAAATATTTCTATTTAGTGAGTCAATATTTTGAGAAATTAAGTCAATATTTCCATATAGTAAGTGAATATTTTTATAAAGTAAATCAATATTTGAGAAATTAAACTAATATTCCTATATAGTAAGTCAATATTTATGAAAACTTGAGTCAATATTTCTATACAGAAAGTCTATATTTTTATATAGTAAGTCAATATTTTAGAACAATATAAAGTAAGCCAATAAAAATGAGCACAGGGCTGCATGCATGGTCTCTGGGTGTGATCAGATGGCCTATAGGACAGGGGTGGCAAACCTGGTGGCATTGTGCCAACAATCCTTCCTCAAATATCAACAGAACAAAGGAGATCACTGTCGACTATCGGAGGAGGGTGGAGCAGGTATTATGTGGGTGGTGGATCATTCTCAGCACTGCAGTGACACTGACGTGGTGGTGGTGTGTTAGTGTGTGTGGTGCTGGTGTGAGTGGATCAGACACAGCAGTGCTGCAGCAGCAGCAGCAGCAGTCCACTCACTGTCCACTCTATTAGACACTCCTACCTTGCTGGTCCACCTTGTAGATGTACAGTCAGAGACGATAGCTCATCTGCTGCTGCACAGTGCAGTGTTGGTCATCCTCTAGTCCTTCATCAGGGGTCACAGGACGCTGCCCACAGCACGCCACCCACAGGACGCCGCCCACAGGAAGCTGTTGACAGGATAGCTTTGGTTGGTGGACGATTCTCAGTCCAGCAGTGACACTGAGGCATCCAGCAGCACTGCTGTGTCTGATCCGCTCACACCAACACAACACACGCTAACACACCACCACCACGTGATATGGTGGACAGTGCACTATCCTGTTGGAATATCCCATCGCTGTGGGGGTACATGACGTCCATGAAGGGTGCAAATGGTCACCAAGCAGCGAAACATAACGGGCACCGGTCAGTGACATGTTTAGGTGGACCAGCAGACCTAACCCCTGCCACGCAAACACACCCAACACCAGTATGGAACCAGCATCAGCCTGCACAGTGCCTTGTTGACAACTGGGTCCATGGCTTCATGAGGTCTGCGCCACACACACAGCCTACCAGTCCTGTAGGGCTCAGTTAGCAACCTTTGTGTGCGGTGGGTCTTCTGCTCCCATATCCCACAGAAGCTAAAGAACGCTGCGCTGACCTGCGGGATATGCGTGTGGGGCTCCTGCATTGAATGTGGATGTGGTTTCTGCCAGAGCCGCTTGTCTGTCCACACAGACAGTTCTAGCTAGACCTCAGTAAGCACCTTTAGTATGTCAGTGTATATGGTGTATACCTATAGAGTGTATAGTAACTGCAGTGCAGTGCGTCTGTCTGTTCCTCAGCGCACATGTTTCTAAACCCTTGAATCTGGTGGGAGCTGCTACTGAATAAAGAGCCGTTTGGGAGCCGAAAGTGTCGGCTCTTCTTTGTGAGCCGAGCAAATTGATTTGAGCCACCGAATAGAGACGACATTCCCATAACTAATAGGTACGACGTTTCACCGGACGCGCTTCACTTCACTTTTATTAAACAGCTTTTTGACACGAGTCGGCTCCCAGCGTTCCGGTTCATAGAGTCGACTCATTCGCGAACGACACCTCAGTAACAGCAACATCAAATCCCGCGGTTAAGTCAGCGCACCACAAGTGGAATTCCAGCAGGCTGGAACGTGTCGACACAAAAGCTGATTCTTTAGCTGTCGAGAGCAAATATCTGTTATTTCGTAATTCAGGGGCCATATTTATATACAACCCCACGACTCACCCACAAAACAACGGCTCTTTAAACATGCTGTTGCCTTGAATCCTTCCTTTCAAAACTCCCGCTCCACTGAATCTCAGGATCCACCGCCGCAGTTTCCTCACGCCGTGGCGGCCGATTGGAAGGGAGGAGGTGGCCGCGCGAGCGGAGCGCTTGGGATCCGAGGGGCGGTTATTATTTACCTCAGCTTTTCCTTCCCGATTTCTGGCAATGTCAGGCTGGAATTGCGACGTGGATGCCAGTTTCGTTCGTGATGAACGCCAATAAACCGTTTGCTATTGATGTGAGGGACTGACGTGAGCTGCTATATCACCAGCTGAGAGTGAATCATCTTTAGCCTGAAGCTAACGCTAACTAACGTTCCAGCAGCGGGGATGCTTCCATACTGAACCGGAGGCCTAAAACTGCGTTTTTCAAATCAACCGTTTGACTTTCAACACATCAGCTTTCTCTCGCACGATGGAGGAAATCCTACGGAAGCTCCAGAAAGAAGCCTCCGGGAACAAATACAAAGCTATTCGGGATGCCTGCACCTTAGCTTGTGGTAAGTCTCGGGCTGAGTCTCAAATTGCTCCCTAGGCCCTACGTAGTGCACTTAGTGGGGCATGGAAAGGATAGCTTAGGGACCCAAATAGTTCGGCATTAGCTTAATATAAAGCTATATGTTTATTCAGAGCTGTGCCACTCGCTGACTCGCATCAAGTGCGCTGTTTTGGTGTTGAAGCCCTAGTTTAATCAGTGCCCTATCTAGGGAGTAGGGGCCATTTGGGACGCGGCCTCAGTGTCAGCGTTACACCTGTCAACGGCTGGGTCTTCTTCTTCCTCAGGCTCCACATGGTGCTGATGGTTCTGTCCGTCGTTTTTAGTCCTTTATGTCGCTGTTTTTCACAAACGTTCACTCAAATACACGACTTTTAACTTTTATTATGTTTGAAATGAAAACTTTTTGGTCGATATTGAGACGCGTACAGGTGCAAAACCCGTCAATCTGTCTGATGTGTCTTGTACACGTCTTACAAATAGGCTTATTCAAGGGTTCTTCAGTGAAGGCAATGGTTCTATGCAGAACCACCAGCTCTTTATGCCATTTACATGCCTTAAATGGTTCTTCTGCATATTGAAATGGTTCTTTAGATGAGTAGAGAATGGGTTCTATATGGTTCTATTTACAACCATGAGCTCTGTATATTATTTACATGCCTAAATGGTTCGTTCCATGGTGAAATTGTTCTTCAGATTGTTTGAGGATGTGTTCTATATGATTCTGTTTAGAACCATAAGCTCTACATACCATTTGAATGCCTTAAATGGTTCTATGCATGGTGAAATGGTACTTAGGATTGATGGAGAATGTGTTCTATGTGGTTCTACTTAGAACCATGAGCTCTATATACCATTTACACGCTTAAATGGTTCTCTGCATGGCAAAATGGTACTTAAGACTGATGGAGAATGCGTTATATATGGTTCTATTTAGAACCATGAGCTCTATATACCATTTACACGCTTAAATGGTTCTCTGCATGGCGAAATGGTATGTAAGACTGATGGAGAATGCGTTCTATATGGTTCTATTTAGAACCATGAGCTCTGTATACCATTTACACACTCAAATGGTTCTTTGCCTGGTGTAATTGTTCTTCGGATTAATAGAAAGTGTGTTCAATTTGGTTCTGTTTAGAACTATTTGCATGCCTTAAATGGTTCTTGGCATGGCAAAATTGTTCTTCGGATTGAAGGAGAATGTGTTGTATATGGTTCTGTGTACCACAAAAATGGGTTCCGCTAATATTAAGATGTCAAGCTACACTAGAACCCTTTTTGGCTCAATATGGAACCGTACACAACACATTCTCCATCAACCCGAAGAGCCGTTTCACCATGCATAGAACCACTGAAGCATGCAAATAGTATATAGAGCTTTTAGTTCTTAATAGAACCATACAGAACACATTCTCCATCAACCCAAAGAACAATTTAACCATGCATAGAACCATTTAAGCATGCAAATGTTATACAGAGCTTGGTTCTAAACCTGTTCCCATTCATCAGTCACTATGCAAAGAACCATTAAAAGCCAACCTGAAATCAGAACAGTCCTTTTCTACCGTTAGTATGTGTCCTCGGACACAGTGAGCACAAGCCGCTGTACCATAGGCGACTGAACACATCTCTCTGTGGTCTTTGATTGACGTGTAGTGATTTCTGACGCCACCAAACACCCGTCTGACGTTCGGCTCCGTCACCATGTGCCTGAAGCTATCCTGGCATGTTCTCCCGCCCGCTCCGGCAACCTGAACAGTCATCAGCGGGAACACTTGTCATCAGCTCTCCGCACCCTGTGGGGGCAGTCTCAGTTCTTCTCCTCACTGTGAGCCGTGTTCGGGTGCTCACTGGAGGGTTGAATATACCAGGTGCTAAATACGACGTCGCTCCTCTCGGGTTCTTGTTTGTGGAAACGCCCACCACACAGAAAAGAGAGTGTTACGACTTACATACACTCATCCTCAAACGAATAGCTGCACCCAGAAAGAGCCAGCCGACAGGAATGAAACTTGGTGGGTAGGTTTGACACTGTGAGACATGCAAATGATTCAAGTTTCACGCTCGGACGGGCCTTATCTCTGTACCTGACTGACCCAACAGCCACGATTACAGACATTCACCGAGCAGTGATGTCCTCTATGAGTCATCCTGTTAGTGCAGCACCTCTGGCAGACGGCTGCACCACGCAGGACTACATGCACACCGACCGTTACGACGACTGTCTTTAACACCACGTCACCAAAGACTGCAATGGTGTCGTGCCAGACCGTCACGGAGTGACTCCGAATGGCAGCGGGTCATCTTCAGTGACGAGTCCCGAATCCGTGTGTGGAGGCACCGTGGTCAGCACCAAGATGAACAGTTTGTTGTCACGCGTCACACGTCCAGAAAACCTGGTGTCACTCCACCTCCACTCCTACCGCACCATCTGCAGGAACTGTGTGAGGATATTCAAGCTGCATGGGAGGATTATCACAGGACACCATTAGGAACCTCTACAGCTCCATGCCGAGACGTCTGGCATGTTGGGTTAGCAAACACGGTGGCCCGACGCCATACTGAGAGACAGACTTCTGTATGTGTAGCTCAATAAATATTGATCAGCACTGCAATCCCACACCTCCTTCTGGGTGCAGCTGTTCTTTAGACGATGGGTGCATGTTTTTCCAGATTCACTGCAAGTTTTGTGTTTTTCACTCTCGTAACCTTGTGTATCATCTCATTGGAAGGTTTTGTATATACCAGATGGTTGACTAGTAAATACGACACCACTTTGGGTGTTTGTATATACGCCCACCAAACGGAAAAGAGAACAAGGAGATCCAGGGAATACATATTCTGCTTTGTTTTGGTGGTCTAACAGAAGCACATGAGGTGTATGTTTTTCCCCATTCGCTGCAAGTTTAGTGATTTAGTTTAGTGATTTTCACTCGTGTAAAAGGTTACGTCGCGTTGAGGGTCACATCGTGTAAATTCATACGTCATCTAGAGTTCTGGGTTTTCCAGCTACAACTTTGTCAGCCGATTGAGCACAATTACAAATGGGACAATATGTATTTCCCAGTTTCCAGCACCACTCGAATGCAGCGTTAGTTTCTGTCTTTTGGAGTTATTTCAGCTCGTTTACGCTCGTTTTCTGCCGTGCTGTGAGGCTGTGAGGGGGTCAGCTGTTGATGTAGTAATTGGACTCATATAGAACTTATTCTCTTGTTTTGCTGTGAAAGTGTAAGGAAAGCAAGAGCAGCACGGATGCTAGCAGGCTAGCCTGCTAACCAGCATTTTGCCTTGTTTGCTATTGTAGTCTGATTTCATTTCTTCCTTTGGCTTGACTGTAGAACAAATGGACTACGCTGACCACCCAAGTCTGAATCCCAGTATGTTCCAGAACGCCTGCTTTTCATCGTCCAATTAGATCCCGAGGAATAAAATCAGGCCCTGCCTACAATTACTTCCTGTGCCTGTTTCACTCAGAAATACGTCACATTAAGGAAAAACAAACATGCTTTGATTTCCGATTCACTGTGACTTTAAACGCCAAATTGTTTTATCTAGAACTCTAAATAAACCCAGTGCCTTTATTAAAGGCCCCTGAACCGTCTTTGGTTCTTGAGGTTTTTCTTGGTCTAGAGATTTTTGTTCGCTAACTAGTCCCACAATTTTTGAGATATCAGTGCCATCCCAAGTCTGGAATGTTCGGATGTTCGGTCTGTTAGGGAATTGTGTCCTTGTATACAGCTTTTCCAGACGGATTTCGGAAAAACTCCAAATAATTCTGAATTTTTTTCACATTAAGAATGAATGGGATGGAGAAGTACACACGCATCTATTGTACTTCTGCTCGACCAACAAACACCGTCTCACGTACACTATCTCCATGTTGGTCGGACCTGCACTCGTCTGTTTGTCTTTTATCCCCATCCCTCGTTCCTCCCATAGACTCCCATTCATTTTCACCCCCATTCACACCCTATTGTCTCCTTTAACCTACAGCCACCAAACTGCATGTACTCACTCAGGGCAGATCCCCAAACTCTAATCCACAGACATACTGACCCACACTCCTCTATGTGTCGTTTGTTCATCCCTCGTTCCTCCCATAGCAACCACGGCCTAGTGGGAAGTGGGAACCATTTAAGCTGCACAACCGTTCGGCTCTTCCTTCAGGAAATGAATGCACTGTTCCAGTTTTCCTGGTTTTCTCCCAGGATGTTGTCGGGCTGTCCAGGTTCGAGGATTTGCCACAGATGGATGTGTTTGCACTCCTATTTATAATACTGGGAGAAAGAAGAACGTGGAGAGACGTGCATGTGCTAATTAGGAAAATACTAATATTTCCTAAAAGCTCCTCACTGAAGATCCAGATGGAAGTACGTGCGTCCTGATTCAGATTCCACAGTTTACGGCTGAATTATTAATGTTAGGGTGTGTGGAGATTCAGCACTGAGACCACACCGCTGAAAAGCAGCAGTAACTGAACATGCAGCCCAACCAACACTGTTTCCGGTCCACTGTTACATGTGTATGCTTATTAATTGTGTTCAGGAGATTCTGGAATGTCGGTGTAGGCACCCTCCCGAAGGGAATTACACCAAAATGTCAGTGTAGTTCAGTGTGTGAGGTGTAAACAGAGTGGGTTTGGTGTGAGGTGGTGGGAACCAGGGGTCTCCATGTCTACAACACACATATAGACACTTTATTTACTTTCCAATAGGGGTGCAACGATTAATCGACTTAGTTGACTAAAACAATGTTCAGATTAGTTGCCAACTAATTGAATAGCCGATTAGTTGGTGACATCATTTCCTCCGTTTCAATACAGACCTGTGTTTTGTAGTATGTAGTTGCAGCAGTGTGCAGACAGACATCAGGCTACTGAAAGCCCGGAATGCACTGCTGAAATTAAAAATTAGATTTTTCTATTTTTTTAAATGACCTAGATTAAGGGCATTTAGTTTTGGTATTTCATGGCTGCTACTTGCACATCTTTGTATTGAAATTTTAACAGGAAAAAGATGTTGAAGTTTAATTTACCTAATTTAATACAGTCATTTGTTTTTAATATATGTGAGCTCTTCATCTGCATTGCTAGTTAGCAAATGCGTAAAACCACCTCAAGCTAAATTTAAAAGCTGATAGCTGCGTAGGAGTCGGTTGGTAATTAAGCGATCCATAACCTGAATAATCGATTATTGGTTTCAGTAATCAGTAGATTATTCAACTATTAAAATACTCCTTTGTAGCAGCCCTGCTATCCGATGTGGAGTGTTAATGATAAGTGGACTAAGAGGCCTGCTTTTCAATCCAGCTTCCTGAGTTACGCTTTTCAGACGTCTGGTTCCATTCACCACCACTGTGAACAATTCCGACCTTCTCTAGAACGGAGCGTTTCCTTCCGGGCCACTCTGAATGACTCTGAAATGTTCGGTCTGATGGGGAATGGTGTGCTTGTATACAGCTTTGTGATCCGACGTACAGATTCTGGAAAAACTCCAAAAAAAAAATCTGAATTTTTTCCCATTAGGAATACATGGAATGGAAAAGTACACACGCATCTACTGTACTCGATGAACTCAACACAAACTTAATGTTGGCCTGACCCGCACTCGTCTCTTTGTCTTTTTTCTCCATCACTCGTTCGTCTGTGGTATTTTTGTGTTTGAAGTGGTGGAGTTCCCCTTCAACTTCACAGGTTTGTGTTTCCATCACATGCGCCTGTTATGGAGTGCAGGACTGAACCGGACTGGATTCACCCACCTACACGGGTTATGTAAGAGCTGGTGTTCAGACGGAGCTGAATCAGGGAGAGATGAGCACACCCTGTGAGGAGCAGCGGCTTACGGAATGTCTCATTTGTGTTATTCATCTCTGTACAGCACAAAGACATCTGATTTGAAGTGATACCGAGGTCTTGATCAGTTTATGTTTTAATGATTCCACCTCATTTTAATAAACTGTGTCACATCCCGTCTTGTCTTGCCCCTGTCTGTCTCTGGATTCTCGGGCTGCGTCCGAAATGGCATACTTAAGCAGTACGTACTGAAATGCATCTAGTACGTACGGCCCAGCCGTTAAAGAAGTACGTACTGTTAGTATGCGGGTGCGCGGTATGCACACCTCCTCGGGCGCACTACATCCGCCATCTTGCCTGTGTCCTTTGACCCGGATCTCCGCTGACGTCACATGACGGCGGCAAACCCCGTTCTTTAAAAGCCAAAAGTCGGCAAAATCTTTACCATCTGTTAACGAAAGCAGCGTTCGTTGTGGTTAGTTTCCGCGATGAACACTTCCACATGGAGGCAGCGCCGAGCAGGATGTCGCAGAAAACGCATGCTGAAAAAAATTCCCGCTTTCCGCCATTTTTTTCACCGCTTCGAATGGCTCTGTAGCTCCCGTGGAATCATGGTATAGGACAGTGTGCTGTGGTCACATACTTCAAAGTCTCTCCCGGTGTAGTAGGTTTTCACATACTGTTTTATGAACACTGTGTATTCGGACATACTAACTATTCTCGCGTACTGTATAGTATGGAAGTACGCCATTTCGGACGCAGCCTCTATTTCTGTCTCTGGTTTTTAGCTCCTCCTGTCTCCGCCCTCTTGTCATGCCCCTCTCCTGTTCCTAGTTTGTAGCTCCGCCCCTTACCAGGTGTTCCTTGTTAGTGCTTGTGCATTTAGACTCTCTGTTGGCAGTGGTGGACAGCAAGGAAGTAAATGTAATTGGTTCCTGTAGTAGTATTTCTGTGTATCTGTACTGAAGTATTCCCATTTTGGACGACTTTTTACTTTAACTCCACTACATTATGCAACATCTGTCATTCCTTTCGGCTTATGTGGCGTACAAAGGTAACATGTAAAACGAAACAGGCTTATTCGTGGATTCTTAGCATCCATGGAAATGTCCATTTCAGACCTGGACTACATCAAGGAGCACCTGGAGGAAGGCAGGTAAAGCAGGACGGGGTTAGTAAACAGATCAAACATATTGTTCCTGACTTTGTGGGTAAATAGACACAATATAGAAATATGTACACATGCACTCGTGACCAGCGAGAGTCTTTTTCTGCGTCCATACAAACACTGTTTCCTTTATAGTACATGTGTTTGGCTGGTTTGTGTTTATGAACAGAGACCTGCAGATGCAGTACCGTAAACTCATTAGTGATCCTGATTAAAGTAAGTTCTTATTAAACTTAAACTTTAACTAAGTTCCAAATAAATCTTAAACCGAAGCTTTACTTGTTTGCAAAAAGTTATTTTATGGTTCTAGCTAATGGAACCTGTTCTCCTTCAGTGTTCTGTGCTGATGGTGATTGTAATAGACGTCAGTGTCAGACTAATGAATGAGCTTCTATTAAAGACTGGTGGACTGAGAGACACTAGAGTCTCTTCACCTACACTGAGCTGATTATGATCTATGTGTTGTTTATTCATCCCTCGTTCCTCCCATAGACTCCCATTCATTTTCACCCCATTCAAACCCTATACTCTCCTTTAACCTACAGCCACCAAACTGCATGTACTCACTCAGGTCACATCCCCAAACTCTAATCCACAGCCATACTGACCCGCACTCCTCTATGTGTCATTTATTCATCCCCTGTTCCTCCCATAGACTCCCATTCATTTTCACCCCCCATTCAAACCCTATACTCTCCTTTAACCTACAGCCACCAAACTGCCAGAACGACACTCCATGGACATACTGACCCGCACTCCTCTATGTGTCGTTTATTCATTGTCAGTTCAGGCCAGGACAAGGCTATCTCCCTCGATACCAACAAGTCAGATTCAGAATATCTTTATTGTCATTATACAAGGGTTAAGGTACTGTACTCTGCGGTGTTACAATCGCATGTGATATTACATTTGTTTTGTTTCTGTTTTTCTTCCTCTGCTCCTCCCAGAAACCCTAGAGGCTCAGAATGGCTCGGTGAAGACCCCGCCATCTAAGCTCAGGTAAGTAATGGGTGGCATTTTGTTTGTGCCGGCTCACTGAATCTGCTTTACAGCTCGAACAGCTGCTGCAGTGCTCGTCTTAATCCATTAAGCTCTGCAGCATCTACACATATTAGCTCTAAACGTGCACCCCCTCACCTGACATGACTAATGAACTTTCCTTCCCCGAGCCATTAACAGAGTCAGGTGGTGCTGTGCAGGGCTGGAACAAATGGCTGTAGATACTGGGGCCCTTGGAATTGAGCACTCTTGATGTCCCTCCTGCTGCTCCGCAGCCACCACAGCTGTGGGAAATGACAGCAGAGGAGGCTTTCAGTCATCTCGGATAGCTGTAAACAGAATGCGGAGACACCAGTAGAAAACAGAGCCAGCAGTAAGACATACAGGAGGTGTTTCTGATTAAACGCTATAGAGAAAACAATGGAGCATCTAACAACCACCTGCAAGACCTGCTGACCACCAGAACTGACCTTTAATTACCATGTAAATAGTTATGATCACCACTGTAATTGTCTGTTTTGTTCATTATATGCAATTGAAGCTGTTATTAATAAAGAGCAAATAGACGAACGCCACTCACCTGTGACCAGAACGTCGCTGGTTTGATTCCCTGAACCGATGGCACCTAGAAGGAATCAACCGACAGGAATGAAACTTGGTGGGTGGCTTTGACATCATGAGACATGGTAATGATTCAAGTTTTACGCTCGGCCGCACACGTGACATAAGCAAGGACTTGTCTTATCTCAGTACCTGACTGACCAGACATTCAGCGAGCAGTGATTGAGCCATCCTGTTAGTGCAGCACCAATGGCAGACGGCTGCACCACGCAGGACTACATGCACGCAGACTGTTACCACGACTGTCCTTAACACCACGTCAGCATCACCAAAGACTGCAATGCTGTTGTGCCAGACTGTCATGGAGTGACTGGTGGAGACGACCAACGAATCCGTGTGTGGAGGCACCGTGGTCAGCACCAAGATGAACGGTTTGTTGTCACATGTCACACGTCCAGAAGGCCTGGTGTCACTCCACCTCCACCCCTACCGCACCATCTGCAGGAACTGTGTGAGGATATTCAAGCTGCATGGGATGGATTATCACAGGACACCATTAGGAACCTCTACAGCTCCATGCCGAGACGTCATGGCATGTTGGGTTAGCTTAGGTATTCTTTTGATGATGGGTGTGTATGAGTTCAGTGGAGTGTTAAAGTTATTCTTTCGCTGAATTGCACTTTGGTGGCTTACATAATCACATTCATTCATGCGTGTTTCTCATGTGTACACTTCTCTGTGCTCGTTTGGGGATGTTCTCATTTCAGTGGCTTGGTGGTAATTTGCTGTGAATGTTCATCTTGGCGCTGACCACACACGGATTCGTTGGTCGTCTCCACCAAGATAAAAGTGGGGCTTGTCACTGCTGTAGTGTTTAAACACTGTGTCCACTCACTGTCCACTCTGTTAGACACTCCTACCTTGCTGGTCCACCTTGTAGATGTACAGTCAGAGACGATAGCTCATCTGCTGCTGCACAGTGCAGTGTTGGTCATCCTCTAGTCCTTCATCAGGGGTCACAGGATGCTGCCTGTTTATCTGATGGGGACGGTGTTGGTGGGTCTACCAGGTCTTCCAGGTGGTTGTAAGGAGTCCCATTTTCACCGTAGCCACTAATCATGCTTTGGGAAGTCCTCCTTTATAAGATCAGTGGGTTGTCTTGTATCTGATGTCCTCAGAAATGGATGGTCTGTCCTCACACTTGGCCGTTTCTCAGTGAGACATGATGCTGTCTGTGATCTCCTCTGCTGACTGTTGGGTCTGTGTTTGCAGGGAGAGATGCCTCTTCCCACTACGGCTGGCTCTGGAGTCCAAAAACCCCAAGCTGGCCCAAACAGCTCTCGCGGGAATGCAGGTGAGGGCGTTGTTTTGTTTGTTCAGCCAGCTCTTTATCCAAAATGCAAACAAGGAAATGAAGAGAAGTTCACAATGTTTTCTTCTTCAGACACTAACCAAGATATTCTTTATCCATTTTTGTTCAGTGTCATATTATATTTTCATTAAGATTTAATGTAAAGTGAAGTGAATAAATATTATTATTCAATAGTACATATTAATAATTAGAATAAGCATCATAATAGTAGCAGTAAAGATAAATAATAACATAACTCGTCAAAGGAACAGCTACACCCAGAAGGAGGTGTGGGACTGCAGTGTTGTTGGGAAGGAAGATAAAGGTTACCAGGATCAATAAATGATGATAAATTTAGACTGATATGATCAATATTTATTGAGCTACACATACAGAAGTCTGTCTCTCAGGATGGCGTCGGGCCGCCGTGTTTGCTAACCCAACATGCCAGACGTCTCGGGATGGAGCTGTAGAGGTTCCTAATGGTGTCCTGTGATAATCCATCCCGTGCAGCTTGAATATCATCACACAGTTCCTGCAGATGGTGCGGTAGGGGTGGAGGGACCTGGATTTGGGACGCGTGACAACAAACCGGTCATCTTGGCGCTGACCACGGTGCCTCCACACACGGATTCGTTGGTCGTCTCCACCAAGACAAAAGCGGGACTCGTCACTGAAGATGACCCGCTGCCATTCTGAGTCACTCCATGACAGTCTGGCACGACACCATTGCAGTCTTTGGTGACGGTGACGTGGTGTTAAGGACAGTCGTCGTAACGGTCTGTGTGCATGTAGTCCTGCCTGGTGCAGCCGTCTGCCAATGGTGCTGCACTAACAGGATGACTCATGGAGGACATCACAGCTCACCGTCCTTGCTTCCATCAAATGTGGCAGAGTGTGAAACTTGAATCATTACCATGTCTCACGATGTCAAACATGCCCACCAAGTTTCACTCCTGTCGGTTGGTTCTTTCTGGGTGCCGCTATTTGTGCGACTGTTCGAATATTCATAGGTATCAAAAATACAATCAAAATAAAAGCAGCAATAAGAATAAAAGTCTATGGGACATTTGCATATTAAAGATGATATTCAACAAATTACAAACAAAAAGAAAATGTTCGATGGTTGCATCTCTGGGGTGCATATTATGTCTGATCAGCTTGTCCTAATTAGACAATCTCCTAATGATTATTCATGCTAATGTTACTCATGGGCTCTCGTCTGGATCTCCATGTGGTCCTGCGGCAGAAGATACTTTGTGAGGATCACTTTGTTGCTGTGGGAACAGAAGCACCAGAGAAGCAGCTGCTGAGTCAGGTGCTGGAGGCCATCAGTGTGACACCCACCCTGCATGAAGACCTGCAAGTCGAAGTGATGAAGGTCAGTATGCATGTCTGATGTGGAGCGTAAATGACATTTACATTCACATCAGTCTGTGGTAAGAAGGAGGTTCATTTACACTCCATTCCATCAGCTCCACTGACCATATAGGACACTCTGTAGTTGTACAGGTCCAGACTGTAGTACATCTGTTTCTCTGTGTACTGTATTACCCTGTTCTTCAATGGTCAGGACCCCCACAGGACCACCACAGAGCAGGTATTATGTGGGTGGTGGATCATTCTCAGCACTGCAGTGACACTGACGTGGTGGTGGTGTGTTAGTGTGTGTTGTGCTGGTGTGAGTGGATCAGACACAGCAGTGCTGCTGGAGTGTGTAAACACTGTGTCCACTCACTGTCCACTCTATTAGACACTCCTACCT
>CM067478.1:2384203-2406039 GCA_034552555.1 Semaprochilodus insignis
TACCTGCTCTGTGGTGGTCCTGTGGGGGTCCTGACCATTGAAGAACAGGGTAATACAGTACACAGAGAAACAGATGGACTACAGTCTGGACCTGTACAACTACAGAGTGGCTGGTTGGTGTATTTTGGGATTTTTTCGGGAACGTTGTTGTGATGCTCCGACAGTGGTTATGCTCGCTTTACTGAGGCAGTTTATGTGTTGTTGATAGTTAAGCAGCGAATGGAGCAGAAGCTCGAGCAGATGGGTCGTTGTCAGGGAGTGAGGCTGCATACGGCTCATGTGCTCTGCATGGACGCCATCCTGAATGTGGGTTTGGAGATGGGCAGCCATAATCACGACTGCTGGCCGCACGTCTTCAGGTAAGAGTTCACAAGCTGTTACCTGACAGCACGACGTGGCAAAGCCTACACGGTTTATAATTTTGTTTCATTACTACTCACAGCACACCTGGGCCAGGTAAGGGATCAAGGGATGAGGGCGGTTTGTAATAAAACTAGACATATGTGATAAGGATAACTCTTTCCTCATTCCTGATTAAACACAAAAACTGGAATTTAATTGTAGCTCCTGGAAACAAAACACATAGAAGTTTAAATCTGTAAGTTTAAATCTGTTTCATTTACAGGCTCCAAATAATAATATCCTAACATTCTTTCAGTTCTAAAAAAAAATAAATACACACAAAACATGCTGCATAAAAGAAGAAGAGATAAAAGAAATCAAAAAAACTAAAATAGAGATGCAGCTTATTAACTCAACACTGTCACATCTTATTTCAGGGTGATCGAATACGTGAGCTCGCTGGAGCACACTCACTTCAGCGACGGGAGCTCCCAGCCTCCTCTCACCATCACTCAGACGCAGCAGGCGCTGGTAGACCCAGGGCTGGAGTTGACTGCTGAGCCTGTCCCAGAGCTGGAGCTGAGCCTGGGGAACCCGGTCATCCAGCCCGTGTCCATCCAGGAGCTGCTACGTGAGAGCAGTCATGCCAAAGGATTCGACTTGCGAGGAGGCAGTCTGCTCACGGGCACCAATGCCGCCAAGGCTGTGTGCACACTGTCCACTCAGGCTGACCGGTATGGGGCACAGGGAGCTTTCACCCACACTCAGCTCACTCCATATGCCTTATTTTCCTTTATGAGCTCATTATTTTCATCTCAGCTCTGCAGTAGAGAGGCTGAACGCTGAAGTCTGTGTAGGACTGTTATTTAGAGTTCCCTCCGTGTTCTCATAGACTCGCTGTCCAAAGAAAAACAAGTATCTCCAAAATGGTAACTTTACAGGAGAGGGCAGAAACCTAATGTCATTCTAATATAAGTCAATGGAACCAGACTTTTTTCCAGGCGATTTTGGGCCAGTTCTGTTGGTCCATTCATCATGAAAGTTCCACACAGTGTAAACAGCAGCTGCTGTGTTCAAATGATGCATGAAAGTTAAAATCAACAAACATGAGGTACGCGTTTTTCATTGGACAGCGACAATATGTTGGTGTTGTGATATTTGTTTGGCCACTAGGGGCGCCAGGCGCTCATAGCTGATACGGTTAAGACAGTTTTCTCTGCAGCTCTGCCATGATATACGGTATTTGGAGAGGAATGCAGTCACTATAGAGGAAAAGCATGAAATGAAGTGCACACATGATGTTACTGTTCCAAAGTGAAAAGCAAAACCCCTGTTGTATGGTGGCTGGTGTAGCTCAGCAGATAACACCACTACTTGCCAGGGAGCCATGCACCACCACATGTGGGAGACTGGGGTTCGAATCCCGGTATGGGTGACTATGCTGTGCTACACCATTAAGAGTCCTTGGGCAAGACTCCTAACACTACATTGGCCTACCTGTAATACAGTTAACCCTGTAAGTTGCTCTGGACAGGAGCGTCAGCTAAATGCCATACATGTAAATGTATTGTTTTTGTGTTGCTTGGCCTCTTTACTGTAGAACAGTACATGGACATTTGCATTTTGTCACTGATGGAGCAAAGCCTGCTATCTCCTGAATGTTCAGGTTTTTTTATTTTAATTTTTTGTTATTATTATTATTTTTTTTATTTATTTATTTTTTTTTCCATTTTCATTTTGGCACTTCTTTGGCACTTTCGTTCTTGTTCTTCATCATTAAACTATGTCATTTTTGGTTCTTGTTTGGTTCCTAAAGACTGTTTGAAGATGCAGTGAGCAAACTTAACCTGGTTGGTCTAGTGGGTTTCCTGCACCAGCTGAGAAAAGCCTCCCAGTCACAGCTTTTCGACTCGGTCACCGAGACGGGGGACTACTCTTTAGCCATGCCAGGTAGAAAAAAGTTGTTTTGCTGGTCTTCATTTCTACTCGCCTTCTACTCACGACTTTAATTATAAAAGTATTATATGTTTTTTTTTTTTTTTTTAAGTTTTATTGTAATTCACAGTGATTCTCTGATTTTGCGCACGGTGCATGCATTTCTGATGAATTTCTGATTGTACTGATTTTTTTTTTTTGTCCTGTCGTTGAAGGGGAAGCGAAATCCACCCAGGAGAAGCGTAGCGCTCTGCACCTCTTCAGGCTGGGGGAGGCCATGCTTCGCATTGTGAGGAACAAGAGCAGACCCCTGCTACACATGATGAGAGCCTGGAGTGTAGTGGCTCCTCATCTGGTGGAGGTATGAAGGAAGAAAAGGCCAGTTGCTGTCCGATTGTTAAGTCTGATGTAAATGGACATTTTCAGACCCAAGTCAGATGACAATCACAGAATTTGTAAGTTGTCGTTCTAGCTCTTTCCTTGTGGTGAGAACGAGAAGAGCAGAGTCTGCGGTTGATAAGCTGAGTTAAGGTTCCTACAACAATAAAGAAAAACTGAGTTTGGTTCCACAGGGCTGCGATGTTGACTGTCTAATCTAGCTAACGTTAGCTCCCACTGGCTCATTGCGTATCTCCTTGATATAGACTGTGGGTTTTATAGGGTGTTTCTTGCTATCAACCCACATCTTCATGTTCCGGTTATGTTGACTGTTTTATGGGCTGTCCGGCTAAAGTGAATATAGCTAGCCTTAGCGCCGCCTTAGCCACCTCTCTCCATCTTAGCCAACTCTCTTCACCTTAGCTAGCTATCTCTGCTTGGCTAGCTAGCTATCCCTGCCTTAAGGCTGGTTTATACTTGATGCCCTGTGAAAGTCTCAATGGTCCGTGTGGTGAAAATGAGATCAGACATCCAGACGTGCGTAAAGGTTCTGCATGTCTGTTAATGGCGACAAAGCACACATGAAAGAATTGCTAATCACATGGGGGTGTTGACATGGACGCCAAGCAGGAACATGGAGACTTTTAGAGAGAGGTCATCTTTTGTGTGGCACTCGATGTGGAAAGTATAACCCAGCCTTTAGCTAGCTCCGTCCTTGTGTGGCCATTTCATAGCAAGAAACACCCTATAAAACCCACAGTCTAGTCACGGGTTTCCAAAAAGGGCCAGTTTGGCATTTACCAGTGGATGCTAATGCTAGCCAGGTTAGCTAACATTAGAGCACAGAGGGACCAAATTTTGTTTTTCTTCAATGGTGTAAAAACTGTAACTCACCTCATCAGCTGCAGCCGGTTCCTCTTCTCAGCACAGAGAAAGAGCTAGAATGACTGAGTAGTTTTTTTTGGACTCGGATCTACTCAAACAACAGGAGTCGGTGTAGTAGAGACTACAGGCTCCGGATGTGAAGGTCGGTTCATGATGACGACTTTCAGTTTCTCTGAGTGATGCACCTCTAAAGCTCAGCCTTAGTTTAGCATTTTCTGCTTCTCCCAGAACAAATCCCAGGCGTTTAGAGTGATGTTGAGTTCTGGGGTGGTCATTCCATCGTCAGGTCCATTTGAACAGGAGTGAAGCTTGGTTTTCTCCTCTGTCTCAAAGTTGAGCTCTTTAAGTGCTGTTTATCTAATGGGGACAGTTTTGGGGATCTCCAGTTTTGGAAATTCCTGATTTTTCCTCCTCCCTTACGCAGGTGGAGTCTTTTTTTATCCACTCCCCTTAAAATACCTTTTGAAACAACTATAACTAACTTACTTAATGTGCTCTTCGTAGCTGTTCTCACCAAAAGTTGTTATAGGGCTTTCACAGTAAGCCACTCTTTCCCTCCTGTCCTGTCAGGCTGCCTGTCATAAGGAGCGACACGTTTCTCAGAAGGCTGTATCGTTTATCCACGACGTGTTGCTGGAGGTGTTAAGCACCTGGGCGGAGCTGCCTCACTTCCACTTCAATGAGGCACTGTTCAGACCATTCGAGCACATCATGCAGCTGGAGCTGTGCGATGAAGATGTGCAGGATCAGGTGAGTCCACCCACTGCTGCGTTAGCAGTTAGTGGCCCCGTGTATGTCCCCTGTGGAAGGTTTGCTCCGTCAGGCCTGTTGACAGTACTTTGGTTTTGTTGCCAGAGAGGTGTAGTCAGTAAGTGTAGTGATTTAATAACAAGCTTTTTTAATTTATATAATTCAGGCCATGACTAGACTTCATGTACCGGGAAAACGGTCCCTTATCTGAGGAATAAACTTCTCGAGAGGTTTTTCTGTAATAACTGACTATTATTTTTATGTGATGACATTTTTGTGCTGAGTTTATACGGAATTAGAGATTTTCTCCAGGATTGTTGTTTAAAACTTCAAAAGCTGCTTTTAATTAAAGCTCTTCACTTGAAATCATTCAGCACCTTTTTTGAATGATACATACAACATTAACGGGAATCATGTAGGCTTCGGCCCAATCCCATTTCACCATTTCAACACTTAGCCCTACCCCTCCGTTTTGCGTGTTTGGGTCTAGGGGTAGGGTTGTCCCGACTGGTGTTGAGATGGAGGGGTAGGGCGAAGTGTTAGGGCTACATGGCCCTTCAAACGGAGTGTTAGGAGAAAATTCCCACAATGCCCTGCGAATCATCGGCAAGATGGCTGCACAAGCGACCAAAGAGACCCATAAATATGAGTACTGTCTCTGTTAAAGCCGCTGTACTGTAAGATCACCATGGTAACAGCGTTTTAAGGTCATTTTCTTCATAACACGTGTAAAAATCACTAGTGATATGCTGATGTCTCAGCGCCACCTAGCGAAATTTCCTGTTCCACCTTAAATGGTGCAGCAGTTATGTTCTGGTACCTGAGGTTGCTGCACCATTTAAGGTGGAACAGGGGAATTCGATCACGAAGCTGGAGATTAAAGAGCTCAGTTCAGCTTCATATCACTGAAGGATTCGTGGTGGTGATAATAAATAATGGTCATCCGCCTCTTTGAGGTCATATGAGGCCCTAAATGTGTTTAAGCAGTGAGGAGCTGAACTCCACCCTCCTCTGCTGTCACTGCAGACCGGCAGGGTCGCCTACAGAGCACTGCTAGCAGCCTGTTAATGAAGTCATGTAGTTTCTGTTTGTGCTCTTGTTTATTGGGCGACTCGTTAGACTGACTGATGTGTAAAACTGAAGTCTGTGCTTTTCCTCTGTTTACATAAAAGGCACCTGATGACGTATCCGGTTCTGGAAGGGCTGTCCCATTTCATAGGGGGAAGATTTCAACCACGACCCCTTCTAACTCAGTTTCAAGGGGGAGGGTTACACTCTAAAACAAGGGGTAGAGGGGTAAAAATAAGAAATGGGATTGGGCCTTGATTTTAATTGGTGTTTATTTAGGAGGGACGTCTGCTACCAGCAAAGGATTTCAAAAAACAGAGAACTTCACACTCTTGTCATCTGTCAGAATTAGGGATGCACCAATCCAACCTTTTCTGTTCCAAGATCTTCGTCTACAAGACGTCTATGATGCAGAAACTATTAAATCACTCTGCATCACTTCAGACTGTGCTGTTTCAAGATTTACTACAGGATCACGTTTAGTTTTTTATTTCTCGTTTGGTGAGGTCTCTCTAAAGATCTCATTTTTCTGTAGGAGATGTTTTTAACTATGTATAAAGTCCTCCTCACCCTTACCATACTCCTCTCTTCTCTTCTTTGTGGTTGCCAGGTGATCACCTCCATTGGGGAGCTGGTGGAGCTGTGCTCTCCTCAGATTCAGTCTGGCTGGAGGCCTCTCTTCAGCGCACTCCGCACTGTGCACGGAAGCAAGAGTGACATGAAGGACTACCTGATCGGAGAATACTCTATGGGTCAGTACAGTGTGCCTAACTTGAACAACCCCACTCAGTGTTTCCCCCAACATTCAGAATCGCTTCATTTCCCACAGTATGTCACATGTACAAGGAATTTGTCTTCAGGTAAGTGCACACATACAGTATATGACATGCAACTCACTATACAGACCGGACAGGCGCACAGACTGTTAACAAATGTTTAAAATAAAATAAAATAAAATAAAATAAAATAAAGAGAGTAAGGAATAAATATGTATGAAAAGAACCTAAAGAGGGATCTGAGTTTACGCAGACATGAATGTCAGTACATATGCAGGTCTGAGTAGACATGGATTAGACTGACGCCCAGCTTTGATGAGATGTAGACGTAAGAATGGAACTAGTGTTTTCTGTGGTATGTGCTCTTTTTTGTCGAATACAAATTTCTCAGCCTTTGTCCATCACAAATCAGATTTTTGATATACCTGTAGTATACTGGAGATCCCCGGATGGTGTTCTACTCCAGTCAGAGGTTCTAGGTTACAGGGGGACCTATCTTCATGGTGTACTGCATCCCATCATGCACCCCGGCCTCACCCTCTCTCAGCCTGCTTCAGCCAGAGAAAATGGCGGCGGGTAACACTGGGGAGCTAAACGCAGCCCACTCCGAGTGTAAATGTGGGTGTAGTGATTGTAGTGGGGTGTGTGTTCATCAGAATGAGCCTCAGAAAGTTAAAATATTCAGGTCTGAAGATTAATAAAAGATGAACTCGCTTTAGAGGATCAGTTTTAGAGGGAAATAGCCGAGGGGAGCTAACAGCTAGGCTAAACGTATTTCAGGTGAACTGAGCAGCATTAGCAGCAGCTAGCTCTAAACAGTGGATACAGTAATAACAGCTCTGAGGTAAATGTGAGGTAGCTGGTCATGTGACTGTATTAGTGTACTACACTGTAGGCCAGAACTTGTTACTGTACTGTATACTACACACAGGGGGCGTATACAATGTGCAGTACATACTACTGTAGTGTGCAGTGTGCGGTATAGTAGTGTACCAGTTCTCCAGATCTCTAGATCCCCAAATCCTACATAGCGTTGCTTTAAAGCAGTGGCTGCGTCTCTACACAGTAATACTACACAGTATAAACTATGTACTGATCTTAATAGTACAAGGTTCGGCAGGCTAGTACACACCGTATTAACATACTACAACGTTTCCCACTGACAGGAAATGATGAACCATTGCTATGGCAACTGTTACTAAATGAGTATATATCATAGTCACAATATTAGTCAGAAAAATCACAGTTAAATATTATACTCAACTCATTCAGGAATGATTCTTCTGCTTTATTTCAGGCAAATCCCAAGCACCTGTGTTTGACGTCTTTGAAGCCTTCATTAATACCGACAACATTCAGGTGTTTGCCAACGCAGCGACTGACTACATCATGTGCCTTATGAAGTTTGTGAAGGGGTTAGGTAAGCTGGTTGTACTACAGAGATACTGGAGTGAAAATGCTGTGTGTATGTGTGTGTGTGTGTGTGTGTGTGTGTGTGTGTGTGTGTGTGTGTGTATAAGAATATATATATTCTTAATGTTTTACACCTTTCTGCCTGGGTTTATGTAGTTTTGTGATCCCCTTGTTTGCAGGAGAAGTGGATTATAAGGAGATTGGGGACTGTGTTCATATGAATGGATACAGCTCTACAGACTTGTGCCTTCCTGCCCTGGATTACCTGAGGAAGTGCTCACAGGTAAGCACGGAGTCCAGCGCTGAGTCATCAGCTCCTTCTATATCTCCATTAGCAACTTTCTTAAGACTTTTAGATAAGCAACCATTGTTTCTAGCTTCAGTAACTGCCTTTGTCAAATATGTGCTGCGCAGGGGTGGAGCACCAGTTCCCCGTCCTGGGAGTAAATATCAGGAACAGCGTTCAGGCTCAGATCTTAAACAGTAACCGTTTTAGTTATAGCAAAACCACAGACAGAGGTTTGAATCTGTTCTAGAGAAAGTGTATGCACATGAAAGTGTTGTAAAGGGATCTCAAGATTAGCTTACAGACCATTTAGCCTATGAATGCAGTAGGTTTGCTCACACATTCTCTATTGTAACAATTCAATTCAGCTTTATTGTTGAATTATACCAATGCAGGGTTATACAGAATAACGAAGCACAGTGATTAACAAAAATAATAATAATAATAAAAAATTTAAAAATATGTATATATATGTATAAATAAGAGCCCACTCCAGTTTCTTCTTAAATCAGCATCTCCACATGTACAGCAGGTTCTTAGTGAGGAACAGAAGGTTGGGTTCTAGCTTTACTGGCAGATACAGTGAGCATCTGGTTCGTAAGAACAAGGTCAAGCAGCAAACACACAGGACGACACAGCTACAGACTGGCAGAGGGCCAAAACCACTCTCTACTGACCGTGATGAGCGCCACCTCATTCCAATGTCCCTTAACCACCGTAAGATGACCTCAAGTGACCTACAGAGAGCGGCCGCTCCGGATAAAAGGTGCTTTTTGTTTATCTATGAGTGTCTTTTTTTTTTCAACTTCTTTGGAACATGGACATAAGAACAACCGGTGTCCGTGTATACGACCGTCAGACACTGCTACGCTACCGGAATCAACCAAATAACACCATAAACGATGAGCTACGGGAGACGCTACGCGGTTTCGATCTGCTACGGCAACCAGCCCCCCAGATCGCGGCTTCGCCTGTAGCCGGCAGCCGAAAGAGGGGGCACCGGAAGCGGTGCGCGAGACTACAGAAGCGCGGCAAGCGGGCTGGGGTTCGCGCTAGGCTAACAACAAAGCCAACTCGGCTGGCTCTCCCGTCCATCCTGCTCTCAAATGTCTGCTCCCTGGAGAATAAACTGGACTGCATCCGACTTCAGAGAACTACACGAAGAGAATCTAGAGACTGCTGCGTCTTTGTCTTCACGGAGACGTGGCTGAGCGACAGAGTTCCCAACGCCGCCATTCAACTGGACGGGCTAGCTTCGTTTCGTGCCGACAGAAACTCAGCCCCGTGCGGTAAGACTCGCGGTGGAGGACTGTGTGTTTACATCAACACAGAATGGTGCAAGAACTCTGTACTAGTCTCTAGTTACTGCTCACCTCCAGTGGAGTTTATGATCGTCAGATGTAGACCTTTTTATCTACCGAGGGAATTCACCACAGTACTGATCATCGGTGTTTACATTCCACCCGGCGCTAACGCTAAAGATGCGCTCTGTGAGCTGTACAGCGCTATCAGCGGACTGCAAAACACACACCCTGATGGTCTGTTTATTGTTGCTGGAGATTTCAACCATGTGAATCTCAAGTCAGTTCTCCCTAAATTCCACCAACATGTGAACTTTGCTACGAGAGGAGCGAACGCGCTGGACCTTGTTTACACGAACATTCCCAGCGCGTACCGGGCAGAGCCCCGCCCCCACCTCGGATACTCGAATCACATCTCTGTTATGCTAATTCCAGCATACAGACCGCTCGTCAGACGATCAAAACCGGTTCTGAAGCAGGTGAGAATCTGGCCATCAGGAGCCATCTCTGCTCTTCAAAGACAGCGGTGACACACGGCGCATGTGGCAGGGCATCCAGGCCATCACTAACTACAGGACAACACCACCTGCCTGTGACAGTGATGCCTCCCTTCCAGATGCGCTGAACGACTTCTACGCTCGGTTCAAGACACAGAACACCGTGGCAGCAAGGAAGACCACCCCTCCTCCCGACAACCAGGTGTTGTGCCTTACAGCAGCTGACGTGAGGAAAACTCTACGCAGAGTTAACCCACGGAAAGCTGCCGGTCCAGACAACATTCCTGGTAGAGTGCTCAGGGAATGTGCAGACCAGCTGACAGATGTCTGCACTGACATCTTCAACATCTCCCTGAGCAGTGCCACCGTCCCAACGTGTCTCAAGGCAACCAGCATCATACCTGTGCCGAAGAAGTCTTCAGTGTCCTGCCTCAATGACTACCGTCCCATTGCACTCACACCCATCATCATGAAGTGCTTCGAGAGGCTTGTCATGAGGCACATCAAGACCCTGCTGCCTCCTTCATTAGACCCTCTGCAGTTTGCGTACCGTCCCAACCGCTCAACGGATGACGCCATATCCACCACCCTTCACCTGTCGCTCACCCACCTGGACAATAGAGACACTTATGTTCGAATGCTGTTCATAGACTTTAGTTCAGCATTCAACACAATCATTCCCCAGCACCTGATCGGAAAGCTGAACTTACTGGGCCTGAACACTTCTCTCTGTAACTGGATCCTGGACTTCCTGACTGGGAGACCTCAGTTAGTCCGGATTGGACGAAACACCTCCAGCACCACCACGCTGAGCACTGGGGCCCCCCAAGGCTGTGTGCTCAGTCCTTTGTTGTTCACCTTGCTGACTCACGACTGCGCAGCAATGCACAGCTCGAACCACATCATCAAGTTTGCGGATGATACGACGGTAGTGGGTCTCATCAGCAAGAATGATGAGTCAGCATACAGAGAAGAAGTGCAACGGTTAACGGACTGGTGTAGAACCAACAACCTGTCTCTGAACGTAGAAAAAACCAAAGAGATGGTTGTTGACTTCAGAAGGACAAGGTGTGACCACTCTCCACTACACATCGACGGCTCCACTGTGGAGATCGTCAAAAGCACCAAGTTCCTTGGAGTTCACCTGGCAGAGGATCTCACCTGGTCCCTCAACACCAGCACCATAACCAAGAAAGCCCAGCAGCGTCTCTACTTCCTGCGGAAGCTGAGGAAGGCAAATCTCCCACCTCCCATCCTCACCACATTTCACAGAGGAACCATCGAGAGCATCCTGAGCAGCTGCATCACTGCCTGGTTCGGGAACTGCACTGTATCGGATCGCAAGTCCCTGCAGCGAGTAGTGAGGACGGCTGAGAAGATCATCGGTATCTCTCTCCCCACCATCACAGACATTTACACTACACGCTGCATCCGCAAAGCAAACAGCATTGTGGATGACCACACACACCCCTCACACACACTCTTCACCCTCCTACCGCCTGGAAAGAGGTACAGAAGCATCCGGGCCCTCACATCCAGACTGTGCAACAGCTTCTTTCCCCAAGCCATCAGACTCCTTAACAACCAGAGCCTGGTCTGAATAACTGCACACATTTCTGTGACTGGACTGAACGCGCACACACACACACACACACACACACACACACAATCTCATCTCTTAAATCTGTCTACACAGACTTAAGGAGTAAATGTTTACATTTATACCACATATTGACATAACTGCTGCTAAAAACAATGTTCAATGTTCATCTTAAAAAAATGGACATAACTGCACTTTACTGCTCCCTCCTTGTATTTATTGTTTGCTGTTTTGTATATTGTAAATTGTCTTGTGTATCTATTGTATTTATTGTTCTGTGTAGCACCTTGGTCCTGGAGGAACGTTGTTTCGTTTCACTGTGTACGGTACACCACTGTATATGGTTGAAATGACAATAAAAAACTACTTGACTTGACTTGAGCATGTTGAGGCAGCAGAGTGTGTAGTTAAGTATGTGGTTCTAAACAGTATAAGATGTATAAAGTGTACAGTGCAGGTAGGAGGATGTGTATTGACAAAGCTGGAAATATGAAGCATTTTTTGATGCAGGGGTTACAATTCAGCTTATGGCGATACTACAAGCAAGGCGATATACTGCAGTTACTCAAATCTAGGCAGACTGGAGGTTTGGGGATGGAGGGTAGAGAACTGACAGAGAGAATCAAAAATGAAAAATGCAGTTAAATTATTTGATAAGTATTACTTTGCAGATATGATTTCTATTGGTGTCATAACCTACCCCCACTTAATGTTGTAGTCCAGCTCAGAGGTGGGGTAGGAGTGCCCCATCACTGCCCCCTAGTGTGTGTCTGTGTGTTTACATCCTATTGTTAGCTAGACCGTATAGGTCTAGTTCTGAAGTGCTTTGATTTATAGCCTTGCGATTAACAGTGATGTTTATTTATTCCAGCTGTTAGCCAAAATTTACAAGATGCCTTCCAAGCCGGTGTTCCTCGGGGCCCGGCTGGCCAGTCTGCCCATGAGAGCTCAGGAGCGGTCTGTGAGCAGTGAAGATGGCATGGACTGTGTTCTAGCAGAGTTTGATGATGACACAGGTGACTCTCAGACCTTTATCCTGCTCTTACATGACTAAAGGAGCACAGGCAGTGGACAGTAGTAGTGCATGTCGAGTTCACTGGTATTGCCTGAAGAGGTTTAAGGTGACAAGTAACAAAAGTCTGTGCCGAGTCCAACACAGACGTTCAGATCTTTAAGACTGAGTGAACATGTGTGTCTGCAGGTCTGATCCAGGTGTGGATCCTCCTGCTGGAGCAGCTGACCGCAGCTGTGTCTAACTGCCCTCGTCAACATCAGCCGCCCACACTGGAGTTGCTGTTTGAGCTGCTCCGAGAGGTCACAAAGACGCCAGGTACTCTGCAGCTCTTTCACAGTTTGGACACTCCTGGCCCAATTACATACTTCATTGATTTGGGAACTGAAAATAAGTAAACACCGCACTGCAGCAAACCTTAAAATAACTGATCTAGGTTTAATTAGCTTTGAAAAGTTGAACTTTTAATTGTGGCAGGTTGCAGACTCTTTGTGTAGCCAGCTAGAAGTCTTACATTTTAGTTGGTAGATTTTAAAATCATGATTTATAATTAAATATAAAGTAACTATGCTTGAACATTTACTGATAGAATGCTATTTTTTCAACAGTTTGCTGCAGATTTCCATCACGGTATAGTTAATATTAATATAATTGTATTGGTATATTCCACGGCATAGTGTAATAAAAGCGAAATAAATCAATAAAAATAAAACCCTTTTTTGAAGTTTAAGTAAACCTCTCTTGTAGATTAACAGTGGAGTGTTATTCTGGCTGTCCCATATGTTTGATAGATAGATAGATAGATAGATAGATAGAGTGACTGACCGACTTACTTACTGACTGACTTACTGATCGACTGACTGACTTACTGACTATCTTACAGGTAGATAGATAGATAGATAGATACATACTTACTGACCAACTGACCGACTGACTGACCTACTGACTGACAGCTGGCTGACTGACTGACTGACTTACTGACTCATTTATGGACGGACTAACTGACTTACTTACTGACTTACAGACTGACTGACTTACGGAGTGAGTGAGTGACTGACTGACTTACGGACGGACTTACTCACGGACGGACTAACTTACTGACTGACTTACGGAGTGACTGACTGACTTACGGACTGACTGAGTGACTGACTTACTTATGGACTGACTGACTGACTGACTTACTGACTGACTTACGGACGGACTTACTGACTGACTTACGGACTGACTGAGTGACTGACTTACTTATGGACTGACTGACTTACTGACTGACTTACTGACTGACTTACGGACGGACTTACTGGCTGACTTACTGACTGAGTTACTGACTTACGGACTGACTGACAGACTTATGGACTTACTTACGGACTGACTGACTGACTTAAAATAGCTTATAATATGATTCATTATTATTATTATTATTATTATTATTATTATTATTTGTATTGTTATTATTATATGGTCTTACTCTAACTTAATATTGAAACTTCTGGAAGTAAACGATGGTGACAGTGGGGGTCAAAGTACACTGATGATGTAGCTAGTTCGAGGAGAGATAACCAAGGTAAAATCCTCCTCCAGTGTCAGTAGAAGTTCCTCCCTTTAGACCTCCACTGGAGTAACAGTACTAAAGTATTTCCCTTCAAATGTACTTAAGTATGGAGAGTAACAGGACCATGATTTATTATGGGTCTAATGTCCTATTATCATTTCTGGAACAAGCTAAAGTAAACAAAGTGACCACTGTACCCTGATCCATTCTTGATACCGGGTTCACGATTGGTTGTTCTTGTGATATCATGAACAAAGTACATCTCCAGAGGCAGCATGTTGATTGGTGCTGATACTTTGCCAGCTTAGTTTAAACAGTGCATTAGATAACATGATCTTGATGTCACTGTGTCTTCTTATACCCCAAAAATGCACTGCTGTCTCCTCCAAAGGCCCGGGCTTCGCCATCTTCTCAGTCATCCAGCTCCTCCTTCCGGTTATGTCACTATGGCTACAGCGCAGCCACGGAGACTACTCGTACTGGGACGTCGCTGCTGCGAACTTTAAGCATGCCATCGGGCTGTCCTGTGAGCTGGTGGTGGAGCATATCCAAAGTTTCATACACTCAGGTGGGCCTGTGTTTGTGTGTTGTGAAGGTGAAGCACCATTTCAAACCTTCATTCAGTTGATGAACTCTGTAGTATGTAAGGAACGTGTTTTCGGGGTTTGTGTCCTCCTGTAGATATGGGCTACGAAAATCTCATTAACCTGATGCTAAAGGACCTGTTCAAGTTGCTGGTGTCCTGTGTGGCCGAGCCTGCAGAGACCATCTCCAGAGTGGGATGTTCCTGTATCAGGTGAGAGTGTTTGTGGGGGGAGACCTTAACGGGAATTCCACCAGTGTTTCAGTGTTGCCGTGTAATGTGTTTGAGGTGTAAACAGAGCGACTGGGAGCGGGTTTGGTGTGAGGTGTAAACAGAGCGACTGGGAGCGGGTTTGGTGTGAGGTGTGAACAGAGCGACTGGGAGCGGGTTTGGCGTGAGGTGTAAACAGAGCGATTGAGAGCGGGTTTGGTGTGAGGTGTAAACAGTTACAGGCAGAGTGGAGGTGGTCAGAAATCCAAAAGCTTGCTGGTGCAGTGTGGCTAAAACAGATTCCATGATAAATTAGGCCTCCAAATCACTTGAAATACATATTTTCTCCTTTATTTTCCTTTAAAAGTTAATTTTTGCCTCCTCTTGTGAAGTTCCTTGTTTGGGGATGGAAGGTTTGTTGTAACAGAGCTATGATACGCTGCACGTGGCTGTTTTCAGGTATGTGCTGGTGACTGCAGGGCCTGTCTTCACCGAGGAGATGTGGCGTCTAGCCTGCTGTGCCCTACAGGATGCCTTCTCAGCCACTCTTGAACCTGTAAAGGTAGGACACGCTTTAACATCCATTCATCCTCTAAGATACTCATCCTTCTGGATCACGGGGGGTTCTGGAGCCTAGCCCAGCGCTCACCGGGCGGAAGGCAGGAAACACCCTGGACAGGCCGCCAGTCCGTCACAAACACTCGTGAGACCAGAAGCTAATTTTCCTAGTCATTCTTCCACATAGGGAAACGTTACAGCGGGATGGATCCTTCTAAGAGTCGTGGTTTCTCCGACCTTGGTTGGGTTTTGCCCTAGGGTTTTGGGATAAAGTAGTAATAATAATAATAATAATAATAATAATAATAATAATAATAATAATAATTAATAATAATAATAATTATTTAGAAGTGATAATAATTATTAGTAAATTAAGATCAAACGTTCTTTATGTATTTTATGGTATTTAAATGTTTTTTTAATAATCACGTTCTGTGAGATTAGGCCTTTATGTGGACTGAACTGTGTCCTTCATGGGAATGTTTCTGCCAAATGTGTTCAGACGGAAAAGTTACGTACAGCCGTAAGCAGAGGTTTAGGCACCCCTGGTCAAATTCCGTTGTTGTTGTTGTTGTTGTTGTTGTTGTTGTTTTTAAAGGAGTTCCTCTGCAGAGAACACACATCTGGACATTTCAGTACACAATTACTGTTTATTTGTTTAATTTAACACACTGGGAGAAAAATAAAAAGTTACAATGTGGCCTGCACTGAAGTCACGGCACATTTTTATATTTTATTTCTGGTAAATAAAACATTAACATTAATAAAACATTAACTATAAAACATTAACATTTATTGTGAGGTATATTTCAAAATAAAAGTATCCATTTATTCATTTCAATTTATAAATTATTTTCAGTGAAATGTCTCATTTCTGGAGAGAACAAATAAAAATGGACCCTGTTGACAGAGAGCTCTTTGGCTTTTTTAAAAATCTAGACCTGCACTTTATTATTCTTCCTCTTTTATATTCTTTGTCTCCTTTTAATTTGTATTGTGACAGACGGTTTATTTCACAGCACTGTTCAGGCAAACAGTATTAGGTCCTTTTTGTTTAGCCAGTTCCAGAATAAACATTTCACTGAACAAATAATGTTGTTGTTAAATAATTAATGAAGACAAACATTTTTTTGAAACATGTCTCTCACTAAAATGACAGTACTCCATATTAATATCATGTAAAACATGTACGCTTTATGAATATTGACTCATGAATATGTTCATGTTATGAATATTTTTTGTTATGAATTTGTTATGTTATGAAGTGTTTATGTTATACATGTGTTGTGGAGACACCCTTCAAGTAAGTGTCAGTCAGGTGAACGTGTTTTACTGAAGGTCTTTAAAGTCATTTGTGTTTCAGATGTTGGGGCTTAAGCGATAACTCATGAATCTACGAGTGTTTTGTTCTGCTTTCGTGTCACTGTCAATTTTTTCTGTCTCCGTCCTGTAGAATCTGCTGGCTTGTTTCCGGAGTGGCTCTGACACGTTCACGGGAGACGCATGTGAGGTGAAAGTAGCAGCTCCCACCCATTCAGCTTCTGCAGAGGCAGAGTACTGGAGGATCCGTGCCATGGCCCAACAGGTGAGCTTTAACTAACACAGCTACACTAACATAGTACACTTACCGAGTTACTGTACACCGACACGCTACTTACAGTACACTAACGCATCACACTTACTGAGTTACCGTACACCGACACGCTACTTACAGCACACTAACGCATCACACTTACTGAGTTACCGTACACCGACACGCTACTTACAGTACACTAACGCATTACACTTACTGAGTTACTGTACACCGACACGCTACTTACAGCACACTAACGCATTACACTTACTGAGTTACTGTACACCAACACGCTACTTACAGCACACTAACGCATTACACTTACTGAGTTACTGTACACCAACACGCTACTTACAGCACACTAACGCATTACACTTACTGAGTTACTGTACACCAACACGCTACTTACAGCACACTAACGCATTACACTTACTGAGTTACTGTACACCAACACGCTACTTACAGCACACTAACGCATTACACTTACTGAGTTACTGTACACCAACACGCTACTTACAGCACACTAACGCATTACACTTACTGAGTTACTGTACACCAACACGCTACTTACAGCACACTAACGCATTACACTTACTGAGTTACTGTACACCAACACGCTACTTACAGCACACTAACGCATTACACTTACTGAGTTACTGTACACCAACACGCTACTTACAGCACACTAACGCATTACACTTACTGAGTTACTGTACACCAACACGCTACTTACAGCACACTAACGCATTACACTTACTGAGTTACTGTACACCAACACGCTACTTACAGCACACTAACGCATTACACTTACTGAGTTACTGTACACCAACACGCTACTTACAGCACACTAACGCATTACACTTACTGAGTTACTGTACACCAACACGCTACTTACAGCACACTAACGCATTACACTTACTGAGTTACTGTACACCAACACGCTACTTACAGCACACTAACGCATTACACTTACTGAGTTACTGTACACCAACACGCTACTTACAGCACACTAACGCATTACACTTACTGAGTTACTGTACACCAACACGCTACTTACAGCACACTAACGCATTACACTTACTGAGTTACTGTACACCAACACGCTACTTACAGTACACTAACGCATTACACTTACTGAGTTACCGTACACCGACACGCTTCTTACAGCACACTAACGCATTACACTTACCGAGTTACTGTACACCGACACGCTACTTACAGCACACTAACGCATTACACTTACTGAGTTACCGTACACCGACACGCTACTTACAGTACACTAACACATTACACTTACTGAGTTACTGTACACCGACACGCTACTTACAGCACACTAACGCATCACACTTACTGAGTTACCGTACACCGACACGCTACTTACAGTACACTAACCCATCACACTTACTGAGTTACCGTACACCCACACGCTACTTACAGTACACTAACGCACTACACTTACTGAGTTACCGTACACCGACACGCTACTTACAGCACACTAACGCATCACACTTACTGAGTTACCGTACACCGACACGCTACTTACAGTACACTAACGCATTACACTTACTGAGTTACTGTTCACGACACGCTACTTACAGTACACTAACGCATTACACTTACTGAGTTACTGTTCACGACACGCTACTTACAGCACACTAACACAGTAGTGTAATGTGACTATTGATTCACACTCTGGAACAGAGGATCTCCCGGAACCTGCTCAACATGCTGTCTATGTGTGTTCTCAGGTCTTTATGCTGGACACACAGTGTTCTCCTAAAACTCCCAGCAGTAAAGAAGGGTTTGAGCACGCTCAGTCCTGTGTGCTAATCATTGAACTTCCTGCAGACCAGCAGTCCAACGGCCACACTCAGAAGAGGTGGGGAACTTATAACTAGATGGAAGCAGATGGCGGTTCTTGTTTGTTTGTTTGTTTATTTGTTTGTTTGTTTGTTCGTTTTTGTAGAATGCCTTCCCCTTAATTCATATTGTGAAATGTATACTATTTATTCTCGATAGGCTGATCGTGATACCAGATTATGGGTACTAATACCAGAGTATCCCAGTGTTCTATACCAAATTATACTGTCGCAAAACTTTAAATACGTAGGGAAGCACCGGAAGTTTGGAAACCGAAGGTATTTGGCCAAAAGAAAAGAGACTGAATAATTTATACTGAACTATGATGCTGTTACCTTTCTCTAGTTCCTGGATGTAGATGGGAACCAGAGCTGTTATACAGTTTAAAGCATTCCAGCCAAACGGAACTCCAGAAAAAGTAAATAACAGAACCGAACCGCTACAGCGAGGCAGACAGACAGCAGCACAAACCCCAGTTTTACAACAACATGATAAAATCACAGCCGGCGTGGAGTGAGGCGCTCTCTGTGAACGCAGCAGGTCGGCTGGGATGGGTTGAAGTCATATTGTGCTTTGTTGGTATGTCTGCTGGTCCACTTTCCCCATTTCCATCTGGCCCACCTGCCAGATGGGTTGACAGCACTTTGGTGGACCTGCTCCCGGTAGTTGTGGTCCACGCCTCAGCCAAAAGTAGTGGGCCAGCAGTGTCGTATCTTTGCCAGATGTAGCCCACATCAGCTTGCTATCTGAGATTTAGCTTATTTAATTCATGCAGTGGTGAAAAAGTGGCAAACTTTATGAAAACCATGTTCGGTATTTGGTATTTGTTTTTCAAATGTTTAATTTGGTTTCGGCCAAAAACTTTCATTTCGGTGCGTCCCTAAAAGAAAGACCTTATCCTTGTCTGAACACCAGATCTCACACATCTTATTTAGAAATGATCTTTTTACAAGAACCAGTAATTGAAAAGTTGGTGATTCTTCTGTATTATTGATCTTTTTGCCATTTTTATTTCACAAGAATGTCAGTACAGTGTCGAGCTGTTGCTTCCTATTTTAAATAAAGTATTGGAAGCATATGAAGTTAGAGTATTGAATTGTTTGGCATAATTATAGTCGGCACAGACAGCAAAAATAAATGATGCTCGCAATACACGCAATAGCTTTTTCCTGAAGTTTGATTCGTTGGATGAGAGAAAAATGCACCAGTTCTACAAATGCTAAATTTAATTCAGCATTTTACTGAACAAAATCCAAATACCCAGGCTGCACCCTGTTCAGTGAGACGTCCAGTTATTCGGTGTTCCCATGACGTAAAAGCAGATTGTGTTGTATCACGATAACAATGAGTTATTGTTATATTGCCCGCCTGTAATCGCAGTACTGAAGAAGTATTGTAAGTATTTGTTACATTGTGCATTTTTACAGTATTTCGTGATTTATCAAATCAGACGATTTCTCTAACGATTTAGTTTATTTATTCATTTTTTTTTATGAACTCAGATGTCTTTCCTTCATGCTGTATCTTTCTTTTTTTCTTACTTGCTGAACTTGCTGCAGGAAAATCGGGTAAGACTGACCTAATAAAGTGAATGTGCATGCCCTCCTTGTTCTGGAATAACAGTGTTTATTTGAGCTAGTTTATCTCCACTGGCCTCACTGGAGGTTGCAGTAGAAAGCTGGATTTGAAAAACTGCGGTATAACATAATAAGACGGCATGCATTCTGAAAACTCTTTAATAAAATTTTGTTTTGCTGAATTTAAAAGTGGCAGGCCGAGAACGTTTATTGCTATCCCAGTCATTTAAGAACTACACTACATGGGCAAAATAAGTATGTGATACACTGCTGATTTTGCAAGTACGACTGCACCGTATTGAAGGGAAGATAGATGGGGTCATGTATCGCCAGTGTTTGGCCAACAACCTCCTTCCCTCAGTAAGAGCATTGAAGATGGGTCGTGGTCGGGTCTTCCAGCATGACAATGACCCGAAACACACAGCCAGGGCAACTAAGGAGTGGCTCCGTAAGAAGCATTTCAAGGGCCTGGAGTGGCCGAGCCAGTCTCCAGACCTGAACCCAATAGAAGGTCTTTGGAGGCTGAAACTCAGTGTTGCCCAGCGACAGCCCCGAAACCTGGAAGCTCTGGAGAAGATCATTATGGAGGAGTGGGCCAAAATCCCTGCTGCAGTGTGTGCTAACTTGGTCAAGAACTACAGGAAACGTCTGACCTCTGTAATCGCAAACAAAGGTTTCTGTACCAAATATTAAGTTCTGTTTTTCTGCAAATACTTAATTCATGCAATAAAATACAAATTAATTCATAAAGAAATCATACAATGTGAGATTCTGGATTTTTTTAGATTCTGTCTCTCACAGTTGAAGTGTACCTACGATAAAAGTCACAGACCTCTCCACTCTTTGTAGGTGGGACAACTTGCAAAATCGGCAGTGTATCAAATCCTTATTTTCCCCACTGTACATACCAACCATAAAGATTGTTAATTGGCATAAACTAGCTAAACAATGTGTGTAGGTTCTTAGGAATAGTGCATCATGACTAAAGCTTGTATCTCGGTATGTGCCTGCTCATTCCAAACGACTCTGAGTGCATGTTATTGAAGGCACGTTTCTTCTGTTCTGTACAGGATTCCTTTCAGGACCATCGTGGTGAGTCTGCTGTCCCACCAAGTGCTGCTGCAGAACCTCTACGACATCCTGCTGGAGGAGTTCGTGAAGGGCTCCGGGAGCGCCGAGGCCCAGGATCGGGTCACCCCCGTCTCGGAGCCCAAACCCGCCGGCTTCCTGCGTTACATATCCATGCAGAACCTGGCCATCATCTTTGACCTGCTGCTGGACTCGTACCGCACAGCGCGAGACTTCGACACGCGGCCCGGCCTCAAGTATCTCCTTATGAAGGTGTCAGGGGTGTGCGGGGCTGCGAACCTCTACCGCCAATCCGCCATGAGCTTCAACATTTACTTCCAGGTGCTTTTGCAGGTTTGATGTGTATGTTTCTGCGTTCGGGGCCTCGGCTCAAATCTTCTTCATGCGTTAGTCTTCCGGTTTAGCAAATGCTTGGTGGGTTAGGAGCTCAGAAATTCATCCAAAAATAATAACAAATATTAATAATTATAAATCAATAAAATTTTAGGGCTGCCCTCTAGAAGTCAACGAGTTGAATCGTCAGTCGGAGACCCTTTAAGTCGACTGACAACAGTTTTTTTTTTTTTTTTTTTTGTGGTAAAACAGACAAAAGCT
>CM067478.1:2406539-2417663 GCA_034552555.1 Semaprochilodus insignis
AAAATAAATGAGGTTTTTGCCTTCTGTAAAGTTGCCATTTTGGCGATACTTGTTTTTCTCAGGACAGTGTCGATATCCTCACTATCCGGGATACACCTACAGTTTATTCACAAACCAATACGTAATGTTGATGATGGTAAAATAATGGAAAAATAGGAAAATAATCAATTTTGAGGACTATTTTTATTTTTATTTTGTCTAAGAACACCCTGCATGAACCTCTCCCCCATTTAAAATATGTTTAAAGTCAAATTCTTTTATTGTAAAGGCTGTATATTAATAACCATTCTATGTACTAACTTCTTGTGACAAACCTTTTACAGGCGGACGTCTGGTTCCATTCACCACCATTCCTGTGACCGATTTCACAACTTATAATATATAATAACTTTCTCTAGAACGTAGCATTTCACACCAAACCACCTGGAATGACTTAATTTAAATCTCAGCCATTTAATGATGCAGGTAAACCTGGTGAGTGGAATTCCCCTTTAAGTTACCTGTATACGCTAACTTAAACAAAACTGCCCCTTTAAACACACAGCAACACGTTGTAGCACTTAGGCGGAGCATCTACTCGTCATGGTCGTCCTCCTAAACAAGGTGGGGGGTGGTTTGGAGGGGGAGTGGGGGGCTTCTGGAGCTTCAAGGATGAATTCATCTGCAGATGGAACTACATGGTAGTTCAGCAGCAGGAGAGAGAGAAAGAGAGAGAGAGAGAGAGAGAGAGAGAGAGAGAGGAGCTGAGGCATCACATTCGCACACGAGTAGAAGCGCCTCTCGCAAGGAACTACTTCACTACAGAAGCAAGAGGGTTCTTCAGAGAAGACGCGATGGAGAACCTCCCGGAATTTTCAGCACATGGTGAGCTTTCCCTTCAGCATTTGGATGATTAGTCTGGAAGGAGTTTGTGAGACATGAAAACTTCCTTTACCTCGGAATTCTTCGTTCCACCTTAAATGAGGGAACGAAGAATTCCGCTTCTTCAGCCACATCCTCGTAGCAGCGCTTCTTTAACAGAGTGTGCATCTCAGACTGTAGTCCATCTGTTTCTCTGTATACTTTATTACCCTGTTCTTCAGTGGTCAGGACCCCCACAGGACCACCACAGAGCAGGGATTATGTGGGTGGTGGATCTTTCTCAGCACTGCAGTGACACTGACGTGGTGGTGGTGTGGTAGTGTGTGTTGTGCTGGTGTGAGTGGATCAGACACAGCAGTGCTGCAGCTGGAGTGTTTAAACACTGTGTCCACTCACTGTCCACTCTATTAGACACTGCTACCTTGCTGGTCCACCTTGTAGATGTACAGTCAGAGACGATAGCACATCTGCTGCTGCACAGTGCAGTGTTGGTCATCCTCTAATGCTTCATCAGTGGTCACAGGACGCTGCCCACAGGACGCTGCCCACAGGGCTCTGTTGGCTGGATAGTTGTGGTTGGTGGATGATTCTCAGTCCAGCAGTGACACTGAGGTGTCTGATCCAATCACACCAGCACAACACACACTAACACACCACCACCACGTCAGTGTTACTGCAGTGCTGAGAATGATCCACCACCTACATAATACCTGCTCTGTGGTGGTCTTGTGAGGCTCCTGACCATTGAATAACAGGGTAATACAGTATACAGAGAAACAGATGGACTACAGTCTGGAACTGTAGAACTACAGAGTGTCCTATATGGTCAGTGGAGCTGATAACATGGACAGTGAGTGTAGATACAAGGAGAGAAAGAGAGAGAGGGAGCGTATAAAGAGATTGCTAGCCTAATACGGAGTGGCTACTATTGTTCTCTTGGCTGTGAAAAGTCTGAAATAGTTTTTGCATGACCAGATAAACCAATAAATCGTGATCAAACTTGTGTACTGCAGCTGCATCCACTCCACCAAGCTTCTACTGGCTTTAGAGGCTCATTTCTGAACTGTGGTGGTGTATATTGTCTTGTAATTCCATTCGTTTCATTCTTTTACCTTATATGTCGGTTCCACATGCCGACTGCCTTTTACATACGGTGACTGGAGCAATAGATATGAAGTAGAAGTGCTTAATACATTTCCGTGCATTGGTTCAGTTTAATTAAATTCAATTCAATTCAATTAATTGTCATTAACAATGTGCAAGCATACATGCAAACGAAACAAGGGTTGCGGCTCCACTAAAGAGAAAGAAACAATCAGATAGAAGACGATAGGAAAGGGAGAAGGATTAAAACGTGCAATGCAATTTTGCGTTATATAGACCTGACTGTCATGTCACATGCCTATAGGGAACAATGATTTTATTGGCAACAATGACCTTATAGATAATGAGGTAGTGCATATGTCAGACATAGTTGTGCAAAACGAGTTGAGCACTGTAGGCGATGCTACAGAGTGTCTCAGAGTGCAATTAAAGGAAAGACTGCTTTCCTTCTCATGTAAAGGTGGAAATTAGAGCTGGGTGATATGCTAAGAATGGTGTATCACGATACTTCAGGGTACTTTTCACGATACATGATATGCATAACCATATTTCGTTTTTCTGAGATTTAGTAAGTGGCCATAGACACCATAGAACCTGTAGTACAACTACTATAATGATAAAAACAACCAACAACAACGATTTTTATTCAGTGCTGTCTATACTGGCCTTCACTAAATCCAATTACACCGGCCTAATTAAGCTCACTTTCTGATGAAACTGTATGGAGTGACAAACCAGACACTGGTTTTAATAGCAAATTGTACATGAGAAGGTATAAAGTTACCGCTAATTAGGTCTGCAAGATACTGGAAAAGAACTGACATTGCTTTTTTTCCCCTATAATATACACTCATCATCAAAGGAATATCTGCACCCAGAAGGAGGTGTGGGATTGCACTGGCTGTACTAAGGTTAGTACATAATACATACTGTGTAGTGATGGGAAACAGTATTCAGGTGATGATGAGCGGGAAGGTAGTTCGTGATTGGTTGGTGGCTGACAAGTGGTGGTGACGTCCTGAGGGAGGGAAAGTGTAGTTTGTGGATTTGACGGAGGTAGGAGGAGAACCTAGAAGCTAGCAGAAACATGTAGTCGGTTCTTTAAGGACTGACGATATCCACGATAAGCTCAGACAAGACCAGTGTGACATCATTTATGAGAATGTCAAGTGTATGTATAACGTAGTGTGCAAATGTCAGAGACCACCCTTCATTTATTTAACTTCCAGATAAAATATATTCATTTTTAAGCATCAGGGAAAAAAGCAGAAAGTCGCATAGAAGCCTCAAGAACTTTGTATATTATTGTGGTGTCGGTGTAGAAGAAGATGCGGAGGCTGCCATATTTCTGCTCTGGATAATGCTCTTTTATTAAACATGGCAGAAAGACACTTGCACATTCAGGAAAGCAGGCATATCACATCTGGCGATACATTTTCTACCTATGGTCGATACACTAATCCCCACTACCTCACACCAGCCCAGCAGAGTGCCACTTTGCATACCACACCCCTAAAGACCTTCTGTACGCTGTCTCTTTTGCTGTTGCCACTATAACACTTCTGACACCAACGTGGCCTCAGCCTTTAATTACCCATCGTTTCCAGCTTCCTTTCTTTTCAGGAGGCTCACTTTTCAGCCGTTTTCAGCAACCGCACCTCCAAAGTTCAGTCTTAGAAGTTGGTTTAGCATATTCTGCTTCTTCTTCTCACCATCCAAATAACCCCAAACACATTCAGTGGTCTTAAGGTTCTGGACTCCGGGGTGGTCAGTCCATTATTCAGAGAACACCAGCAGCTTTTTTGTTTGATGTGCCCATCTCCTTTTCTCCATGAGGAGCTTCTAGAACAGCTACACCTCCTTTCAGACCTCCGTAGCGTTGAGGTGTCTTCTCACAGTGGAAGAAGGATGGACAGAAGCACCTGTGGATGTTCTCAGATCTGAAGCAAGAGTGGAGCTTGATGTTCTCCTCTCTTATCTCCTGAACTGAAAGGTCTTCTGGGAAGGCTGTTCCACTAGATGCTGGAACATTGCAATGGGGATTTGACTGCATTCAGCCCCAGGAACATTTGTGAACTCACGTACTGGATATCTCCAGCTCATTCTAAAGAATGTAGTTCCACTGCTCCAAAGCCCAAAGATGGGGGTCTTATACACCTCTAGCCCGTGTCTGGCATTGATGACCATGGTGACCATAGTCACTGTTTTTCGGTGGAGATGATACAAGCTGCGTGTGCACGGCTTAACGCCGTGTCAGCAGGACATAATAATGAATCTTGTCATGCACTTTCCTGTCTCATGGGTCGCGTGGGAGAGGCAATAGACACTTTCGCAAAGCAGGTTCAGAGAAACCTGGTTCCAGAGACCTAATGAGCAGCAGAAGACAAAAAAACTGCCTGAGCCCGAGAAGGAACCAAGACTTCAAATGCTCATCCGCATGTCTTATCAGCACCAGATAATGAGGTCTTAGCCAGAATGTTGACACGTGTGAGAGCCTGTGAACTCCACTTCCCAGAACCCCTCGGATTACCGCGTGACCTCTCGCTCACAGCCGGCCGCCAATCGCAGAGCAGCCTCGCCAGAGTACTGATTATTTCCACCTGGTGCTAGCTCTTTATAAGCTGTTCTGTTTAGCAACTCCTAGCGAAGTAACGTTTCTGGTTTTTCAGTACTTACCAAGCCTTATTATCTCTGTTTGCTGTTTTGGTTTTCGGATCCCTTGCTCTTTTTTTTTGACTACGTTTCTGGTTTTGCTCTACGTTTGTACTGTTTGCCGGTTCCTGACTTCCTGCCTGTTTTTGACTCCGCTCTCGTTTGTGCCCTTTGCTAATAAAACTTTTAAGCCTCTCCGCGAACGTCCTGATTTGCCCAACCCTGACAACACGAAGCATCTGTAAGGCTTTGGGAGTCTGTTTTTCTAGCTAAGAACAGATGTTCTTTTACATTGTATGAAATTGTCATCATGAACAGAGCAACAGACTGGAATACATCTCCTTCCATTCATTTCCATTAAACTTTTCTTGCCTTCTCTTATAAAGTTATTTTGGAGATAAAAATAACCCGGTCAAACGAATAGAGTTTCAGCATGCACTCAAACACTGAGGCTGGAGGCTATTTGAATTCTGAACACTGAAGGTTTTTACACAGCAGGGAGGCTTTTATGGAGAAAGCTATTCCCACCACTGTAATTTTCACATTTCCCAATTCCGATAGAGGATTTCTGAACTCTGTGATGGAAGTAGGCTGTAATAATTCATGATCAGATATTGTGAAGCCTGACCAATTTGAGATTTAAAGGCCAATAGGACTTTGCAGTCGTTTTAACTGGCAGCTGATGTAGTTTTAATAAAGTATGGCTTATGTCTTAAGTCTTTCTGGTTGTGGTTCCAGTGTCTGCTGCACTCTGGAATAAGTGGATCTTGTGTACGCACCTAGTGGAACGTTCAAATACCAGGGCTTTATAGTGGTTGATGGTACAAAGTTAATGGTTATCAGGACATACACTCAGGTCCATAAGTAGTTGGATACCGACAAAAGGTTTGTAATGTTGCCTCTGTACAACACCACAGTGGATTGCATAGTGACTGCCTGTTTTCACAGGCTCAAAAGTAATTGGACAGTGGACTGATAAGTGTCATGGCCAGGTGTGGCCTGTTCCCTCGTTGTTTCATGACCAGGAAAGGTAATACCTCCACCAGCGCCAATAACAGCTGTGATTGGATTTGTATGAACATTGAATGTAGTGATGCAAGACTCCAGGTTTTCTGGAAACAGCTCCAACTCTCATCTCGACTCCTCAACTCCACTTTATTTTAACCAAGACAACCAGAAATTAAACCATCTTACATATAGTTTAACCACTTTTAAGTACTTAAAATTCATCTTATTCTGCCCCCAGAAAGAAGTGTGGGATTGCAGTGCTATTGGGAAGGAAGATAAAGGTTACCAGGATCAATAAATGATGATAAATTTATGGGCAATATTTATTGAGCTACACATACAGAGGTAGTGTCTCTCAGTATGGTGTCGGACCGCCGCGTTTGCTAACGCAATATGCCAGACATCTCGGTATGGAGCTGTAGAGGTTCCTAATGGTGTCTTGTGATAATCCATCCCTTGCAGCTTGAATATCCTCACACAGTTCCTGCAGATGGTGCGGTAGGGGTGGAGGTGGAGTGACACCAGGCCTTCTGGACATGTGATGCGAACCGTTCATCTTGGTGCTGACCACGGTGCCTCCACACACGGATTCGTTGGTCGTCTCCACCAAGACAAAATCAAGACTCGTCACTGAAGATGACCCGCTGTCATTCCGAGTCAGTCTCCATAATCTCCATTGCAGTCTTTGGTGACGTTGACATGGTGTTAAGGACAGTCGTCGTAACGGTCTGTGTCCTGCGTGGTGCAGCCGTCTGCCAATGGTGCTGGCACTAAGAGGATGACTCATGGAGTCACATTACATGCGCGGCCGAGCAAGGTTTTTGTTACACAAGCTGAAAGTAGCCGATGAATCTGGGAGATAAATCTGCCAACCTAAGCAGCTGATGTATTCACATAGTACAGCAGTGAGTTGAAGAACATGTATCCTGACATGTCTGCTGCTAAGACGACTCATAAGGAGTCAAAGTTCTTGGCCAACCTTGCTTTAGATCAGAGAGCTGCTTCCAGTACATATAAGATTGTCTAGTTTTATATATACTAGACTGTTTTCTTGTTTTTCCATTGAACTTAAGAAACAGATGCAGTGTCAGTGGATTGGAACCTATGTGATGTCTCAAGGCTGCTAGCAGATGGTGAGCTTAGACGGTTTTGTCTGCTGACTGGCTTCGGTTCGGCTTCATCAGTGACCACAGTAATAAAAAAGTGTGAGGTAGATAACAGAAGCACACTCCTACAAGAACCGTCTCCACTGAAAAGGTCAAATTTGCCCTCAAAAGCAAACCGATGTTTAATTTTCCGAGCACCACACTGATGGACAGGAGTTTAATGACCACTACCTGCGGAAGACTTTGTCGCCATGCTGTATGGGATAGGGGTATTTGCCATGGAATTTCTGTCCCTGCCGCACCCTGTACTGGCTACAGCCTGGCTCTGATGTCATCTGAACACCTTCCTATTCTCTTAATTCTAAGCAATTACACTTCTTGGCTAACTAGCCCCACAGTTTTTAAGAAATCGTCGCCGTTCCAACCGTTCCAGCTATGGAATGATTGGGAATGGTGCGCTTGTATACAGCTTTTTAGTTTTTTGTTTAGTTTTTAGTTTTTTGAAAAGTGCATGCCAGTCTACTGTACTGCTGCTCGACCGACAGACATCGCTTCACATACGCTATCTCAGAGCAGACCCCCAAGCATGAATGCCCTCATCTGTCTTTTTCCCCTATTACTTGTTTCTCCCTTAGAGCCCCATTCATAAGCAGTTTAGATATGAATGAATGAATGAATGAATGAATGAATGATTGAAGGAATAAACTCCTCCCAGTATTTTGAACTCTGAGATGGAAACTCCTGCAAATGCATATTGTTGCTGTCCAATGAAAACCATGTATCTCCGTTTTTGTCGATTTGAACATTCTAGAGGAGGTTGGCATATCACTTCAATCACATAACGTCCTCATGTATGTAAATGTACAGAAGGCCAGACTCCTGCCCAGTTTCGGAATAAAATTCTTTGGAACCAAGATTAACTTATACCGGAATGATGGGAAGAGAAGAGCGTGGAAAGGGAAAAGAAGGGCTCATAGTCTAAAGCATATAACATCAATAATGGTGGAGGTAGTGTTATGGCATGGGTATGTAAAGCTGGCAGTGTATATAGGTATATATTTTTTTTACAGAGCTAACTGTTTACACTTTGTGAAAATTTGATGGTGAATGGACCAACAGAAATGACTGCTTGGTAAAAAGTCCGGTTCCATTGACTTCCATTAAAATGTTAGTAGGAGTTTTTTTCCCTCTCCTGTAAAGTTGCCATTTTGAATATACTTGTTTTTCTTTGGACTGCGACGATATGTAATGAGGTAAATGCAGTGACCTTCTATGGGCACTACAGCACCATTGTGCCTATTTAGTAAAACACAAAAGCCTTTTGTAGTGGTGAAATAGAGAGCTAGGTCGTGGATCTGCTCCGTGGTGTATATAAACCAAAGGAAGAAATAAGCACACATGCATTAAGGAGTAAAGACGAAACACCACGGCATCAGGCTGGAGACCTGAGACCAGAGTGCTCTTTTGGAGGAGACCGAACAAAAGTGGCTAATGGACGAGTTCAGTTCTGAGGAAAAGGTCGACAAATGTAGACAGCTAGCAGGGAGTTAAAGCTGATCCATAGTACAACACCAGAACATACAGATCAGAGTAGAGGACCACTGGAGGCTATGGAGAGGAAAACTTCAGGTCAGAATTGAATACAATCCACCTCAAAATGTATTGAATTCACAGCTATGGTGCCTTCCTTCAGGGCCAGAGTTGGACTGAGAGTTACAGCCCACCCCAAACTCTACAGACGCACACCCTGCTAATGTCCTGCAGTGTCAATGCATCAATCTGTAGGCTCACAGCAGGCGTGAGCTCCACTGACCATATAGGAGAACTTTCTTAGTTCTACAATTACAGACTGTAGTCCATCTGATTTGGTGTATACCCCCACAGGACCACCACAGACCACTCTACCACCACTCCTTTACTTCAGCTTTTTCCGTTCCACCTTAAATGGTGCAGCAGTTCCATTATAGCGCCACATGGAAAATTCATGGAAATTTCTTCAGCTTCAGTTACGTAGCAATAACATTATGTAGGACACTGCCCACAGGACGCTGCCCACAGGACGCTGTTGGCTGGATAGTTTTGGTTGGTGGACGCTTCTCAGTCCAGCAGTGACAATACTCCACCACCCACATAATACCTGGTGGTCCTGTGGGGGTCCTGACCATTGAAGAACAGGGTAATACAGTATACAGAGAAACAGATGGACTACAGTCTGGAACTGTAGAACTAGAGAGTGCTCCTATATGGTCAGTGGAGCTGATAACATGGCCAATGAGTGTAGATATGAGGAGCTGTACCTAATAAAGTGGCCGGTGGGTGTATATGGTCTATTTATGCCTTACCTGTAATGACTCTGAAGTAATAGTAGGTGTTTCCTTTGACATTTTCAAAAACAAGAAAATTAAAAAAGATTTTTAAAAAATCATAGAACATCGACATGACATTTTTTACCATTGTAAAACAGCACACTTTAAAAAATAGACATACTTTTAAACACGTCCAGATGCGTCTTTTAACTTAACTGGAAATGAAGGCCTGAAGCAAAGGCAATAAACTCTGCAGAACTGCCTGTTTTGTCAGCCAGAAGTAAATTGGATAACGTTGTGGCCCATGTTAACTTGGAATTAATGTTCCACCTTAAGTAGTGCTACAGTTGTACTTCCAGGTGTCTAAGCACCTGCTGCAATGTTTAAGGTGGAACAAGAAATGACGCTAACTTCAGCTAACTACAGATATGCCCTTAAATGTATTCTATTCTAGTATTCTAGTATTCTAGTTGGAGGGTTCATTCATGAGCTCAAAGCAACCACTCAAACCACTACCGGCACGCCTAGAAACACTCTCCTGATTGCTTTCCACTGTGCAGTACTTGAATCAGTGTAATGGATCTTTTACATTACAATGCTCATTATTTGCCAGATGTTACTGTTTAAGTGCAGTCTCACGTGTGCAATGAGTTTCACCGTTTTGGTTGTATTATATTGAGGCGAATGCATTTGCGACTACAAGAAAAAGAGGTCAAGCGACATGAAAACACATGCAGCAGAGGTTTTGTTTTTCATTTTGCCACATTTTTCCACATGTCACCCTTGGAAAAGTAATGTCATGTGCTCATTGCACTTCACTGTTATCAATGCATTTCAATGAGGACAATCTGTTTAAAGTACTGCGCAGTGGAGAGCAATACACTTGTGCCTTCATTACATTGCAGGGTGGATCGTATTCGGTTCTGACACAAATTCAGTGTGCATTGTTTTTCAGTAAGAAGGTCAAGCGACCTTAAAATAATGCCATAGAAGGTTTTGTTTTCCATTTTGCCATGTATTTCTGCATGTCACTTTGGAAAAGTAATGTCTTGTGGACTGCATTCCATGTCTCTCCACTGTAAACTCCTCTCCATAGGGGGCTTCTATTACAGATCGGTCTCCATTAAGTGATTGATTATGCAAAGGACCAGCAGTCTTCCACAGAAACGCTTCGAAATGGATCTGTAGCTTCCCGCTGTTGCATCATAATGGGGTTGTAAATATTGATATCCAAAAATGAGTCACCTTGCATGTTTACAGTGGTAGTAACTAGGGCTGCCCTCTAGAAGTCGACGAGCCGAATCGTCAGTCAGAGACCCTTTAAGTCGACTGAGAACCTTCAAGTCGACTGACAACAGCTGGCGGTTCACCGTTGAAGGAAGCTAAAGCTGTGAAGCTGAGAAACACGGGTGGAACGATGTCTCAGAACAGACATTTTTGAAGGAGCTTTTGAAGAAGAGAATCCGAACAAATTAAAGCTAATTCTGCTCGTCATTTAGTCAGACATCCAACACTGCTTCAAACCAGTGAGTTGACTTTCGTTTTGGACATAATGGCTGTTTGCGGTGAAGGAAAAACGGACCGAAGACGTTTGTTTTATTATAATTCCATTATTTTAGACCTAAATTACAGATATTTTTATTTATTCGTTTACAGCTAACATTATTTTTATTTAAAGAGAAGTACAGTCACTTAATATGCCTGCCGATAAACGAGGAATAATTATTTTAGCGTGGATGATATAATAATTAAACGGTTCAGGTCTACCGTTCTCCTTTTCATCTAAAAATAATTTAAATATTGACTAATTTGGTTTTATTTAGCAGTTCATTATTTATGAGAGATGAAAGACGAAGGGTCATCCTACTGAAGAAGCTGTTAAAAGTGAAATTATAAAGACAGGCTAGAAGCGCTAACTTTTAGCATAAATACGTGCTCGCTGCCCGATGCTATATTCTGTAATTAAATCAGGCTCCAGATCGTTCATCATATATGTTCCTGTGACTCTGCTGACTTTCTAAATGAGGACATCAGATCTGAAACGTATGCAGATTGATTTACTGATTACTAGATAATGTATATGGAGA
>CM067478.1:2417757-2468551 GCA_034552555.1 Semaprochilodus insignis
GATGTTAATGATTGGCTAAAAGGAGTGACTGCATTTGGGTGTGCCAAAGACCATAGTGTGAAGGAAGTAGCTGAATCTGCAGGTGTATGGAAGCGTACGGTCATACGGGTCTACCAGCAGTGGCTACAGGGAATTCTCCTCCGAATTGTGCCAGGGAAGGCATCCACCAAATCTGACCCAACTGCACAATTCTCTGAAGCAAGAGTGTCTGAACATTGATGTGACCTACACCCAGAAACGTCCAAACCATGCCAAAGCCAATCACAGCTGTTGGTGTTTTTAGAAGCACTTCAGTCTGAGTCACGTTCATGAATCCATCATCCATCCAGAGCCCCTCAGGGCACCTTAAAACCGCCCCACCAGAATTCCAAGCACCCGAGGCTGTTATGTTTCACTGTAATCTATAATTTAGAAGGTTTCTGCCTTTTTATTAAGAAAAAAACCTTTGTGATTTGCTGGAACATGAATGTTAACATTTGCACAGCCAAATTATATTTAACCAGAAGGTCTTACTACTTTATTCAGCTACACCAGAATTCAGTATTTTCACCACTTCGCTAAGATGTGTTCTGAACTGTGCCTTAGGCAGCACATTGAACAGCGTGCCTCCCATTTGTTGTCGTCATGAATTAATAGGCTTTTTAATGATTGGGCTGTTTTTTAGCCATGGCTGTTTCACTCTCACCCAATACATGGCTTTGTCATAAATCTCATCAGGACTGTTGGGACTTTACAGCAGACATGATGTTCTACAAGTAAAAGGATAGAGTCATCTATCAGGGCTAATAGCAGAGATATAGTCATTTACTCGTGCCTACAAATTTACTTCATTTCATATTTATGCAGAGCCTGAGTGGGACTTGTTTACAGATCTGGGTTTAAACTCTGTAATTTTAGGAAATTAAGTTTTCCTTCCTGAATGCTGCTGTTAGCTAACTTTTCAGCTGGTCACCCAAAGGCTTCCAGGGTCCCATCCTTACTGGACATTTCAGTGAACAGGATAAGAGTCTATTTATAATTTTGTTTTGTGATTAATATTTTTATTAGCATTTTTATAAGCCCTTGGAACATCAGAACTATGTTCACAGAACCCAAGATATGCCTGTAAGGTTCTTCACAACAGGCACAGCACGGATTCAGTAGCTACAGTTAGATATCAATAGAAGGATATTAATAATTATACTATTGATGGTCAGTGGAACACATACAAGAGATGACATACATGTCGCTGTAAAACAGGGTAATGATGATGATAATAATGAAATTATAAATAAGTAATTAATTAATTAATAAGAAATGAATTTTGAATTTCTGAATGCTGCTGTTAGCGAACTTTTCAAGGGGACATATATATGCTTCCAGGGTCCCATCCTTACTGGACATTTCTGTGAACAAGAATAAGAGTCTATTTATTATTATTTTTGTGATCAATATTTTATATTAGCAAGTAACCGCTTGGAACATGTTCACAGAGCCCAATATATGTCTGTAAGGTTCTTCACAACAGGCAGAGCACAGATTCAGTAGATTCAGATTCAGTAGTTACAGTTAGATATCACTATAATTACACTATTGGTGGTCAGTGGTGCACATACAGGAAAGGACATGCATGTTACTGTAAAACAGGGTACTACTACTACTACTACTACTACTAATAATAATAATAATAATAATAATAATAATTTAATAAAAAAGTAATTAAATGAAAATTTACACTGATCAATGTCACTAAGCTCTCATTAACCTCAAGAGTTCCTTCTCGATGTGAGACCATAATTGTTCTCATGCCGGCTCCATTTATCCTGGCTGTAGTACACTCCAGAAGAGTAATATCCCGAAAATAGGTGAGCCAAGGAATACGAGCGGGAATGTAGGGATGAATGTTTTGAAAACCACATTTTCAATATTGTCTTTTTGGCTGCTGTGAGGCCGGCCAAAAAGATCCTTTTTTGATGAAGAGAGCTCAGTTCTAAAGAGTCATCAAGTAAAAGAAAAAGTCTGTGGGTTTTTACGTATGGATTATTGATAGACAGCATTTAGGTTTTAGTGGGGTTTTTTTTTAACTTCACTGTAGGGCTGCACAATATATCATTTTTGGCATTATCATCACGACGTGTGCATGCACAAAGTTAGGAAAAGTAAACTACTCGATCAAAACCAACCAATATTTTTGAACACAATATTTTAACATAATTACAGTAATGTTAAACAGTAGGTTTGTTATCCAGACAGCTGCCCTTACTAATGTGGAAAGTCAAAACTAATCTAAAGTGTGAAACTGGAAGTCTTGTAAGACCTCTTTGTGTCTGACTAGAGGTTAAATTCATGTTCTAGTTCTTATTAAAATTTTGTCTGTTCCACCTTAAATGGTGCAGTAGTTACATTCCTGGGCCCATTAACACAGATGTTCTAGAAAGTTCTTGGCATTCATTACTAGCTAACGGTAACAACTGAGGTAAAATTTTATGGTAGATGTGATGTTCAAGAACAGTGTTTGCGTTTAGCGCTCGCTAACACTAACAGCTGAGCTAACATGTTAACAAAAATGTGACGTTCAAGAAAGTTCTTGGCGTTTGGCATTAGCTAACGCTAACAGCTGAAGTAATAAGTAACAGAGTTGTAATGTAGAATGTTCATGGCATTTAGTAGTTGGTAATGCTAACAGCTGTGGTAATATATTAACAGAGATGTGATATTCTAGCACATTCCGTACTTAGAATTTAGCACTAGCTAACGCTAAGAACTGAGGTAATACATTAACAGGGATGTGATGTTCTAGAACATTCTTGGTGTTTAGCACTAGCTAACACTAACCACCAAGGTGATATATTAACAGAGACTTTCTAGAAAGTTCTTAGCGTTTAATACAAGCTAGCACTAACAGCTATTTAATCAAAATATCATGTTCGAGAAAGTTCTTGGCATTTAGCGCTAGCTAACACTAACAGCTGATGTAATATATTAACAGAGACGTAATGTTCCAAATAGTTCTTAGTTCTAGATAGCTGCAGGATCCCCAATAAAATTAACACTGTTAGTTTGTTAGTCGAATGTCTGTAAGATGATTAACAGGTGAATGTGGTGAGAGTAAAATGAGAGAATGTATTTTGGTGTTGGGACACGCCCTGTGGATGGAACGGACAATCAAACTGGCCGATCTGAACAGGGATGTGTAGACAGCAGGTGAAGGAAGCTGTGCTGCTTCATACTTAACCAAAGCTTGTCACACACATTTCATTAAGACCACAGAGAGACTGAGTTAGCTTCTAGACAAGAAATAGAATATGTCACCTTTAAAGGTCAGCATGTGTGACATTACCCCTATACTGACTTGTGCCTTTACATTTACAGGTGTGGAATGTCCCATGAAGGCTCCACCATCTCCTCCGGCCTGTGTTGTGGCCACTAAACTAGAAATAAAGTGACTGACCCAGGCAACAGAAGATTTGAGATCCAGAACGTCACTGCGTCACCCAGGAAACTTGTCTAGCAGAGGCAGTCATGGCAAACGTGACGCACTTGGCCGCAGTCTTCGTGGACCCACACGACCAAGTGCCCACAGAGGAGCATGATCCCTTCCAAGACCTCTATGATATGGACTATGGGGTCCCGGCAGAGGAGATGCCGGACACCACACAGGGGCTGGCGTATTTCGTGGCTACCATTGTTATCGGAGTCGTTCTCGTCTGCATCATGCTGGTGTGCGGCATCGGCAACTTCCTCTTCATAGCCACCCTGGCCCGTTACAAGAAGCTGCGCAACCTCACCAACATCCTGATCGCAAACCTGGCCATCTCGGACTTCATCGTGGCCGTGGTGTGCTGCCCTTTCCTGGTGGATTACTATGTGGTGAAACAGCTGTCCTGGGATCATGGCAAAGTGCTGTGCGCCTGCGTGAACTATCTTCGAACTGTGTCCTTATACGTGTCCACCAATGCCTTGTTGGCCATCGCTGTGGACAGGTAGGAGAAATCGAACATTAGCGTCTTGCTGCTAGAGGATGATTGTGTTGAGGCAGACGAGGCCTAAGGCGTGACTCACCCTAATGTACTTAGAATGAAAAACAGCTAACCACGTCTGACATTTCCCCTGGACATTTAACCCAGCGTTCATTGCTCGATGTCCTCCAAATGGACACCTAGCTGTGAATCCTGGAATGCTTGTTCTGTACGCAACAATGAAACTGAGAGATTCTGTTTACTCAATAAGTCATTGGCAGAAGACAGAAAGCAAGCAAGACTCTATCTATCTATTGTGGGAGTGCGAGCAAAGCGTAATGTCGAGCTGTGCCAGGTAAAAAGGCCAATTAGCCTCCGCTTGCCTGTGAAAGAATGAAAAATAAAAGCGCAGGATGAAAACCCAATTCAGCGAAGGGACATGGTGCTAAACAGTGGCATATGGCTATGTTGCAACAACATTTGGAATTGCTTTTCAGAGCAACAGGGGAATTGCTCCCCATTCTCCGAGATTGAATCTGCAAGGCACTTTCCAATTCAAAACAACAGACACAATGGCATCTGGTCCAAAAGATCAAAAGAAAGTTTATGAAGAAATAAAAGAAGAAGAGTTTAAAGTGCAGTTATGATACAAATCGCTGTAAAACCTCCTCCTTATATTAGGTCTGTTATTGCACACATGCCATTACACTGTGTTAAAGCAATTGGTACCAGGTGATGCTGACCAAGGTGTCTCTACTCCTCGTTACTCAATATGCAACGTCTCGGTATGGAGCTGTAGAGGTTCCTAATGGTGTCCTGTAATAATCCATCCCATGCAGCTTGAATATTCTCACACAGGTCCTGCAGATGGTGTGGTAGGGGTGGAGGTGGAGTAACACCAGGCCTCTTAGACGGTTGACGCATTACAGCAAACCGTTCATCTTGGTGCTGACCACGGAGCCTCCACACACAGATTTGTTGGTCGTCTCCACCAAGACAAAAGCGTGACTCGTCGCTGAAGATGACCCGCGGCCATTCTGAGTCACTCCATGACAGTCTGGCACGACACCATTGCAGTCTTTGGCGACGTTGACGTGGTGTTAAGGACAGTCGTCATAATAGTCCGAGTGTGAAACTTGAATCATTTGCGTGTCTCACAATGTCAAACCTACCCAACAAGTTTCATAGCCTCCAGCCTGGATACTTGATGAGATACGGTTGGGCATGGAGGCATACAGGTTCCATATAGCACACTGCAGCACATTAGATGTTGCAGCTAGGCCTATAGATCCCGCATGCTCGTAGGTTGCCAAAGCTGGCGTTTCAGCTGCTCCCATAAATGCTCGATTAGCAATAAATCTGGTGGCCAGGCAGGCCAAGAGAGTGCTGCAATCTGGCAGAGACATTCATGGGAAACCCTTGCCGTGTGTGGGTGAGCATTATCCTGCTGGAAAATGCCAGTTGAAAGCCCTGCCATGAGAGGCGACACGTGTGGCTGGAGGATGTCCTGCACATATCACTGAGCTGTTAGTGTCCGTCATATTCCTATTAGGGGTGACAGACTGTAAAACGATAATGGCTCCCCGGGTCATCACACCAGCAGCAGTTGAGGCAGTGTGTCACAAAGGCAGAATTGAAGCGCTCACCACGAGGCCTTCATACTGAAACCTGACTGTTGTTGGATCCCAGTCCATAGCAGCCCAGGTTGCTCGTTCATGACGCCATTGCAAACGGAGGCAACAGCTGTCAATGGCAGGACACGTAACAAGTGACACCAAATTTCTTTCCACTATGTGTCTGGAAATGGTCCAGGCAGAGAAAGGGGTGTGTAAGAAAGGTGCCACCTGTGCCTGGATGGTGGACCAGGAAACTGTGGGAGCTGCTCGTGCTTGTCGGTGGTCCGGAGCCTTTTAGCTTAGTGTAAATCTGCCATTTGGAACCAAAAAAACATTAACGGAACCAATTAACGAACGGTGCGTGAACCCATTTTACTAAATAATTGTTTAAAAGGAATTTAGGTGATTATTGACTTATGCTAACCATACACTAGAAGACTTTGAAAAGACATTTAATAGACTAAAGTCTGACACCCTCTCACATCAAAAGACAAGTCACAGACTTTTAGTCACAGGCTATGATTTTGCAAAGACTGGGAATCTTGCAGAGTCACTATTTACAAGACTGCAACTAGATTTTGAGCTTATTTCCCATCATGTTCGCTGGTAGGCTAAATGTAAACACTGTAGCCCCGTTCGGCAGTGTTTTAGCTAGCTAGCTAGTTAGCTTTAGCATAGCATAACTACCCTGAAAATAGCTTTAAAACGTGCGTGATTTAGAATCGGACTGTTCACTGCGCATTTCTGCGCATTAATGAACTGTTGAATGTGTTTACGTTTGTGACGTCTCGGGCCCATGACTCGGGCTCGCGTTAGCCCCATGGATTTCGAGGGCTTCAGCAATTTCTGTCCACCTTTTTTCCTTTTCCACTCTGTCGTGGTAGAAATGGGAAGATACGTCAAAGAGGCACTCTTGTTCACTCCACAGCTCCACCAGCTTCTCCTCCTTTTGAACAGTCCAGGAGAACCGCGGTTTCCGAGTCCTCGATGTACTCCCCTCCATGTTGAATCTCCACCAGACATTCCTGTACTTGGCTCGCGGCTTCCCGTTTGGAGCTGTAAAGAGCTCTCCTATTGGTTGTCGACAATGTTCACGTCACTATTTGCGTGAGCCGAGACCTACGACTTACGATCATATTAAACACGGTTGATTTTATCGGAACGCCAGGACGAGAAACAGACTGACTTAAAACTGCAATCCTGACCACCTTACACTGAACGATCCAGATGACGCGAGCGCGACGCAACTCTAGCAAGACTCTCTGATTTTGTTCCGACTTTGGAAATTTGTCTGCGACAGTAAAATCGCTTGAAAATCATTTGGTGTAAGGTCAGCATTACGTGAACATTGTTGGTTAGCACCCTTAGTCAAGCCAAGTCAAGTCAAGTAGTTTTATTGTCAATACTTCAATATGTACAAGACATACAGAGGATTGAAACTGCATTACTTTCCAACCCAAGGTGCAGCACATAAACATTTAACAATAAATAGATTACAACTAAAACAAGAACAAGAGTATATTGAATGTATTAAACACTGAACATAAAATAGATGAACGCAAGACATACGATAAAATAAAATAAAATAAAATAAAATAAGGGCCCTGAGATAATGAGACATAATGAGACAGTAAGACACTGAAGACAATGAGGATGATAAAGTGACATGTGCAGTAGCAGAATTACGATGTAGGATTAAAGTGGCTATGACAGTGCCAGTATAAACAGTACTAGCTTAGCAGTTCCAGATCTTCTCGGTTTGGATGCCAAATAATGCTGAAATATTCATGTATATTCGTTTTCTTGCCAAACTATCACTTAAAAAAAGATGTTGGTATTGACAGAAGCTTGAGGTAATAGACACTGAAAAAACAATAGTGCTCCGTCCCTTTAAACACACTGAATTGGGCTCTGTTAGCTTTTGCGCCATGCCATCACATTATGCAGGCACTGCAGTCATCACACTCAAGAAAAGGTCAGGTTTTCAGTCACAGAGGGTCTCGTGGTTCTGAGCCCTATTGCGCTGGAAACGCTCAGCATGCCGACACCAATGTTGTCTCCCTAATCAAAACGGCCTTTGAAGTTCCCCTCTGCCTCTTAATCTGATTACTGTACGGGTACTGTATTATCCAGACTGGATAGAGTTTGTTTGAACTTCATCGCAGACCGTTCAACACTGATGAAAGTCATAGATCGCATATGGTCAGCCACAGCTTTAACCTGGGTTAAATTCAATTATGGACTCAATTTCAAGTTCAGTTCACTCCTGCAGTGCATGGCTAGACTGGAATCCACTGAAGTGCTTGGGTAGAGCTACAGCCCGTCAGTGTTGGCCAATTTTTAGCTCATGTGCATGGTCAGCAAATGGCTGATATTTCTCGATCTTAGCTGATTCTGAGAGCTGCTCATAACAGCCATACTTCATGAGTTAAGGATTGTTGCAGGCCTACACGAGAACCCTTGTTCACATGACCCTGTAAGTTGCTTGTTCGAACGCTAGATGGAAATACTGAGCTTTTGACCTTTGACGACTGGGCTAAACATGCAGGCCTCGTGCAGGCCTGACCCACCCAGTACAGTGAGTATCAGAAGACAGTAGAACTAGCAATAACCACTGATGCTGCGTCACATGCTTGTGGTAGACGGACGGTGTCAAACCGGTTATTCAGTTGTTTTCAGTGGAGCCACAATGAACCAGCATAAGCATCCTTCCTTTCTCCACCATAAATAAACACACTGATACTCTGACAAATCATCAGTCCTCTGATAGTCCTCGATTTCCACTGGCAATGCTGCCCCCATGCCAGCGTTTGCCATTGGCCAAATAGCACTATGAGTTGTTCTCAACGCAGCATAACAGTGCAGCCTCGCTCAGCGGTGCTAAAAGGCAATTGTTGAACAATATCAGTCCCAAAAACACCGATCACTCCATCTCTACAGATTGCTTTCAGTTCAGAAGTAGTTCCAGGTTGATTCTGATGTGTTTGGGATGATGTGTTCTTCTTCTGTTTCTTCACCATCTGTAGGATATTAGCTTTCAGTATTTGTTGATGTTTAGTAGAACCCTTTCTTCCCTCTATACCCATAACATTTCCTGTGCCACCAGAATCCAGACAACCCATGAAGCATAGCAGATCAACCATGCTTAACGGTTTGCAAGGAGTTCTTTTTAATTCCAAACTTTAATTGTTTGGAGCAAAAAGGAACATATAGATTCCGATGTGACGGTCATGGTGCCCATCGGAATCCTCGCGGCATACATCCTGTGCTGGACCCCGTACTACGGCGACACCATCCTGCGTGACTTCCACCCAACCCTCATCTCCAGGGAGAAGAACTTTTATTTGGGTGATTGTGGCCAAAGAGTTCGATGTTTTCCTCACCAGTCCACAGCACTTGATTCCAACATGCATACTTCAGATGTTGACTTATGAGCTAAGATCCCAGTTAAGGTTACCTTCTGATGACTTTCCCATGTAGATGATGTTTGTCCAGCAACACTGCGCAGAATGACTGGTGAACTAGTGTTATCGTGCCAGCCAAATCTTCCTGGAGACACGTGACAGTGATGTGGGGGTTTTGCTTTGCATACCTGACCTGTCTATAAGCAGTTGTATCAGAAATGCCTCCTAGATGTTCAGATCTTGGCTTTACATCAACAGTTCTCTTTAACTTCTATTTCGTAAAGAACATTTCTGACAAAAAACACATCCAAATACAAATGATATATTTTATATATAGTCTTCTCTTGCTTGTAACAGTTATTAATTTTTAATATCAGACCACCAGCCAGCTTAGATGAGCCTACAACTGCTGAAGTATCAAGGGTCACATACACTCTGGAATTGTCTACAACTGGCTAGTAAGTCAAATAAGCCTTGAGACCAAAAACAGACAGCAGTGCATTGATGAAAAGGATGCCTACAACCATATCTGCTGCTAAACTTGTGATGTTCTCACGTTCCCAGATACATGGCAATCGTTCACCCCTTACGACCCAGGATGAAACACCAGACGGCCTACTGCCTGATCACCGGAGTGTGGATTGTTCCGGTCCTCATATCCATACCTTCCGCCTACTTCACTTCTGCGACCAAGGTGCCTCACAGTGCCAATCGCAGCAAGACCTTCTGCGCCCAGATTTGGACGGTGGACCAACAGCTCTACTACCGATCCTACTTCCTCTTCATCTTTGCCGTGGAGTTCCTGGGCCCCGTGTTCACCATGGCCCTGTGCTACATGCGCATCTCCAGGGAACTGTGGTTCAAGAACGTGCCCGGCTTCCAGACGGAGCAGATCCGGAAGCGCTTGCGCTGCCGGAGGAAGACGGTCATGGTGCTCATCGGAATCCTCACGGCATACATCCTGTGCTGGGCCCCGTACTACGGCTACACCATCCTGCGCGACTTCCACCCAACCCTGATCTCCAGGGAGAAGAACTCGCTGGTGGCCTTCTACATCATCGAGTGCATCGCCATGAGCAACAGCATGATCAACACCTTCTGCTTCGTCAGCGTGAAGAACAACACGGTCAAGTACTTCAAGAGGATCGTGCTGCTCCGTTGGAAGTCCACCTACACCGCCCGGAAGACGGTGGAGGAGACAGAAGTGAGGACGCTGTCGATGCCTGTGACAGAGGAGATTGACTGCATACGACTGAGGTGATTCTGTTGCCACAGCTGAAGTTAAAGGCCTGGAGTCCTGATGCTCTTGGTGGAGACCGAGACTTGCTGACTCTGCATAGCACAGATATTAACCCCAACTGGGTCGCGATGACACTGTCCATGAACTGGAATGAGCCGAGTTGACTTTGTTGTTTTACTTGGACGTCTTTTTACTGGCACATGTTTTTTGTGAGGTCCTACTGAATGTAAAAAGGCAGCATTCGACAACATGTGCAGCTCCTCCTGCAATGCAGAGGATTAACATGACCCCCGAGATGTGAGGCAGAGGCACTGTTCATCTAGTGGTGATCTTGTGTATATTGTTATTGTTATATTGTATTTTGGTGATTATTCTTTGGTTTGGTTTTCAGTGAAAATGTTTTTAGTATGTTTATAATTCAACCCAAGTATTATGAGTATTTCTCTCTGTTGTTTTGGATGCTGTGTCCTGAGGTGCATGTGAGTGGAAATTAATTCTTATGGCACTATTATTAAAAATACATTTGGGACCATTTAACAAAGGTATTATTCAGGAACTTAGTATTGGTTTGAGAACATGACCAGTGGACCAGTGGATTTTAAGAAGTTCTCATCTTTTTTTTTTTAGTTATTCTGTGAATTATACGTGTATGGGATGTTCTTGTGCATGGAATTAAGCTAAATAAAGTTTCATTTGACTAAAATGAGTAGTTCATTTCGCTTGTTCTTATCAGTTGCTGACTATGATGAAAATACACTCATAGTTCCACCCAGAGGGAATCAACCGACAGGAATGACATAACTTGGTGGGTGGGTTTGACATCGTGAGACATGCGAATGAATCAAGTTTCACGATCAGCTGCGCATGTCACATGTAAGCAAGGACAGACCTTATCACTGTACCTGACTGACCCAACAGCTACGATTACACACATTCAGTGAGCAGTGATGCCTCCATGAGTCACCCTGTTAGTGCAGCACCATTGGCAGATGCAGGACTACATGTACGCAGTCCGCTATGGCTACTGTCCTTAACACCACATCAACGCTGCCAAAGACTGCAATGGTGTCGTGCCAGACTGTCATGGAGTGACTCAGAATGGCAGCAGGTCATCTTCAGTGGCGAGTCCCGCTTTTGTCTTGGTGAAGACGACCCACGAATCTGTGTGTTGAGGCTCCCTTCAATGCTCCTTCAGAAGCTCCGTCCCCCAAATTTGTGGACACACACTGATGACAGACACTGGGCTAGCAAAAATGTTTTTGCACAGCTTTGTGGCCATACAACCCTACGAAAACGCTGGATGGACAAATACCATTCTATAACGATAGAGGCAAAGCATGACACGTGATGACACTTATTGTAACTAACAGTCAGTAAACTGTCGCTACAGCAAAAATACAGGGGTTGGACAATGAAACTGAAACACCTGTCATTTTAGTGTGGGAGGTTTCATGGCTAAATTGGACCAGCCTGGTGGCCAATCTTCATTAATTGCACATTGCACCAGTAAGAGCAGAGTGTGAAGGTTCAATTAGCAGGTAAGAGCACAGTTTTACAGTTTTGCTCAAAATATTGCAATGCACACAACATTATGGGTGACATACCAGAGTTCAGAAGAGGACAAATTGTTGGTGCACGTCTTGCTGGCGCATCTGTGACCAAGACAGCAAGTCTTTGTGATGTATCAAGAGCCACGGAATCCAGGGTAATGTCAGCATACCACCAAGAAGGACGTTTTCCTCCACCAGCATCACGTAGTGACCTGGCCACTATCCTGCAAGAAGAATGGCTTAAAATCCCTCTGACCACTGTGCAGGACTTGTATATGTCATTCCCAAGACGAACTGACGCTGTATTGGCCGCAAAAGGAGGAGGAGGCCCTACACCATACTAATAAATGATTGTGGTCTAAAACCAGGTGTTTCAGTTTCATTGTCCAACCCCTGTAAGTCAATGTTCCCCAGCAGAGCAACTTCATCATCCCTTTACGCACCCTGCAATCCTTTATACAGCTGACGTCGGTTTCTTTTTCACCAACTTCTTCGTAATCTTTCCGTTTCCACCTTAAATGGTGCAGCAGTTCCATGCTGGTGTCTCAGTCTATCTGTCCAGTTTCTTGTTCAGCCTTTCTAGTAACACCTTAAACTGTGCAGCAGTTACGTTCAAGGACCTCAGGTGCCAGAATGTAACCTCTGCACCATTGAAGGTGGAACAGGAAAATCGGAAGCCAGCTTCAGCTTTGTCAACCCTTGGAGATCTGAGAATTTCTTTCTAAATCTTGGTTCTTCAGATCTTCTCCTCTTCGGCTGTTTCTCAGCCATCTCTGCTTCTTGATAATGCATGCAGTTCAAACACCCCCTTTACTGATTGGCTGGAAGAGTGTTGTGTAGCTCGACCCGAGCAACTTTATTTCCCATTTACAGAGCCAGGGCTGTGTACCATCACCAGCGTGCACACAGAATGGACAGCTAGCAGCCTGAGAGGGGAGATTCACTTGATATGACAAAGTGTATTGATAGAAATCATATACTGTGCCTTTCAGATCTCAGTTATAGAAATTGTCATGCCATGCATATGTGAGATTTACACACTATGGTAATACTTCATATCAGAGAAACAGGTCATGATTAGCGCATCTACAGATCGAGGTGGTAATGCACAATTGTGCAATTTCACTGGTTGTGGTGGGGACTGGATACGGGTCAGAGTTGCCATGTTTGTCGACTTCCACAGCAAGTCGGGGCTAGTTTGAAAATATAGAAATGATTTTTGCTTGACCTGGCAACCCTTCCCACCATAGAAAACATAAGGGATTACTATAATACTGTAATCAATTGAAGGTGAAGAGAATATGAAAGGCAGAACTGCCTCCTGCGCCTCCAGAACCTGATTAGCCAAGATAACTCAGTGACATATGAGCGCCAAAAATGCTGCTAACGCTACAGTGATGTGCATTAATGTCATGTCTGCGGTTATAAATGTGCTGGGAATACAATGCTGAGAAAGAACTATCAGGCCGACAGGCACCAATAAATTACCCGGCATCCCATAAGGTGAGCAGCACAGAGTAGCTCATTAGAGAGCTGAGCCAGAAACCGCAGAATAGGTCACTCTGACAAGGACTGACCCCCTTGCTGAATGGCCTCAGCAGAACTAATGACCACCCCCCCAGTTGTTGGTTGATCCCACCGATCCCATTCATTTTATTCCCACAGTATGTACAGTAGTTTACAGCCATGCTACAGATTGTTTGCTCACAGTTACACAGCTTGTTTTCACGGTTCAAGCTTCACCCTTACATTGGTTGCCAGTTAACCCATAAGAGCCCACGGTGGCGTATGTGTCACAAGCCCCTAAACAGCCTGGAGAGTTCCTTATACAGCTTTATCCTTCACTTAAACTCATGGAGTCCCCAAGTGACCTGTACTGAACACCCTGGATGCAGTCACATGACAGTTTGTGTATTTGTGAACATGTGACCTTGTTTACAGAACAATGATGTGACTGGTTACTGCATCAGACCAAACCAGCTCATTTTAAAAGCCTGAGTTTGGTATCTATAAGGCCTGTTATAAACACAGTTGACAGCTCTAATGCTTTGAGAACATGTTCTATATTACATAGAACCTACTCTGACCCCATATCTAGAACAAAATAATGAAATACTGAATAATGAAATAATGAAGTTATGAAATGGTTGCTGATGGCTTAGTCATAGAAGATGCCATGTGACCTCTTTAATAAGACCGATTTAATAATAACCCATCTCTCATCACTGTCCTTTAAGGGGAAAGGGTCCTGGGCTCTTATGGGTTAAAGCCTGCATTGAGTACAATATTCTTTTTCTAACATACACTCATCCTCAAAAGAACAGCTGCACCCAGAAGGAGGTGTGGGATTGCAGTGCTGTTGGGAAGGAAGATAAAGGTTACAAGGAACAATAAATGATGATACATTTAGACTGATATGGTCAATATTTATTGAGCTACACATACAGAAGTAGTGTCTCTCAGTATGGCGTCGGGCAGCCATGTTTGCTAACCCAACATGCCAGACATCTCGGCATGGAGCTGTAGAGGTTCCTAATGGTGTCCTGTGATAATCCATCTTATGCAGCTTCAATATCCTCACACAGTTCCTGCAGATGGTGCGGTAGGGGTGGAGGTGGAGCGACACCAGGCCTTCTGGGTGTGGGACTCGTGACCATAAACCGTTCATCTTGGTGCTGACCACGGTGCCTCCACACATGGATTCGTTGGTCGTCTCCACCAAGACAAAAGCGTGACTCGTCCCTGAAGATGACCTGCTGCCATTTTGAGTCACTCCATGACAATCTGGCACGACACCATTTGGTGACGTTGATGTGGTGTTAAGGGAAGTCGCCATAATGGTTTGCGTGCATGTAGTCATCTGCCAATGGTGCTGGCACTAACAGGATGACTCATGGAGGCATCACTGCTCAGTGAATGTAATCGTGGCTGTTGGGTCAGTCAGGTACAGTGTTAAGGCCCGTCCTTGCTTACGTCACATGCACAGCCGTATATTATCCTTGAATCATTCTCATGTCTCACCATGTCAAACCTACCCACCAAGTTTCATTCCTGTTGTTTGATTCCTTCTGGGTGCAGCTATTTATGCAACAACCTTTTTGGCAATGAGTGCATTATATAACATAAAGCTAGCTACAGTAAAGCCCTGAACGGCCTCACTCCTCAGTACCTGACAGAGCATATCTCAGTATTATGAGCCGACATCTCTGCAACGGCAATGGCTGAATTTTTCTAAGGAGCCAGTGAATAATCAAACAAACAAACAAACAAATACGCCAAACTTAAAATCACTGGCCCTATTGAAATTATTTGAACTATCCCCAAAATAAGGCTAGCTGGCACTGGAAAGCTTTGTGGCGCTGTCTTAGGATGCCACCTTTTCAATAAGTCAGGTTCTGTCACATTTCCTTCCTGCTAAAGCTGCCCTGGTTGGCTGTAAGTGCTGGTATTGTAAAGCTGAAATGAGTAACAGCAGCTGAGTCGTTTAAGCGGTAGACCACACAAGCTCACACAGCAGGACTGCTGAGTGCTGAAGCACCTAAAAATGACCTAGCCTCGGTGGCAGCAGTGACCCAAACTGACCCAAAAGGTTCCAAACTGTCTTTGGAAGCAACCTCAGCGCAAGAAATGTTGGGAGCTTCATGCATTGGGTTTCCAAACCAACCATCGCACTGCACAGTGGTGTGTGTTGGCTGGAGTGGTGTTAAGCACAGCGCTATCAATGGACGGCAGGAGAGCCCTACCTGCCTCGGTGTAAAGCTTGACGGAGGAGCAGTAAAGGGTTCTGGGTTCCTTTTTTCACAAGTTCCAGACATTCTACAAAGACATTCTAGAGAATCGCTTCCATGTTTGAAGACCAGTTTGTGGTAGCCTTTTGTGGTGCCTTTTCTGTTTCACTTTGGACAGATCAAGGTCCATAAAGATATGGTGGGTTGATGGAGATATTGCTGGGTTTGATGCATGGAAGAACTTGTACCTGTAACTTGTACCTCATCTAACCTCATTTCTGACCACAAGCACCAAGAACCAGCCCCAATAACACCATGTTACAGGTGTCTGCTGAGTGAATGGAGGGTTCTCAGCTAGCTCTTTTCCACCAACAAAGTGCCAGTTCTCGTGCCCATGCTGGTTCTGGTTCCCAGGCTCTACTGAACCCGATGAGAACAGGCGCCCTTTCCACCGAGCGATGACATATCTTGAGGTGGGCAGGTGGCACAACGTATAAAACCAACATGGTGGAACATGTTCTTCAAGTGCAAACTGTACTTCCTGCTTTGAGGGCATATCTCACCATCCAGAACCAACTCTTTCATCTGTGTGCAGCCCAGAGGGATCGTCATAGACAGCGATTATGCGCAAGGAGACTTGTGGTTGTGTTTCCTCTGTTCTATTATAAAGCAGCACATTAAGGTGCTTAGCTATCTGTAGTGTTTCCCACATTACAGATCTCCTAAACATAGTAAATGACAAATTGTTTACATTTTAGCTCAATAGAAGACAGATGGCTCCTCTTGAAAGCACTCATCCATGAGCAGATCGGCAGTGGGATACGATTGTTCCCAAGTTCAGCTCAGTGCAGTTCATCGTGCAGCGCCATGCCCCGTTGCCGCTTCCACAACAGGTTCTATGGTTCCAGACCAGACAGTTAATGGTGCTGGAATGGCACTGATTTTTCCAACTGCTAACCAATTTTTTGCGGTGGAAATGCCCAGAACTGTTCAAGAATTTGGCACCGGCACCATGTTGGTGGAAAAGGGCTAAGTGGAATGGTTGGGCTGCTTTCTACACAATAAATACTACAGTTAAAAGCTTAAAATTAAAATTCATCCTTTTTGTGCTATAACGGCCCATTAAGGAGCGAAACATTACTGAGCGTTATGGCTTATAATTAAACACTGAGCGAACAGAAAACTTCGGGGAGGCTGTTCACTCCAGCAGCAATTAGGCAATGCATTAGGCAGGAATTCGAAGTTGCATTATTTATTAAACAAATAAACTAAATATGACAAACGACGGCACATAATTCACGTTATATGTACCTGCTTAATTCCAGCCATCCCTGACATGTCTTAGCATTGGTCAGTGTCAGGTTCACTAATGTTCTCCATTCATTTACAGAGCTCGTTTAGTGTTTATGGGCTAAATGGAATTTGTAGCTCATTATACTGAGCTCCCCGGAGGTAACTCAGTGAGTCCGAGCTCATGATTTACCATTATCGTGGGCAGTTTTTATTGCGCTCATCCATCTTTCTTGGGTGGCCTTTCTCGGTTTGTTGCTAATTAAAACAGAAACACAGAATTCTGCCTTCTCCTATCTCCAAAATAATAACTTTACAGGAGAAGGAAAAAACATGCTGTACTTTTAATGGAAGTCAATGGAACCAAACGCTAATTTTGGGTCATTTCTTTTGATCTTTTTGCCCTGAAATTTACACACAACAGGCCATTTCTAATTATGCCAAAAACTGAAAGTTGACAAAATTGAAGATACGGGATTTCGTTCCAATAGCATCGAAATAAATAGAGTTCCTTCTACACCATAGAATCTGCTATCGCCACATCCATCACAGTGAGAGAAGACCACTGGAGTCAAGCTTCTCACACTGTTGGATCTGCACACTTCCAGAACCAGGAAGCATGCAGAGAAGATCATCACTGATCCATCACACCCTGGCCATCACCTGTTCCAGCGTCTTCCCTCAGGCCGGCGCTTTAGTCAAATAGGATCAAAACAGCCAGGCTACAGAGAAGCTTCTTCCCACATGCCATCACACTCATGAACAGCTGAACATTACAATCCATACTGGGGACACACTTTTCTCACTTCCAGTTCTGCTGTTCTGCACTTTTAATTTGTCTTATTTATCTTAGTAACAGTTTCACACATCACTCCATCCTCTGTACTGACTGTCTCAGACTGGTGTTCCATCCTCTGTACTGGCTGTCTCAGACTGGGGCTCCATCCTCCATCCTGATTGTCTCAGACTGGTTCTCCATTCTCTGTACTGACTGTCTCAGACTCGTGCTCCATCCTCCATCCTGACTGTCTCAGACTGGTTCTCCATTCTCTGTACTGACTGTCTCAGACTGGTGCTCCATCCTCCGTCCTGACTGTCTCAGACTGGTGCTCCATCCTCTGTACTGACTGTCTCAGACTGGTTCTCCATTCTCTGTACTGACTGTCTCAGATTGGTGCTCCATCCTCTGTACTGACTGTCTCAGGCTGGGGCTCCATCCTCTGTCCTGATTGTCTCAGACTGGTGCTCCATCCTCTGTACTGACTGTCTCAGGCTGGGGCTCCATCCTCTGTCCTGATTGTCTCAGACTGGTGCTCCATCCTCTGTACTGACTGTCTCAGACTGGTGTTTCTTCTTGTACTGCAATTTATAAGCCTTAATCTGCCTCTACACTAGAACTCAATAGTCACCCAAATAGCCTCAATCTTTTATGTAAAACTACATGACCAAAACTTTTCCGCTTGCTCAAACCTCCTTCTCTGGCTTTACTAGGGTTGTACAGACTTGTTTGGGTGGTGTGAGTGGATCAGACACAGCAGTGCTGCTGGAGTGTTTAAACACTGTGTCCACTCACTGTCCAGTCTATTAGACACTCCTGCCTTGCTGCTCCACCTTGTAGATGTACAGTTAGAGATGATAGCTCGACTGCTGCTGCACAGTGCAGTGTTGGTCATCCTCTAGTCCTTTATCAGTGGTCACAGGATGCTGCCCACAGGACGCTGGCCCACAGAACACTGTTGGCTCCTGTATAGTTTTGGTTGGTGGATGATTCTGAGTCTGGCAGTGACACTGAGGTGTCCAGCAGCACTACTGTGTCTGATCCACTCACACCAGCACCACGTCAGTGTCACTGCAGTGCCAAGAACCACCACCCACATAATACCTGCTCTGTCTCTCTCATTTGTGTGCCTAAATGGTTCTTTGCATGGTGAAATGGTTCTCCAGATTAATGGAGAATGTGTTGTATGTGGTTCTTGGATGCTTTCATGTGTTTACTCTCCATGTACAACATTTCCGCAGCTGAATGCCCTAATGGATAAGCCCCTGCACTCCTGGCCCAGCTCTAACAGCCACGGTTCCCTGCAGGTCTCTCATATGTACATCTGTGCTGTATTTTATTGGTCTGGAGTTTCTGTAAATAACCCAGATGAATTGAAGCAGTTACCAGACATCGTTTGATACAGAAATTCATTTGCAAGTTCTATTACCGAACCTTTTGACCCAGTGCAATAAGGACAATATTACTGGAACTCTTAATTGGAAGGCCTGGCACTGAGTGTTCGGCTTCAACTCTCGGTTTCTGGAGAATCATGGTGGGCATGCAGCAAAGAGGCCATAGAATGGAAGACTGTATGTACATCCTCGTAGTTGAATAAGGAGAGTTCAGTACACAGAACTGTACATACCATGAACCTCAAACACTGTTATTCCACCTTCAAATACAAACCCGGCATTTCCAAAGAAGGACAGGAAAACGGGCTGATTCCTAAATACGCAACTGATTCCAAGACTTCCAATGTCCAAATACCAAAATGACACCAATAAAAATTTGCATATGCCATCTCATGTTCCAGCCAGTCAGGAAGCACCAACAAAGAAGCAACAGGAATAGTGGACTATGTGCAGGAATCTAGCATTCCAGGCTTTTAAAGGGAATATCTACACGTTTCATTCCCTTCCCAAGCAACCGAACTGTCAGCGGTACATGGCTGATGTTCATCCTTAAACCAGACTGAAGCTGCTTCGTATTCACCAGCTTCCTAATCAAATGTCCAGTTCCACCTTAAACCCTACAGCTTGTACAGGTGCCAGAAGTAACTGTGGCACCACTTAAGGTGGAACGGAAAACTCAAGCTGGTGAATAGGAAGCCAGCTCTCATGTCTTTAATAGGATCCCGGACAACTTTAATCCTGCAGTCTGCGCTTTCCCTCTGGACACTTTCCCAAACTCTTGGAGAATATGAAGCAGCTCCGCTCAGTGCTTGACCCTGAAGAAACTAAAGAGAGGAGCAGCTCCACCTTTATTAACATCACAACTCCAACAGCAGCCTGTAAGTAGCAGCCATGCTGTGTGATTGTATCTGTGTTTGCCGGCTGAAGCAGATCATCTTAAACTGAGAGTTCCATAGTGAGGAACAACTGTAATCTACTGTGTGTTGATGTTCAGATGGAAAGTCAGTAGCTAGTATAGGTAACGTTAGCTACTAGCAAGCTAACTAGCAAAGCTAACTAAATAGTATAAGGGCGGAGCTTATTAACATGGAGGCTCATTTTATTTAGTCTGTTTCCACATGTAGCTTCTTTGCGATCATCACAGGTGGAGTCTCACAGAGCACATCTAATTACTCATGAGCTCACCAAAAAAGGCAAAACAGCTCGATTCATACTAGGACTAAATCACAGGGAGTAAATGGGTGTGTAAAACAGCATTTGGCCATTTGTTACTCAACAAAGTCACATGTCTTCTATGTATTGCATCACAGAACAATTTAAAAAACTTAATAAATGCATTACTGTATACGACACCTGTAGAGCATCGATCAGGTGCTACAAAGGCAACAGCAATGTTTTCCCAAAGACTAATGATTAGCTCCATATGTTCATAGTAGCGACTGCCTTTCATTACAAATGAATTTGAGCCATGTTGTTGGCCCTACAGCTACGATGAAGTTTCATTATATGGCTCAGCAGGAATGTCCGGAATTCAACAAGGTGTTCCTGGGCACACTGCTACCAGAGGAGCTGGCTCGGCACTCCAAGAGGATGGGAGCACAGGGGAGGATGAGTGGCACTTGCCTCATGTTCACTTAGGAGACAGTTGACCTCTGACAGTTGACCACCCTCTGTAGAGAGGCTTTGGAGGGATTGGCAGGACAGTGGAATGCCCCAAGGACTCTGCTCGGACTCTTTCACATGTTCTTTCTTTTCAAGATGCCACAATACTGTTTAGATAAATTACAGTAATATAAACACAAGACGTGTATCTGATGATTCACTGTCAGATTTACTAGTGATTTCCTACATGTTGTGGTTTTATTCTGTAATGCTTATATGATATATACCCAATATACAGCTCTGGAAAAATTGAAGAGACCACCTGAAAATGATCAGTTCCTCTAGTTGTACAGTTTCTGGGTTTGTGTTTGACCAAAATGAGCAATTCTGTTTGATTCTATACACTACTGGAAACACGTTTCCCGAATTCCAGATCAAATATTGTATTTAGATCTGTTTATTTAGAAAATCACTAATGACCCTCCAGAAGCCTTTTTTTAGAACCATGCTCGCTGTGCATTTCACCCCAGCCACCGCTCGCCAGTCTTTCTGTAGGTCACTTGAGGTCATCTTACAGTGGTTAAGTGACATTGGAATGAGGTGGCGCTCGTCACGGTCAGTAGACAGTGGTTTTGGCCCTCTGCCAGTCTGTAGCTGTGTTGTCCTGTGTGTTTGCTGCTTGACCTTGTTCTTATGAACCAGACGCTCACTGTATCTGCCAGTAAAGCTAGAACCCAACCTTCTGTTCCTCACTAAGAGCCTGCTGTACATGTGGAGATGCTGATTTAAGAAGAAACTGGAGTGGTCTCTTATTTATTTCCAGAGCTGTATAAAAGGAATATTCTAGTCAGTTATAGCACCATGGCACATAAGTAAGCCAGGACTTTAATGTTGAATAGGTATTTTTCTGTAAATGGAACTGACTTCTAAAACTGACATTTAGCGGTGTGTCAAACTGCTACTAGTGGAATGACAATGACATTGAAGACGTACCTGTTTTGACACTCTCTCTAATAGAGAATCTGTTCCTCTGTGTAGAGCAAATCAACTGAAGAATAAATAAGATCGTATACCGCAGTTGTCTGTCTTTAGGATCCGTAATAACGTCATAAATCAGACTTGTGTCTATCATAAAAGAGGTGCCTGCGGCTTCATGGTCCTGATAACAAGAGTGGCAGTGACAGGTGATGTTCCTCATCCACACTCTCTCTGAACCTGCAAAGAGGTGCCAGCTACCTCATGATTTCACACCATTGATTTTGAGAGGTGGAAAGCAGAGCTTCTTGACCTCTTAAAGCTGCTACGCAGGAGGCGTTATCCCTCTAACATGGGGGTTTGGACAGCGTGAGTGTCTGATGACTGATTGTGTGCTGAAATGAAGAAGCTTTTTGGGATGGGGTGGTGGCGATAGGCACTCTTCCTTACCCTGCATTCACGCTAGCAGGCCAGCAAGTTGCTTACGTCGCCCCAATGTGATTACGGCATTAATGGTATTGTGATGGGGTCAGTAAATCTGTCCCATCACCAAGACTGTGAAAGGACACCGGGGCATAAAAAGGGGGACAATGACGGGAGTGAAACTTAATTTATTGTAAAAATGTACATAGAAGAAATACTTACCTTGTTCTGTCCTGATCCTCAGGGGAGCGCGGGCACCTTCCAGGGCTTCCCTTATACGGGTCGGTAGAGCCCACGGCTGTGTGTAGAAGGGGGGAGGTGGGATCCGAGAACCTGTGGGGAGAGACAGAAAAGGGTTAGGAGTAAATTAATATAAGTGAGCGTGATTACCGGTAAAAGGGAGCTTCTTGTTTTGTGTTGTTTGTATTGTGTTTATTGTCCTGAAGCTGGTTGGTTAATGTTTGTTTTGTGTATCCCCTCACTAGCCCTGGGGAATGGTTTGGGTTAGCCAAATGGGGCGGGGCTAGGGTGTTAAAAGGGGGGTGTCTAAATGGCCGGGGGCCGCCCACCTGGAATATCCGTAGCGGACTGCTTGCATGCTTGGAAATACCCCGTTCTTCTCTTAGTCTTTTTAGTTGCACTGCAACCTGTTTATTTTATGCTTCCACTCTTTTCTTTCACTTTTTGCATGTTTGTGTATAAATAAAACATCACGTATGTGCAAGTTGAACTTCGGAGCCTTGCCTGATCTTTTCGAGGGGAACTCAGCCTCTGAATCGTCACGCTACCCATAAACTAGTGCAGTCCTGTGATCCCTACACCCCAACATTCCCACAGGTATATCGCTGCTGTCGGAACAAAATCATGTATCCCAAAAATAATAACTTTACAGGAGAAGGAAAAAACTTATTTTACTTGAATGTAAGTCAATGGAACCAGACTTTTTTTCTAAGCTTTTTTGGGCCATTTCTTTGGGTCCGTTCATCATGGGATTTATACACGATGTAAAGAGCAACAGGTCCTTTCAAATTATGTCAAAAACTGGAAAACATTAATAACAGTCAAATGTTGTTTTTACTAGCAAAACAATACTTATTACCCCAATAAATGTTCTTAAGTAATGTACATAGGCCTATAGGCTGTTATGGGTATCTTTCTGATAGCCAGTGCATAAAAATGTACTTGCAGTTGTTATTATTACCTATTATTATTCTTTTTTATTATTATTATTTTCTGCTTTTCATAGTGCACAGTGCTTTTTAGTGCTGTATGTTTTGGATTTGGTATTAAACGAGAGGCTGGCGTCTCACCTGCCTCTATAATAGATATTCATCATGGCCTAACAAGTGACAGAGGATGCTTAAAATGATTTGACGGATAAATTTGTACATGCATTGCGAGAAAACACAAAGGCAGACTGAGTGATGACTGACTGACTCTTCTCTTAAGCAGTATTCACATCATGGGACAGATTTCAGCCACTCTCTTCAATAAAGCCAGCATTAGGCCCTGCACTGGTTCAGGCTTGCTTCTTGTGCTGCACCACGTCTGGTTTAAAATTGGCTTCATTAGCGCTGATGGAGGAGGAACTGATTGTAAGAATGAAGAATATGGAGCACACAAGCTTTCTCTCATCTGTGAGTGCTGAGCTGGTTTAAGAACCAGGAGACGTGTTACAGAAACTTCCTATCTTTTTATCGTTTATAATAAGATATGATTCCCGCGTCTTCTTCTCTCCCAAGAAGTCACACTGGTGTCAGAAGTGGGATCACCCCATAGGGGACTGGAGGAGAATGCAGATACCACAAACGTACAGACATGTGGCAGAGAAGAACGATCCCTGCTGTAGATGGCAAAAGAGACAGCAGCATGGGCACCTTGACACCAGGCAACATGGACCTGCCAGTGGCCTGGCCCTCTGGTACAGCCACAAGTTGAGCTGAGCATGATGGCTTACTAGGAACGTCCAGAGTTCAAAAAGGTGTTCCTGGGCACACTGCTGCCAGAGGAGCTGGCTTGGCACTTCAAGAGCATAGGGCCACATGGGAGGACTGGTGGTACTTGCCCCATGGCATGTTCACTTACTAGGACAGTTGACGTTCTGAAACTCCCACTGCAGAGGGGCTTTAGTGGGATTGGCGGGGCAGTAGCATACCCCAGGGACTCCGCTCGGACTCTTTCACATGTTCTTCCTGGTCAAGACGTCAAAAAACTAAACACATGATGTGTAACTGGACTACTGATTTTCTTCATTTGGCTGCTTGATATTGGACTGAGTGTAATTCAGCCCCTTTCCAAAAATGAATTTGATGTATAATTCATCATCAGAGTTTAGAGTTTATCAATTGTGTGGTTTACAGGTGAGTTCATCTGTTCACCTGAACTGAAGCTGGTTTTATATGATTGAGATAACTGCCAGAGGGCATTGCTAAGAAAGCTGCAGAGCTGAGAGACTTTCCTCTGAGGACTTTGATAAAAGACTTTGAACCAGTAAACAAGGCTAATTCCAAATTATAGTTATTTTCTGTTTTTCTGGCTGAAAACAGTCCTGACAGTTCTGCTGCAGTGTTCTCGGAACTGGTGCGTGTGAGTGTGTGAGTGTGAGCCTCTGCCAAATCAAAACAGCATCAGTAACTTCAAAGAAAAAAAAATCTTTGAATTTATATAAATCAACTGTGTTGCAAGAAATAGAAATAAAAACCCTTATACACTCATCATCACAAGAATACTTGCACCCAGAAGGAGGTGTGGGATTGCAGTGCTGTTGGGAAGGAAGATAAAGGTTACCAGGAACAATAAATGATAAATTTAGACTGATATGATCAATATTTATTCAGCTACACATACAGAAGTAGAGTCTCTCAGTATGGCTAATGCAACATGCCAGACATTTCGGTATGGAGGTGTAGAGGTTCCTAATGGTGTCCTGTGATAATCCATCCCATGCAGCTTGAACATTCTCACACAGTTCCTGCAGATGGTGCGGTAGGGGTGGAGGTGGAGTGACGCCAGGCCTTCTGGACGTGTGACTTGTGACAACAACAACTGTTCATCTTGATGCTGACCACGGTGCCTCCACACACGGATTCGTTGGTCGTCTCCACCAAGACAAAAGCGGGACTCGTCACTGAAGATGACCTGCTGCGATTCTGAGTCACTCCATGACAGTCTGGCACGACACCATTGCAGTCTTTGGTGACGGTGACATGGTGTTAAGGACAGTCATCGTAACGGTCTGCATGCATGTAGCCCTGCGTTGTGCAGCCGTCTGCCAATGGTGCTGCACTAACAGGATGACTCATGGAGGCATCACTGCTCACTGAATGTCTGCAATCGTGGCTGTTGGGTCAGTCAGGTACAGAGATAAGGCCCGTCCTTGCTAAAGTCACATGTGTGGCCGAGCATTAAACTTGAATCATTGGCATGTCTCACAATGTCAAACCTACCCACCAAGTTTCAGTTGATTCTTTCTGGGTGCAGCTGTTTGTGCAACTATTCTTTTGAGGACGAATGTATTATATAATATGCAGGTAGCATAAATTATTCATATGTATCATATCCATATATGAATAATGCTTTCTATAACAAAAAACATTAAATATATATGTGGAACAACTATGGTGATGTATGACTAATTGTGACCTGAGGCAAAGAGGGGGAACTCTGAGAAGCTTGGGCTGGAGTTCTGGGTGGCTTCATCGAGTGAGACTTAAGGCTAGTTAATTTTCTAGGGGTTTTAAAGCTGGTCTTTCTCCCATGTCATATATTTGAAATCCATATATTACCATATATCAGATTTCAACATAGGTATCAGTATAGGCAGGCTGTAGGATACATATTGAACTACTGAACTGAATTGAGGCTTGTAGTAAAGCCAGGTAAGTCCTGCTAGCTACTTCAGCTAGCGGGTTATTAGCATAGATTGCTCTATGATAGAGCTTATAGTGCTGCATATATGTTGAAGCTGCAGTCATGAAAATAAACAGTGGAGCCATCGTGGCCTTCTGGGGTGTATTTATATCTTGAGGGATGCATCCATTACTCAAGTGGCTCCAGCTGCCGAGGATTCATCCTCTATTACGTTCACACCTGTCAGAAAACACTGCAAGCCATGAAATCAGGCAGGCACTTAACTATCTCTCTTTAGGCCGCCCCCTTCTCTGGCCTTTCCGAGCATGCCCTGGTCATACGCAAGTGTTTCTGACAGAGTTCTTGCACTGACCACTTTAGATGTGAGAGGAGGAGGGGAAGTGAACATGTTCACGCAGCAGGCTCTGGCCTCTGTGACTAAACCATCACTCCATGTTCCATATAGATCAGGTGCTGTGTTTGTTCTGTTTAGAGTTTCTCTGTTTCTTTCGGGAGATTTTCACCGCCTGTTTGACTTGTTACCGTCTGGCAAGCGGTACAGGGCCATCCATACAAAAACAAGCAGACTGAGAAATAGCTTCTTCCCAAGAGCTGTGGCCTCCACAACTGACTGATTACTACCTTGGGACTAATCCTGTTCACTTTGCACATTTAGTTCATCTTATGGTATACATATTATCCATAGTGTAATTCTACCTCCATATACTGTCAACACTCTCGCATTTTGCACATCCATGCATGGTCACTTTACAAATTCATACCTATTCATTATTTGTTTATATTTATATTGCAACTGTATGCGGTAGTTTAGTTTTTTACAGTGGGTATAGTGTAGTGGGTAACACATTTGCCTCACGCTGTAGGCTGGGGTTCGATCCCCAACCTGGACAAGCACCCTACACTATACCAGGGTCCTTGGGCAAGACTCCTAACTCTGCCTTCGCCTACCTGCATAAAAAATTATCAAATTGTAAGTCACTCTGGATAAGACTGTCTGGCAAATGCCGTAAATGTGAAATGCCTTTATTCCCATTCTCACATTGAGTGCACTGTCCATATGTAAATATCTTAAGCATCTATATTGTATATTACTGCTTTTTTATTGTTTATTAAAAACACTGAACGCTTCTTTCCTTCGCTTGTCTTGTTATCTGGTGTTGACCTGATGAGGATGGGTTCCCCTTTTGAGTTCCTCTAGAGGTTTCTTCCTTTTGAACTGAGGGAGTTTCTCCTTGCCTCTGTCGCCCTTGGCTTGCTCACTGGGGGGTCGGACACCAGATCCTTTGTAAAGCTGCTTTGTGACAACATCTGTTGTAAAAAGCAGCTTTACAAAGAATCTGGTGTTCGACTTGACTTTATTCTTGGAGAGTGTCACACTTAATTTCATTATATGCAAGTACAAAGACAATAAAAGGATTCTATTCTATTCTATTCTATTCTATAGTGCTTTGAGCCAGTTCAAATTGTACATGCTAGCTCGTACTCTCATCCCATCAACAGTACCACTCAGCAATGGTGGACAAAGCACACAAACCATGTATTTGAGTTAAAGTAGAGATACCTAAGGTAAACTACTCCTCCAGTGTCAATAGGAGTTCCTCCCTTTAGACCGCCACTGGAGTAACAGTACTAAAGTATTAACCTTCAAATGTACTTAAGTATGAAGAGTAACAGGAGCATGATTTTGTCACGCTCCCTGGTCTTCCCGGCTCCTCCGCCCTCCCGGACTCCACTTCCCAGAGGGCTTCGCTCAATGACATCACTTCCACGTGTTCACAGCCCGCCAGCCGCCACGTCGTCCCGAGTTCTTTTGTTTCTGACAGATTTCTTATGGCTCTAATGTCCTATTATCATTTCTGGAACAAGACTCTTAATCAGCTCAGTGTAGGTGAAGAGACTCTAGTGTCTCTCAGTCCACCAGTCTTTAATAGAAGATCATTAATTAGTCTGACACTGACGTCTATTCAAATGATCATAAGCACAGAACACTGAAGGAGAACAGGTTCCATTAGCTAGAACTATAAAATCACTTTTTGCAAGCAAGTAAAGTTTCAGTTTAAGATTTATTTGCAACTTTGTAACAAGTTTAAGTTTAATGAAAACATTAAAACTTTAAACAGGTTTACAAATGAGTTCTCTGTACTGCATCTGTAGGTCTCTGTTCATAAACGTAAACCAGCCAAAACAAATTTACTATAAAAGGAAACAGTGTTTGTGTACATTCAGAAAAAGACACTTGCCAGTCACGAGTGCATGTGTACATGTTTCTATATTGTGGTCTATTTACCCACAAAGTCAGGAACAGTATGTTTGATCTGCTCACTGAGGCTTTGATGTGTGATTGTCAGTCAGTGTTTGCATTAACCCCATCCTGCTTTCCTCCAGGTGGTCCTTGAGATCCTCCTCCAGACCTGAAATAGACATTCCATGGATGCTAAATATCCATGAATAAGCTTGTTTCATTTTGACATGATCCGTTTTTACGCTCACATAAGCCGAAAGGAACTACGGATTTCCCATAATGCAGTGGGGTAAACAGTCAGATATTAGAGTTTGAAATGTGGTGGAGTTAAAGTACAAAGTCGTCCAGAATGGAAACACTTCAGTACAGATACACAGAAAAGCTACTAAGTACAGTAACTAATTACATTTACTTTGTTACTGTCCGCCACCGCCGCTCAGTCAGCTTGTACTTTTGGCTTTTTATAAAACATAGTCTTAACCAGCGTTCAGTCTTTCACAGTCCCAGTATTCCAGAACTGCAGGCAAAGAAAGACAGGAAGTGCTGCCACGCTCATCACATAACCGATGTTAGTCGACTCTCTAAAATAAAACAAACGACTCATATTTGAAGCACGTTCTGCTTTCTGTCAGTATGAAGAGTTAGCTGCCGCTCTGACTCTCCAGATGATGTTGTCGCCTGAAGGTCAGCTTTGATGTGGTGAGATAAGTCTTTGTGATGGAACGCTGTTTAGGAGCGCACTCCGTGCCTTGTCACACTGACACCACTTAAACAGTGCTTTTTCCTATGAAAGTGCTTCATAAGTGCTAATCTGGAATCAGCTTGTTTCGGCTGCCTTACACAAAGTCTTAAGTAAGGGGTTGCCAGATTGCTTCAAACGTTTCCAAAAACCTGTCAAAAAGCATGAAAAACTCCTAAGAAGAGCTACAATTCTGCATGTGTGGGTTTATATAAAACACGCCTGTTGTGACATTAAGACCTGCCTAATATGCTGTTCCGAAACAGCTTCAGTCCACCCAGGCCTAGACTTTCCAAGACCCGTGAAAGGTGTTATATCAGGTGTCTGGCACCAAGATGTTAGCAGTAGATCCTTTAAGTCCTGCAAGTCGTGAGATGGAGCTGCTGCAGATCATACTTGTTGTTCCAGCACATCCCACTGATGCTTGACCAGTTTTAGATCCATGGAATTTGAAAGCCAGGGTAACACCTTGAACCCTTCATCATGCACCTGAAACAGTTCCTGAACAATGTGTGCAGCGTGGCAGGTTGGTATCCCGCCGAAAGGGGGCACTGCCTTAAGGTAATACCTTCTCCATGCAGGGGCGTACCTGGCTCACAACAAATGTTTAGTGACATCCACGTAAGTTTCCAGAGCCATCACTTCTCCAGGTCGACAGAGCACACCATTAAAGGGAACCTATTAGGCTCTTTTTCAGTGTTCATAGTTTTATATTTGAGGTCTACTTGTGACGACAGGGTTGAGGCAGGTTGCAAGTGCATAGTGGTTTTATTAAGGATTGTCCAAGAATCATAGTCAGAACAGGCAGGAGTCAAAACACAGACAGGCATCATCAGAGGCAATAATCCATAATCACAAAACCAAGATACCAGAGGAATGGGTCAAAACCAAGGAGACACGAACTACGCAGTACCAAGATACGCAGGAACTCAGGAACATGGCTTAGATCTCTGGTAAGCAACAGGTAGCGCAAACTAAGGGGTATAAATCGGAGTCCTAATGAGTCCTAGATCAGCTGCAGGTGTGTGAGAGTGGGTGGAGCGAGGTTGGAGCCCGAAAAGAAGCCATGTGCTGCACTGCGCAGGCACAGGAGGGGGCGGTATGTGACACTACTAGAATAGATTTACATGCTTCAGTTTTCCCAAAACACAATATTTTGCTCATACTGTACACCTGTCTTCACCCTCTGTCTGAAGGTGTCTTTAAGACCCACCTCCCGATAAGACCAATGTTCTCTGATTGGTCAGCTCACCCAGTCTGTTTTGATTGATCAGCAACCAAAGTCTTGGCCTCCAGTAAGCGCTATGCATTGTGTGAGAGCGTGCATAGCTTGCCGGTAGGTAGGCATTAAGTACTGTGTTCGATGAGCCAACTACTTAATTATGGACTAATCACATATTTATTCCTCTACCTTACAAACACTGAACGCTTCTTTCCTTTGCTTGTCCTGTTATCTGGTGTTGACCCCGAGGAGGATGGGTTCTCCTTTTGAGTCTTGGTTCCTCTCGAGGTTTCTTCCTTTTGAACTGAGGGAGTTTCTCCTTGACTCTGTCGCCCTTGGCTTGCTCACTGGGGGCTCGGACACCAGATTCTTTGTAAAGCTGCTTTGTGACAACATCTGTTGTAAAAAGCACTGTATAAATATGACTTATCTATAGGTTAAAACTCCCTCAGTTCAAAAGGAAGAAACCTCAAGAGGAACCAAGACTCAAAAGGGGAACCCATCCTCCTCGGGTCAACACCAGATAACAAGACAAGCAAAGGAAGGAAGCGTTCAGTGTTTGTAAGGTAGAGGAATAAATATCTGATTAGTCTGTAATTAATCCTTAATGACGTGACGTGGCGTGGTAACAGAGAAAAGGGCTGGAATTCCAAGAAGGTATTTTCAGGCAGCTGAGAAAAGTGGTTTCTGTGGGATAGCGTTGGGTTTGCTAGCTTTGCAGAACATTCACACACACAAAAACAGACTGCAACAGACTACAGGAAAAAGGAAAACCGGAAAAGCGTGACAGGTTCCCGTCTGTCAGTTCAGACCAGACAGGATAGCACTTCGTTGCCCATCTGCATCGATAAGCCTTGGGTGAACACATGGTTTGTCCCTCCTTAGTACACTGTTGGTAGGTTCTCACCACCTGAAGCACCTCACAAGCCTCGCTGTGCTGGTTCCAAAAGTCGCCTGGCCGTTACGGTTCGGTCCTTGGCAAAGTCGTTCAGGTCTTCACACCTGCCTATTTCTCACACACCTAACACGTTGATTATGAGAACCGACTGTTTGCTTAATGTCTAATATATCCCAAACCTTGACATGCACTGTTGTTACGAGATGATCAGTGTTATTTGCTTCATCTATGAGTGGTTGTAATGTTTGGCTCTTTGGCGTGTGTAAAAGATTATATGGCTCCCGGTCATTGCTGAAACATTCACTGTTCAGCGATGTGAGAAGGGGAGGGGACACAATGTTCCGTTAACCCCTCGAGTCACTGCAAATAGACTGTTCTGGTCTGCCACCTCTGCTTTTAACACAGCAAATCAGACCACTGCTCTGTGCTTCTCCCCAAGGAGGAGCAGGATGCATCTTACCCTGCACTGAGGGAGCTTTAAACTCCTGCCATTTTCCACTCTCACTCCCAGAGTACAAATCAGCATGACTCGCCAAATCACAGTGAGAGGTCTAAAAAGAACTGAACAGATAATATACTTACTTGGAAGGAATTATTTTGTTGAAATAGAAAATAATGTATCTGAAACTGTGTCGGTGACCTGTGGTGTCCCCCAGGGCTCAATTCTTGGGCCACTCTTATTTCATTTATACATGCTTCCTCTTGGTGAAATCCTACAGGACTATGGGATGTCTCACCACAGCTATGCAGATGACACTCAGATCTATTTAGCCCTCAGTCCGAATAATTATGGTCCCCTCGACTCACTGTGTAAGTGCCTCGAGCACATTACTGGTACACTGGATGGGTCAGAACTTTCTGCAGTTGAATAAAGATAAAACGGAGATTATTATATTTGGGAATAGACATGAGAGGCACAAACTAGCTCCATATCTGAATTCAATAGCCCTAAAGTCTACAGAGCTAGCCCGTAATCTTGGTGTACTAATAGACTCTGATCTCAGTTTTAGCAGTCACGTCAAAGCCGTCACCAGATCAGCTTCCTATCACCTTAAGAACGTTAACAAGATCAGAGATGTTCTGTCTAAACCAGACCTGGAGAAACTCACCCACGCCTTCATCTCCAGCAAGACTGATCACTGTAATAGTCTTCTAACAGGTCTTCCAAAAAAGACAATCAGACAGCTTCAGCTGATTCAGAATGCAGCTGCCAGAGTTCTCACCAAGAGTAAGAGAAGGGACCACATCACTCCTATTCTTAAATCACTACACTGGACACCAGTCTGCTACAGGATAGACTTTAAAGTCCTGTTACTGGTCTATAAATGTCTCAGTGGCTCCGGACCAGCATATTTATCTGATATGATGCAGCAGTATGAGCCGAGCAGAGCTCTCAGATCATTAGGAACAGGTCAGTTAGTCCTGCCTAAGGTAAAGACTAAACATGGAGAGGCAGCGTTTAGCTACTATGCTGCTGAAACAGCTGACGGAGAGTATTAGAAAAGCCCCAACAGTGGATACTTTTAAATCCAGGCTGAAAACATTCCTTGTTTGATCAGGCTTTCAGCTCAGTTTAAATTTTCCTGTAATGGCACTTTTTTCTCATTCTTATTCTTGCTTTTTCATTTTATTATATATTATTTAATGATTTTAATGATTAACGATATTAGTGATATTTTAATGATTTTTAAATGATTCCTGTAATGGCATTTTTTCTTATTCTTATGCTTACTTTTCTTTCTTTTAAAATGTATGTTTATATTTTATTTAATGATTTTAATGATTAACAATATTATATTTTATTGATTTTTAAATGATTTATTTTGCTTTTATTTTGTTTTTATGTCTTTGTATTTTCTCCTTTTTATGTAAGCACTTTGAATTGCCCTTGTGGATGAAAGGTGCTATACAAATAAACCCGCCTTGCCTTGCCTTACTGAGCACTTCATTAGGTCCACCACCTTGGATCTACACTCACTGTCCATTGTATCAGCTCCACTGACCATATAGGAGCACTCTGTAGTTCTACAGTTCCAGACTGTGGTCCATCTGTTTCTCTGTATACTGTATTACCCTCTTCTTCAATGGTCAGGACCCCCACAGGACCACCACAGAGCAGGTATTTTGTGGGTGGTGGATCATTCTCAGCACTGCAGTGACACTAACGTGGTGCTGGTGTTAGTGTGTGTTGTGCTGGTGTGAGTGGATCAGACACAGCAGTGCTGCTGGAGTGTTTAAACACTGTGTCCACTCACTGTCCACTCTATTAGACACTCCTACCTTGCTGGTCCACCTTGTAGATGTACCGTCAGAGACGATAGCTCATCTGCTGCTGCACAGTGCAGTGTTGGTCATCCTCTAGTCCTTCATCAGTGGACACAGGACGCTGCCCACAGGACGCTGCCCCACAGGACGCTGCTGTGCTGGACAGTTTTGGTTGTTGGACGATTCTCAGTCCAGCAGCCCTGCTGGGTCTGATCCACTTACACCAACACAACACACACTAACACACCACCACCACTTCAGTGTCACTGCAGTGCTGAGAGTGATCCACCACCCTCATAATACCTGCTCTGTGGTGGTCCTGTGGGGGTCCTGACCATTGAAGAACAGGGTAATACAGTATACAGAGAAACAGATGGACTACAGTCTGTAACCGTAGAACTACAGGGTGCTCCTATATGGTCAGTGGAGCTGATAGAATGGACACTGAGTGTAGATACAAATGTGATCGCGTTTCAGTTGTTTCATTGTTCCAGACAGTGAGTTCTGCACCTGGCTTTTTGTGATGAATCTGCAGTTGCACAATATATTGGCTGACCGCAGTAAGTCTGAGTAATAACGGTTGTCTAAAGACATTTATCACACCTGGGATACTGTTTATTCCAGTCTCTGTGTGGAGGGAGCGAATGCACTGCAATTACTCCCAGCTATTGACCCAGATATGTAAGCCCTGATGAGCACACTCCTGAAGACTCTGAGTTTATTGGTCAGGTTTGTTTTACAGGGAGACTAATTTGGAGCACTTGATCTGATACATGAAGTAACGTTTGGAGTTACTGCCACTTTACCACATAACTCAAGTGCGTTGCCAAGGAAACAGTAAGAGAGTTTATGATATAGGACACGCTGGAATTCATTTGCGCTTCACCTCATTTAGATTCCGGTCGTGACTTGGGCTGCAGAAGACGCTCGGTTTGAGCACCTTTTTTATGCTGCTCATTTCTAACTCGACTGTGCTTAAGATGATGACGGAGCTCTTAGGTCCCCCTTTCACACAGTGACATCCTGGTACAGGGTTTATTCATTCATTCGTTTATTCATTTACCCTTTAAGCTGCTTATCCTTCTGGGTCGCCGGGGGCGGGATGCTGAAGCCTATCCCAGCACTCACTGGTCGGAAGGCAAGAAACATCCTGGACACTTTCATAACCTCAAAGAGGAAGACATCCCACCCCTTGTACTATTTAGTTAGCTATGCTAGTTAGCTTGCTAGTTGCTAACGTTACCTATACTAGCTACTGGCTTTCCATCTGGACATCAACACACAGTAGATTAAAGTTGTTCCTCACTATGAAACTCTCAGTCTAAGATGATCTGCTTCAACCGGCACACACGGATACAATCACACAGCATGGCTGCTACTTACAGGCTGCTGATAGGGTTACGATGCTAGTAAAGGTGGAACTGCTGAGTGAAGTTGCTCCATATTGTCCAGGAGTTTGGAAAACTTTCCAGAAAGTTGTCGGGGATCCTGTAAGAGATGTGGGAGCTGAAGTTCCTATTTGGCAGCTTCTTTAGGGAATTTTCTGTTCCACCTTAAATGATACTGTGATACAAGCCGTAGCATTTAAGGTGGAACGGAACTTTGGATTAAGAAGCTGGTGAATAGGAAGCAACTTCAGCTTGGATTAAAAATGAACATTAACCATGTACCGCTGACAGTTGGGTGGGAAGGGAATGAAAAGTGGCGACATCCGTTTCCCATCCTGGAATGCTAGATTTCTCCACATAATTTGCCGTTGTGGTTGTTCTGTTGTCGTTCTATCCTGCTAGGCTGGAACTTGATCTGGCAAATGTAAATTATGGTCTCAGAAGCAGGTTTAGCATTTTCTGCTTCTTCTTCTCACCATCCCAATAACCCCAAACACATTCAGTAGTGTTGAGGTTCCAGACTCTGGGGTGGTCAGTCCATTAAGAGCTCTGAAAATACCAGTAGCAGCTTCTTTGTTGGATGTGTCTAGATCTTCTTTTCTCAGTGAGGAGCTTCTTGAACAGCTACACATCCTTTCAGACCCATTGTGGTGTCTTCTCACAGTGGAAGGAGGATGGACAGAAAGAGTGGAGCTTGATGTTCTCCTCTCCCTCAAAGATGAATGCATAAAGACATGCCACAGCTTCCTCCTGCCTGAAGTTCAGTTAAACCGAGCCTGAAGCCAAATTTAACTGGACTGATAATTTTTGCAGCAATCATCAGATTAGGCTCACATCAGTGGAGGCACTCTTTCTCACCTTCAGCTGTGTCAGGGAGCCATTACTGATGATTACTGAAGAGGCAGAGCCCACCCTGACTGATGATGATCCGGTGATGGCACCACTGTGATCTACCCAGAACCATCTGTGTGCAGTGTATTTGCATATGTTTATATAGTCTGCGCTCTTGCTAATCAAAGTGTAGGGAGTCAAAACGACATGCATAAATATGCAAATATATTTTATGTGATCCACGTACAAGTAGGGCTGGATTTTGGCAAAATATCTAATTGCAAATATTCGCCCTAATACTGCAAACACAATTGAAAGTGTGGTATGTGGTCTGGTATGATTGGGTTATAGAAGGCCAGCATATATACACTACCAGTCAAAGGTTTAGACACACCCAACTAACTGGATGTAGTTGGTGATCTTAAAGACTCTACAGTCTTATACTTACCAGCTCCAACTGATGAGAGTCTGAACCAGTACATACCCTGATATACCACATATACTCCTGATGTACCACAGTATGATATTTCTCCATATCTCCACCTCTAATATATATTTAGTGGTGTAAAAACTTTGATCTCTTTTTCTGCACAGTGTAAAAGCTCTAGTTCTCCTTTCAGTCTAGTGAATATTCATGATGGACAGAATTGCTCCAAACCTGCTTAGAAATAAACCTTGTTCTATCAGCCTCCACTGCAGGTTAAGAAAGCTGGTCCATCCTCGTGTAAAGGTCCATTCTGGAGGTTTTTAAGGTGGACTGTATAATTCCATGAGTGCTATTTTATAGTTTGATGTCTTCACTTTTATTCTACAGTAAAGCATTAAGATAAACAAAAGGAGAACCTGCTATGAGGAGCCGTGTCGAAACTGTAGACTGGTACTGTATTTTTTCCAGTTTGAACGTTTAACGCAGTGCCTGCCAGTCATTCATGGTTGTGATGTCACAGCGCATGGAAGTCTGCTTCTGATCAAGTCAAATGAAGTCAAATTCAACAAATCCTGTTCATAAGCTGTTATTAGGTTAAATTACTTGCAACATCACAAAATACATAACTGGATTCAGGGCAGTTAAACAAATCCATTACAATAAATATTAATAATTTAAAAAAGATTTAGAATGTATTATTTATTACCCCTTACAGACTTTCTTCATATACAAGTGCAGCCGTGAAACCTTTTGAAAAACTTTATGCCTTATGTACAGGTTACTTAGACTATTTTCAGTTTACCTACTGAGTCAGGTAACAACAGCAGCCACAGCCAGCAACCAACCACAGGGAGTCAGGTAGCAGCAGCAGACACCGCCAGGTAGCAGCATCATCAGCCACCACAGCCAGCCAGGCTGCAGTAGCCACAGCGAGTCAGGGAACAACAGCAGCCACAGCCAGCCACCAGCCACGGGAGTCAGATAACAATAGCAGCCACACACAGCTAGGCAGCAGCAGTCACAGACACAGCCAGACAGCAGCAGTCACAGCCAGCTAACCAACCAGCAGCAATCACAGCCAGCCAGCCAGCCAGCAGTCATCACAGCCAGCCCGCCATCAGTCACAGCCACAGCCAGCCAGCCAGTCAGCCAACCAGACAGGTGGCAGCAGCAGCAGATACACACACCAGCAGCATCAGCAGCCACACTCACACTCAGTTCAGGCCATGAGTTTTTTAAAACAGAAACCGAGATGTAGAGAAGCTCTCTGACTCTGAATTGTTTTATGATTATTAATATGCAAATATGTTACTAGATTTATCCGCTTTAAGGTTTCTTTTAGACTAATCGTTCAATTTAAATATCTTTCTGAGGTCATTGCTGTTCCATTGTTCAGCATGTTGATCTGTGGCAGTTGTACACATATGAAAGGTCTAATTACACATGTTTTACACCACTTTACAGTCTTTAGAGTTATTGTAATTTGCAATGTCCAACGTGAGATAAGAAACCAGTGGCAATTTCCCTAACCTATTTAGTTTCTTTTCTGTTTTGGGGATACTGATATGGGGCATATCAGTCCTGTTAATATGGTTTACATGCTAATTGATGATATTTGGATATGGATTTGGATAATCGTTTGGATAATCTAGACTTGGTAGAAAGTCTTAGAAGCTGTATGTCACACATTTCTCAGTGGAGGTTACAGAATCAGAAATGAAGAAAACTTCAAAACCTGATGTACAAAACCTGGGCAGGACACATGTAAATGTAGTCACTAAAATAGCTTTTTATTATTGATTGATCACTGTAATGGTCCTCTTCTAGCAGAGTTGATCACTGTAATGCTCTTCTTACTGGGGTTCCTAAGAAAACCGTCTATCCCCTGCAACTCAGATCCTAACAGACACTAAACACAGAGCTCATATCACTCCTGTTCTGAAAGAGCTGTGCTGGCTGCCTGTATCTATTAGAATAGACTTTAAAGTTGTGCTGCTGGTCTATAGGGCTCTGAATAATCTAGAACCTTCTTACATCACAGAACGGTTGATCAGCTGGTGATCTTAGATCTGCAGATGCTGGACTTCTGCACAAACGCCTTCAGTAAAACACAGGAAACATGGAGAGACCTCTTTCAGTTCCTCTAAACTGCTTCTAAACTGTGGAACTCAATTCCAGCTTCTATCAGACAGTTGAGCTCAGAGCTCACTCTAAATCTGTCACGTGGAGACAGGATGAGGCAGGATGTAAGCGCAAGGATTTAATGAACAGAACAAATAAGACAAATCAAAACCAAAGAAACCAAAAACACTAAGAAACACTGAACCAGGTTACAAAAACAACAGACATGAGGCCAAAACACCAAGCAAGAACACATGGGACAACAGGGAGTATAAGGAACAAAGACTAACAAGGAACACCTGGGAAGGGGCGGAGCTACAAACTAGGGACAGGTGAGGGGCCTGACAAGGGGGCGGAGACAGGAGGAGCAATAACCAAAACAAACAGAAGCACATGGAACAGGACAACAGAAGGCACATGGAAGGGACAAGAAACAAAACCAGAGAGAACAGAGGCAAACATGGGCAAGACAAGACAGGATGTGACAAATACACATTTAAACACATATCTCCATAACTCAGCGTTCAGTTACAACTACATTAACATGCAGGTGTTTATGCATTTGATTTGTGCCTTTAGCTCAGAAGAGAAACCCCATATAATTTCTTCTATTACTGAAGTCAACTGTCTGAAAAGCACTTTGACTGCCAACAGTATGAGAGGTGCTCTATTAATAAACATATTATATTATATTATATATTATTTGAAACAGGTCTTGAGATTTGTATCCAGGCAAGGTGAGAGAATGTATACGTTAACTACAGAAATCAATGTGCATGCTTATACTGACTGATTATGGAGACTGCTCTTTAATAGTGGTGTGGATGGCTCTTAAAAGAGCCTTTGGGTTGTAGAAGCAGCTCTTCAAAGGGGCTTTGGATTAGGTCAGACTACACCACATGGTGTTGCCATGGACCTGCACCTTCTTGATTGAAGCAGTCTTCGAAGGTCTCCCTAAAGCGAATGGCCTCCCTCAGGGCATTGTTGGACCCCACTCTGTCAAAGTCTTGCAGAACAGACACTGCCTGATGTGGGGCATCACCTCCTTCAGGGTTGTTACTCGGATGAAGTTGTGGAGGACGCAGGTGGCCTTGACACACCGCTCAGCTGATGTGGGCTGAGCTTCCATCAAATGCCGATACATGTACCACTGGGAGGAGAGAGGCACACTCCACTTCCCTGTGCTCTCTGGAGATGCTGGAGGCAGGGTGGGGATACAGCAGGTTTCGGTGGGGGGGGAAAGCCGAAAGGCAGTGGTCCACAATGCTCTGCTCCAGGAGGTCTAAGGTGCAATTTTAGAGGTCCTTAACAAAGGCGGAGTTATAAAGTTTGCCTCCGTCATTTGTTCCACCATACCTGGCAACATCCACCACCCGGAAAAGGCAGTCTGCATCTACAACTGCCAAGAGGACGATAGAAAGTGTCTCCTTGTAGCACAGGGAGCCAGAATTGGAGGGAGCCTTGATGAGCACATGCTTTTCTAAAGAACTGAAGAGGTTGAAGAAGTTTAGAAGGCCATCAGCGGGGATGTTCCAGGGGGGTCTTCCTTTGATGGGACGGGAATGAAAGTAGTCTCAGAAATCCAGTTAGCTTCACTGACATCCTTGAACGCCCAGACGTTTGGGAAGTGCCCCACACAGCAATTAAATACAATAGCACTGGACGAATTCCCTCTTGCAAGAAAGAAAAGGTGTTATTCTCATTCCCTCCAGCGGATAAAGTCTTTAATATCAGTTATTTCTGTTGGCCANATGGGACAGGAATGAAAGTAGTCTCAGAAATCCAGTTAGCTTCACTGACATCCTTGAACGCCCAGACGTTTGGGAAGTGCCCCACACAGCAATTAAATACAATAGCACTGGAGGAATTCCCTCTTGCAAGGCAGAAAAGGTGTTATTCTCATTCCCTCCAGCGGATAAAGTCTTTAATATCAGTTATTTCTGTTGGCCATCTCATTCCAATTTAAACAGGATTAAATTACTAATAAAACCTGCATACAGAGAAAACTGCGAGGCGTTCAGCTGGAGATGCTGCCTCCCGCAGCTCAGTGTTTTCATGGGTCCTCTTTTTCATAGCAATTCACAAACTGGTCTTTGGAGCAGTCGTGGGCTGGAGGTTAGGGAACCAGCCTTGCGACCGGAGGGTTGCCGGTTGGATTCCCTGAACTGACAGTAACGACTGAGGTGCCCTTGAGCAAGGCACCTAACCCCCAACTGCTGCCCGGGTGCCGTGGATAGGGCTGCCCACCGCTCCGGGCAAGTGTGCTCACTGCCCCCTAGTGTGTGTATTCACTAGTGTGGGTGTTTCACTTCACGGATGGGTTAAATGCGGAATACAAATTCACGAATGGCACAAAATGGCTCAAAAACTCTCTACTCAGAGAATGATTGGCCTCACCGATTTGATTTGAAGTACTGCGGGAAGAGAACTTCATCCAGGCGAAGCTCCTGCACCAGCTAGTGATACTCGCCAAACCGCCTTTGTGCATGTAGTATCGGGTGGACCCGGAAAACCCGGTGGCTTTGCCGCTTTCTCTGAAGATAGAGGATAGTGAGAATGACAGTCTCTTCTTTGAATCCATGAGTGATTTGGATGTTAATGAGAATTCCTGATTTGGAGGAAAAACATCTTATTGGATCACATTTACATGGTTCGGGCGGGAAGGCTTTTCATTCGCTTCTGAACATTATCATAGCAACAGAATTTGATCAAACGGGACCCAGTGATGCGCATTAAAATGTATAAGACATAACTTATAACATATATAACATAAATATATATCTTATTTTCATTTCATTTATTTTTATTGTATCATTTTTTAAATAAAATAAGATTTTAATAAAAAATTAGATTGCCTACTTTGACAATTACTTTACATAATATTATATTCCTTAATTTACATACAAACACACACATGTGGTGAGCAGAGAGATCTGGCATGGTGGAGTGCGTGGAAAGACCTTTCCAACCTCTCTTTATCCCTTAGAATTAAACCAGTAGTTTTTGTTATTGTGCCTTGGTATGTGTAATGGTATATGTAAATGACTTCCAGTCTGATTGGCTGCCCTGTATTGCATCTCATTAATACAGCAAAGGTTGAAACAGTCTTTACAGCGTCTTCACCGTAACTGGAAGTGCCTTAGGTAAAAATGTCGATTTGTCGAATGTCGACTGGCTACACAATGGTTTGTCTGAGAGTTCTCCAGGAGTTCTTGTGGGGTCTAGATTGCATTCTTAATGCTGGGGGCATTCTTGTTTGTTTTTGGATAAGGACTTTGCAGATGTCTGCAGATTAAATACAGCCCCCTTTAATTTGAAAAAGCCGTGCTGGCACTTAGCAGAGCTTTTCACTCTGCACTCACATTATGGGCACTTGAGCAGAACTGGCTTATCTAGCAGTAGATAACCTCCCCAAACAACTTTCATCTCTAACGTCAGAGTGAAAGTACAGTAAATCCTTCTGACTGACCTGGCAAGGCTTAGTTCAGAAGTGAACATCTTCTAAATGAATCTAAACAAGTGCTGTGTTTGAATTTGTCTTGGCTTCGATTGTTCGGTGGCTTCGCAGCGAGTCTGCATTAAATTAGATAGAACCCAACGCATGGAATCAACTCAATACAAGTCATACTCATTCAAGAGGTCACAAAAGAACCCAGATGACCGTCTAAAGACTCGCAGGCCTCATATGCCTCAGTTAAGGTCAATGTTTGCAACTCAACAATAAGAAAGACGCTGGGCCAAAATGGCCTCCATGGGCGAGTCATGTGATCCAAAACCACTGCTGACCAAAAAAACATTGAGACGACCCCCAAGACTTTTGGGATAATATTCTGAGGTCTGATGACTCAAAGGTGGAACTTTTGCAAGACAAGGGTCCTGTTACATCTGTCGTCAAGCCAACACTATAAAAACATCATTCCAGCAGTGAAGCGTGGTGGTGGTAGTCTGCTGGTCAGGGGCTGCTTTGCTTCTGCAGAACCTGGTCGACTGGAACCATTAATTCTGTTCCTAATGGCTGCATCTCAGTTGTGTACTACACACGTACACAGTATATACTATGTACTTACCTTAATAGTATGAGTTCTGCAGGCTAGCACACACAATATTAGCATACTGCATCATTTCTTACTAACAGGAAGTGATGAAGCTTACATCGTACCATGCTGGACTCTGATAGGCTGCTTCAAACAAATCAACACATATTTTGGTACATGTATGTTTACAGGCTGTTGGGACAGATTTGGGTTGATCTCACATTTACACACCATTACACACATCACCACCATCCACCATTTTTCCAGAATTTTCCAAACATGAGAAGCTCCTCCCTTTTGGTTGCATTGTGGAACAATAGTGTCCATCATTAGCATACTCAAAACTCGACTGGTTCTAAGAGCGCATTATGGATTTTTAATTATACTCAATTTTAACATTCATAACTGTACTACATACTACATACTCAAACACTAGATAGTATTAAGCGTGCAATTGGGATGCACCCTGTCAGAAAATCCTGACCAGTAACAGTTCATGACCTAAAGCATTAGCGTCAAAGTCTAAGTCCAGATCTTAATCCTTTAGAAATGTTGAGGCACAAACTAAAGTATGACATCCATGGAAGAAAGTCCACCAACATAGCTCCTAACTAATAGAGTTCCTGAATACTTCTGCCAACTGAGACATTTAATGTAGGATCATGTTGTTTGATAAATACATAAAAAACTATAATTGGTTGTTTTATTAGTTTTACTGGCTTCTCTTTATTCATTGCCATGAATTAAATGAAGACCTGATTGCAAGTAGGTCACATCATGTAGAAATTCACATGATGGTTTAGAGTTCACTAACCTTCAAGCAGGACTGTATATACTCTCATCATCAAAAGAACAGCTACACAAATAGCTGCACCCAGAAAGAATCGACCAGGAATGAAACTTGGTGGGTAGGTTTGACATCATGAGACATGCAAATGATTCAGGTTTCACGCTCGGCCGTGCATTTGATGTAAGCAAGTACGGGCCTTATCTCTGTATCTGACTGACCCAACAGCCATGATTGCAGACATTCAGTGAGCAGTGATGTCCTCCATCCTGTTAATGCAGCACAACTGTCCTTAACACCACGTCAACGTCACCAAAGACTGCAATGGTGTCGTGCCAGACTGTCATGGAGTGACTCAGAATCGCAGCAGGTCATCTTCAGTGACGAGTCCCGCTTTAGTCTTGGTGGAGATNGATGTAAGCAAGTACGGGCCTTATCTCTGTATCTGACTGACCCAACAGCCATGATTGCAGACATTCAGTGAGCAGTGATGTCCTCCATCCTGTTAATGCAGCACAACTGTCCTTAACACCACGTCAACGTAACCAAAGACTGCAATGGTGTCGTGCCAGACTGTCATGGAGTGACTCAGAATGGCAGCGGGTCATCTTCAGTGACGAGTCCCGCTTTTGTCTTGGTGGAGACGACCAACGAATCCGTGTGTGGAGGCACCGTGGTCAGCATCAAGATGAACAGTTGTTGTTGTCACAAGTCACACGTCCAGAAGGCCTGGCGTCACTCCACCTCCACCCCTACCGCACCATCTGCAGGAACTGTGTGAGGATATTCAAGCTGCATGGGATGGATTATCACAGGACAACATTAGGAACCTCTACAGCTCCATGCCGAGATGTCTGACATGTTGGGTTAGCCATACTGAGAGACACTACTTCTGTATGTGTAGCTCAATAAATATTGATTTATTGTTCCTGGTAACCTTTATCTTCCTTCCCAATAGACCTGCAATCCCACACCTCCTTCTGGGTGCAGCTGTTCTTTTAATGATGAGTGTATTTGGGACATTTTGAATGTGAAAATAACTGTGCAAATTACATTATACATGATGCGCAAGGTGCAGGGTATCCCTCTGATATAGGGTGGAAGATGACTAAAAACTGCCTACTGATCCGTTTTTATCACACAGACAGGGCATTGCATTCTTCCACAGCTGGATATTTGGATTTTAATGTGTCCCGAAGCAGCTGGTCTTTCAGATAGGGCACAATGTGTAGTCATTGCCTATTGTGGCCCCATAATGTGGGTGGAATGACATTCAGATATTCAGACTAACAGCCAAGGAACAAATGACAGCGATGGGGTGCTTGATTTATAGCACTCTCTTTCACAGGCACAGCAATTGCTCCGTGTTTGTCGGAGCTATGAGTGGCTGTCAGCGCTCCGTGCAGGACACCCTCGGTAAAAGTCATTCTTGCTGGGCTTTCAGTTGTAGGAATGTTCCTGTTCACAGTGACAAACTGCCAGCTGTAGCTGATGGGAGGATGACTGTTTCTGTCTGGCAGATTGTGAGTGCAGCAGGACTCTTCCTCCTTCTTTCCCAGCCCATTCCATTCCCGACGCTGCACGCTTTCCCTCTGACAGCTGCCTTTGAAATGTTCTCATCTGAGTTAGTCAATTAGAAACACTGATCTCTGAGACTTTAACACCATTTCCCTGGTCACATTTGCAGCCTAAACCTCCGCGGGGCAGGGTCTGTTGCGTAACCCTGAAAAGTGGAGGATATTAGCCCAGATGCTCGGAACAGTTAGCGGATGATTTCCTCTATTCCAGAGTTTTCTGAGTTCATATTACAGACTCCATAGCTTAATGCAGAATCTCTGCTCTGGTTGGACCTCACATACCAGCATCAGCAATTGCATTTCAAATGAGCGACATCTAACAGATGTTCAGATTTGGGAGGCAAAGATCTAACTTCCGTCTCGTTGCTGATTGTCAGGAACAAAGAGGTCGGCGCGACGCAAGCACAGCTAAAAGTCAGAGAACAAACCGGAAGCTGTACACAACAACAAAGGACGAGCAAGCAATGCAAAGGGATAATGCCAGGTCATAAACAGAGGAGACAGGCGGAGGTCGAGAGCCAGAAAGTCAAACGGATCAGCAAACAGAATAAGAGGGAGATAAGCAGAGAATAGTCAGGAGGACGGATACAACAGGCTACCAAGACAAAAGGGGAGATCCAAAGAGGGAGAATTGAGTACGAAGGAGAGTCAGAACCAGAGTAAGCAATGAAACAGGTAGAGAGACCGCTCGGTAATGCAAACTGAGTTTGGCAAAACTTCGCAAAGACTGTGTGTGTATGTGGGGGATTATAAACAGGAAGTGAGGAGAGCGTCAGCTGGCATCAGTCAGTATTCTGGTGAGCTAGAGCGTGAATATTTGGTTGACTGAGGACATGTGCATGTGACGTCATCGTGGGTAGTGCACTCTGGGAAATGGAGTCCGGGAGATTGGCGGTGTCAGGGAGACCCGAGGGCGTGACACCGATATCTAAACTTACATATATAAACTATATACTTCACTATGTAGGAGAGACTCGAGGCATCATGACTGACTTAAACATTACTTTATAAAGTTGGTAAAACTAAATACACTCATCATCAAAAGAATAACTGCTCCCAGAAGGAGGTGTGGGATTGCAGTGCTGTTGGGAAGGAAGATAAAGGTTAGCAGGAACAATAAATGATGATAAGTTTAGACTGATATGATCAATATTTATTGAGCTACACATACAGAAGTAGTGTCTCTCAGTATGGCGTCGGGCCGTCATGTTTGCTAACCCAACAAGCCAGACGTCTCGGCATGGAGTTGTAGAGGTTCCTAATGGCGTCCTGTGATAATCCATCCCATGCAGCTTGAACATTCTCACACAGTTCCTGCAGATGGTGCGGTAGGGGTGGAGGTGGAGTGACACCAGGCCTTCTGCACGTGTGACGTGGGACAACAAACCGTTCATCTTGGCGCTGACCACGGTGCCATATTTGATCTGGAATTTGGGAGAAATGTTTCCAGTAGTTTATAGAATAACACAACACTGCTCATTTTGGTCAAACACAAACCCAGAAACTGTACAACTAGAGAAACTGATCATTTTGAGGTGGTCTTGTCACATCCTGCCTTGTCTTGGCCATGTTTGTCGGTTTTCTGCTTCTTGTCACTTCCATGTGCCTTTTGTTGTCCTGTTCTATGTGCTTCTGCTTATTTTGGTTTTTGGCTCCTCATGTCTCCGCCCCCTTGTCAGGCCCCTCACCTGTCCCCAGTTTGTAGCTCCGCCCCTTCCCAGGTGTTCCTTGTTAGTCTTTGTTCTCTTATACTCCCTGTTGTCCCCTGTGTTCTTGCTTGGTGTTTTGTCTCCATGACGGTCGTTTGTCATCACGTCTGTTGTTTTTGTAACCTGGTTCAGTGTTTCTTAGTGTTTTTGGTTTTTTTGGTTTTGTTTTGTCTTATTTGTTCTGTTCATTAACTCCTTGCGCTTACATCCTGCCTCCTCGTCTTGACCCCACGTGACAGGTCTCTTCTTGTGTGTATATTTCCTAAAACTGAACATCTGAAAAAACTCTTTATTACATAAAGTCATAACAGGCTCTTCCTGCTGAGCTGCTGCACTGCAGAGACACCACTGAAGATGGCAACGAGCGTGCTGATGTTGGAGGCGCAGAAGAGTTTGGGTGAGAGGAAAGATAAATAAGTAAGCAAGCAAATAAATCAACAAACAAATCACAAAGATTTCCTGTGGAAGAACATAACCTCGACTCATCTAATCCTCCACCCAGAATGATGAAGCTCTTGTCACGAGGTTTCCCCTGTTGACAAACCCCACCAGTACAGAGGAGCTGAAGGGGTGTGCAGCGAGTCGTATCGATTGCCGCTTTTACACAGATCTTTTCCAGATGAATCGGCCTTCAGCGGGGGCTGATAAAACGGACAGAAGAACCAGGAGAAGAACCAGGCCACGCTCATGAGTCCTCTTTACACGAACACACACATGCTTATTAACCATTCGAGCCACATGAATTACTTCCCCCAGCTGTTAGTGCTTTGTTCAAAAGTTAATTCATGAGAGCAAGTTGAGTAGGAATGCCACCTGAGCCCTGTGGACACTCGATCAGCAATCATGCTTTTTTACTACACTCATCATCAAAGTAATGGCTGCACAAATAGTTTCACCCAGAAGGAATAACTAACAGGAACCAACAAACTTGGTGGGTAGGTTTGACACTGTGGGGCATGTGAATGATTTAAGTTTCACGCAGGGCCGTGCATGTGACGTAGGCAAGGACGGGCCTTATCGCTGTACCTGACTGACCCAACAGCCACGATTGCAAACATTCAGCGAGCAGTGATGCCTCCATGAGTCATCCTTAACACCACATCAACGTGACTCAGAATGGCAGCGGGTCATCTTCAGTGACGAGTCCCACTTTTGTCTTGGTGGAGACGACCAGCTGAATCGTGTGTGGAGGTACCGTGGTCAATGCCAAGATGAACCATTGTGTCACAAGGTGTTCCTGGTAACCTTTATCTTCCTAACAGCACTGCGGTCCTTCTGGGTGCAGCTATCTTTTTGACGATGAGTGTAGTTTGTTCACACTGAAGGTTGTTCTGTAAAGAAAGCTCTATTATCTGAAGCCGAACCGAACCTGATGTTGGGAATCTGGGTTGACTCTTGGCCGGCATCTCTAAGTCTATGTCCAAGTCTAAATGCCTGGAGTTGACCGCTCTCTCTCTGTCTTCCTGTGCCATCTTACCCACGGAGCCTCTCAGCACTGTCCCCATCATCGTGATCTTCACTGGGCCCTGCTTCTGTGGCTGTTCACCTTGAAATTCTTTCAAATGGTAATTAAATGGGGACACAGGTGAATAAACTACAGGCTGTCCTGATCGTTTAACATGATGGCAGTAGATTGGAAGCTGTATTTGGTTGGTGTGGTTGGTGGTTAACACCACTACCCAGCTACCACCCCATGTGGGAGACGGGGGTTCAAATCCCAGTCTAGGTAGTACAATGCTGAGCTACACCAATAAGAGTCCTTGGGCAAGACTCCTAACACTGCACTGGCCTACCTGTAAAACGAATAACCTTGTTAGTCGCTCTGGATAACGGTGTCAGCTAAATGCCTAAATGTATTTTTCATCTGAAAATGTTCTTTATAGAAAGCCTATGAGAATATGAAGATCAGTGTACAAACGAACCAGTTAAACCAAAGACAATTATTGACCCCATTTAGTAAACACCCCGGCTGAAATCTGGCAACCCTAATAACAAGCCAGTCAACACGCAGCCTGGGTATGGCTCAAGTCGAGTCGAGTGCTAAGGAAATGCCACGTTCCCCGGATTTGCACTATTGCATTTGCAAAGGTCAGTGGCAGATAGGCTATCTCAGCCCTCTCAGGTCCATATCCATAAAATAGCACATAAAGCCATCAGAGTTTATCCTGACGGGACAGAGCTGGAGTAAGGTATAATAAATATTAATACAATGCGAAATGACCCCCCATAAATCACGGCAGAGGGCATTATAATCCCGCAATAAATAGCGTACATGGTTTTATTGCCCACCCAGCTCATAAATGACCATCAAACCGGAGAGCATTTGAAACATATCTGTTTACACCATGCGATGCGGTTGGGCGTCCGTAAAAGTCTCGGGTTTTATGATCTCTGCCCGTCCCTCTCGGACAAATGAAATTGTCAACATTACCATCTTTTTCCAAACAGTCTATTAATTTCTGGACCTGAGGGATACCGCTTTACAGCGGGCCAGTTGAGCCGGGTTGGCTACGGCTTTTGCCTTTGTGTCTCTTCCCGGCAGGAAACAAATGGCCTCTGCTTGACTGTGTTCAGCAGACACTTCCCCGGCGGGCGATTCTTATTGAGGCATTAGTTTTGATCAGGGAGAATTGTGGGAAAGTGGCTCTGCCGCTTAATAGAGGAGTAGGAAAAAAGAGCTTGTTTATGTCCTGCTTTTTTTTGTTTGCGAGACCAGCAAGAACCGCCTGGGTGTCGGTAAGGCACTTTCTCCGCCGGTGCCATCCATTAAAACATGATGGCGCCGAATGAAAACGGCCCCTAAAACCCACGTTCATTATGGTCAAGATAAGGTCAAGTACCTCTACGTGCTGGTGGCCATGAGCCAACGAGCTTTCCCTCTTAAATGGCTCTTAGGAGAGCCATTCAAGCCATTCAACAGGTGCACTCAAACACTTTAGGAGGCCACGCGGAGCAAGCTNATTCAAGCCATTCAACAGGTGCACTCAAACACTTTAGGAGGCCACGCGGAGCAAGCTGCCTGGACCAAAGGTTGTCACCCGGTGCCTTGGTCCATCTTAGATCAAGGTGCATCTTAAATCAGGTTACACATCAGGTTCGCCTACAGGATGTTGCCATTTGTCATATGTGGCCTGTGTTTGATTCCCGGCTGGGGCATCTACGCACCTAGCAGGTTCTCCCTGTGTCTGTGAGGGTTTCCTCCGGTTTCCTCCAGGTGCTCCGGTTTCTTCCCACAGTTCAAAGACATGCAGTCAAGCTGATTGGAGATGCTAAATTGCCCTCCTAGGTGTGAGTGACTGTATGTCTGCCCCACTATGGATTGGTGGCCTGTCCAGGGTGTTTCCTGCCTTCCACCCAATGAGCGCTGAGACCCAGAAGGATAAGTGGCTTAGGAGAATGAATCAATTAATGAATGAATAAATGAATGACTATATGAATTAATTAATGTCCTTCGTTTCCATCCAGCCTATTAATAATTCATTCCATCATGCAATATTTAAAGGTACACCCCTCTAGTTGAAAATGTCTTCCCAACCAAGAAGCCCTTGTTGATCCTGTATTTACTTGTTTGCTTTCTCATACTGTACATGTGTATTCACCCTGAAATACTCCACTAGCCCTTTTCGACCCCTGGTTCTTAGACTGGTTCTGTTCAGGCCTCTTAGAACCTTGGTGCTATCCAGGGAACCAGCCTGCATTCGCATCATTTTTATTGGACTTACCAAGGGAAGTCAAAAGATACGGCGTCAGTGTCAACAGAGGGCGCTGCATGGTGGTAGTAAACAGTAATTTCAAGATGGTGGAGCGTATCGATTACCTGCGAGTGCTTGTGCTGTTATTCCAGATGTTTGGTAATATCCAGAAAGCAAGCACGGATCAACTACTGGAGATAAGAAGACGTAGAAGAGCTTCTTCTTCAGCAGACCACTGGGTGGCGCCATTGTTGCCTTCTCTTTCCTCAACAACTGACACGCCCACAAATGGTCATCATGGTTTGTGCTGAAGAACCTGTTATCATTTGGTTCCAGCTTGACTTTTCAGGTTCCGAACTGATATTATTGGTGGAAGAGGGCTATGATAGCTCCCAACAGGACTGAAACCATTATCAGGAGCAACCAGCATGGAAATATAAATAGAATCCAAATAGAAGCAGAAGAAGAATTAACATTGGTGCTGCTTCCCACCGCTGGAGACGCTCTTAAAGAGCAAAGGGAGGAAGTTTGGTGCTGAACTCGCAAACGTTTCCTCTAGGCTGGTAAGGAGTGAAGAAGAAGAGGATGGATAGCGCATTTCCTTGTTTCTTATGACAGGAGCGGACACCACAACTTTCTGGTGATATGTCGCCCCCTAATGTTTGAAGTATGAATTAAACAGGTTGCATCATGTTAGAAATTGCACGGCAGACTGTGTTCACAGACAATGACCTCTGGAAGTGTTCATAAGCCCATGCAGTGATTTCCAGAACCAATGCCTGAGGCCCCAAAGATCACGAGCATCCAATGTACAGCTCTGTAAATAAATAAGTGACCACTCCAGTTTCTTCTTAAATCAGCATCTCCACATGTACAGCAGGTTCTTAGTGAGGAACAGAAGACTCGGTTCTAGCTTTACTGGCAGATACAGTGAGCGTCTGGTTCATAAGAACAAGGTCAAGCAGCAAACACACAGGACAACACAGCTACAGACTGGCAGAGGGCCAAAACCACTCTCTACTGACCGTGATGAGCGCCACCTCATTCCAATGTC
>CM067478.1:2468852-2489970 GCA_034552555.1 Semaprochilodus insignis
CATTACACTTACCGAGTTACTGTACACCAACACGCTACTTACGGCACACTAACACATTACACTTACTGAGTTACTGTACACCAACACTACTTACAGTACACGAACGCATTACACTTACCGAGTTACTGTACACCAACACACTACTTACAGCACACTAACGCATTACACTTACTGAGTTACTGTACACAGACACACTACTTACAGTACACTAACGCATTACACTTACCGAGTTACTGTACACCAACACGCTACTTACAGCACACTAACGCATTACACTTACCGAGTTACTGTACACCAACACGCTACTTACGGCACACTAACGCGTTGCACTTACCGAGTTACTGTACACCAACACGCTACTTACAGTACACTAACGCATTACACTTACCGAGTTACTGTACACCGACACACTACTTACAGGACACTAACGCATTACACTTACTGAGTTACTGTACACGACACGCTACTTACAGCACACTGACGCATTACACTTACTGAGTTACTGTACACCAACACGCTACTTACAGCACACTAACGCATTACACTTACCGAGTTACTGTACACCAACACGCTACTTACGGCACACTAACGCGTTGCACTTACCGAGTTACTGTACACCAACACGCTACTTACAGTACACTAACGCATTACACTTACCGAGTTACTGTACACCAACACGCTACTTACAGCACACTAACGCATCACACTTACCGAGTTACTGTACACCGACACGCTACTTACAGCACACTAACGCATTACACTTACTGAGTTGCTGTACACCGACACGCTACTTACAGTACACTAACGCATCACACTTACCGAGTTACTGTACACCGACACGCTGCTTACAGTACACTAACACATCACACTTACCGAGTTATTGTCGAACACTGGCTACAGTTAAAATCAGCAGTGTTAGTCAGGGTTAAAGCCAGGCGTGTTACATAATGAAGCCCTCCATATGATGCTGCCTGTAGTGGGGCTGTAGAACAGCTCCCCCCACTGTGCTGGTGATGCTTCTATCACACTAATCAGGAACCTGCTTGTTAGTGGACTTGTGTTAACAGCATGAGGGCATCATTTAGAACTTCATGTCTCTGTTAGAAGGATGTATGCTGCTGTTTAAGCCCGGGTCTCAGTGTGAAATGGACAAGCGTCCGGGGCGGTGGTGGTGGTGTTTGTGGAAGGGTGGAGGAGGACTGGGTTTTGTACTGCTGTCTGTGCTGCTAGGAGACTCTGCTGAATGCTTTCTCATTTTCTGCTACTGTTCAGGAGACCTCATCTTGAGATCTCTTCATAAGAAGAGGGTCTGCCTCTTGTGCTCCTTTCACAAGCTCGTATGCTGCTTTCCTGGGAGTGCGCGCACTCACAGTAATTACTGAGACTTGCAAACATGGCCATTTCATCAGCTGCTTAAAGTCTAATTTGATGTGTACATAGCACTCCTTCATTTAATACTTTATGCTCCTCTCTTTGCTAAGGTAACCGCTTTAAGTCTTCTGTGACCAATAAATGACCAGTATAAGCCCCCCAGACAAAAACTGAGTCCCCTCTGTGATGTTCGGGGGTGTTTTAATTATGTGGAACTGGGTCCTTTGGTTGAGGTGACAGTACATGTGAACCACAGTGCCTACACTGAGCTGCTGGAACAACCAGGCTTTGCCTTTTGCCCATCATCTTACCAAGGAACATAACATTCCTATCCCTGTATTCCAAGATTTAACATTCAGGAGCATTCACACACCTGGACTGACACTGCAAAATCCCCAGATTTGAACAACCAGTAAAACGCCAGGGAAGGCATCCACCAAATCTGGACCAACTGACCAATTCTTTGATGCAAGAGTGTCTGAACACTGATGTGGCCTACATCCAGAAACTTTTCCAGTACATGCCAAATCCAATCACAGCTGTTATTCGTGCTCGTGGGGGTATTACATGCTATTCCCTGGCGCAATTATGATTAGGATCCTGTAAACTGGGATTTTAGCCACTGCTGGTAGACCCGTATGACCGTACGCTTCCATACACCTGCAGATTCAGCTACTTCCTTCACACTATGGTCTTTGGCACGCCCAAATGCAGTCACCCCTTTTAGCCAATCAGTGCAATTGGACCCATCAGTGCCATCTGCAGGAGCCTGAAGTTACTACCACCTTAAACATGCAAGGAGACTCATTTTTTGTCTGGTGAGCTTTATTGACAATCCAAGATTTGTGGCAGACAGTGGTTCATATTGTGTTACATTAGGAAGCAGCATTCTTCATCATTAAACTCGTCCACTTCAACGTAAACAAGTAGTATAATAGTGCACCGCTAACTTTAGCATTAGCAAACCTATGCATACGGGGGTGTGTTACTACTATACTATCATACATTGTCTTGCTTACAATACCTCATTACATCTCAATGTATGGGGGCAGTCATGGGCTGAAGGTTAGGGAACCGGCCTGGTAACCAGAGGGTCACCAGTTCGATTCCCTGAACTGACAGTAACAACTGAAGTGCCCTTGAGCAAGGCACCTAACCCTCCAGTCGCTCCCCAGGTGCCAGGTGCCACTCCAGGCAAGTGTGCTCACTGCCCCTTAGTGTGTATGTGGGTGTTTCACTTTACGGATGGGTTAAATGCAGAAGACACATTTGTTTTTGTGAATACACAGCCCTAGTTTTGGCGAGACAAAAAGCTGAATCCTAGCCAATGGGAATTTCATGATATTTAAAAATAATCAATTTTGATCCATAGAGAAGGAGGAAGTGCTATCAGGTTCTAGCTTTGATTAGAACATACTCGGTTCTTTATTCATCAGGAGCTAATGCATACAAATGCAATGAACTGTGGGGTCTTCCATTAGCTCATTCATTCCAGTAGCCCAGTTTGTTGCATGAACTGGAACCTACTGTGGTCACAGCTGGAAAGTACTCGAGTTATTGTACGTTGTACTTAAGGAGACCAGATCTAACGACAACACTTCATCAATCCTTGTTATCACTCCAATCAAAGAAACACAGAATAAGTGTTTTTCTTTGTTCTCTAAAAGTCAATTGGGGGCAACGTTGGCACACTACGTATGTTCAGCTTTTGTTTCAGCTTTTCGCAATGATTGAAGACCTTCTTGCACAACTAGCCCACCTCCAGCGTTGAGTACACACCTCCCCCCCTAACCCGGATTTAGACCTGGGCTTTGCCTCCACTAATCCTGAAGATGTTTATGGAATATGATTTCTTCTTCTTGAGCTTTTTAGTTGTGGATTCATTCAAGCGTTTCTAATTGCTGTCCTTAAGCACCGTCCCAGTTTTAGTTCAGCTTATTTATTTATTTATTTATCTACTTATCTATTTATTTATTTATTTATTTATTTATTCATTCGTTTATGTCTTGGAGCTTCCTGTGTTTTCTGTTTTAACTTTCTGCCTTTTAATCTACTCGTCTCCTTTAAAAACTTGATTTCCCGGTGCTGCTGTCCCCTTTACTTTGATATACAAAGATCTAACAAAGCTGAAAATGAAATGCCGTTTGTCACATTCTGTCATTTATTAACATTAAAAACACAGCAGTGTGAATATACACCACGATTCCCAGGCCTTTCATTGTTAATCATTGTATAAGGGATCAATAATAGTCATTTTCATAGAGATGTGTGTGAATTGCGTGTGCATGTTCACCACCCACAGCAAGAGAATAAATCACAAGTGAGGCATTTATGAACCACAGGGGGGCGGCCAGCATTTAGGAAACCTGCCCGCAGCATAGACCACATCCCTGTAACGTAGCCAGCACTGAGCGTCTGAACCACAAGAGACCTGCATGTGAGAGCTTCGGCGAAGCTACACATCATCATGTTTCTACTCATCATGGAAGCTACTGTGCTGAGAAGTCCTCATCTACACTACCAGTCAAGAGTTTAGACACGCCTCCTCAAGGTTCTGCTTATCTTAATGCTTTACTCTAGAATAAAAGTGTAGACATCAAACTATGAAATAGCACTATAGGGATTATGCAGTCCACCTTAAAAACCTCCAAATTGGAACTTTACAGGAGAAACAGCTGGGAAAGAGAGGGAAAAAACATACAGCACTTTTAATGTAAGTCAATGGAACCAGATGTTTCTCCAAGTAAATTTGGGCCTTTTCTCTTGGTCCATGCACCAGGAAATGTACACACAGTGTGACGCACCGCAGGCACTTTCAAATTACATTACCAACTAAAAAACAACAGGAACAGAAGGTTGGGTTCTAGCTTTACTGGCAGATACAGTGAGCGTCTGGTTCATAAGAACAAGGTCAAGCAGCAAACACACAGGACAACACAGCTACAGACCGGAAGAGGTCCAAAACCACTCTCTACTGACCGTGATGAGCGCCACCTCATTCCAATGTCCCTTAACCACTGTAAGATGACCTCAGGTGACCTACAGAAAGACTGGCGAGCGGTGGCTGGGGTGAAATGCACAGCGAGCATGGTTCTAAAAACAGACTTCTGGAGGCGTCATTAGTGATTTTCTGAAAAAACAGATCTAAATACAATATTTGATCTGGAATTTGGGAGACGTGTTTCCAGTAGTGTATAGAATGAAACAGAACTGCTCATTTTGGTCCAACACAAACCCAGAAACTGTACAACTAGAGGAACTGATCATTTTGAGGCGGTCTCTTAAATTTTTCCAGAGCTGTAGATTCTCTGGAGAGTCTGTTGATAATGGGATGTACTGTAGACGATGGGATATCCAAAGTCCTGGCAATTTTACATTGAGGAACATTTTCATGCAATTGCTTCACAGTTTTTAGACACAGTTTTTTTCGCAGATTGGTGAACCTCTGCCCAATACTGCTTCTTAGAGCCTCTCTAAAATGCTCAGTCATGTGACTGTAAATTTGCTCCTCCAGCTGTTTTGTAATAGTACCGCTTACTTTTCCAGCCTTTTGTTTCCCCTGTCCCAACGTTTTTGAGATGCATTGCTGCCATCAAGTTCTAAATGAGATACTAATGTTCATGAAACGGTAAAATGTCTCACTTTCAGCATCTGATATGTGTTCTACATTCTATTGTGAATGAAATGTGGGTCTATGAGATTTAGAAATCATTTAATTCTGTTTTTATTTCCATTTATTTACATTCAACACATAGCATCCCAACTTTTGGGGAACTGGGGCTGTACATGTGGGTCGAAAACAGGACATGGCCATGATGTGGCCGCAATATGTGTGCACATTCCATGCTTTCTTACCCAGAACAGAATCACCCATCTGTAGAATGCTTTAACACCACTATCTCTTCAGCTTGTTGACAGCTCCGATGTTGGACTGCGTCTTCAGCCACACAATCCTAGCCCTGTACTCCTGAGGTGCAGGGGCACCTCAGGAGTACAGGGCTAGGACTGTGTGGCTGCAGTCTTTCGTAAACGGAGTAGACTGTTAATATATAGGTGCACAGTGGGTGGATATTACAGTAGGCATGGCCCAGCGCCAGCGGAACGTGTGAAAGAGGTGTGAATGAATCACAAGCAAGGGAACACACACACCATTACTTATCACCACAGTGCCCTGGAGCAAGGCAGTTAATCGCCTTCTCCTCCAAGGGCAGTGTAGCTTGGCTGACCCTGTGCTCAATGTTCTCTCTCTGTCTGTTAGCATTAGAGCTGGGGATGTGATTAGAAGAAGCCATTTGCGATTGCTAATAAGAGTTAGGCAGGAAAAAACAAGGACTCTTGACCTCATCTTTAAAGGGCCTGGCCTGCTGTGCTAATAGCCTGAGGGACCATTTAGATAATAGCAACACGTCTGCCAAAATTTGCAAACGTCTTGCCGTGAGCTCTCAACGAAGCCTATGTGTTGTTTTTCTTTCAGGGCCAGATGTGATAATAAGAATACACATCTGGACATGACTATCAAGCATTATTGCTGGATTGCAGCGAGATTAGCTGCAAACAGGGGCCCACCCGTCTGTAAAGCCTGCCCCTAAATTCCTCTGGTCTGTTCTCAGCTGAAGTTAGGTCGCTTAGCTCAAATGCAAATCTGATAGCTTATTTGGAATGTAGCTGCCAATTCTTACCACTTTACATTAGCTCCAGCTGTGCTGTCACAACTGGGAACAGCAGAGGGCACAAACAGCTATGGGGAACCCAACATAGGGTGGCCACACATCCGTTTTTAGGACGGACAGTCCGTTTTTTCAACTCCCAGTCCTCCATCCGGCGCAACACCTGGACGGATGCCTATTAGGACAAATTATTTAAAATGTTCATGCGAACAATGTTTTGTGTGCCATTGGCTCACGTCCGTGTCAAAAGACATGCCTTTCATTGCATTGGTTTACCAAGGTCATGTGACATCGCTCGCCTACCGGTTAACCGCAGGTCAACCCTCTAAATGCTAGTCAATTAGTAAACTCCAGTCCTTTTATATAGGTTAGATTATGATTTTAATTCTGTTCTACTAACATGAACCGAACCACTGCCCCCCGACCCCCCGACCCCTTTATGATCTCCTCCTTTTTGGGGGGTGGGATGTCCTCCTTTTTGGGGTTATGAAAGTGGCCACCCTAACCCAACATCAACACGCCCAGTAATACTGTATCTTGGGATGGAATATTCTTCTTCTGCTTCTTCTTCTTATTGATTGATTGATTGATTTATTGATTTATTGATTTATTTATTTATTTTTCTGATTTTCTGACCTGGTTTTTGACTGCTTACCCGTCTTGCACTATTTGTTCGGTGTGCTTGCTTCTCAGAAAAATAAATAAATAAATAAATAAATAAATAAATACATACATAAATAAATGGACGTACCTTTATTGTGCAATTAGCATTAAATTCTGAATTTAGGTGCAAGACCATCAGCAACACCCTATTAGTCATGTAGAACAGTAGAACATCATACCGTCATTGGCAACCCTCTATAGCATTCGCCAAGCAACACCCTACCAAATGTGGACACTAGCAGCGCCACTATGTCTGAAGTACCATTGCAACAGACACTAACACATTGACATGGTGGTGGTGGTGGTGATGGTGGTGTCACTGCTGAGTGCTGAGAATGATAGACCACCCACATGTCATTCATTTATTTATCTCCTGTGTGGGTCCTCACTACTGAAGAATAGGGTAATAAAGTACAGTCTGGAACTGTAGAACTACAGAGTGCTCCAGTACGGTCAGTAGAGCTGATAAAATGGACAGTGAGTGTAGATACACCGCAGTGAATGTTAGAAAACCACGTACATTGCATCTAAGTTACATCAACAAACGCTGATGTACAAGCAGACGACGGAGAAAGCGGAACTATGACTGGCAGGTCAAGGGCCAGAAGTTTCAGCCAGCAGAGAGAAAGAGACAGTTGGGGTGTTTACTCTGTGTTACCACTGGGAAGGCTGCTGTTCCAAGTTCACCAAGTGTTATGCTTTGTTCCTGCAAGGACTCTTATTTGAAGGACGGGGCTGTGTGATAGTGTAGGAAGCCTAGCAGTATACAGAGTGAACAGTAGGGATGATTACTAGCTGAAGAACTGCCATTGTTCAGGATGAATACAACCCTTATCTCTTCATATTATACCACCCCTACTAGTCATAGAGAGGGTAATGACCAGTTACATTTACTCAGGCTACTTTTTGTGACTGTCGTGAGAAGCAAGTCGGTCTCAAAATCGGCCTGATTGTCCTGTAGTGTGGGCTGGATGTTCCACTCCAGTTCTAAAAGTTACTCAGTGCCTGAGTAACACTCTCTCAGGGACAAAGTGACTTTGATGCTTGCCAAGCTAAAAGTCAAGTAGTCTTTATTAGACACAATGATATTCGGGATCAACAGCAAACACAGAGCAACGGTAACCAAGTCGAGGCAGAGAGAGAGAGAGAACGTGAGAGACAGGCCAGGGTCGAGTCCAATAGCTAGCGAACAGAACCAGAGGGAGATCAAAAGAGGAACCGAGAGAGCAGGCAGGTAGGTCAAAGCACAGAGAGGGCAACAAGGAAGGCGAACGAAACAGAAGGGGAATCCGGAAGCGAGGGCAGAATAAACAAAGGGAGGTCGAGAACGGTAGTAGCAGAGATCAAGAGCAACGCTCGGTATGCAAACTGGGTTTGGCAATACTTCGCAAGGTGGATGTGGGTGAGAGGGGTTTATATAGCGGCTGAGAAATGAGGTGCAGGTGGCAAATCAGTACTCTGGTGACCTAGAGCGCGGAAGTGGAGTATGAGTGGGTGTTTTGGGGATTGTGGCAGTGACGTCATCGAGGAGGGTATTCCGGAAGATCGGAGGTGGTCGGGAAACCCGGAAGCGTGACGATGTAGTGTCATATTTTACCCAAGTATCAAGACTTATGCTTGAGTGCTGATTTGGGCTGCTCATACACCAGTTCACTCACAAATACATATTTTTACAAATACATATGATTAGACAAACACACTGCCATGTCCTTCTAGTTTCTGGACCTGTTTGGAGCACAGGATAGACCAGATACTGGGATTGTTTTAATTTAGAGTACAAGCATTCAGAGGACAGTCCAGTGTTGTACCTGTGCTGCATATTCAATGCTCTAACGTGTGGCGGTAATAATTACAGAGGGGTCAGTAGGGTGGCCTACACATTAGCATACCCTGCGTTTAATTATTCATGCTGTGCTGGTCTGAGACTTAAGGAAGGTTTCTGGTGATCAGCGCTGACGTTCCAGCGGGTTGCATGTCTAACAGACATGTGTTTTCCTTAATGTAAGTTTAATGGACCAAGTCTTATAAACAGATTCCTCCACAGTGCAGTGAGTGCTGCGGAACGAAGCGGAACGAAAAGGCACCAGGTCAGTCCAGCCATCGACGGGTTTCAAACGAGGTAACAAGGATACGATTGAGGCACATTTATGGCATCACAGTGATGAGAGTGCCCCTTGAAGGGCCCATTTCCAGCATTTTACTGGCATTGTAAAGCCCACAAGACCAGTTATGTACCCAAAACTGTCAGTGTTTATTTCACATGTCCATTTTACGGTCTCTCTTTATTCCAAGACTAACTGAGAGGCAGCCTTAGCGTTCGGTGAGAATGCTGTGAAAACACATCATCTAAAAATGGAAGGAGCTGTTGTTCGACTGACGTACAAAAAAATCCAGCAGGAATCTGGAGCAAGACATCTGTACACGGGCTGCCGAGAGATAAAGACAAGAAAAGCAAATGGATCTCAGCAAATGGAGGCTGCAATCAGCTTCTGCTCTGTATTTTCCTTTTCCGCCTTAAATGGTGCAGCAGTTACATTCTGGCGCCCCAGATTAGCCTGTAACTACTGGCATATTTAAGGTAGAATGGGCACATTTGACAAAGGAAGCTGGCGAACAGGAACACTGCATCATCGTCGCATCAGTCGATGCACTTCACAGTAACAACCGGAATACAGGTCCTGAAACGTGGATTTGCAGTTCCCTTTTTGTGTCTGGAATGCTGGAGTTTGAGGTCAGGGCGGGGCGGGCAGGGCGTCCAGGGTCCTTTCTGTATGGAGCATGCATGTTGTTCCCGTGTCTATATGTGTTTGCTCCGGGTGCTCCAGTTTCCTCCCATAGTCCAAAACATGCAGTCTGGTTGTAGCTGTATTGAAAATGAGATTCACCCTCAATGTACACAATATCCTCAAAAGCATTCACTCACCCATCCAAATCATTGAATTCAGGTTCCAATCACTTCCATGGCCACAGGTGTATAAAACCAAGCACTTAGACATGCAGACGGCTTCTACACACATTAATGAAAGAATGGGTCGCTCTCAGGAGCTCAGTGAATTCCAGTGTGGTACCGTGAAGGGATGGCACCAGTGCAACAAGTCCAGTCGTGAAATTTCCTCACTACTAAATATACCACAGTCGACTGTCAGTGAGATTATAACAAAGTGGAAGTGATTGGGAACGACAGGAACTCAGCCACGAAGTGGTAGGCCACGTACAATGGCAGAGCGGGGTCAGCGGGTGCTGAGGCTCAAAGTGCGCAGAGGTCGTCAAACGCTACAGACCTCCAAACTTCATGTGGCCTTCAGATTAGTTTAAGAACAGTGCATAGAGAGCTTCATGGAATGGGTTTCCATGGCCGAGCAGCTGCAACCAATGCAGTGGTGTAAAGCGCCGCCACTGGACTCTAGAGCAGTGGAGACGTGTTCTCTGGAGTGAGGAATAACACTTCTCCGCCTGGAAATCCGATGGACGAGTCTGGGTTTGACGGTTGCCAGGAGAACGGTATTTGTCTGACTACATTGTGCTGAGTGTAAAGTTTGGTGGCGGGGGGATTATGGTGTGGGGGTGTTGTTCAGGAGTTGGGCTCGGCCCCTTAGTTCCACTGAAAGGAACTCTTAATGCTTCAGCAGATTAAGAGACTCTGGACCATTTCATGCTCCCAACTTTGTGGGAACAGTTTGGGATGGTCCCTTCCTGTTCCAACATGACTGCGCCCCAGTGCACAAATCCATGATGAGCGAGTTTGGTGTGGAGGAACTTGACTGGCCTGCGTAGAGTCCTGACCTCAACCCGATAGAACACCGTTGGGATGAAGTAGAGCGGAGACTGTGAGCCAGGCCTTCTCGTCCAACATCAGTGTCTGACCTCACAAATGGTCAAAAATTCCCATAAACACATTCCTAAACCTCGTGGAAAGCCTTCCCAGAAGAACTGAAGCTGTTAAGGGTGGGCCGATATATTAAACCCTATGGATTAGGAATGGGATGTCACTCAGGTTCATATGTGTGTGAAGGCAGCCGACCGAATACTTTTGGCAATATAGTGTATCTTTATTGCGTCCACATTCACTGACCGCTTTATCAAAGGCATCTACCCTATACAGCCATGTGCAAAAGAACTCACGTCCCGGTCGGATAACTGACCTTTCATGTGAGAGTAATGCCGTGAATGAAGGATGAAACCATGGCTGAGACTGAATGGAAGAATGACTGAGTAATATCACTCCACCCACTCCGACCAATCCTCCTTGAGACAACTGTCCAATGTCACTGACCTGAGGGCTGTGCAGACACGCAGACGGGCAGGGCTGGCAAGAGCTGGACAGGGGACCCTGCGGACAGGATGCTGTAGCGAGTGAGAGAGAGGTCAACTGTGACTCAGATAAGAGCATCTCAGAAGTGTATGTTGATGCTGAGTGGGTCTGAAATGTGGACACTTGATGTAGAGTGATGTTCCACACCGCTGCGTTTCCTCACCACACTGTAAGCCTTCTTTAAAAGCTGCTGTAGGAGTCTCATTCTACCTGCTTAGTTTCAGATAAAGGATTTTGGAGGAAAGCTGAAGCACCTGAACACCCAAAACCCATTTCACAATCAGCTTTAGCGGCAAAGATCCACCAGAAGCCAATTAAAATCATATAATCCAGACAGTGGCCTAACAGCAAAGTCACTGTGGAACATAATGCCTCCTGCTTACCAAAATGAGTCCCCTTGAGTGTTTAGGGTGGTACTAACTTCAGGCTCCTGCAGATGGCGCTGCACGAGGATAACGGGGCTATAAATACCTGCAGGGTGTGAATGATGGGATCCATAGATTGGGAAGAGGTGCTACAGTGCAGGGAATGTCTCGTTCCATGTGTGGAAAATGGCTCCAAAGCAGATGTTAATGATTGGCTAAAAGGGGTGACTGCATTTGGGCGTGCCAAAGACCATAGTGTGAAGGAAGTAGCTGAATTTGCAGGTGTATGGAAGCGTGCAGTCATACGGGTCTACCAGGAGTGGTTAAAATCCCAGTCTACAGGGAATTCTCCTTGGAATTTTGCCAGGGAAGGCATCCACCAAATCTGGCCCAATTGCACAATTCTCTGATGTACGAGTGTCTGAACATTTGATGTGGCCTACATCCAGAAACTTGTTCAGTGCATGCCAAACCCAATCACAGCTGGTATTGGAGCTCATGGAGGTATTACACGGTACTAGATATGTTTCAGTCACAGGGGACTCATTTTTGGTCCTTACAGTGTGCAGTCATGTGCTGGAGGTTAGGAAACCAGACTCGAAGGTCACCAGTTCAATTCCTGGAACTGTCAGGACATGACCGTCCACCGCTCAGGGCAAGTGTGCTCACTGCCCTTTATTGGGTGTGTTCACTAGTGTGTGTGTGTTTCACTGCACGGATGCGTTAAATGTGGTAGACAAATTGGCAAATGGTTCTAAATTCCAAACAACTAATTTTGACCAAGTTCCATCCAAAGTGTTCAAACTTCATCCACCTGGTTCGAATGAGTGCTTCATTTCCACAAAATCCAACTGACAATTATTGGCCTACGCTATGTGGCCAAAAGTATGTGGACACCCCTCCTATATATTGAATTTGTCACACCCATTGCTAACAGGTGTATAAAATCAAGTACATGACCATGCAATCTACCTAGACACATACTGGTAGTAGAATGGGTCATACTGAAGAGCATGCCACTGTCATGGGATGGCACCTTTGACATGGATAAAGAGTGTGGACACATAGAGATGGTTTTAATGTCATGGCTGTTCGGTGTAGCCTATATATATATATATATATACACACACACAGTGCCCTGACGCAGTGCCCTACCCTAGACACATTGCGGGATCAAGAATGGGGCAATATTATGCTGAACTGGTGATGAAAGGATAAAAGGCATGAGGAACAGACAAAGAGGCGAGGGGGTCTTCTACATGACGCAGTGGAGTACCATGAATAGAACAAATCAGCTTTACATCACAAGAACAAAGAATCTTGTGATCTTTAGTCCAAACATCTGAATACTGAGTCAGTGTGCAGCTCTGCATATCAATTATTAAACACTGGTAAACTACAGTAGATGTCATCCTTGTTGATGCATGGAAACCTGTGTGCTACGAAACCCATTCTGGTGGCATTAAACTGTGTTTAATTGAAATAACCCAACTTCATAAGTAGCCTTGATCTGCTATGATAATGCTAATAGTTACTGCACACCAACACACTACTTACAACACACTAACGCATTACACTTACCGAGTTACTGTACACCAACACACTACTTACAACACACTGACGGAGTACACTTACCGAGTTACTGTACACCGACACACTACTTACAGCACACTAACGCATTACACTTACTGAGTTACTGTACACCGACACACTACTTACAACACACTGACGCATTACACTTACTGAGTTACTGTACACCGACACGCTACTTACAGCACACTAACGCATTACACTTACTGAGTTACTGTACACCAGCACGCTACTTACAACACACTGACGCATTACACTTACTGAGTTACTGTACACCAACACGCTACTTACAGCACACTAACGCATTACACTTACTGAGTTACTGTACACCAGCACGCTACTTACAACACACTGACGCATTACACTTACTGAGTTACTGTACACCGACACGCTACTTACAACACACTGACGCATTACACTTACTGAGTTACTGTACACCAACACACTACTTACAGCACACTAACGCATTACACTTACTGAGTTACTGTACACCAACACACTACTTAGTGAGCTGGATAATCGGTTAGCTGGATAACGCAGAAAGCTAAAGGTAGCTTTCCTAGTGGACATCCATTCTCCTTCGTTAGCAGGAAAAATATGGGGTAACTTTGCACTCCTTTAGGCATATGGATTCTAATTCAACCCAAAACATTTAACATTACAGTCTTAAATACAACAGTATCTTCCCATTATTGATCATACACTCAAATCAGTCAACAATCATTTATTGTTCCTGGTAACCTTTATCTTCTTTCCGGGTACAACAAATCTTTTGCTGATGAGTGTATTTTGGTTCTGTGTGTTCTGTTTGTGCTTAGGAAGTATCGGATAGCTATGCTAATCGGAAGGAAGATAAATATGATTTGATGTGGGGTTTTTTTTGCTGTCTGGATTATATGGACGCAATCTGTATATGCCAAAACAGATTCTTTTTTGTGAGATTATTTTTTTATTTTCTGGGCTGTTTTTAAAGTATAGCTTCCAGACTGTGCAGCCTGGTGGATGAGTGGTACAGTTTTAAGCTTATACGTTACTGCAAACTCCTTCATTTCAAGAAAGCAAGGAAATTAAGTGCTCTATGATATGGGCCCTTTAAAAGAAGTCCTGGTAGAAGACCTGAACAAAAGCAAAGCCCCCCAACATGAGTGATCAAAACCACAAGCAGCTAGCAAACAAGCTAAACCACAGCACACACGTGGTGGCACAACTGTTTCCTGCAACCTTTCCTGTAAGCTTTAGGCTCCTCCCCCCTCCAATCACACCAGCTAGGGACTGCTGGTTAAGCAGACACACCTGTGAAGAGAGAGAGAGAGAGAGAGACGTACACACAAACACAACACATGCTTACACGTGGGAACAGCAAAGCGAAAGCTCCTGTACAGTAGTGGCCTTATTTATCGATTGCAGTACATTTCAGCACGTGCATCTGAAGACACGTTCACCCTCCGATTTCAAATCAAAGCAGTTGCATTAACTCTGCTGATCAGTTTGCATCAGGGCCAGTTGTGTCCCTCGTGACATGCTTGTGGTTTCCAGTGTAGCTATGTATAGCCATCTTGCTTCCTCAGTGAAACTATACCCTGCACTACTCTGTATAAGCAATACAAGATCATTCGGTGACTCATAAGTGTCGGCTCTTTGACTGGCAGTACACCCATGGGCAGATCGTTTCACTAATGAAGATATATTTGCTTAGAATGTCTAGAAATAAGATCAATAGGCCTACAACGTTCGCACAACAAGCTCATAATTAGCAATATTAGATGTATTACTGTAATTAAAGTTTTCACTTGCTGTGAAATTATTTCTAATATGCACAGACCACATTTAATGTACATTTAAATGCCCACTGTATGTTCAATTGGGCAAATAAATAGACATTGTGTATGAAAATGTGCAGAAGTGTGCTTATATGAGGGTCAGCCCTCAAATGCAAGTCAATTAGTAAGCTCCTGTCTGACTGATCCATTCCACCCAGTTAGGTCAGTAAAGCAATCATGTATGTGATGTATGTTAGGTTATGATTTTGATTCTGTTCTAGTATCGTGCGCAACCCATTCGCCCCCCACTCCCTTATGATGTCCTCCTTTTATGGGGTGGGATTTCCTCCTTTCTGGAGTTATGAATGTGGCCACCCTAGCCAGTGGCCACTGTGCTTTGGAAGTGGCCATGCACGGGGTGCATGTGAAGAGGCTCTCGGGAAGCCTGCTCCCTGTACGGAGACACTGTGGTTAATGCAATTGCTCTGTTTGGGAAGTTGTGTTTATGTGGTATATATGCTTTACTGTGCTGGGCTGTGTGGTAGTTTGTGTGGTTTTAGTGTTCACCATGACTGCTGTCGACCTGCTTGTTAGGCCCAGAGATAACTTGGGCAGCAGTTCTCCTCACTTGCCTGCTCAGTAAAAGAGCATTTGCCCATATGTTTTTCTCTGGTTCTACTTCACCAAGGTGCCGCTTTTGGTGTCAGAAGTGGTTTAGCACCCCCCGTGGCCTGGACAGGAATGATGGACGGCCTAACCGTGAAGCCTGGCTAGAGGACTGTGAAAGAGGCAGTGGCGTCGGAAGCCTGGGCGATGGGGGCCTGGTAGCATTGACCATGGCCCTGAAGCAACAATTTATCCAGGTTCCGGTGGAATGGTTGATCTTGTGGCTGCTTCCTGAAGAGCAGATAGGCGAGCTGACAGCAGAGCATATCTGAGTTCAAGAACACTTCCTGGGCGAACTGGTGCCAGAGCAGCTGAGATGGCACTTACAGCCCCGTTCACTCTAGGGACAGTGCTTGAACTTTATTAGTTCACTGGGATGGCTGAAACTTCCGTACCCCTGCAGATTCAGCTACTTCCTTCACACTAAGGTCTTTGGCACACCCAAATGTGGTCACTCCTTTTAGCCAATCATTAACATCTGCTCTTGAGCCATTTTCCACACATGGAAGGAGACATTCACTGCACTGTACCACCTCTTCCCAATCCATGAATCCCGTCACTCATACCCAGCAGGTACTTATAGCCCTATCATCTTCGTGCAGCGCCATCTGCAGGAGCCTGAAGTTACTACCACCTTAAACACACAAGGTGACTCGTTTTTTGTCAGGTGAGCTTATTTAAGGTATTAGCTCACTCAAAGCCAACAGATTTCATCCTAAAGTCCAAAATGTTTTGAGCTCTCATTTGGAACCAATCCGGTTGAACGATCCATGTACACTTTACAACTTCCGAGAATGTCAGACATGGTCTATTTTTGCAGCATTGCCCAGTGTTCCCCTACCCAACGGTGCAGCTTCACCTTTATTGGGCATGCAGATTTCATAGACTCTAGCCTGCCTTCCAAACCCAAAATTAAAGCCAGCTGTCACCGTCCCCGTCCTCCCAACCATCCGCATGTATTATTACTGCAGCTCCCCAGGAGCTTGTCTTCTGAAGGTGGGACTGGGCTGCCAGGCCAGTTTCAACTTGGTTCTCTGTAGCGAGGCTCCGAGGGACGGTCTGACTGACTGAATGAACCGTTCCGGTGCTTTAAGACTCAGTCTCTCCACTCGCTAACACTCTGCACAAGCGGTGCCTGACCTAACACTGTCATGTTCAGAGCTTTCACACTTAATGATGAGCAGCCCAACGGGGAGGAACACGTCATGGAACGCAGCTCTAACCTCAGACGCCTCTCCGACTGAGCCAGTGCACGTTTTCTTGAGTAGCCCGGCCTCGCCAGCTCTTTTCAGTCTGGTTTTAGCAGGTTTATCTCCAGCCCATTGATGGGATGCACGAGCCAGGATCATCTCCTAGAGTCTGGACCTTAATAGCATCCATTACCATGAAATGAAAGCAGCCAAACTTACCTTTGGCATGCTTGTACCTTTTAGTGTTTGTGCAGTTTGCGTAATGCTACCTGCTACTGTGCTACTTTGATCTTAATGGGTAGAAGACAACAGGAGTGATTCATCTACCCGTCTGCTGTCTACCTACCTGCTTTTGTGAAATCTGGAGGGATGCAGTTTAAAACACGTTCCATTAAAATACCCATTAAGAACGTTCTCGTGTTTATTTAACTCCATCTGTAAAGGTCATTGTCCATAAACTGATACCATATACTGAACCAAACTGCGACGGATTAAAGACAGAAGCTCTTTGAAATGGCTCGTCTCCTTTAATCTGAGAACTCTGTGTTTCGCTTCCATCAGCAAACTTCGCTGTCCTTTGATGCTGCTTCTTTTTTTGGTCCAATCGAACAAAAATGAAAATAATATTTGCAAATGAGTTCTGTTTGATAATTGGCGTGATCCAGAGACACTCATGCTTTCTTATGAGTCATTTCCATTACTGCATAGGCGCTGATTAGGCTGACATGCAGATATTCCTCAACTGAACGTTGAGAAGCAAAATCCAGCAAATTAAAAGTTGTTCAAATACATACACTCATCATCAAAAAAATAGCTGCACCAGAAGGAGGTGTGGAAGGAAGATAAAGGTTACCAGGAACAATAAATGATGATAAGTTTAGACTGATATGATCAATATTTATTGAGCTACACATACAGAAGTAGTGTCTCTTAGTATGGCATCAGGCCGCCGTGTTTGCTAAACCCACATGCCAGATGTCTCGGCATGGAGTTGTAGAGGTTCCTAATGGTGTCCTGTGATAATCCATCCCATGCAGCTTGAATATCCTCACACAGTTCCTGTAGATGGTGCGGTAGGGGTGGAGGTGGAGTGACACCAGGCCTTCTGGACGTGTGACGCGTGACAACAAACCGTTCATCTTGGTGCTGACCACGGTGCCTCCACACACGGATTCATTGATCATCTCCACCAAGACAAAAGCTGAACTCGACACTGAAGATGACCTGCCGCCATTCTGAGTCACTCCATGACAGTCTGGCACGACAACATTGCAGTCTTTGGTGACGGTGACGTGGTGTTAAGGGCAGTTGTCGTGACGGTCTGCGTGTATGTAGTCCTCCGTCACATAGCTGTCTTCCAACGCTGCTGGCACTAACAGGATGACTCATGGAGGGCATCACTCCTCGCTGACTGTCCACAATCGTGGCTGTTGGGTCAGTCAGGTACAGTGATAAGGCCCGTCCTTGCTAACGTCACATGTGCAACCGAGCAATGCAATGTTCGCATGTCTCACAATGTCAAACCTACCTTCCCAGTTTCATTCCTGTCGGTTGATTCCCTTTGAGCGCAACTATTTGTGCAACTATTCTTTTGATGATGAGTGTTCATTTCTGTGGATACATGTACATAAGACATGTTTAGCATTCAGACAGTGAACATGGTGATCTTGGCCCCGTTTACACCTGGTCACTTCATGTTGCTAGTATCTGGATTGTATCCCAATAAGATTTTGCATTACAGATTTTGCAGCCACATGCATTACACTTGGTAGTCAAATATGTCTCTGCTTGGTTGGACTGAAATCCGATTGCTGGGTGGAATGGAACGTGCAAATCTGCAGCCCAACGGGGAGGAACACGGGGAGGAACGCAGCTCTAACCTCAGGCACCTCTCCAACAGAGCTGGCGCATGGCGTGTTTTCATGAGTAGCCAGGCCTCGCCATTCCTTTCCAGTCTGATTTTATCAGGTTTATCACCACCCCACAGACGGGATTCGTGAGACAGGATCATCTCCTAGCTTGTGTACCTTAATAGCATCCGTTACCACGAAATGAAAGTGGCCAAACTAACATCCATTACACTTCTTAGTCAAACGTGTCTCCGTTTAGCTGGAGAGAAATCCACTGAAAGTCGGAGGGGTTTTGGTCATCCTGGGAGGTTTGTTGACTGTAGTGGGAGGGGTTTTGATTATAGTGGGAAAGGTTTTGGTTGTACTGGGAGGGGTTTTTATTGTAGTGGGAGGGGTTTTGGATGTACTGGGAGGGTTTTTTTATTGTAGTGGGAGGGGTTTTGATTGTAGTAGGGGCGATTTTGACTATAGTGGGGGGCAATTTTGATTGTAGCGGGAGGGGTTTTGGTTGTACTGGGAGGGTTTTTGATTGTAGTGGGAGGGGTTTTGATTGTAACAGAAGGGTGTTTGAATGTAGTTGGAGGGGTTTGGTTATACTGGGAGGGGTTTTGATTGTAGCAGGAGGGGTTTTGGTTGTAGTGGGGGAGATTTTGATTGTAGTGGGTGGAGCTTAGGTTGTATTGGGAGGGGTTTTGTTTGTACTGGGAAAAGATTTTGATTGTACTAGGAGGGGTTTTGGTTGTACTGTGAGGGGCTTTGGTTGTAGTGGGAGGAGTTTTGATTGTAGTGCTAGGGGATTTATATGTAGTGGGAGAGGGTTAAATTGTAGTGGGAGGGGTTGTGCTTGTACTGGGATGGGTTGTATTGTAATGGGAGGGGTTTTGGTTGTACTAGGAGGGGTTTTGATTGCAGTGCGAGAGGGTTTGATTGTAGTGGGAGGGGTTTTGATTGTAGTGGTAGAGGATTTATATGTAGTGGGAGAGGGTATAATTTAAGTGGAAGGGGTTGTGGTTGTCCTGGGATGGGTTTTATTGTAACAGGAGGGGTTTTGGTTGTAGTAGGAGGGGTTTTGTAGTGGGAGGGGGTTTAATTGTAGTGGGAGGGGTTGTGGTTGTATTGGGCGGGGTTTTATTGTAATGGGAGGGGTTTGGTTGTGGAAGGTATCTTGGAGAGATGGATGCATTTAACATATGCCTCAAATGCATCTCGGACCACCTGATCAGATTTGTATTTGTGTCCTGGGTGTGTTTATACTTGGCTTCGTGATACTCAAGACACATGAAGTGATCAGGTGTAAAAGTGGCTTCTAAGGCGCTTCTCAGCCATGAAGTGTGAGCTCTGTGAGTTTGCATGGTCTACCACTTTGTGGCTGATCTGTTGTTGCATGTAGATGCTTCCATATTGCAATAGAAGCACTTATAGTTGTCCTGGGCAGCTTTAGCAGAGTGGAGGTTTCACACACTGACTTGTGATAAAGGTGGCATCCAATAAGAGTGGCATGTTTAAAGTCACCCATTCGACTGCTAGTGTTCGACTAGGGAGGTTGCATGTCTAGGTGCTTGATTTTATACCCCTGTTAGTAATGGGTGCAGCTGAAACACCTGAACTCAATATATTAGGAGTGATGTATCCACACAGTTTTGGCCAAATTGTGCATAGGCATAGAGTCAAAAGCAAAAGCTTGGGAGCCCAAATGAAAGTGTGTAATATGTCTTGTGCTGTCTCTGGTAGATTTTAACGATTTTTAAAGATTTTCCTTTTTTATTTGATTATTTTATTTGAGTTTAACATTTTGGAAAAAAAAAATCAAACATAAAATGTGCCACAATTCATGTACAGGCCACAATGTATGTGTTGCCCCTTCCAGTAAGTTAAATTCAGCAAGTGAAAAGTAAGTGCATTAAAATGTGCAGAAGTGTAGGGGGTGTGTTCACTTATTATCACTCCTGAAATCAACAATTTGACCACTTTTGCACTCAGCGGTATCTAAATCAGCCACACAAATGTATTTGACTGTACAGTTGAACCTTTTTCCGTAGTCTGCTTTGGATTCTGAGCCGATGTTAGCGCGCCGCTGTGCGAGGCCGCATGGGGATATCAGAAGTGATCTATTGGGGGACAAATGACCTTGTCACATCCACAGCTGCCACGTGTTTTTCATCCAAGCAGTCCATCAAGTCTTCACAGAGTCACATAGTGAATATGACCTTTGTAATTTGTGAGCTGATCCAAATCCTAAAATGCCAAACCTCTCTAACTTGGCAGAAAGAGCGTTTTTAGAGCAGTGTCAGGAATGGAAAATCCTCAGTTGACATTTGCTGAATGTTTGCTTTTACCCGGCTCAGTAATCTCCAGTTGCCAATCTAGGTAAGGCTGCCGTATATCATGCTGGTAAGAACGCGCTAAACGTTTTACCTACTATGTGACTAAATGGATGCCTGAATGAATTAGTACGTCAGAGAGGAGAGGTTGAAGGAGAGAAACTGGTTCCTAGCTTCATGTCCAAAGGTATCCCTGCTGTACTCCAGCGTCCACAGAACAGGATGTTAAAGGCCTGCCCTATCTATTTTCACTGTGAACTTTACACTGGGGTGTCTTTTATGAATCACACTTACCGAGTTACTGTACACCAACACGCTACTTACAGTACACGAACGCATTACACTTACCGAGTTACTGTACGC
>CM067478.1:2490470-2520897 GCA_034552555.1 Semaprochilodus insignis
GACCAAATTTAAACAGACTTCAGAAGTGGAATGCTGCCTATTTCATGACTGTGCTGCCTTTATTATTATTTTAGTGATCAGGATGTTCTGTGTTTACTGTGTACTCAGAGTGCCTAGGCTGTCACTTCAGGTCAGTTAATGTTACTGTAATAGGAGAGGTTATTTAGGCCGCCGGGTCAGGCACAAAAGTCTTGTACAGTCAGGCTAACTTATGGGGCCACAGACACCGTGGCATTGGATGGCATAGATTCATTACATTGTGGCCAAATTAGAGATGACTGTTAACTACAACCACAACTTGTACTATACTGAGGTGTTATGTTCTTTTATTTGACTGAACTTAAACCTCAACCTGCAGGTTCTCACTGTTTTTACTCTTGTCTATAGTTTTAAAATTACGAGAAGAAATGTGGTGTTGTTGTTGTTGTTGTTGTTGTTGTTGTTGTTGTTGTTATAGTAACATCCCTGTAGGTAAATCTGTTAATGTGTCTGGACACTGTAAATGCTTCTTGTCCAATAAAAATTAAGGTAAACGAAAACCACAAGATCCTGGGTTAACCATTTACTGCAGTAGCTTTCCACAAGGTTACCTGAATAAGAGAATTCGGTTACCGGTACAGGACTGGCTGCTGCTTTATAGCTGTGTTTATACTCTCATCAAAGAATGGTTGCACAAATAGCTGCTCCCAGAAGGAATAAACCCAAAGGGATGAAACTTGGTGGGTAGTTTTGACATTGTGAGACATGCTAATGGTTCTGGTTTCACGCTCAGCTGCACAGTGTGACGTAAGCAAGGACGGGCCTTATCTCTGTATCTGACCGACCCAACATCCGCGATTGCAGACATTCAGCGAGCAGTGATGCCTCCATGAGTGATCCTGTTAGTGCAGCACCATTGGCAGACGGCTGCACCATGCAGGACTACATGCACACAGACTGTTACCACGACTGTACTTAACACCACATCAGCGTCACCAAAGACTGCAATGGTGTCGTGCCAGACTGTCATGGAGTGACTCAGAACGGCAGCGGGTCATCTTCAGTGACGAGTCGCGCTTTTGTCTTGGTGGAGACGACCAATGAATCCATGTGTGGAGGCACCGTGGTCAGCACCAAGATGAACGGTTTCTTGTCACACGTCCAGAAGGCCTGGTGCCACTCCACCTCCACCCCTACCGCACCATCTGCAGGAACTGTGTGAGGATATTCAAGCTGCATGGGATGGATTATCACAGGACACCATTAGGAACCTCTACAGCTCCATGCCGAGACGTCTGGCATGTTGGGTTAGTGGCCCAATGCCATACTGAGGGACACTACTTCTGTATGTGTAGCTCAATAAATATTGATCATATCAGTCTAAANGTGTAGCTCAATAAATATTGATCATATCAGTCTAAATGTATCATCATTTATTGTTCCTGGTAACCTTTATCTTCCTTCCCAATGGCATTGCAATCCCGCACCTCCTTCTGGGTGCAGCTGTATGTTTTGATGATGAGTGTATGTGCATCAGGCACAGCAAGTTCTTCCTTACACTTGAATTTAGAACCAGGGAAGGTTTTGTTCTTGGTGACCTAAAGCAATGCTTGCCATCATGAGGAGGAAGCTGTTTATGCTGTTTTGTTGTTTTATGGTTTCGGATGAATGACTGTGATTTTCTGCTGGCAGGTGGTGAATTACAGTGAGTCGCGGACAGCGGAGGAAATCTGCGAGAGTGCCTCCAAAATGATCACCTTTATCGATCTGGCCGGCCACCACAAATATCTGAAGACTACCATCTTTGGCCTTACCAGCTATTGCCCTGACTTCGCCATGCTAGTGGTCAGCGCAAACACAGGCATAGGTAAGACTCTGTATATGCAAGTCAAATTGCTCCGCGCCTGCGTTTTCCGTGCGTCTGAGGTTTGTTTAAAAGATAGTAGTCTAGACTACAGGCACTCTGACCTCACTACAGATAAACAAGCGTTAAGGTGACTCGGCCAGTGGAGCGCATGCTGATAAATGTCACATTGCAGGGCAAAGTCACGCAGACCGGCCTCGTAACATTTATGTGCACTTCAGCCCGTATCCCTTATGCAATGAGGAATATCACATGTTACTCTTGGCCTCATTCCTTACGTCTCCCTCTCCCTCAAAATAATCCGGTAGGTCTCTGGTGAGTCTCAGAGGCTGGGGCCCGGGCTGTCGGAGGAGGAAGTGTAATCTAAACCCTGTCAGAGCAGTGCTGACTTCACTCAGCCAAAGATAAGACAAAACCAAGAGCAGGGTCAGTAATGAATAGAGGCTGCCTGGGTGCCTTAATAGAAACGAAACCGCTGTGTGAACTATCAGCTTATGAGTCATCAAATGCATATCATAAACATGTTTATCATAATGACAGACTTTATTCTCCGATTCAGCCACAAAAGGTCATCTTAATACTGCTACTGTCAACATGGCACCAAGTGCAAACACGGGTGTGAAACAGGGTTTCAGTATTTCCCTGCTTTTACATGGTAGAGCTCTGCTGTGATCGGTTTGTTGGCAGTGTTGGGGAAAGTTATTGGCTAGGGGCAGATACTGATTTTCACGTTGGACCACATGGGGGGTACCAATCACTGGGGTCTTATAAACTGTGGGCTCAGCCGGAAATGGCCGACTAGAGCAACGGCGGGAAATGGTGGTGGTTTGAACGCTGCACGTTGGCCTCTTCCAGAGAGAGGTTGGCTCTCTCCTTGGGGCTGAACGCTACTATGAATACATCTTGAGCTGGCCGACCACGGGCTCATGGACTGAGCTGCCCCCCCCCCCCTTTTTGAAGGTAATTTGAAGACTGAGACTTCAGTTGAGTTGGTCTCATTCCGTGGGTCCAACCAGTTTTAGGCACACACCTTTACGTAGGTTCACGTCTCACGACAGATTGCAACACGTAGGGGCAGTGTGCCTTAGTTACAGCCGGGGTCAGGATATCTTAATAAACCCTGGACAGTTTGGTGGATTGACTCTGTGTATCATTGGTTCCTGGGCTTGTAACAGCAGTGAGACGGAAGCAACATGTGGAAATAGACTAAATAAAAGAGCCTCCGTGTAAATAAGCTCCGCCCTCAGACTATTTAGCTTGCTAGTAGCTAACGTTACAGGCTGCTGTTGGGGTTGTGATGCTAGCAAAGGTGAAGCTGCTCCTCTATTCAGTCTCTTTAGGGTCAAATGCTTAGTGAAGCTGCTACATATTGTCCAAGAGTTTGACTGTCCAAAGCAAACTGGCAGCTGTGGATTAAAGCCTGTGGGCGCTGATGGCTTCCAGTTCACTAGCTTGATTTGCAAGTCTTGTGCTCCACCTTAAATGGTGCTGCAGTTATGTTCTGGTGCGGTACAAGGTGTAGTATTTAAGATGGAATGAAACATCTTTGTTTAAGATGAACATCAACACCCGAACACCCGTTCTCATTTTCCCCAATATGTTAAATTCAGCAAATTGAGATGAACTTTTTATTAAAATTCTTTTCACTTAGGAAAACCACACACCATACGACCGCCAACTCTTGCATGTGACTGGAAATAAGTTGGCAGAGAAACACACATATGCACATTTTGGTGCACAAATACTGTTGGTTTACTGAATTTTAACATGCTGTGGGGGCACAATTTATTACATACATATTGCACATATTGCAGAGTTTAATTTAATGTGTTAAAGTAAATAAATAAACTGAAATTGTGCACATATATTTTCAGGAAAAAAGTGATATTAAACATGCTCTCTGTACAGGACGTGCTGGTTTATTTTCGCTTAGAAAACTGAGAAAACATGTCGTTTAACCAGGCATGTCGAAGCTTTTGCATACCGCTGTACATGAGGAATTTTCCACCATCTGTCAAAGGCAGTCTGTGAAGGTCATTGCACAATTTAAACAAAAGTGGAATGTGATTTATTTCATAGCTGGACTACTACTATAATATTAATAATATTAATATTAATATTATTATTATTATTATTATTAGAAATTAAAATCCCACATCCAAACTCCTATGCTTACTGTGTTCTCAGAGTGCCTAGGCTGTCACTTCAGGTCTGTTAGTGTTACTGTAATGGGAGAGGTTATTTAGGCAAGCGGGTCAGGCGCAAGAGTCTTAAGGAGCCCAGCATAGCGCTCGCAACCTGACACTGGAACTTCACGTTATGCATTATGCAATGGAGAAATGAGCTCTTGCTATGTGGCGTCTGACGCTTGGTCCTCCCCACCCAGCTTCAGAGGTGCCACGCGTTCAGTATTTTAAATTGTTCTGCACAGAAGGCCGTGACTTTGTTCAGAGTGAAAACCACCCAGATGTGTTTTTACAGACCCGTTTACACCCTATGAGTCGGCCCTGTTATGAAACGACCTGTTTTCCCTGTTTCTGTTGAGCTCATGTATAATCAGAAGAGCTCTGCATGATGATAACACAGAAGCTACATGTGGAAATGGACTAAATAAAATGAGCCTTCATGTTAATAAGCTCCGCCTTCATACTATTTAGTTAGCTAGCTAACGTTACCTGTACTAGCTACTGGCTTTATATCTGGACATCAACACACAGTAGATTAAAGTTGATCCTCACTATGGAACTCTCATTTTAAGATGATCTGCATCAAGCGGCAAACACGGATACAATCACACAGCATGGCTGCTACCTACAGGCTGCTGTTGGGGTTGTGATGCTTGTAAAGATAGAGCTGCTTCTCTCTTCAGTCTCTTTAGAGTCAAACGCTGAGCAGAGCTGCTCCGTATTCTGCAAGAGTTTGGGAAACCTTCCGGAGTGAAATGTGCAGTCTGCAGGAGTAAAGTTTTCCGGAATTCTGTTAAAGATGTGGGAGGTGATGTTCCTATTTGGCAGCTTGTTTTGTGTATTTTCTGTTCCGCCTTAAATGATGCCACAGTTACATTCTGGTGCCTTTACAAGCTGCAGCATTTAAGGTGGAACGGAACATTGGATTAAGAAGCTGGTGAATTGGAAGCAACTTCAGCCTGGATAAAAGATGAACATCAACCATGTACCACTGACAGTTGGGTTCCTTGGGAAGGCAATGAAAGTGCCGGCATCCCCTTCACAGGCTGGAACGCTGGATTTCTCCACATAGTCCACTGTTTTGGTTGCTGTTGTGGCTGTATGTGAATGTTAGGGGGTGTAAATATTAATGAGCCTGTTCCGTAACAGTTTAGGCTTTTTGAAATCGGCCTGTTTTGGAAATGCCGGATTTGTAAGGAAGAACAACAGTGTTTGAGGTTGACGGCATGTCACTTCTATGTACTGAACTCTCCTTATTCAACTGCGGCAATGTAAATATAGGTTTGTGTTCTATGGCCCCTTTCAGAGGAAGACGTCAGCGCTTTGCTTTCTTGCACACAACTCCTAAAAAGCACTGATGCGTTCAGCCGTACATCAGTCAAGACCCTAAGTGTGCAGTCTTTTGTGGCTGATATTAGCACGATGGCACACAGGCATGCACCTCTCAAGGCCTGACTACTAGAGGTGACCCTGCTGTGTTTGTTTTTGAGCTGTCAGTGTTGGAATCAGCTGGTTGTGGGGGGTGGGGAGATGGATCTAAAGAAAGCGAGTCATAAGAGGGGCTCCATGGCCTGGCCTGTTAAGGCTGTGGGAGGGGCAGGTTGTCCTGTTCCTGCAGAAGCAACCCCTACACCAGGTTAGGGCTACATGATATTGACAGTGTATCGTATTGCACTGACATTGCTGTATCTGGCTTTAAAATAAATGCACATTGGAGAAGATGTTAGAGTGCATTATTCAAGTTCAAGTTTCAGGTTTATTTGTCATGTCAGGACATTTATGCATTGAAATGCTTGTGGTGAGGCTCAGGTTAATACTCTACAGCCGGGCAGCAATATACATACTAACTAATACTAATAACATACTAACTACATGTTAAAATAAAGAGATATAAAACTGATATATTAAATAAATACAAAATAGACAAAATATACACAAAATACAGAATATACAGAGACAGGCAGGGTTTGTAGAAATTCTCTGATATGTACATTATACATGTGCACTACAGGACGTTGGGCCCTCAGGTCACCCTCATTATACCTGTTTCTGATTGTTTGGTCAGACACATTTACAGCAGTGGCCTGCTGGAGTTCATTTTGTAGGGCTCTGGCAGTGCTCATCCTGTTCCTCCTTGCACAAAGGAGCAGATACCGGTCCTGCTGAGGGGTTACTCTAGCTCTCCTAGAGTAACTGCCTGTCTCCTGGAATCTCCACCATACTCTTAAGACTGTGCTGGGAGACACAGCAAACCTTCTGGCAATGGAACGTATTGATGTGCCATGCTTCAGGAGTTGGACTACCTGTGCAACCTCTGTAGGGTCCAGGCACCGCACCATGGTACTAGTAGTGATGCTGACCCAGGCCAACTGCAGAACTAGTGAAAAATCGGTCGGAAAAGATGAGGAGGGACAAAATGTCAATGACCTCCATCTTTTAAACCATTCCTGTTTTGGGGGTCGTCTCAATGTTGCTCCTTTAGTGCACCTGTTGTTAATTTCATTAACACCAAAGCAGCTGAAACTGATTAATAACCCCCCCCCAACTACTTAAATGTGTGTGTGTGTCTGTTTTTTAAAATGACTGTTCAAAGTAGCTTCCAAATATCAGCTACTAGTCTTTGTGATAATTTGTGCTGCAGTAATGTTTATTTAGTGCTTCAATGATGTATGGCACATTTACTGGCAAAAACTGTGTTTTTGATAATAACTAAGATAAACGATTTAAACATTTACATTTACGGCATTTAGCAGACACTCTTATCCAGAGCGACTTACAACCGTGCTTAGTGTTCCATTGGATAATATTCCAGCTAGTACAGGAAGTTTAGAGCCTAAAACTCACTCAACAACACTGCCCGAATAGGGGGCCAGTGCTGATACCTAGATAGATCAATACACATATATATAGAGCAAAAAGAGCGCTACCTGGCAACCCCAGCCCAGTGCTCACACCTATAGAAAAGAAAAGGTCATTATAAGGTCATTATAAGTGCAACACAAGTACATACACAACTTACACCTCTACTAGTGCTTACTCACTTAAGTGCATTACATGCCTAGGTGACTTTTGCCCAGTGTTGCATTTTGAGAACAGACCTTTGTGAAAGCAGCATTCAGATTACCAAACGCACCTTATGATCGTCTCTCAAAGCAGCACTACATATTCTTCTATGCCTCTAAGCTATAAGAAGTCTTATCTGACGGTCGTCTCCCCTTTTGCTTTTCAGTGGGCACTACACGGGAGCACCTGGGCCTGGCCATGGCTTTAAAGGTGCCCATCTTCATTGTGGTCAGCAAGGTGGACCTGTGCACCAAAGCCACTGTGGAGCGCACCGTCCGGCAGCTGGAACGCATCCTCAAGCAGCCAGGCTGCAACAAGGTTCCCCTGGTCGTGTCTAACACGGACGATGCCGTTACGGCTGCCCAGCAGTTTGCCCAGTCACCCAGGTACCTCACAGCTCTTAACACTACCTCACTGCCTCCTGCCGACAACAATAAACCCAGGTTAGCCATGCGGCCGCCAGAGATGTGCTTGGATTGGGGCTTGCTGGAATGGTTTAGCCATTGCATGCGTTGGCTAATGTCAGTTTTCTAGCTAACATGAAACTAAACCCATTTATCTTCACGGTGGATGTCAGTGTAATATGCCTTACAGTTTGTTTTCCTGTGTCTCATCTCTTTTTGTCTTTTTGTCTTTTATTGGTCTGCTTAGCATCACGCCAATCTTCACGTTATCCAGTGTATCGGGGGAGAACCTGGACCTGCTGAAGGTTTTCTTTAACATCCTACCTCCTCTCAGCAACAGCAAGGAGCAGGAGGAGCTCATGCAACAGCTCACAGAGTTCCAGGTCAATGACAAACAGTGATGTCAAACTTGCACTTGAATATCAAATACAGTTGAATGATGTTTTATTACTTTGTCTTGATGTACTGTTTGTTACTTATTAGAAGAATACTTCACTCCAGAAATAAGGTTCCTGATGAGTATTAAACATGTAGAGAGGCTAGTTATGCAAATAAGTAGGGATGCACTGAATGTTAGGCAGTGAAATTATTCGGCCAAAAGTGAATAAGTGACAGGGCAGCATAGTTTATACCAAACCATACCTTTTTAATGCCGCTGATTTCTACTTCCCGGATGTAGATGGGAACCAGAGGGAATTTTTACTTAGCTCCAGGGCTAGCGCCAACTGCTCTAGGCTAATACCCACTTTAACACATTGTTTTCCAACAGCAAGTCAGGAGCGAAACTTGAAGCACACTGATGCTTCCCAGCTGTTATTCAGCTTCAAGCATTCGAGGCAAACAGAACTCCAGACAGAGTATAGAACAGAACCGAGCCACTACAGAGAGGGCGACAGACAGCGGCTTCTCAGCACACGCGCACATGTGTGTACACACACACACACTCTAAAGCGCACTCTTGTGTTTGTTGGTCGTGTAGGTCGATGAGATTTACACGGTGCCTGATGTCGGGACAGTTGTTGGTGGAACTCTTTACAGGTATGACGGTGGCCGTCCTGTTGACTGTAGTGCTTTTCAAATATGCAGATATCCAAATTCAACTTATCTGAAGTACCTATTCATAGGCAGTACCTGTTCATAGTGTCCTGGTTTGCCCTGCTGTCTGTAGTGGAATCTGCCGGGAGGGTGAGCAGCTGGTGGTCGGCCCCACGGATGACGGTCAGTTCCGGGAGTTAACCGTGTGCAGTATCCAGAGAAACCGCTCTGCGTGCAGGGTGCTCAGAGCAGGACAGGCAGCTACTCTGGCACTGGGCGACTTCGACCGCTCGTTATTACGAAAGGTGCGTATGCCAGAGTTCCCACATATTGTTGAAAATCCAGAAATTTGGAGGCTAAGTTTACCGGTCATGGAAGCACCTAAAAAAGAGAAAATTGTTTTGGAAATATTAATGAGGCTTTGGAAATGTTAATGAGCTCCCGGAAAAGTGAAAATCCATTTTATATTAAAGTAGCTGTTTGTCCAAGTTGCTTTGTTGCAGAGAGATATATTGCACACTCCAGTACAATGTAAAATCTTAGATACAGTCTGATGGAAGGTATTTTTAGTTGTTCTAGTAAATATCTTAACTACTCCATGAGCTTCCGTATCTGACAAAATCTTAGAGAAGTCCTGGGAAATGATTTCCTACAAAGACTGGGAAGCTGGGTGTATGTTCAGAGCAAAGTATGTACAGCATGGACTGCTTTTGAAGCTCATTGGTGTCTTTGGCTCTGGGTTGCAGGGCATGGTGATGGTGAGCCCAGAGATGAACCCCACTATCTGCTGGCTGTTTGAGGCTGAGATCGTCCTGCTCTTCCACGCCAAAACTTTCCACAAGGGCTTCCAGGTGACTGTACATGTGGGGAATGTGAGACAGACCGCTACAGTGGAGGCTTTACACGGGAAGGTGAGTGTTTGACCTAGAAACATTAGTTGCAAATCAGACCATTTGATTTTATTTCCCTCCTGTTACTTTGCCGTATCTCAGCATGTCCCACACAGCGCACTAAGCCCTGCGGTACCAAATTCCAGCCGGCTGGTGAAGTGTAGCTAAAAGCAGATTTCCCTAGTTTACTCTCGGCACCTGATGGGTGATCCAGTCAGTGGAACAAGTATGATCATTTTCATTGTTTGCTAATGTGTCCACAAAGCCATTTCCCTATTGCTGGCCTCTTGGCAATTGAGTGTGTTTGAGGTCCACTCTTGTTACATGTGCACACAGGCTGTAGATATTTAGATTTATTGCTACTTGTTTAAAATATGAACCCCAATTTTAAGTTTGCTAGTTTGTTGTAAGATTGTCTTCAACTTTTGCCACAGTGCTCTTGGGAATAGGAATGAAATGCTGATGGGAACAAAATGTTTAGAGAGTGGAGACTGGGTATTTCAGGTCCCTTGGAGCCAGTCATTTACATCTGTATAAAGTTGATAATCTCAACTCCATTTGTCACGTCTTGCCCTCTGGCTATGTCACTTGCTGCTAAATCGCAGTTACAAATCTTCCATAGGAAATGACTTTTGGCTGCTGATGTGAGGCTGCTGCTGAGCCTGCATCGATGTGGTCCTAGCCAGAGGCTGAAATAAAGGCACCAAGTCGGCACTCGCGAGAGCCCCGGTGAATGCGAAAATGAAAAATGGGACATCCTACAGCCCTGCGTGCGCAAAAGGGGAATGCAGGATGGCAAATGTGCTATTCGGGCAGGGCTAAATTTTCCACTCGAAGCCGGGGACAAGGATGACTGTCCTGCTCTGTAGGGATTTTGTGAATGCAAACAAGGAATTCTTTCTTCATAGAAATCGAGTACTTCAGTCATCCGAAAATCTCTCTTGCGTCCTAGTGCAAGACTATAGTGGAGAAATAGCAGTAAAATGGTGTGAAACTGTGGCGACAGACTTCACTAAGCCATGACTTGTTGGTAATAGCTGTCTCGAGTGAGTGCAAGTGAAGACCGATCTAGCAAGGCCTCTTCTGCCTTGACTGCAGATGTGCCTCTTGTGTGCCAAGTGATTTCTTCTTTTTTGGTTCAATGCAACAACAGAATCCATATTGCCCCGACACTTCCTGTAGGGTATTCAAATCTGTCAGAATTACCATTTGCATCATATGAATAGTGAAGGAGCGTTAACAAGGATGTGGTCCTGTAACTGACATTGTCAACAACCTATCATTGACTCCAGGGTTGAGTCCACACTCGACATCAAATAGAAATTGTAGCTCCATTTGTGTTGTCACTCAATCTCTCTCTCTCTCTCTCTCTCTCTCTCTCGCTCTCACTCTCTCCCCACCCAGGATGAGCTTCGAACTGGTGAGAAAGCAGTCGTTCGATTCAAGTTCATCAAGCACCCAGAATACCTCAAAGTGGGTGCCAAGCTGCTCTTCAGGCACGGAGTAACCAAAGGCATCGGGCAGGTCACCCAACTGCAGCCTCTGTCCCAGTATCAGCACCACCACTCCTAGAGTCTCCCTCTCTCAGCTCGGAGGATCAAGCCTAACAGAATACAGCAATCCTTCAGTCACACTCAGATTCTTCTCTTTCTTATGAGTCCTCTTCCTCCCTCAAAACTCTCTTCACTTTGTGTTTCCTTTCTTCTTCCGTTCACCAAAGCCTTGCCTCCACCAACCTCAAGCCTTTCTTTTAAACAGGAAAAAGTTGTTTCATTCAAAACAGCAGTCTGGTTTACAGACCTTTTATTTTCTAGTCTTGCTCTGGGGGAGAGTTTCATGTATCCAAGCTTGAACACGCTGGTCACCGTGTAAATGCAGGTTTTGGTGTCCGTGTAAGCATGAGTGATCATCTGGGTTGTTAAAGGAAAAGTCCTATTAGAGGTGGGTAGTTGGGGTCCCGAAAAGGAAAAACCTTCCCCTGGAGTTTTTGATCCTCTACTTGGCTCAAACCTGCAGATGTCCAGACAGCCGGAACGAAATCCTGGGAAGGATTTTTCCTTTGTGGATCTGTATTATACTGAATACTGAGTCCAAACCAGCAACAACGAACAAAGGCGAACACTTTTAATTGTAACTGCCATTATTCACTTTTATTTGTTGTTAGCCTCATTAGCAGACGTTTGGTTGAACTTTCCCTTTAATGACTCCTGATGATCTGCTCGTGCTTATTTGCAGCAATGCAGAATACTCCAGCAAATAAGTCGGAAGGAGGTTCTGAGCATTAAACAAATGTTTAAAGGCGTTAATTAGGAAGACAAGCCCGGCAGAGGAGTTCAAGACCTTGGGATGAGTCTTCTGACTGTGGCATGTTCACATAATGACAAAACCAAGAGAAGGCAAGAAAGGCAAGACGTCCTTCTGGTATGTTTACAAGCCAAAAACAAGTGTAAGGTGTTGAGCGTTTCCGCGGCAGCTACAGTGGTGGCGGAGTTGTCATCGTACATCAGCCAACTCTGTCAGACTAAATGCTCTAACACTGTTAGATTGATCCCTGAAGCTATTAGCAGTCTCGGTGTTAAATGTCTAGTTAGGAAATGTCTTCTGTGATTTTATGAAGAGGCAGTTTAGTGTTGTGGCAGGCTTGGAGTGCTCAACCTAATCTCTGTCTGATGCGTGTGTTCAGTGATTGATTACCAGTGACTGTGCTGATTAACAGAACCGAAGACTTAGTAGCATTTATCAGTTCCCAACGACTGACTTCCAAGTCTCAAGCAAACCAGGCCAGCCTGGTGAAGTTACGGTGGTAAGCAGACACTGAATGCATGCAGTAGATGCAGATTAGGTTCAGCTCGGAAGGGGAATTCCACTGATTTTATAAAACGCCTGTATGTCTGTATAAATCGGTCGTTGAGATGTAGGCAGAGGGGTTTGATGTGAGGTAGTGCTTTGTGTAGCAGCTTCCTGAGTGTGTGTTTACAGTGGTGCCGACAGGAACTTGCCATCTGCAACACAATTATAGCAATTTCATTAGCTCTGAAGATGACCAGTGAACCTAGACATGGCTTATGTCTGCATGTCGTCGCTGTCCAAAGAAAAACAAGTCCATTCCAAAACGGCAGCTTTACAGGAGAGAGGAAAATTTTTATCTAATTTAATTTTAATGTAAGTGGAATGTCGATTGAACCAGACTGTTTTTTTTTTTCCCCCTCCAAAGTGTTTTTGGGCTGTTTCTGTTGCGCCGATTTTCTGTTTGGAAATTTTCACACCATGCCAACAGCAGCTCATGTGGTCAAATGATGGAGATGCATGTTTTTCATTGGACAGCGATGACGTGTAATGTTGATTATGGTCTCAGGGTATTATTTTGCCTTCGAAGCACTAAATAAATCGTATTATGACTTAATTATGACTTGAGAGCATGGCAACCAGAAGGTTGCGGGGTCAAATCCCATTTCTGACTAGGTGTACCTAGTGGTTGTGCCCTTCCCCCATTTAAACCCCCCAATACTGCCCCAGAAGGCACTGCTCTGCTGGGAATCGTCTGCTGCTCCCAGACTAGACCCGAAAGGACAGATTTCCCTTGTAGGACCAGTAAATGATGCAACATTTGTAATCACTTCTTCTTCTGATGGAGATTAAGATTAAGCTGTTTAGACGTCTGGTTCCGATCACCGCCACTATGAACATGTTTCTATAGAACCGACAATTTCACATTAAACCAATTCTGAAAGACTTGCGTCCCAACCATGCAGCTGTACAGATAGAAATAGGTGGGATTCCCCTTCCCTCCCTAAGGGGCTGGCTTTGGGCCATGGTAGCCAAGTGCTGCATATGCTGCCTTACTTTCACATGGACGTCTGTTGGTGAATATCACAGCATCACAAACTTCGCCTGCCTTTGTAATCACCATATAACCAGATATCATGTAGGTTCTGGTCCTCACTCAAGTGCTTTAGTTGCTCAGGAAAGACACAAGCTCCTAGAATGCATTCCACGTCCCCGTTACCCTGTAAAATAGGAGAAGAACTCGATGTTGCGCTGCTTCGAAGGGTTAAAGCTTGCCTCAGAGGTACACGTCTACTGCTCTTATGATTATGCAAACTAGATGGCGGGCCACGGAGAGGCCTTTGTTGTATCACTGTTCATACTCTCATTATGTGTGTGTGTGTTTTAGGTTACTGATGCCACAACGTTAAAGCGAGGGGCTCTGCCATAGTGCCTTGGGTCGCCTATCAAAGCCCACCTGACTTAACAGCTCTCTCAGACCCCGATTTGGTGCTACACCTTTTGATATTTGAGACGACCAGCAGGGAGTTGACACATTAGTTTCTAAACCCCGCCTCCCCCGAGCTGCGTCGGCCTCGAGAGAGCTGCGGCCAGAGCCGGTTCATGCATGTGTAGTTTCACTTGCGTAGCACCACCTTAGAGCACGTTAGTCCGTTCATACTATGTTATTCATGTGCAATTTTAGAAGGAATAAAAAAAGCTGAATGTATTTAAAACCAAAAAAAACATTCAAAGAGGTAAAAAAAACATTTGATTGAACAGTTTTTTTGTTTTAGGAATTTGTAGTGGTTTCTAGTTTTTATTCAGACGCCTATTTTTCGAACCGAACCTCATTTATATCAGTATGTGTCCCTTTTTTTTCTGGCCTCACATGCTGGAAGTTTTGTTTAGTTTTTTTCCGAATTGTTTTTAAATATTTTAAGGTTTAATATTTTAGCCTTTTGGTGAATTTTGAGTATTTGTGTACAAATCAGTTTGTATATTATGGTGTACATAAATAAAATGTTTATGAGCTATTCCAACAATGTGGTTGGTGTTGTTGTTGTTGAAGATAACCCTGGAATGCTTTTGTTTTTGAGATAACGCATGGTGGAAATGATTAAACGGGCTGCCACTTGTTGTCACTGAGGCCGAAAAGCTGATGTAAGGAGCAGCAATCGCACACTGTTGTCAAGTTCCCCACCCAACTCTCGCACGACAACAACAACAATCCAGTCATTGCTGTCTCATGCAAATGGAAAAGCAAATCTCACATTTCATACGAATGGACTTTGAGCACATCAGCTCACCTTGGAATGACAGCTCAGCAGTCCATTAAGTTCCACCGTACTCTCATCTTGGTCATTAACTGGCTTTATTGAAGCTGGCCCTGTTGACTCTCTGAACAGGATTCTCTTATAGCACTAAAGTTAGATCGAGGGAAAGAGCAGAACGCAAGTGCTTACAGGAAACCTAGTTTAGTTAAGAGCTTATCATAGGCGGCCTGTCTCTCTGTGGGGCGAGATCAGTCTGAACACTTGCGCGGCTGTAGGTCACACAGGAAACCCATCACATTCTAAAAGCTCCTGCTTCTAACAGCCGTGAAGTTAAATATGTTCGACAGAGTACACTCAACATCAAAAGAATAGCTGCACCCAGAAGGAATCAGCCCACAGGAATGAAACTTGGTGAGTAGGTTTGACATCATGAGACATGTGAACAATTGAGGTTTCAGCTCGGTCGTGCATGTGACGTAAGCAAGGACCTGACTGACCCAACAGCCATGATTGCAGACATTCAGCGAGCAGTGATTTCCTCCATGGGTCATCCTGTTAGTGCAGCACCATTGGCAGACGGCTGCACCACGCAGGACTACATGCACGCAGACCGTTACGACGACTGTCCTTAACACCACGTCACCGTCACTAAAGGCTGCAATGGTGTCGTGCCAGACTGTCATGGAGTGACTCAGAACGGCAGCGGGTCATCTTCAGTGAAGAGTCCTGCTTTTGTCTTGGTGGAGACGACCAACGAATCCGTGTGTGGAGGCACCGTGGTCAGCACCAAGATGAACGGTTTGTTGTCACACGTCCAGAAGACCTGGTGTCACTCCACCTCCACCCCTACCGCACCATCTGCAGGAACTGTGTGAGGATATTCAAGCTACATGGGATGGATTATCACAGGACACCATTAGGAACCTCTACAGCTCCATGCCGAGACGTCTGGCATGTTGGGTTAGCAAACACGGCAGCCCGACGCCATACTGAGAGACAGACTTCTGTATGTGCAGCTCAATAAATATTGATCATATCAGTCTAAATTTATCATCATTTATTGTTCCTGGTAACCTTTATCTTCCTTCCCAACAGCACTGCAACCCCACACCTCCTTCTGGTGCAGCTGTTCTTTTTGACGATGAGTGTATATGGTGGTGTGTATTTTTTAATAGAATAAAATTGTAAAATCATGATATACTGAATCTGAACCCCTCTGTCATGATACGTATCAAATCACCAGTTTCCTGCCAATACAGCCCTAATCCCCACCTGTTCAGCATTCGCGTTACGTGGGTAAGTATGTAACTTCACTTCCAGCAGAGCAGCACAGCCAGGTATACCGTGTCTGTCCCTTGAATTGCACCTGCAATCTTCCTGTTGCTGGGTCACCTCTCCAACCACTAGGCCACAGAGCCCAGTTTATGCTGAAGTTATAAAGGAGTGTTTCCGCCGGATAGCAGCCATAACATTCAGTCATAAAGGTGCAGCAAGAAAAACAGGGATGAACAGAGGATGAGAAGTCATCATGTAAAATTAATTATGGGTTTTTTGGTTTCTATCCAGTCATGGTTCATGTGTATGTACAGGGTATAAACCAAACAGGTCCCCAAAGAAAACAATCATCAACATTACATATAAAACCTCAGCGGACAGGGTCGGGTCACTGGTGGGTTTGGACAGTAAATAAAACCCAGTCCACATGTACAGTGGACCAGTTCACATCAATCCAGACTCAGTTTACATCTCGACCACTGAAATATTTAAGATGAATAAATAAATAATAAATAAAAGCAGTGGAATTTCCCCTTTAATATAACCCAAGATCGAACCAAATATCCTTAGTGGCTATGGTCTAGTTCAGTGTTTGTCCACCCCAGTTCCCGGAGGCCTCGTGTCCTGCACCATTTAGCGCTTCCCTGCTCCCAGCTCACCTGGTCCAACTAATCAGCTCATTAGCAGCCCTTTGTTGAGTGGAACTGGGTGTGTTAAAGCAGGAAAAGTACCAAAACGTGCAGGGCAGTGGACCTCCAGGGCAGTGGACCTCCAGGACCGGGAAACACTGGTGGAAGTTGAAGTGCTCTGCCCCCTAGTGGTGGTTCATAAACATCACAACCCCTTCCCAAGACACACAGGATACATTAAACATAAGAATATGAAGCTCTTAAGAAGCTTCAGTTTATTAGGCTTAGAATATCCTCAAGAGTTTCACACCTGACAAATCGTCATCTAGCATGTTTTCATTATTTGTGAGATAATAATTTGCATAAAAATCGGTAGAAGCGGTGTCGGTAAAATGTTAGCCGGTGCTGTATGGCGAGAATCATCATCATCATCATCATCATCATCATCGTGGCTCTTCTGTCTTTTATGTTAAGCCTTCTTGAAGAAAGAATGGAGAGTGGTTTTGCTGTCCATTGCTTTGACTCTCTTTGCCTGAGGTCCGGCCTGGGTTTTGGACCTGCTCTTTCCGCGTGAAGACTGGGGTGTTCCGGCCCTGAGAGGTTCGCTGGTAGAGGCAGACGTTGCCGAAGGCGATGAGGAGGAGAAGGATTTCTGCAGATCGAGAGCGAAGTGATAGTCGGTGTGTTCTGGCACTTCCCACATCAACACTTCTTGTCCGCAGCGTTCACAGGTGTGAAAATCCTCTTTGGTGTCTTTGAAGCCTGAGTGTTCGGGAAGGCTCGTACCATCTGGTACAGGTTCAACGGATGAAGAGCAGGACCCACCCAAAGAATCTGGTAGAACTCTCTCGGGCTGGGAGTCAGCAGTGCTTTCCGTCACCCGGTCAGGCTGTTTGCTACTTGCGCTCTCCTTCACCACTTCCGTGTTCTTCTCCAAACTCTTCCTCTGGAAAAAAGATGAAAAGGCAGTATTAGACCCTCCAGCTGCTTTCAGAGGAGAAGGGCAGGTACGGTTCTCCGAGGTGGCCGAAAGAGGAGCGCAGGAAGGTGAAGTGAGGTCATCAAGTTCTTCTTTTCTCGAACTTCCCTCTGCCTTCTTCTTCTCAGCAGCTTTCTGGAAGAGGGTCTGGATAGCTCCTGGCTTCTTGACTGTAGGTTCTGTTTTTGATGGTGACTGAGTGGAGGGCAGGAGAGACTGTGTTGCTGCCACGTCACTGCTGAGGAAACCGGCAATTCCTCCTGATGCTGCTTCGCTGAACTTGCTGGCAGACAGATAGAGGGAGGTGAGAGCTGGAGACCTACAAAGACAAACACAGATAATCACACACAAGGTGCGTGAGCAACCAAATCTTGGGCCAAATCTTGTACTCAAAGAATATTCACTTTCCAAGCTACACAGTCATATAGATGTACGAAAATATTAATCCACTTGATCGCAAAATATTTTGTTTTGTGTTTTCACCATGTTTACAACATAGTATTCTTTCAGGAGCTGTAAGGAATAAGTACTCACCATGCCTCCTGATGGCTGCCTGCAATATTAAGGCTCTTGATAATGGCCAGACCGTCGGTGGCAATTTTAGTGGCTTCATAGCGGGCCAGAGCACAGCAGCGGGAGAAACTGCTCAGCCTTTTATCTCCAGCCTGACGGACACCCACGGTCAGCAGCTTAGCCACCCGACCATTCTACAAAGTTTGGAACACGCATATCAGTATGACAGGAAGTGGTGGGAAAGGCTGAATATGAAGAGCTTTTACGGAAAAGCATTACCATATCCCGATCCTTGATAAGTCTCTCCTCCAGCTCCAGGGCAAGCTGGTGGAGCCAGTGCTGGACCTACACAAGAGGAAAAGGAGATCAAGAGCTAATAGAAAACAGACTGTATAAGTAATGTACAAGTGTTATTGTGCATTAAAAGAATCATTACCTGGCTCTTTGTACCTAGGGCCATCTTTCCCAGAAAGTTCTTGCTACAGCCGATGGATTTGGGGAGCTGTCTGGGCTTCACTGGCTCAAACTCAATCCCTCTGCACAAGTCATACAGCCACTGCCTGGAAAACAACGCAACACTTAATTCAAAACGTTCCATACAGCCGTAGACGTTTACGGAGGTTATGTCCCGTCACCGTGATCCAATGGTGGTGATCAGATATTCAGCCAATCAAGACCGCAGGTTGCATTATTAAAATGTCGTTTCAGAGCGCTGGTTTAATGTCCTGGTAAAAATATAAGCAGAGGAGTCAAAGCCTATACAAACCTGCCTGTCCTAATTATTACATGTGCCTAATCGCGATTATTTGAGCGGATCCCAATAAATTAAGACTGCAACTATTTATTTACACCGTGTGTGTGTGTGTGTGTGTGTGTGTATATATATATATATATATATCACACCAAATACTTCAAATGCACTTACAGTTAAATCAATACATACAACAAACAACAAATCAAGGGAACAAGGGAAGAGCAGAGTCTGAGGCTACACATTAAGGGAACAAGGGAAGAGCAGAGTCTGAGGCTATAAACTATTAATTAGACATCAATACTGTGGTTTTGAGAATCGATACAGTATCACAATACATATGATGACATCGACATCACAGATACGGACCCTGGAAGCATCTGTAGCTCTTACCCCGTCTTTTCACCAAACTGCCCCTCCAGCTGCCCACGGGTAAACTCTGTCACCTCTCCCATGTTCTCCACCCCTAAAGTCTCTGTGATGGACACCCCCAGCTTTCCTCCCAGGTTACGACTGAAACACAACCAAACAGCCCCGTCACGCGCCGGCACTGCACACAACCGGGGAGTCTTATTTATGAAGAGCCATACATTTTACTGATGGGCAGAGTCCTGAAGAGCTCAGGTACTGATCCTAGAGGCAGGACTGTCTGTCGATTGGGCTTGTTGAGGCCACATGCAAGTTTGGCCAATACCTGCAATCAAAGGTCACTTTCATTAAGGCTGCACGTGAACATTCAGTTTGCAGGACTACAAAGAACACAGAGGCGTCTGTGGTGAAATCCTCCACTGCTCCTCTCACCTTATTGTGAGAAATGCCTGCAGAGCAGCGGAACCCAGTGTGCTCCTCCACGGCGGCCCTCATTTCCTCCACAATCATCGCCCCCACAGCCAAACACAGCTCTGCGCAGTCCGTCTGAGAACAGGGGGGCAGCGTGTCCAGCCACTGGCGCAGACCCCGAGACCTCTTCTCCTCTGTACATACAGATATGAGAAATATCAATAAAACTTCAGAAACTTCAAACAGAAGCAATGTTTCTTCCGTTCTCGTCTTTCATTTGAATCAGCAGTTCAGTAAAATAGGTGCATTTTGCACAGGACATTTCCCATATACACCTGATCAGCCAAGAGGTTTTGAGCTTGTGAGATTAATGCAGGGCTGTGCAACCTGTCAGTGTTCTCTTCTCACAGGCTAGAAGAAATTAATGCTGTGCCAAAACAACAAAATAAATTATTTGCACACATGCAAAAGAACTCTACAGTGAATCTGAATGATCTGATCACGTTTAAACTCACGTATTATATAACAGAGTCTTATTTTTATACAATAAACCATTTTACTACCATGTTTTGAAATCTGTGACCTCAACCACACACAAAAATCTTGCTTGTGGGGGTTCATGTGTGTGGGGGTTCATTCTCTTTTAATAATGCACAGAAGATGTAACTGAGGGCCAACAGCGCCCCCTTTTGAGGGAACATCATATTTTCCATATTTTACACAATATACCCCAACATCAGAACATTCACATGCCGCTGTGTTTATTTTAGTTAAACTGACAGATTACTGATATTACAATCCTAATCCAGGTGGCTCAATTCCCAAGTTCTACACCCATTTCTAAGTATGTTTATGTAACCCATATGAAATATGGAGCTACTAGAACCCCATATGTCATTTAGAAGTGAAGTAGCTTGTAGCATCCTAAAGAGGGCGCTGTACACTGTCTGTGCGTCTATAGGAGTAAAGGAAGTGGGTTCTATCGTTTTTTCCTTTTACTGATGGAAGAGCCATGTGTGCAGGGTGCTCCAGCAGCTGAAAGATTTACGGTACAAAAATATTGCATAAAACCCCTAAAATGTTGAATATTGTCATAGATTAAGGCTAATAAGCTGTTCTTATGTCAGTATTTCAGCTGTAAACCCTGAAGGGAAGCAGTTTCCATTGAATATTGGAGCGTTTGAAGAGAGCTCCGGTGAGTTCCGCTAGCTTAGCTAACCTCTGAAAGGGAGAGTTCACTATACTGTATATAAGTTTAGATGCTTTGGAAGAGGAATGAGGGAAATAAATAACCAGTCGGAGTTATGGAAGTGTATTAGCACTGGTGTAAATGCACTAAAGTGATAGTTAATGCTGGCCGCTGGCCGAGGCTAGCCGCTAGCTAGCTCTAATCACTAAGCTAAGGTCAGTGGATTAAGACAGGCACTGCTAGCCAGGTGAAGCCTTAAAGAGGCAGTACATGTATTCTGTTAACTTTTATAACAATTGTTTGGTTGAACTGATGTACTTTAATGGGTTGTAATGTAAATATGTTGTTGTTAGATACATTTGAATATCAGAATGTGCACTTTAAATAAGTACAGCTATGGTTTTATTAAAATGGAGGGTAAAAAGGAAAAAGTACTAGTTGCAGATTAAAACAGATAAAAAGAGAAACAGCAATTCATTGTCATTGATAAAATATTAAAATTGTAATTGTGATGTATGATAATTCCATACATAAATTAATAATGTTACTGTGATGTTAAAAAGCCAATTCATATTTTGTAAGCCAAGTGTACTATTAGTGGGTTGTAACGTGTTGTTCTAAATGAAAGAGAAAGAGTTAATGAGATCTCATGTTAGAAACAAAATAATTACTATTCTACACTATTGTGTAGATAGGTTTTTTTCCTAGAGCCAGAAATTGAGTTGAGAGATTCCTGTGATGGCGAGCCCAGCCCAGATAGACTGCTGATGGTTGTAGAAGCGGTGTGGCCTACCGTACAACTGCCTGCAGACGGATTTCCGGATATCTCAAATTCCTTATACGACAACAGTTAAGACATTAAGCATATTATTTATCCTACCCGGGTAGACAGGTCATTAAACACAGCTTACTGACAGCAGTAAGCTAAATTCCTTCTCTGCATACATTCAAGGATACGAACTGGATTCTATCTTGGATCAGGAGCCACCTATTTAAGGGACAGTGTGGTTTTCCATTTAAAAGGACTCATTCCACTTTTCCTATCCAAACCAACTTTCCTTTTGTCTGAAAGAGCTCTATTTTATTTCTTTTATTTTCCTTTATTTCATGAAACCAGCGCTGAATGTTATTGCATTGTTGTGAAGCAATAAATGTGTTCATCTTTCCACTTCCCATCTAGTCTCTATGACTTCAAAGCATACCGCTGATTGAACCTAGTTAGATGTTAGTGCCACTTTTCTACTTTTAGTAAGCACAGGTGCTACATTTACATATCTGCACTGGCAGATACATTCATAACAAACACAGCATGTAAACATCAAACCACAATTTCCACAGCGGTGCATCTCTGCTTGGTGGGTGTAAGATATTACTTGTTATCTGCATTAGCCTCGTAGCTCCAATACAAAACTACAGAAGCAAACTTTGGATACTACACGCGTCTTGTTTAGGGATGCACCGGGATGAAAATTTTGGGCATGAAACGGAAAACAAAATGAAACATTTGGCCAAAGGCTGAAGGCCAAACACGGTTTTTCGTGGTGTTTTATAAATTGACACTTTTTCACTACTGCATTACATAGGTTAAATCCCAGATAGCAAGCAGCTATGGGCCACATCTGGCAAAGATATGGCACTGCTGGTCCACTGTCGGCACTGGCAATCCACTGTGAGCCAAAGGCAGCCCACATATTTACAACATGGATTTGGCCCACATGTCCCAAAACAGACCCTAACCCTAATGTGGTGCATATGTGGCTACTTATTGAACACTGAACGTTTTAACATCCCAGCAGACACACCAACAAAGCGAGAGACAGAGCAAGAGAGCGCGAGAGTGAGAGCGAGAGAGAGCAGGAGAGAGCAAGAGAGAGAGAGAGAGCGCGCAAGAGAGAGTGAGTGTGAGAGCGAGCGAGAGACCGAGCGAGAGATCTAGTTTGCACATGCACTGAAAAGCTGCCTGTGCGCCGCTGTACGCTTGAGAGACAGCAAGAGAGAGAGCAAGAGAGAGAGCGCAAGAGAGAGCGAGCGAGAGATCTAGTTTGCACATGCACTGAAAAGCTGCCTGTACGCCGCTGTGAAGTTAACAGCCTCATTAAAAACTTCACTGTTCGGTAGAAATTGTTCATTCTTTCACTTATTATTGCCATTTTCGAACGAATCATTTCAGTCGCCAAACTTTCGGTGCATCCTTAGTTTTGATTGATCCACATTAAAAGGGAAAGGGAAAACTATAACTCTGGGTTCTGAGAAATATACGATTGGTACAATGACCAAGACTGCACTGACAACACACCTTTATCCAAAAACACGTCTCCAGGTTCTGAAAGCTCTGCGGTACTAAGAGGAAAGCCTTGGACGTAAGAGGTCTTCAGAAGGTGGGGCTCAATCCGCTCCGTCGCCAGTTCCTTCAGTCTTTTCTGTACGCTGGCGGTGAGGTCCATGTAGGCCTCGTCAATACTGGCTCTCTCGATGACTGCAAAGCGGGACATCACCCCAATCACCTCCACGCTGGCCTCCCTGTAACTGACCACCAAGAGAAGCTTCAAGCTAGTGAACGCTGTGGTACCAAAAGAACTCAGTGGGTGGAAAACTCAAGTGAACTTACAGGGTGAGATCAGCCTTCCCATGAGACTCTCTCACTCTTGCCACATGAAGATCTGGACACAGCTTCTTGGCGTCGTCCGCAAACATATTTCGAGTGACGCCGTAGGCTCTGGCTTCATAACTGACGGCTATGATGCTAATGGTGATAAATCAAAACAACAATGATGTCAGTGACGGAAAATGAAGATGCTCCACATGAGAGAGGGCGAAATGGCAAAGGAATATCAGGTGATGCTGGTGAAGACATTTTCACGATACACAATACGCATCACATATACTCAGGATTTCTGAGATCTAATAAATTGGAACAGAGAAAATGGAACCAGTACACACAAAATACTACACTGCCGAGTCACAATATTATGACCACTTCCTACTTTCGATGGAAGGGAAGTCAAGTTTTCATGGCATTCTCTGGACCCACACATCCACGTGGAACGCACTCTCAACCGGTTGGGGAATTAATCCATCCTTGCAGATCACGTACACCCATATATGCTGACTGTCTTCCCTGGGGCAGATGAGATCTTCCAAGACAATGCGACGAATCACACGGCTAGAAACGTCCAGCACTGATTGGAAGAGCATGACCAATACTTCTAAGTACTACCCTGGTCCCCTAATTCCCCAGACTTGAAGCCAATTGAGCATCTGTGGGACCACCTTGATTGTCGTGTTCACTCTACGGATCCTCCCCCACGCCCTCTACAGCAGCTGTGGGATGCACTGCAGTCAGCATGGCTCCAGATAGCTGTGACAACCTACCAGAACCTTACTGAATCACTCCCAGCCCGTCTAGCTGCTGTCCATGCTGCACACAGTGGTTACTCTGGACATTATAATAATGTGACTCCACTGTGTATAACAACAACAACAACAACAATTTACAAGCACAATAAGGTTTTCTCAACTGCACTCTACTAAATCCAATTAAACCAGCCTAATTATGTTCATAGTGGTTGGGCTCAAAAAGGAACCAGTAAACATAAAGAGGAATTCCAACAACTTATTCAAAATTTCAGAATAATTCAGTCCCTGAGAAGTAAATAAAGCCACCCAGAGAGGGTCTGATGTGAACTGGTCCATTTGATTTCTGATGTCTTTACAGTGGTTGTGATAGGAACCAGGGGCCACCATCACTACAACACACATATAACCATTTTCACACATGTAGGTTCCTATCATATACATAACGAATGTATATGATAGGGGAAAAAATGGTTCCAATGTTTAGTTTTTTAAAAGGGAACTTATTATACAAACCTAAAGGGGAAATCCACCAAATTTACCAAACACAATTAAAGGACTGAATTAAAGGAACTGAGAAACTCCTTCAGTTCAAAAGGAAGAAACCTCGAGAGGAACCGAGACTCAAAAAGGGGAACCAACACCAGATAACAAGACAAGCAAAGGAAAGGAGCGGTGTTCAGTGTTTGTAAGGTAGAGGAATAAATACCTGATTAGTCTGTAATTAAGTAATTGGGTCATCGGATGGGTCAGCAGGACGCATATATAGTCTCCAAAGAAAACTTAGTGTTTTGAGATTTTCCATTATTTTATCATAATTATTAAAAATAAAAACTCAGAAAACATATGTAGATTAACCGCTGGCATTGGAGAGTACATACAACGGATAAATGTGTGCTGTAGACATGGGAACCAGGGGTCACCACCATCAGCACCACTGTAAAGGAATCTGAGTCTCTACAATCAACCATTTCACACCAAACCCACCCTGAATGACTCTGTTTACATCTCAGCCCATTGGTTATACAGGAACAACAACAACAACAACAACTGATCTCACCCTCCTCCTTTCCAGGTCTTGTACTGAGCTACGACGCAGGGTTTGTTCTTCAGCTCAGGGTTCAGTCGCTGCTCCACCTGCACGAAAAAGCAGTCCATGTCCACCAGGGCGACCACCCTCTCCTTACCAAACTCCATCACACAGCTAAGGAAAGGCTCGGGGTGTAGAGAGACTGACGGCTGCTGCTCTCCACAGGTTCCCCAGTTGGCACGTCAAGTTGCTAACTTACCGCTAGCATCGTCAATAATGAGAAACCCGGAGAAAAACAAACACGCAGCGCACTAAAACCGAGACTCACCGTCCGGACCGAGAGGTCGAAACTAATAAAAAGGATTTTGAAAGATGTATGTGGCTTAAAAGCGTTAAAACCGTAACGCTGGCATTTCTGCGGTAAACATTTCGCGCTTATAAACTTGGTCGGTCTTCTTTGCCGTCTTCCTTTGCGGAAGTGAAGGCGCCACGTCGCCCCCTGCTGGAGGTTTCCGTAACCGTGAATCAGATTGTGTAGGATAACGAGTCCTCAGGCTCAGTTGCGTGTGACGTCAGGTGTTCTAGATTATTAAACAAGATTAAAAGACAACAATACAGTGTTTATTACCGTTTATTACCGTTTATTACCATACGAACTACAAACGTCCGTCGCGCGGATGGCGTCACTACGCATGGCAACACGAAGTCGTGCCTTACTGGGCTGCTGGGATTTGTAGTCCATTTGTATTTTGACGCTGTACGGTTTTATAGCTTAGCATAAAATTCTGGTGTTGAGTTGTATCCGTAGCGTATNACAATGTTTTGATTGCCCAGCAGAGGACTTAGGTCTGTGCTCCCGGTGGTTTATTGTTATAACAATCAAACGTCCCGTTATATTAAACACCCTCCAAAAAATATATTAAATATATATATTTTTCATTCCGTTATATTAAACACCCGAAAGAAAATATGAGATATAAATATGTTAAAACACAGCTAACAAAACATCGTTCAGGCCTGAGAACTGAAAAATGAGCATGGATGTATCAATGGATGAAAACATAAACGGACAAAGAAACAAGGTTGGTGTATGTATAAAGGAATGAACGGATGAAGGAACAGTGTTAGTGATGGACAGAGGAATTTCCTGGAGCTTTCAACATATATATGGAGTAGATGGCTAAATTCAGTGTATGTTCAAATGTGTGTTGACTTCTTTCTCCTTCTAATTGTCAAAGCAATATCAAACTACCTTTCATAATATATACTATATTATACACCACATTATACACCTTATTAACATTCTATATTAATCTACTTTCTCTGGTAACTTAATGACCAAGCTAAAATATTTGGCTATCTGGACTAGAGCTATATAGCTAATAAAGGGGCAACCAAAACTCTGACAAGCAGGTAAACTCAATTATGAAAAGGATTTTTTTCCCAGATATGTCTTGAAGAATTACTGAAGCTTTTATTTTATTTAAAAAGACCCTTACATGATTGGACTTGTCTTGGCCTCCCTTCACTTGCTATCAGTCAGATTTTGAAGTAGTAAATTGTATTATTTGTTTTAAAATCAGGCTCAATGTCTGACCTCTCCACGTCTGGAGCTTTAAGACATTCTAATCAGTTGCTTTCAACTAGATCAAAAGGTGACCAGGCGTTTTATGGACCAGCATACTCTTTAAATAAGGTGTGCACAAATGTTTTACGCTCATAAAGACTTGTTCAAAAGAAAGGCAGGCTGCCACGTGCAGTGCCTCATTTGGATGTGTCTGAAGTCTCGAAGCTTGACTTCCCTACGTTTCTCCTACAAATGGGCCTTGAGCTTGTTTGGAGGTTCTAGCAGGGGAGTGCAGCTACTCGTATACCAGCGATGCTCGTCTGCCGGGGAGCCTGTCCTCTTCCACCGAGCGCGGAGCTTCGGGAGGGACACACACGGAGCGGTGAGGGAGGAAGGGGACACCCGCCTAGCCAGCCAGATCAGCCGAATCAACCCTAGCGATCAATGGGGTGACAGATGTCGCAGCCAGATCGCCCTCACATCCATTCGTACTAGTGCGCTCCTGGAGTTTATATACCCGGGATCCTGCACAACATTCACACTTCCGGTGACTAGTATTTGGGTTGACAGGATTTTGTTCCATTGAAACATGTCTTATCGCGTCATGTGACTCTTTTGTGTTAGAAGCGTTAATTTTACTGTTAAAACGTTAGTAGTTTTGTGAGGTGTTCCGGTTTTCCCAGTAAGCTCTGCTGCTATGCAAATATCTGGTGTCGCCATTGGCTCAGCCAGCCTCCACAGGGGCTGGGACCGCCTTAGTGGGCGCGCGGGAAGCTAGTTTTGCATTTTGGACGTTCGTGTGTGACGTAGCAGGTCGTAGACGGATCAGTACAAAACCCGCGGGAATCCCTGTGTTAACACGTCAGCATAATTCCATGTTTATACGTAAATATTCGGCATGTACACACGTTAGGTTTGTGTATTTGGACTTCTTTGTGAGAAATNCTGCTATGCAAATATCTGGTGTCGCCATTGGCTCAGCCAGCCTCCACCGGGGCTGGGACCGCCTTAGTGGGCGCGCGGGAAGCTAGTTTTGCATTTTGCACGTTTGTGTGTGACGTAGCAGGTCGTAGACGGATCAGTACAAAACCCGCGGGAATCCCTGTGTTAACACGTCAGCATAATTCCATGTTTATACGTAAATATTCGGCGTGTACACACGTTAGGTTTGTGTATTTGGACTTCTTTGTGAGAAATCTTTGTGCACCATCGCACTTTACCGCCACCTGCTGGCGTGGAGTTATTGCTCAAATAACAGACTAACAGACCACATACTGGAAAGTTTTTATGAACAATGTATTTTAAGAGATATTATTCATATGCATACATACATGGTATTGTTTATCTGTTCAAACCTCATAACAGTTATATACATGAATAAAATATCAGCTTTAAAAGCAGCATTTTTGTTTATGCACTATATATATATATATATATATATATATATATATATATATATATATATATATATATATACAGACACACACACACACAGTTCTGGTGTTTTATCATTCATACACTGAAAAGAGGAGGTCTTATGGGCTGCTTACATTCGTATTAATTTGTTTTTATCAGTATACAGTGTTGTGCTCTGTACATCCTTTTAGATAGACCGCTACAGTTAGTGTAAGTAGCCTTTGGTAAACATAAGGGGTTATTAATGCTCTGGGAGACATCAGGGCTTCATATAAGGACTAATGATTTCTAGGGACTGAAAATCCATTGTAATTTCTAGTTTATTATTAGTTAGTATGATTATGTATACATGTAAATGTAAAAAGGCAAATATTATTATCATCTCATATATAATAAAGTGGATTTTTAACAAAGTCTTTACATTTGTGGCCCATACTGGTCAGTCATAGTCACCACTGATGGTCAGTGATGGTCACCAGGAGATGATGGGAGCCTAATGAAACCACTGGTTAGACAAGCAACACTTTCAGAATTTCGCATCCCAAGAAAATAAAGGAGACCTGTGAAGGAATAAATAAAAACAGAACCAGGCAGGTTGTAGACCAGTTTCTCAAAGAGTGTGTGGAAGATTTTTTCTTAATTCCAAAAGCATAAAGCATCTAAATATAAATGATTTAGCATAACATAGAAATAAAAAACTTAACATCTCAAAATAATGACTTAAAATCTCAAAATAATGACACAGCATATCAAAATAATGACTCAGCATCTCAATATAATGACACAGCATCTCAAAATAATGACTCAGCATCTCAAAATAATGACTCAGCATCTCAAAATAATGACTTAATATCTCAAAATAATGACTTAAAACGTCAATATAATGACTCAGCATCTCAAAATAATGACTCAGCATCTCAAAATAATGACTTAATATCTCAAAATAATGACTTAAAACGTCAATATAATGACTCAGCATCTCAAAATAATGACTCAGCATCTCAAAATAATGTCAAGTATTTCATGTAATAATGAATAAAACAATAACAAAGTGCTGGATTTATTAAGTGCTTTCATGTGCTGGTTGCATATAATGTGTGAAGTCATTCTTATTATTAATATGAACGTATGTCCAGTTTTAAGGTTACTCAATGCTTGAGACTTTAAAAACACGTTTACGCGTCACAACTCAATTTTACGTATTCACATGCACAATATTACGAACATGTTAAACGTGCATGTTTTCTCCCAGAGGCCTGCAATATCTTTAGTGCTTTGGGTTATACAATCCCAGATCTGCACAGCAGACAGAGTTTACTGCACTAGGCTGCAGGTCAGAACAAAAGCTGCTAGATCATAACGAACTTTGTAGTGTCATTTAGATAAACATTACAGGCTTTCGGTCTGACCTACATAACATATGGGGTCACTATGGCAGGCGTGTTTACGTTTATGTTTCTGCAGACCTACACACAAAATCACATGCATGGGTCACTGCTGAGCCATTGGCTACAACCTCATTAATATTCATGAGGTAAAGTTTCCCATTGGTTACAATGCAGTGTCGGTGCTCATATAAACTTCTAGCCTGTCTGAGTAAATTCTCCCGATTTTTGTGCCAGTGCTGGAGTAGTGATCACACATTGTTTTATTCTGAAACAGCATTTATGACCTATAAACATTTATTTAATGTATAATTTACATTGTTTAAATGTAAAGAAATGTCTTTTACGACAGCATTCTATAATCAGAACATGCATAATACTGTCAAATAGACAAATAGAAGTGCAGTACCTTATGAGCAAGTTATATCTTGGCGATTTTCAGATCAGCAGCTGCACAACCACCAGGAGGCTGATGCCAGAACACAGAACGTAACCTCTGGTTATCTGCCTTCAGAGAGAGACACGGCTTAGTCTAAAACAGCACTGGCCAATGACCTGCACTTCTTCATATTAACTAAATAACCAAGTGTTTTAAATCCAACTAGTCCCGGGATATTTTGTCCCCATTTTGTCCCCTGATGATTAGATCTAGAGCACCAACCACAAATCCTCACCTTAATCCAGCCATAATACCTGCTGCCATTCATTTCCCAGATTTCTTGAACCTCATCTCCATTCCAGGACTTCAGTTCAGCATTCAGCACAATCATACCACAATCATAGGGGTACACTAGAAAGTGTCCTGATCAGTTGCCTCACTTTCTGGTATGGGGACTGCACTGTCTCAGGCTGCAGGACCCTACAGTGGATTGTAAGGACAGCTGAGAAGATTATCTAGGCGTCGATACTCACCATCGACACCTCCTACCACAAGCACTGCATCCATAAGGCCACTACCATCAAGGACAACCCTTCCCACCCCTGTCATGGACTCTTTACCCTCCTGCCATGTAGCAGAGGTATCAAAACTATCCAGCCAACAGCGTCCTGTGGGCAGCGTCCTGTGACCACTGATGAAGGACTAGAGGATGACCAA
>CM067478.1:2521397-2537705 GCA_034552555.1 Semaprochilodus insignis
AGTCTTCTGTATTTAATTTTTTTTTAGTATTTTGTTTATATTTTCTGTATTTTTTGTATATATAGATCTTATTTATTATTTGTATATTTCCAGACACTTCTGTTCTTTCCTGTGCGCTGCTGTAACACTGTAAATTTCCCCACTGTGGGATTAATAAAGGATTATCTTAACTACATATTTTCTATCAGCTTTCAGGTCTATTTCATTTAACATTTTCACAGTTAACCTCTTCAACTTGCTCAGCTACACCGTAAATAAAGGTCACTCTCAGTGTACGAACTTGCTAGCTGAAATAACAGCTGTCTGACTGACCGGTGTTTATTATCCTGATACTGATGTTTATGAACAGCACTCAGGGTTAGTTTTACCTGGTGCACGTGAGATTACTCAGAGTTAAGCTGGCTTGTTACGGCAGGGCCGGGTGTGACCGAGTCTAAGCTAAGTCCGATGCTCTCACTGTTCACTAGGCTGTGACTCAGAAGGACAGCACATGAGAAACAGAGAAAGAACGGCGGACGCCTGTAAACATCGGCTCCACCCTACTGTTGTCACCTCGACTTTCACCTTTCGATCTCTTCTGAGGAAGACGAGACAAGCGCATGCAGGGACCTGACTGATAAGACCGGTTGTGCATTAATGAAGCTGGAACGGCAACAACGTTGGCGGCTCTATGCCATGTGAACGAGCTTTCTCAGCAGTCTGAGATACTTGGCAAGCCTGCAGGTAGGGTGCGTTTAGGCTGGGCTGGAGTGTCAAACCGCACCCTGTGAAAGAAAGGTGGGAGGTAAAAGGTGTGACTGAGGTTACTCCTCCACTTAAAGGAACTCTTGGTATTGCTTAGGAGGAGGAACAGAAAGAGAGCAAAGGAATACCGAACAGGCCATGTATTTAGACAACACCGTCATACACAGCAAGAGCCATTATGAGAATGTTTACCGAATATGAGAAGCATGTATACTATGGCAAAATCGAAATTCTAAATTCTAATAAATATTTGGCCACTTTTGTCACATTTGGCCCAAATTTCATGATTTTCTAACCGTCAATAAGTGACGACGTCCTCCACAGAGAACACACTTCTTCACATTTTGATACACAATTACTGTTTATTTGTTTATTTGAGTGTATTGGGCAAATAAATAAATCATAAAACGTAACCTGTGTAAAGGTTATATTATGTTTTACAGTTTATTATATTTTACAGCTGATTTTTTACCCAGTATATTTAAGTTTGACTTATTTTCACTCCACACAACCTCTTCAAACTTTTGCAGAAGACTGTATGTGTGTTCACTACGGGCTGGCTAGCCTTTGCCACATCAAGTAAAACATGAAACTAGCCTGAATGAAACCCGTCAGAAAGGATCCCGGCATGTGAGGACATGTTTAATAGAAATGTAATTGGAGTTTCTAGCGAAAAACTGATTGAACAGCAGACAACACCCCGAGGCAGACAGCCTTATGCGCACTGTATACGACAAACTAAAAGGTGTACCTACCGGTCAAACGGGTTACCCGCCATATAGTGAGACACATGTTACTGCATAAACAATGAGCAACACTGTATTTCTCAATTCAAAAGGATAGAAATTATAATTTTTTTATGACCAGGAAAAAACACCTTTTAGTCACCACCAGAACAATGAGCCAACTGTTTTTTCTTTTTGTTCACAGGTAAAAACTGAATCTACACACATTTAAGAACACAAAGGTGTGAACATGAACATGAAAATATCTAATTTGGAGATTGTTGTGGGCTTATTTTAAGTTTTGTGTACTTATTTCCACATATTTCAAACTTATTTTCACATATTTAATGCAAGTAAAACTTGTTTTAAGTGTTTTTGTAAGCCAAGTGTTTTCACTATACTGGCAGATAATTTGGCCCATTTCAAGCTAATTTCTTAAAATAAGCAAAGTTATCGGACAATACACAATACAATTAGGCTCACAAAAATGGCTTAAAACAAGTTAAAAAACAACTGCAAATAAGATAAATAATATAATGATGCATTATAATATCTCAAAAAGAGAAATTTAAATATATATCAACTACATTTTGGATCATATTACTGCCAGGATATCATTTTTCAGTGTGTAGACTTTTTCCTTAGGATCTTCCTCAAGAACACATTTAAGAAAGCGCTTAGCTAGTTACCGAGGCCCAGTGTACTTGTCGGACACTACTGTGGCAGTGCAGCAGAAATACATTCTTAAATTTAAAAAGTGGTTCTACTAGGGTTCTTTAGCAAAGACAGATGCTCTTTATAAACCTATGAACATCCTCTTGTACATTTGCATGCTTAAAGACTGACGGTTCTTCAGATTTTCCCCGGTTCTACTGTATATAGAACATTTGTAAGAAGGTTCTATATAGCACTGCCGTTGTTTAGAATGTTAAGCTTCGATGTCAAGCTTTACATGTTGAAACATGGTCTATATAGAACCATGTCGCTGCCCTCGGAACAAAACCAGTTCACTTTACAGAAACAGGAAATCACATACTCACAAGCTATGTAAAAGATAACAGGTATTTTTCAAATGTCCAAAAAAAAAAAAAAAAAAAAAAAAAATATATATATATATATATATTTCTCTTTCTTTTTTTGGTTCCGGCACATTCTCCATCAATCTGCAGAACTATTTTACAATTATATAAAGCATTCAAATGGCTCTTTTGCCAGTACAGGGTCTGATATAGACCCTTAAAGTACCATCTTTCTACATAATAGTGTATAATACCGCTAAACTATTACATTATTCATATTATGATATTACATTCTTTTATGGTTTGATAAATCAAAACAGCAATTTCAAACACAGCTAAAAAAATTGTGTGCACAATGACTGTGGTATGATTACAGAAGAAGGAAAAAACCTACCTCCCCTTTTAATGCAAGTCAATGGAACCAGAAGTCTTTATAAGTTGTTTTGGGTCATTTATTTTGGTCCGCTCATCATAAAATTCACACACAACGCAAAAGTCAACAGGTACTTTCAAATTGGGTGCAAAACTAAAAAATGGCAGCAAAACTTGAGATACGTGTAGCAGCGATATATAACTTTTTATTGATTTTAAGTTTGTTATTTTGATATGTAGCTATATTTGCCTGTTGACTGTATAGGCTAGGCCTATTACTATTATTTTTTAAAGGTGGCTAATAGTAAATATAGCTTAATAGCTCTGATATTAGCCCAGATACACTAAATAAACACTAAAAAAGTAAATTCTAATTATACATGTTTTATAATTTTTGCCCATCTGAAAGTATGAACGTATTGCCCAAGGCGGGGCTTGAAAGTGAGCTAGTTTAGAGGTTTACTGACAGTCCACAGCCTTTCGAGTCTGTTGGGCAAACATGTAGCAAGTTAGCTTCATGTTCACGAGCTGCTAGTTAGAATTCCCCCGCTCCACCTTAAATGGCGGAGCAGATACAGTTACAGCAGTTGCGGCCTCAGGCGCCAGAATGTAACTGCTGCGCCATTTAAGGTGGAACGGGAAAAATTCCAACAAGAGCTCGTGAACATGCAACTTAACTGCAGCCACGCTTTAAACCAACTCCGACCCAAACTGTGGCATGCTAGAACTTACAATTATCCATGAGGGTCTTGCAGGTCCAGTTGTCGTTTCGGCCTCGGCAGTGCTCCCACATACTGGCGTAGTGGGACTTGGCGTTCTCGTCCTCCACCCATCCGGACTGCGCGGCGATGGCGATTATATCAAAGATGATGGCGAAGAGCAGGAGCAGGGGAAGGATCCACCTGCATCGTGGATAAGCAATTCCGCAGCGGAACATCTCGATTTGGTTCCCCTAAAGGTCAGCTGAGAGTGTATGTACAGCCCGGAGTCCACAGTCGATAGTGCCCCTCTACACTCCCAGGAGGACTCTAAACTCTTAACTCTGGTAGCTCCGCCCATGAAACCCGATCGGGCAGGGCAGGAGCACAGAGAGACACCCAGGCCCGGGGAGGGAGAGAGGGAGGGACGCTTTTACTTTCTCCTCGGTGCTTATGTCCACACCTGCCCTTCTCATGGTAAGGTAATAATCCTTAAAGGGGAATTACAGCATGTTTCTGAGTAATTCAGTAAATGGTTTCTGTGGAGATCCTAACATGACCGCCTGCTGATTATTCTTTAGTAAGGTGTGGGCACAAATTAAAATACCGAGGCCACGAATTACTTTATTACGAGATAGATATAATATTTATTGGCCTCGATATAGTAAATTGAAGCCTCGATATAGTAAACTGAAGCCTTGCTGTAGTATATTCTGGCCTCAATGTAGTAAATTGTGGCCTGAATATAGTAATTTGTGGCCTCAGTATAGTAAATTGCCTCGACTAAGATTATAACTACCTGCAGTAAGATATAGGTATAAGATGATATAGTAATTTGGCCTCACTATATTAAATTGTGGCCTTGATATAGTAAAGTGTGGCCACACTATAATGAATGTTGGCCTTGATATAGTAAATTGTGGTCTCACTATAGTAATTCGTGGCCTCCCTGTATTAAACTGTGGCATTATTATAGTAATTTGTGGCCTCAATATTATAAATGTTGGCCTTGATATAGTAAATTATGGTCTCACTATAGTAAGTTGTGGCCTCATTATATTACATTGTGGCCTTATTATAGTAACTTGTGGCCTCAATAAAGTAAATTGAGGCCTTGATATAGTAAAATGTGGCCTCACTATAGTAATTCATGGCCTCAGTATAGTATATTGTGGTGTCAGTATAGTCATTTGTGGCCTCAATATAGTAAATTGTGGACTTAATATTGTAATTTGTGGCCACACTATAATACATTTTGGCCTCAATATTATAATTTATAAGATATAAGATTATAAGAGTATAAAATAATACCATTATAATTATATACAAGATCATTTAATTGCCAACATATCATTTGTTACAGTGTTTGAGGCCAAAACTTAAACCTACCATTAAACAGTGAATCAGACAGTGTAACCATCTCATGTAATAACTTTCTGTGAGGGAGCTTTTAGATGTGGATGCCTGGTTCCCTTCACCACCACTGTGAACTGTTCTTGCTCGGTAAGTTTCTCTAGAATGAAGCATTTCACACCACCTTGTGTTAAGGGTGGGGCAAAGTTGAGTCATCAATTGAGCGTAAATTGGAAGACTGTTAGTGTCTCAGCCCTGAGTGAAACATCTGGAAACAGCAGGAAGGACCATGGAAGGAATGTTCAATTCTGTTCCAGTTTTTAGAAATACAGTAGCAGGAAAACAGCGTCTGTGCAAACAGTGGCTTCTGTGATGCAGTGCTTGATGTAGTCTGTAATGATATGACGTAAAGCTGCATTCACTGCTCACATCTGTTTCCTCACTCCGAATTATTTAGCAATGACCTCACTGTTTGGAACAATGCTCCCTGAAGAGTGATCAGCAGGGTGTGGCTGAGGACATGTCCTGTTACTAACCTTTATCCAGTCATAGCTTTCGTCTGTCATGAGAAATCATTTATCCTCTATAACTTCCACATCTACAGTTTACAGACACATTTGACTGTATCTGGGCATATAGTATTATGCAAAAGTCAGAGACCCCCTCCCCCCCCATTTATTTAATTTCCGATCAAAACAACTATTGCTTATGCAATATTTATATTCCTGGGGGTACTTCTCAGGAAGAAGCAGATGATGCAGATACTGTAATTCACTTGCAGGACATCAATGGAAAATGTAGTTCAAGTCAAGTCAAGTAGTTTTATTGTCAATACTTCAATATGTTCAAGACATACAGAGGATTGAAATTGCGTTACTCTCTGACCCAAGGTGCAGCACATAAACATTTAACTATAAATAGATTACAACTAAAACAACAACAAGAGTATACTGAATGTAATAAACAATAAACATAAAAGAGATTGACGCAAGACATACGATAGAATAAAATAAGGGCCCTGAGATAAACATAAAAGAGAAATCATTAAGAGCTATAGAGAAGATGGGACCCCTAACAACCACCTGGAAACCACTGCAGCTCGTTCAGTCTCAAATCGTTGCTGTTTCCAGGTTGAGCAACATTAAAACTGTGTGAAATGCTCTGCGACCAAGTTTGGGGAAGGTTTTCTCTGATTTGATGGGCGTGTCAGAGGTGTAACCCAACCAGCAGTGAGGTGTATTTAAACCCCTCCCTGTTTAAAGCAGAGAACACATTGGATTCTAATGAACTCCTCTACAAACGGGGCCTCTGCAGCTCTGTGTACCCAACGTTTGAAGATGTTAGAAGACATGTTTGTATTAATCTGGATCCATAAAAGTCTGAAAAGATGCCAAGTATGGCCTTCTCAGCTGCCATAGTTGCAACCAGGGGTATGTGAACAGGTGGGCTGGGCATTGTTCACCTAGAGGAATCGTTGGGCAGTATGTCTGTAGTAAATTGTGGCCTCACTATAGTAATCACTTGCCTCAATATAGTAAAATGTTGCTTCAAAATAGTACATTTTGGCCTTAATAAAGTAAACTGTGGCCTCAATATAACATTTTGTGGCCTCAATATAATAATTAATTGCCCTAATGTACTACATTGTGGCCTTTGATACAGTGTTTTGTCAAAATGATATGCAACAGTCTGTGACCAGCTTTGGTATAGGTTTTCTATGATTTGATGGGCGTGTCAGAGGTGTTACCCAATCAGCAGTGATGCGTATATAAACCCCACTCCAAAACAATATTTGAAAAGGAATTATCTGTTGGTCTGTCTGTAGTACACTGTGGCCTCAATATAGTAAAGTGTGGCCTCACTATAGTAATTTATGGCCTCAGTATAGTAGTTGTGGCTTCAATATGGTAAATTGTGGCCTTGTATAGTTATTTGTGGCCTCAATGTATTAATTTGTGGTCTCAATACACTAAATCATGGCCTTGATATAGTGTTTTGTCAAAACAGTGTGAAACAGGAAAATGAGTTTTGAAAGCAGTACATCAGAAAATCATTAAAAGCTACAGAGAAGATAGAACTCCTAATAACCACCTGGAAAAAGTGATTTGATTTGATTTGATTTTGATTTGAAGACGCTGGGGCTCTCAAAAAATGGCAGTTTCCGGGTTGAGTGATATGTTTCCTCGAAACGGTGTGAAATGGTTTGCCGCCGGCTTTGGTGCAGGTTTTCTCTGGTTTGATGGGCATGTTACTCAATCAGAAGTGACATCTATATAAACCCCGCCCTATTGAAATGCATTGCATGCACTGAAAAGAACGCCAAGAATGGCCTTCTCAGCTGCAATAGTTGCAAGCAGGGGCGTGTCTACAGGTGGGGTGGGCATTGCCCATTCATAGACAAGCTTTGCCCACCCTCTGAAAACTATTTTTTGAGCGTCATAGTTTTCAGTCATCAAAAAATGCACTGCTTTCCTATTGGCTGTTTTGAAGGTGTGGGTGTGTTTGTTCAGTGCTCCTCCTGTACATCATTATCAGTCCATGACACTTTGTCACACAAGCAGTGCAGACATGGTTAGGTGAACTGCTACACCTGCTCTCAGCAATCCACATAGAACTGTTCATATGATTGATGATCATTGTTAATTCACTGGGTTGGTGATTAGTGGGGTTAGTGATTGGCCAGCTAGCTAACCAGCTAAGGATGGGTTTCTCGTTAAAAACCAGGGGGCCTCAATACCAGCTCCACTGTTGAGCCCAGGACATCTACCAACTCTGAGCAAAGTGTTACTGCCTCTGTGTCAAAGGCAGCAAACTTCTGTCCAGGACCAAATCCAGAGGTACCATCCTCCAGCCCATCCTAGTCTGAACAGTTCTCAGCTTGTAGCTGATCAAAGTATCTGAGAATCTTCACATGCTCATCCGCAGTGATGACGACTGACTGAATTATCATTGATTGTTTCGTGGCCGACACCTACATTTAGTATGACCAGGAAAAATGCCACAGCACTTGTTGATCTTCTTGGTTTAAGGTGATGAATTTTTGTGTAAATGAAGGGGAACTCATTTTTAACACCAATTTTAATTATTTCATTTATTTATATTTTATTTCTGCTCAGGTAATATGGGAGAGCATATACAAAATTTTAAATGCTTCAGACAATAATAATATAAACAACAACAATAAGGAACATACTGTACATTGCATTTTACATTTCATATATATATATATATGTGTGTGTGTGTATATATATGGTCACAGGACACTGTAGTCCGTCTGTTTCTCTGTATACTGTATTACCCTGTTCTTCAATGGTCAGGACCCCCACAGGACCACCACAGAGCAGGTATTATGTGGGTGTTGGATCATTCTCAGCACTGCAGTGACACTGACGTGGTGGTGGTGTGTTAGTGTGTGTTGTGCTGGTGTGAGTGGATCAGACACAGCAGTGCTGCTGGAGTGTTTAAACACTGTGTCCACTCACTGTCCACTCTGTTAGACACTCCTACCTTGCTGGTCCACCTTGTAGATGTACAGTCAGAGACGACAGCTCATCTGCTGCTGCACAGTGCAGTGTTGGTCATCCTCTAGTCCTTCATCAGTGGTCACAGGACACTGCCCACAGGACGCTACCCATAGGACGCTGTTGGCTGGATAGTTCTCAGTCCAGCAGTGACACTGAGGTGTTTAAAAATAGGGTGTTTAATCAACGTTTCTGAGTAAAACAAGTGATTAAAGAACGTTAGTTAAGCTCCATGAATTAAAGCAGGTGTGAATGAACCCTGGATTGTTCTAACACGCCTGTACAACTAGAAAGACTTGATTTACGTACAGTAGTGACAAACTTGCTGCGCACCTGTGCTCGAAGGCAACTCACACAATGTCTGCTATGAGTGACGCTATAGTCATCGTATTATCTCCATCCATATCAGGGGTACCCAAACTTTTTGTCCTGCGGGTCAAAGCATTAAGGTGTGTGGTGGGCCTAGTGCCACAAAGCCAGCAGTACACAAATGAAAAAAGCTAGGTAGGCTTCATTTTGAGTTTAATTAAAAACAAATCATGGCTTTGTTACTAAAATACTATTTCAGTAGTATTTAAACCAATTTAAATAAGAAAGTAAGATTTTAATAGGTTATATACACCATCATTTAGAGTGGAATGGGAAAATTCAAACATGAAGCTGGAGAATAAGAAGCCTACTACCTCTGTGGCCGTGTTTAAATGGGCAGAGTATTAAATTAAATCCAAGTGACTATATCAAAATCAAGGATAAGCCTTGATGTTAGCCAGCCCTTCAAATTCGGGATTAGAAAACTGGAGCTGTAAGGCTAACATAGCTACAGAGCAATGGAATAGCTAGCCATTAATTAACGTTAGCATCTTTTTGGACAGACTTCTAACTGTTAACTGGCTACTTTGTCTTCGTATCTCCAGTGCAAAACTAGAGAAGCAATCTTCAGATATCAAAAATTCTAATTGACTGGAAAATTTATATAAAACAACATGTTAGCTACACAGGTTGCTAGATTAGCTTATTTTAGCTGGAGCCATAAAGGCAACAAATCACAAATTAAGAAGGTGGGTAGGCTTCAGTTAAATCACAACTAGTACTAAATACTGAAATAGTTCAAAACTATTTTAAAAGGAAAAAATATAATTCAATAGGATCTATACACCGATCAGCCATAACGTTACAACCACCTCCTTGTATCTGCACTCATTGTCCATTTTATCAGCTCATATAGGAGCACTAGAAACACTCATTTCTACAATTACAGACCATAAACATTGTTTCATGTGAAGGGATGTACTAAGTTCGGAGTGGACCAAGAAAATACTGTAATAGTATTAATGAAATAAAGAACTGTGGGAAGCTACTTAACTTTTGACAAGCCTTCAGTTTATTTTGGGGTGAGTCAAATTATTTTACAGCAATTTTGAAGAAAGATGGCAAGGGTGGCAATAATATCCGAACATGACTGGATATTCAGAAAAAAAGTGTTTTTTATTATTATTATTAGTAGTAGTAGTAGTATTACAGGTAAAAGTACTACAATAAAGTCAAATATTACATGGCAATAGCAGTATGGGACACTTTAAAAATGAAAAAAAAAAAGATTACACAGTAAGAGAATCTTCACATGCTCACCCGCAATGATGACAACTGATTGAATTATCATTGATTGTTTCGTGGCCGACACCTACATTTAGTATGACCAGGAAAAATGCCACAGCACTTGTTGATCTTCTTGGTTTAAGGTGATGAATTTTTGTGTAAATGAAGGGGAACTCATTTTTAACACCAATTTTAACATCAATTTTAATTATTTCATTTATTTATCTTTTATTTCTGCTCAGGTAATATGGGAGAACATATACAAAATTTTAAATGCTTCAATAATAATAAAAACAGCAATAATAAGGAATATACTGTACATTACACTGTAGTGTGTGTGTGTGTTTATATATATATATATATATATATATATATATATATATATATATATATATAGTCGTATCACAGGTAAAAGTACTACAGTAAAATCAAAAGTTACATGGCAATAGCAGTATGGGACACTTTAAAAATGAAAATAAATAAATTATATAGGGGAAGATTACACAGTAAGGCTTGTATATCAGCAGAAAATATGGACAGATATTTCAGGTTTTGTTTGAGGTAATTACATGGATAGGTCCTACAAAATGATTATTTTTAAATAATTTATTTATTTTCTGCAGGTGTGTATGTGGTACTCAGCAAGAATTTAAAGATAGTGGATTACATACATTGCGTATTTCATGAAAGTTAATAGATGTTACCCCCCAAAAATTAGATTTTCAACATTTAGTATAAAATAAAGTCTGTTATATCTCAGAATAAAATTATCTAAATCAATGCAGGATATCAGGGTGTATTAGTATTCCACAAAAAGAGCCCTGCATGTATCCCTCTGCCATGACTGGATCAAAATACAAACCAAAACTTTACCACAAACAGCAGCAAACAGCCTGTCTGACCACTTCGTGTAATGACTTTCTGTGAGGGAGCTTTTAGAGGTGGACGTCTGGTTCCATTCACCACCACTGTGAACAGTTCTGACTCTGTAGTTTTCTGTAGAACTGAGCACTTCATGCCAAACCATAAATGACTCTGTTTACATGTGAACCGTCTGATTATGTACACTACTCTATGAAAACTCGGTGGAGGTCCTCTTTAAGGTGGCTCATTCGCGTCACCGGAAGAGGGAAAACATCAACTTCCGCCCTCCATGTTGCAGTGAGACAGCGAGTTTAGTGAGGTTTCTGGAAGTTAGAGTGTCAGTTACAGTGCAGTTCAGAGATGCTCTCCACACACTCTTTAGGAGAAACCGGGAGGATGAAGGAGTATCACTACGCCGGACCGGTAGAGCATAAATTCTCCCCCTATGCCTTTAACGGAGGGTAAGAAACGATCAGAGAACGGCTGAAATGTGTTCTGAGGTCGCCTTCCTATGTGCCGGCTCCTTGTTCAGTTTTTCCGTTCCACCTTAAATGGCGCAGGAGTTACAGTCTGGTGCATCAGGTGATCATATAAAAACGAAGGATACATCGCAAAACATTATCTTCATTCTGGCTGATATTAGCTAGGGCTTCAAATTCGTTGTTAGAAAACTGGAGCGGTGAAGCTAGCTAACGTACGTTAGCCACCTAGCTAAAAAGCAATGGAGGCTTAGAGCTAGCCACAAGTTACTGTTAGCATACTTTGGACAGACTTCTAACTGTTAATTAACTACATTGGCTTCGTATATCCGGTTCAAAACTAGAGAAGCAGTCCTGAGGTGTCATGTTTTAATCGACTGCAAAGTTTATATAAGACTACATATCATTTATGTGTGAAACGGTCAGTTAGCTAAGCAGGTTGCTAGAATGAGCTCAGCTTAGGTAAGTTGGCTGTGCTTTTGAAGAACTACATGTCGGTATAATTTTTTTTAAACTTAAATAAGATAAATTTCGTTCAGTCACATTCATGTAACATGAAGTAATACGGTGAAGTAATACGGTTTAATCCCGGGTGGCAGCCGATTCTCGCCAGGGATGACAGCTAGCTAGCTATGCTAGCTATCTTGCTAACGTTAGCGAGAAGTTCTGCAGATTCATCTTTCGGTTTTGCTTTGCTGCTTAGAGGCGGTTAAAGGACCCATAGCCTACAGTGTTATGTACCAGAGGTTCACTCGGATCATTTGTAAGGTTTAACGAACCAAAACAGCCGTAATTCTTTTTTTTACATGCCGTTTTTCTATAGTCAGTCTTTAATGGGTGAGGTATATGGAGTAGCATATCAGTCCAGTGTTTACAAAATCAATTTAAACAGAACTGACTCTTTATATTGAAGCATTGGACAAATTATTGGAGTGTTCTGTAAGTACTGACGATCAGAAAAGATATTGTTAACAGCAACATCTAGAAATGTGTACCCGTAGCAAGTGTGATACAGGTAAATACAGGTAATCCCTGCTTTGTTTATCCTTTAGAATTAAAATGGATGTTTTTGTTACTTTGCCTTTAAGACTGATATATGCAAATGAGTCCTTTTTTGGCCCTGTATTGTGCCTTGTTAAAAAATCAGGCTGAAACACGACTTACACCGGCCGGCCACTCGTATCTACACTCATTGTTGATGTTATCAGCTCCACTGACCATATAGGAGAACTTTGCAGTCCTACAATTACAAACCGTAGTCCACCTGTTCTGAATACCTTGTTTGCCCCCTTTCACCCTGTTCTTCAATGGTCAGGACCCCACAGGACCACCTCAGAGCAGGTATTATGCGAGTGGTGGATCATTCCCAGCACTGCAGTGACACTGACATGGTGGTGGTGTGTTAGTGTGTGTTGTGCTGGTGTGAGTGGATCAGACACAGCAGTGCTGCTGGACACCTCAGTGTCACTGCTGGACTGAGAATCATCCACCAACCAGAACTATCCAGCCGCCAGCGTCCTGTGGGCACTGATGAATGGCTAGAGGGTGACCGACACAAACTGTGCAGCAGCAGATGAGCTGTCATCTGTGACATCTCTGATCCACTCACACCAGCACAACACACACTAACATAATACCTGCTCTGTGGTGGTCCTGTGGGGGTCCTGACCATTGAAGAACAGTATACAGAGAAACANGGTGGTCCTGTGGGGGTCCTGACCATTGAAGAACAGTATACAGAGAAACAGACGGACTACAGTCTGGAACTGCTTCTTTATGGTTGGTTGTCAGTTTGAACGTGTTGTTGATGCAGTATGTTCTGCAGTCCATGTGCCAAAATCAAATGCATTGCTTTGCTAGCGTTTCATATATGTTATTGCTCTGCTGTTATTATCAGTAGTTTGTGCTGCAGGAATGATGTAAGCATGTGTAAAGAGCCAGGTGTTGAACAGGCAGATTATGTGGTACAGTGCAGATGTGCTGCTAGAAGAAGCAGAAAACCCTGGTCTTGAATTTCGTTTGGTGCAGACCATCACAAAAATCGGTTGCCCCCCAGCAGCAAACTGAAGTTCATTTGGAAGCAATCCAAGACCCACAATTTCTGGCGGCATCTGAGTACATCTGTCAGCATGAACTGAACTAAGAAAGAGTTTGATGGGGCAGAACCAAACGAGGCGACTGTGAAAGCGTCTTTAGTTGCTATATGTAGTTGCTAACACTCTCCTCACCTGTTGTCAGTAACTTGCCTTAACGTCTTCCGTATCTGTCTTGCAGGACGGTGCTGGCGGTGGCGGGTGAAGACTTTGCCCTTGTAGCCTCAGACACACGTTTAAGCGAGGACTACTTGATCCATTGCCGGGACTCCCCGAAATGTTATAAACTGTAAGTGACCACAGCCTTTGGATGGTGACGCATCCGTACCGCAAATCTGTGTGCAAGAAATGTATTATTTATGTGTTTTAAATATTTTGTTGATCTATTCTTACAGAACAGACACTACCGTGATTGGCTGCAGTGGATTCCACGGAGACTGTTTGACACTGACCAAAATTATTGATGCAAGGCTGAAGGTAGATCAGGTTCTCTTTTATTACTGTGATATGGGTCATTTAATTCTATTCAATTCAACTTTGTCATTATACCAATACGGGATTGTACAGTATAACGAAACACAGTCAGGCTCCTTCTCCAGTGCAGTTATAAGAATATACAGTAGCAGCTCAGTGTTCAGGTGAACAGCTAAACAGCTTAGTCTTGTGAGCTAGTGCAGCCCAGTGTGTATCGGTTGGGGTGATCAGGGCTAGATCAGTACAGTCTATAGTACTGTAGTCATGTTCTGGTAGTCCTGTGGGCTAGTGGAGCCCAGTGTGTATGGGCTGGGGTGATCAGGGCTAGATCAGTACAGTCTATAGTGTTGTAGTCATGTTCTGGTAGTCTAGTGAGCTAGTGGAGCCCAGTGTGTATGGACTGGGGTGATCAGGGCTAGATCAGTACAGTCTATAGTGTTGTAGTCATGTTCTGGTAGTCCTGTGGGCTAGTGGAGCCCAGTGTGTATGGGCTGGGGTGATCAGGGCTAGATCAGTACAGTCTAGAGTGTTGTAGTCATGTTCTGGAAGTCATGTGGGCTAGTGGAGCCCAGTGTGTATGGACTGGGGTGATCAGGGCGAGATCAGTACAGTCTATAGTGTTGTAGTCATGTTCTGGTAGTCATGTGGGCTAGTGGAGCCCAGTGTGTATGGACTAGGGTGATCAGGGCTAGATCAGTAGAGTCTATAGTGTTGTAGTCATGTTCTGGTAGTTCTGTGGGTTAGTGGAGCCCAGTGTGTATGGACTGGGGTGATCAGGACTAGATCAGTAAGGTCTATAGTGTTGCAGTTATGTTCTGGTCGGTGCTGCCGGTTTGACCAGTTTGACAGCTCTAGGGTAAAGGCTGTTCCTGAACCTGGTGGTTTTGGCTCTGATGTTCCGGTACCTCTTTCCGGAAGGCAGAGGTTGGAAAAGGGGTTAACTGGGGTGTGTGAAGTCTAAGGATATGTTGACTGCTTTCCTCACACATTTCAATCAAACAATTTAACAACCTGATTCATAAGTTGGAATAGTATTTAGACTCCAGCTGGTGAATCATTTCCACATTTCTTTTGTGTGTGCCTCAGAAAATGCTAATAACAAAGATGATCTTCATTACAATGATAGTGGTAGGTTTGGATTGATGGCTTGATTAAACTTCAACACAGTATTATTAGTCATTTGACGTTTGTTGAGGATATCAAAACGTGGAGTTGCCACAGCATTCATTTCTGCTGTATGAAGCCTAGTCGCCACATGATTCTGAAAGGAAATTTGTTTCAGCAAATACCATGTTTCAGCAAATACCATGTTTCAGCAAATACCATGTTTCAGGCCTTAAATAGGGTTAAATAACCTGATCTCCAAAAATCTTTGCACACTTGCTTGTGCATTTGAAATGTGTCTGATGGACGGATGTAGCAAAAGCACTCCACTTGTTTTTAGTGAACTTCTCCTTTTTCTAACCTAGTCTTGCAAGCGTAGACGTCACATAAAGGTTTATGTCAGTGCACTATCCTTCCTTCCACACAGTGCTGGGCTGGCCAATGAGCTAGCCAATATTTTGTATTGTACTTAGTGTTTTTCTTTATCCCCTTGCAGATGTACAAGCATGCGAATAACAAGACCATGACCAGTGGAGCCATCGCAGCCATGCTGTCGACAATTCTGTATGGAAGGCGCTTTTTCCCGTACTATGTTTACAACATAATTGGTGGGCTTGATGAGGAAGGTGAGCTGATCCTGATTAAATTCCAGCAGGCTTGTTTTATTTTCACTGGCTACTTCAGATTTGAGTTTTTGGAGGCTTTTTAAACACACCGCCTCGTCTTACAAAATGAGCCAAGAAAACCAAGACTAATAAAATAAAAGAGAAACCTTTTCATCTTTTTACCCACTTACAAAAAGTCATGCTTCTGTTCGGTTTCAAGGTCGAGGTGCAGTGTACAGTTTTGATCCAGTGGGATCCTACCAGAGGGACGCTTACAAAGCAGGCGGATCTGCAAGTGCAATGCTGCAGCCACTGCTCGACAACCAGGTAAGGAGATTTACAAACAGTAGAAAGCCTTTATTAACGCTGTCAGTGTGAAATGTTAATGTAGACGCTACCTGTTTGGAAATTGGAACCAACTGGTCTGAATTATTGCTCAACTGACATTAGAGAAGGTTTACTAGGTGACAGTTTTTAGTTTGTTTAATTAAACTACTGTATCTGAGATGGATCAATCAATCAGAAGAGACGTTTTGTCATTAAATAGTAATCTATTCTAATTCTTCTGATTGATTGCTCCGTCTCAGACAGTGTGACCTCCCCTTGTGTGGTCCCGTCAGCATTATTCTACATGCCCCGTCAGATCGGCAGGACCCCGGTT
>CM067478.1:2539762-2572262 GCA_034552555.1 Semaprochilodus insignis
AATCAGGAGTAAACAAAAAAAGTTCTTAAATTTAGAAAATTGAAAAAACAAATAGTAAAAATGAAATCAGGGATAAACAAAAAAAAGTTCTTAAATTTAGAAAATTGAAAAAAAAATAGTAAAAATGAAATAGGTATAAACAAAAAAGTTCTGAAATTTAGAAAACTGAAAAGGGAAAAAAGTAAAAATGAAATCAGGGATAAACAACAAAACATTCTTAAATTTAGAAAATTGAAAATAAAAAAAACCTAGTAAAAATGAAATTAGGGATGCACTGAATGTTTGGCAGCTGAAATTGTTCTGCCAAACTAATAACTAAGTGAAAAGACTAAAGAGTAACTTATACCGAACAGTGTATGCAGATACATATATATATATATGTATGTGTGTGTGTGTGTGTGTGTCTGTTTAGGGCTTTTTCTCCCTCTCTCTTGTTCTCTCCATGCCACAAACCCCAGTTTTTACAACAACGCAGTAAACTCGCAGCCAGTGTGGAGTGAGGCGCTCTTTGTGAATGCAGCAGACATTTCGCCACATTAGAGCCCCATCTCGGCCAAAAGTCGGCAGCTCTGCTGTATCTGTGCCAGAAGTGGACCAGATCTGTTTTGGGACAGGTGGGCCAAATGCATGTTGCAAATATGTGGGACGCCTTTGGCTCACAGCAGATCGCCAGTACCGACAGTGGGCCAGCAGTGCCATATCTTTGCCAGAAGTGGCTTATGTCCGCTTGCTATCTGAGATTCGGCCTGTTTAATTTATACAGTGGTGAAAAAGTGGCTAAATTACCAGAACACTGAAAAAACGTGTTCGGTTTCAGCTTCGGCCAAACGTTTCATTACGGTGCATCCCTAAATATATATATATATATATTTATTTATGTATATATAGTTCAGAATATTTAAGACTCTGTACTCTTTGTAGGTTAGTAATGTGCTGTGCTGTAGTAGACCGTGTTGGCACTGACCACGCTGAGGTCTTTGATCGTAGATCTTTTTGGTGGTCAGTGTTTGTCCTCCCTATGTTGCTCACTGATTTTCTTTCTTTCGTTCTTTCTTTACACAGTTTCTCCTCCTCCTCCTCCACTGAACGTCACTGTGACCTGTCACAATTTTGAAAATGTTGTGCACTGGAGCTACAGCGACCCGAATCAAGATCTGGAATTTGAAGTAACAATCACATCCTATAAAAGGTAGGTTAACTTACATTAAACAAGGTCCACCAACCTGGATGCTCTTTTTCAGCACAGCTGCGTAAAAGAAGAGTACAGATTTAGCTACCCATAGGAACGCTCACATGTACCCGCTCGTGCACATGTACCCGCACGTGCACATGTACGAGCTCATGCACCCGCACATTCACCCACACATGCACAAGTACCCGCACATGCACCTGCACGTGCACATTTGTAAGCTCATGCACCCGCACATGCACCCACACATGCACATGTACCTGCACATGTACCCGCACGTACACATGCACCTGCAACAGCACATGCAAAGGCACATGCACATTTACAAGCTCATGCACCCACACATGCACATGTACCCGCATGTGCACATGTACGAGCTCATGCACCAGCACATTCGCCCACACATGCACAAGTACCGTCACATGCACCTGCACGTGTATATGCACATGTACCCGCACGTGCACATGCACTTGCACGAGCTCATGTACCAGCACATGCAAAGGCACCTGCACATGTACAAGCTCATGTACCATCACATGCAAAGGCACCTGCACATGCCCCTGCATGTGCACATTTACAAGCTCATGCACCCGCACATGCACCCACACATGCACATGTACCTGCACATGCACCCGCACATGCACATGTACGAGCACATGCACCTGCACCTGCATGAGCTCATGTAACCTGCCCATTTTCAGTTTTTTTTTTATTGTATGGTCATGTTTAAACTCCTAACCTCTAAACCACCTCCTTTCAGCCTGCATTTGTTTTAGTTGACCTCTTATAACACTGTTTTCCTCACACACTGATTGCCCAGACAGTGATGCACTGTACTGGGATTAAACAAAAACAAACACTCGCGACTTCTTTCCAGGATGTTTATTTTGAGTGAGAATTCATCTGATTTGAGTTTGGCATCAATGAACCCATGGCAGCCAGCAGTCTGCTCGAGCTCAGAAACACCCAGAGGTGACAAGCGACCAGCGAATTTGGGCATTATAGGGCGAAAACCGTTGCTGCCACAATAACATATATGCTTTTCTGAACTCATGGTGTATGTGCATTCATTATAAGGAAAGCAGGATCAGTCCGGTTTGGATTCAGTGCGGCACAGTATGTACAGATACTTGCAGCTGCCTCGATTCCTTGCTGCCTATGCTGTCATGTAAGTCAGGGCCTTAGAAAAGCGCATAGTGCACCGTGTCAGCTCTGGTGATTATTTGTACAGTATTTCATCCTAACTGCTTCTGCGCTGACTCAGAGGATTATGGGAAATGTAAGGCAGTGAAGGACACATCATTGCTGCCTTCAAAAAATGTCTGAACTGAGGAAACTCAGTTCCCTGGTTCTCCCTTCGGTGCAAGAAAGAAAGAATCAACTTCACCATGTATACATCGGTATGGAATAATGCTAGTCAAAAATGCATAAAAGCTATTGTTCCCAGTGTTAACCAGATCTCCTCTGATTGTCTACAGCGGCCAATCCTCAACTGTGACAACAGTTCAGAACTACATGGATATCACTAACCACACGGATGATCCTGCAGGTGTCTACTTCGTAACTGTTGCAGCTCGACCGAAAGGATCGGAAAACGCCAGTTCTTCTAAAACCGTAGAGTTCACGTATGACGAAGACTTTCTCTCTACGCCCACATGTAAGCGAAAACTCTAAAACCTTTACAGAAAGCAGCAAATAACTGCTTTTCTAGAGTTTCATTATTTAACGTTGTCATTGGAAGTAATCGCTGTGTGAATGTCGATTGATGTGGATGCATCTGGGACAGGTGACGCTTGTTTCCATACTGCTGCTTCGTGTGACGTTTCTATACCTCCACAAGTTTGTAAAACCTTGAAACCTGCGCTTAATTCATCGGGCATTAATTAATTTGTTAGGACTGTTTAAGCAGATCAGGAATTCTTTTTAATAATTGTCAAGTGATGACAGTTGCAAAGTGCTATAAATTCTTGGACTTTTAAAAACCTTATGCTAACGCTCAGCAAGCACTGCCTTCGCTACACAGCTGACTGAGCATCTGAAGATTAAGCTAATAAATTCCTACAAAGCAGGAAGCGCTATTAAAAAATATTTCTAAGCACTTCCAGTTCCCAGTTTCCCTCACTTCAGACAGTGGAAGGAATTAAGAAAAAGCAGGGACTGTGGTCAAGACGAGATCTGGAAGACCAGGAAAATATAGATGGATAGAACCGCTCATGTGCTGGCCAAAAAGGCAAAGCAAAACCTCCATATGAGAGCAAAGGACCTGCAGGAAAGTTGAGCCGAGCGGTGATGGGACGTCATTATGATCTACATGGAAAAGCAATCAGAAGGAAACCTTTTCCAAGTTTGTTTTTTTAGGGTTTAGTAGTCCTGCTGTATTCGTAGCCTCTTCCTCCGTTCTCCATACTGCTAATGCCGGTGAATCTTGTCCCAGTGTCTGCGTTTTTAGGAATGTTTACATGAACAATATTGGCATCGGCTCCTCTTTTCCCGGATCAGTGCATCTCTTCCCTAATCTGTTTAAATGTGGAATGATGAAGGCTGTGTCTGTAACCAGCTCTTCTTGTGCGGTATGCTCACTTTGTTGTTTACATCTTGCTCTAGGTGTGGTGGATTTTCCGGCTGTCAATATTTCGGACTTGCCGCATGCTTTCGAAATCTCCTTTGATCATCCTTATGAAGTCCATGAGCATCTGAATGGTGACTTTTACTACAAAGCCATATGTAATGGGGTAAGGTGAAATCGAGCAGAATTCAGTTATATGGTCATAAAGATCGTTTAGTAGGGCTGTACTTAACTTTGGTATACCAAGTTTGGCCTAAAGTCGCCAAGCCAGATACTCGGTTACATGAACTGTTGCCGAATCGTTCTTAATATCAGTGGCAGCCTAATTATTTACTGATTCAACATGACAGATGTATTTACCGCACGCTGTAGTGAGTGAATTGATCTTAGGAAATGTGTGTGTAGTGATGGTGGATACTTGTTTTGTGTTTTGTTTTGTTTTGTTTTTGTTTTTTTTTTGTTTTTTTTTTTGTTTTTTTTTGTTTTGGTTGGTTTTGTTGTTTTGTGTTTTGTTTTGTTTTTGTTTTGTGTTTTGGTTTTCTTGTTTGTTTTGGTTTTGGTTTGGTTGGTTTTGGTTTGGTTTGGTTTGGTTTTTCCCACTACACTTTTTTATAAACGCCATTTTGTTCTACTTTCCTGTGACAGACGGAATGTGGCTCATTTCTATGTGTCTGGGACGACCTGTGCGAAGAGACCATAGACCTTCCTGAAAACTTATATGGCCGTTGCTTCAGTTTGCGTATTGAAGGGATGGTCAACAGCATCCCTTTAGCAACCTCCAAAGAAGTCTGCAATCAAGTCGGGGTTCCCTCTGAACTCGGTGAGATCACTTCTGCCCTGTGTTCGTGTGGCCTCCTGTGTTCAGTATGGGTAGCAATATGAGGAAATTAGGACATGCATTTTTTGCATTATATTAAAAGACAAATTCTATATAGTGATGTACGACATATCGACTGCCGATATATGGATTTTTTTCCAGTTATCGTCATCGGTCCGACTTTGGATTTTTTGCCGATATTACAGCCAATAACTTTCCGCCTTTCTTCATTACTATTATTATTATTTTGCACTGACGCATGTACACTCCGGCCCCCACACTGAGAGAACTGCTGTGGGGACGTATTTCACAGTGTAAGCAGAGAACAACATTGGAAAGAGGCAAGAGGTTTCCTAACGTGAGTCCGAAAGCAAAAGCTGTCACAGCCAGAATCACACAGTTTATGGCTTGTGATGACCAACCCTTCTCAGCTGTGGAGGACCAGGGATTCCGCCGACTGACTGGGGCTCCGGTACCCGGCTCTCCCAAGCTGTTGCTGTGTTTCTAATGCTGCCCTGTCGGCTCTGTATGATGTTTTCGTCTCCCACATTAACAACCTAATCAAAGCTAATGTTGCTAGCGATGTCAGTCTAATGAATATGCTAAGCTTAATCGTTCAGTGTGACACGTGCAGGAGTTCTCTACTTCACATACGGCGGCAGCAGTCTCCGCGGCTAACAAAGCATTTACTAGGATTACATGTCCATCAGGAGAAAGCTAGTCGGGTCAGTTTAAGCGTTCCCATCTTGCTAGCTCCCGTCTCAAAGACTCACAGATACGAGGTGGAACAGCATGTTGTATATTAGAAGTGAGTTCTAGTTGCATATGTGCGAGAGACCGGTAAGGATATCTGACATTGCTGACTGTAAAATTCTACATGTAGTTGTATTGTTACTTGGAGCTTCCCAGTCATAAGCGTCCTTATACCTAAAATAGGCTTAAACAAAGACCCTTACCCTTTAAAGGAAGGTAAGACAATAAAATGCTATTGTAAACTTACGTTTACAATATTCGGCATGTGTGACTTACCTGCTATATTGCTGTGTAAAATGAATTACTGATCCAATTTTTTGTACAGCAGTCCATGTATGGATTATAATGTGAACTTTTTTTAAATGCAAGAAGTTTAAATTATCGTTTTTTAATATCGGTATCGGCCACAACGAAGTGCTAATAATCGGTTATCGTATCGGCGAGAGTAATTCAATATCGGTGCATCATTAATCTATGTTTAAATCAGTACTGTTTTTAAATGGGTATATTTGCCTTACAGACCTGGTCCTTGTAACCAGTTTGGTGTGTGGTGGAGTCGGAGTCCTTCTGTTGTTGGTAGTAGCCGGAGCCATTATGTACAAGAAGCTGACTCGATCTGATTCTCAAAGTGCTTTCGTCTCCAAACTCCTGGTAAGTCATGTGCCAACCGTTTATCGTTTTTAGGGTTTCTTGTAATTTAAGGGCTTTACACAGCAAGACGTGTATATAAACCTTTATCAAGATCTGACTATACAGGTAAGGAAGTGGTAGCAGGTTTTCACAGTTTTGCAGGAATGTGGTTGTGTAAAGCCCTATTGTGACGGGATTAGTTTGGCAGGAGGAGGTGGGGTAATGTGACTATTACAGGCTTTTACGTTTACCTGTTAAACAAGCGTCAAAAAAGCCTCCAGGTGTATTAATCCTGTGCAAATCGACATGTCGGTGAATATTCCGTCATATCCCGTAGGGAAAGGAGTATTTTGTGTTTTTCCTCCAGTAAGGAGGCATTTAGTTTTGTCGTGCGTGGCACAGATACCTCGGGTCGTTCAAGTTAGAGCACTTAAGTCCAGAAGACGAGCTGAAGCCCTCCTTTGAGGTGAGACGCTTCTGGAAGCTTTACATAAGTCTTTGTGTAGCCTAGCCCCGGGGTTTCCCGCCCTAAGGCCCACCTGGTAATAACTGCAAAGCGTAGCACCAGAAAACTGTCCTCCCAAACATTCGGTTGAAGAAAAATGTTATGTCCAAATTCAGGAAGGAAGCTGTAAAAGCCTGTGTAGGCTTTTCAAACTAAACTTTGATTATTAATATAAGTGGGCTATGAGATGGTTATCGTCCTCTGCTTAATCAGTGATCACAGGACGCTGTTGGCTGGATAGTTTTGGTTGGTGGATTGGTTTGGGTCGACGGGGGCGCATGTGTTTTTGGAGGTGAGGGCAGTGTGGAAATCGAGTAGCCGCTCCCATCTCGGTCCTTTATGCAGAGCTTTCTTATCCCGTCTGAATCGGGAATCCTATTTTACAGACGTTCTGGAGGAAAGTTACATTACTCCACCCCGTCCGAACGGGGCTTCAGGCTGGGACATCGTAATCGAGCTTGTGGGATCTATGCTTTCCGTTATGCATGGTATCCAAGGGCAATACGCTACAAAGGCTGGTTGTTACTGTGGTTTTCCCTATTTATGGAATACCATCATTGAAGACACCCTTTAAGGCAAAATACAGACGTTTATGGTTGCCTTATAAAGCAGTGATGAGCCCATATTAGAACATTAATTAAATGTAAACATTAGAAATAGATAATATTCATGTATGCAGTTTATAGAAGGCATACTGTATTAGCCCTACAGCAAATAATAGCTAACTGCAGTAGCCCTACATTAGCCTTACAGCATGAAGTATTTAGACCTAGAAATAATGAGAAATCATATAATTACATTACACCATGATAAACAGTTAATACTAACCCAGCCATGCATGTGCAGTTTGCCACCAGTATATTGTTGGTTGACTTGTTTATAATAGCTCATATCTTGCTTTTGACCTGAGAGTGGGTCAGGAAACCTCTCCCTATTCCTAAGTGTTAGCTTATCAGTGTACGACAGCCTGTCCACTGCTGGCAAACCCTTAAAATAAATGGAGGAGGCTTCCGGATGACCCATATTCCTGACCTGACACCACAGTGCTGTTCGTTTCTGACTCCATCCAGCCCTGTAGGCTCTTTATTCACAGTTCAAACTGATTAGATGTTTGAAAAATATATCTGGTAAATGTGTCTATTGTGTATTACATACAGCTCTGGAAATAAATAAGAGCCCACTCCAGTTTCTTCTTAAATCAGCATCTCCACATGTACAGCAGGTTCTTAGTGAGGAACAGAAGGTTGGATTCTAGCTTTATTGGCAGATACAGTGAGCGTCTGGTTCATAAGAACAAGGTCAAGCAGCAAACACACAGGACAACACAGCTACAGACTGGCAGAGGGTCAAAACCCCTCTCTACTGACTGTGATGAGCGCCGCCTCATTCCAATGTCCCTTAACCACCGTAAGATGACCGCAAGTGACCTACAGAGAGACTGGCGAGCGGTGGCTGGGGTGAAATGCACAGCGAGCATGGTTCTAAAAACAGGCTTCTGGAGGGTCATTAGTGATTTTCTAAATAAACAGATCTAAATACAATATTTGATCTGGAATTTGGGAGACGTGTTTCCAGTAGGGTATAGAATCAAACAGAACTGCTCATTTTGGTCCAACACAAACCCAGAAACTGTACAACTAGAGGAACTGATCATTTTGAGGTGGTCTCTTCAAGTCTTCCAGAGCTGTATGCATATATTAAAATGTATGTATATTATCATGAAAGTTCATAAAAACGTTTTGCCATATTATGATTTTGCCATATCGCCCAAACTAGGGTGAAATCACTGATAATGACAATATACAACAAACAATGTCACAGGATATCATTTTGTATTAATTTTACTCTTATGGTGTTATTGTTTCGCTGTCTTTGGTCGACTAGAGGAGGATGGGTTTGTTCCTCTTGCTGTGAAGGAGATTTTTGTCACCATCATCTTTGACTTGCTCACGTGGAGCTTAGTCTAGAACTGGCAAAAATGTAATATCACAATCCTTAAAGAGGTTTTCACAGTGTACAGTACGTCATGACATAGACGTTTGGAATGTTGGGACAGCCAGTGCAGGCACACTATCAAAAGCTACAAATACACCCAAGATGAGCGCATCAACGACTCATCCAGGAGGTCCCGAAAGGAACCAGATGAACATCTAAAGAACTGCAGGCCTCATTCGCCTCAGTTAAGGTACAAGAGTCCACAATAAGAAAGACGCTGGGCAAAAATGGACTCCATAGGAAGCTCGCAAGGTGCGCAACCACAGCTAACTGGCTCATCTAGATAACCCCCAAGACTTTTGGGATAATATTCTGTGGACTGATATATCAAAGGTGGAACTTTTCGGAACACGTGGGTCTCGTTACAACTGACATAAAAAGCCAGTACTGCATTCCAGCATATATCCATCAGACCTACAGTGAAGCATGGTGGTGGTAGTGTCATGGTCTAGGGCTGCTTTGCTTTGACTTAATTAATGGAAGCATGAATTCTGCTCTCTATCAAATCTAACTTGATTGTCCCCATTCCTCTTGCAGAACATGGTGACCTCCAGCTCCATTCCTTCCGTTGTGGTGCCCGAGCAGCCAGCTGTGTCTAAGGTCCAGTCTATCAGTCACACTCCTCTGCTGTCAACCCATGGTGAAATCTTGTCTACGTCCACAAGCCCATCTTCTCCTCCAGAGATTACCCACTTTCCCATCCAGCCCACTACTGTGGAGTTGTGGGTGGAACAGGAGCAGGGCGGCAGTGAGGAGGACGGGCATTTTGACGACTCCTCAAGCGGCTTCACATGCGACTTCTCGGGCTACGACAGCAAGAAGTTCCTCACAGAGTTGAGCCCTGGAGACGCTGTGGAAGCTTATCGTCCGTGATTAAGAACTGGGCCAAGTGAGATGTCCGAAAGTTGTTTCAGGGTGAAATTGAGCAAGAAAGGGATTTCGAAGTCCAGTTCAATGTTTGGCACTTGAGTTTGGATTCTTTGAGGCTGGAGATGCAACTAATCATCACTTCATTCATTACGATAGAGCTATTCACTAGATATGAGCCGTTTCACAATATCATGCTTGAGCCATAGCGGATTTACTGACGCCAGTTTTATTCTGTCCCTTCTGGCCTGATTTTCTAAGTATTTGCATCCTTTACTCATATAATTAGTGTTCAGTAGCTCAGCTAGCATGGAACACATAAATATTGATGTTAATGATACCTTTTTTTCCCTATTCAGAAACCAAAATTATGGTACCTCACTTTGCCTTTGGTAGGCGTCACTGTTACGAACTGTGCTGGAAAGAGGCCTACCAAATTTCACAATAATCATGGAAGCATTCAGCAGAACAATTCCAGCCGCATTCCCACAATGTGACTGCTGATCCAGTCTTTTACCACAAGCTGTTACGACCCCAGCCATTTTCTCACAGGTGCTGTGGGATCGGTAACATGGCATTAAATCTTTAAGCAGGATATTCAAGAATGAGGAACTGACAAGTAGAGCTTTGGAAGCCATTTTTATTAAAGCCAACCACAATACAAACCCTGTGCTATGATACCTAGTACCACTCTGGGACAGTAAAGCTGTGGACGCCACCACAGAAGAGAACGAACATAACCCTGCTTGCCAACTCTGAAACAGAAGTACTTGGCGACAATGACAACTTGAAATGAATAATCAGAAGCACATGGGACCATGCCTGCCCTATGACATTAGGAACTAGACAGAGTAGACTTCTAGGTGGTCCAAATCCACAGGCATGCCCCTCTTACCTGTTCAGCACAACCCCCCCCCCCACTCCCAGCCTGCTAATATAATGATCAAGCAGCTCCTGTAAGCTAAAGCTGGGGTAGCGTACTGGTAAAAGTCTATCCAACACTGCTAAGGCGGGGCCTACACTGCTAAGGCGGGGTCTACACTGCACGTCAAGCAATTTGTTGTGGTTGGTATAGTGTAGTGGTTGCACCTCTGTAGACTGGGGTTCAGTTCCCCACCTGGGCCACCACCTTACACTATACAAATAAGAGTCTTTGGGCAAGACTCCTAACACCATGTTGGCCCATCTGTGCAAATGGATAAGAGCGTCTGCCAGATGCCATAAATGTAAATGATTTTCCAGATCGAGGGTGCGCTTCATGATGTGGATGATCTGGTAGGACGAGAAGTGAAGTCCATCTTCGGCCCTCTGATACGAGCTCACGTGATTGTCGACCCTCTGATTCTCGACCTTCTCTCAATCAGTCCCGGGTTGTGAGAAGGTCAACGATGCATGCAAAGAGTGATTCAAATCACAGCCAGTTCAAGAGCTAGAAGAGAGGAGCCTGAGGGCAAAAAGACGGGCATGCACACACGCCGGCTAAACGGACGGAGACTCAGCACAGAGACTCAGACCGAGAAGCTGCATGTAAAAAAAAATCGGTAATAGTAGGTAATTTTATGGTAACAATAAAATGGTAATTTTATGGTAACAAATTGTATTTAATTGTTAATTGAATGTCAATTTCCTAGTTGTTACTAAATAATAAATCAGAAATTGTAGTGAGTGGCCGTTATGAAATGGTAAAATAATGGTAACAAGTTGTACTTACTGTGGCTTGGCCGGGGGAGGGGCCGAGAACACTGCCCGGAAAACCCAACGAGATCCAGAGAAACACACACACACACACACACACACACACACACACACACACACACACACACACAAAGACCCAGCGCGAGTCACCAGTGCACTTTATTTACATAAAAGAAACAACTAAACCAAAACGCAACTCAGATATGTCCTCGCCTGCTCGTGACCTGCACGCCCCACGTCCTTCCTTTCTCTGGTGTGTGGCATGTAAGCCACATGTCCTGCCCTCCTTTCACACCAGTGTATAAGGGCATGGTCATGGTCTCATCTATTCCTGGGTAACAGTACGTGTCTATAGGTGGGCCTACATGTGATGGGGGTGCAGTAAGTAAGAAAGTAGATGGGAATAAGTGAGTTTGCTGTTTACGGCTCTAATACCATGTAGTTTCACTGTAATTGCTGCCTGTAACTCACGCTGTGTCTGACCACTTAAATACATAACAGGCAAGAAATAAAACAGATACAAGTGAATTAGTATTTTACAGCCCTGATACCAGGTAATTACAGCAGAACTACTTTATTGTTTTTGGGTTACTAACTAGCATTATATTATATACATACATATAAATACTCAATTATTATTCTCTCTTATTGTTTATTAGGAACTGTAAAATAAGCGGGTCATTTTAGGTACATAAAACTAAAATAAAACACGCTTTTTTATCGTTTTATTACTAAATACTGATACCATGACCATCTTTTCATTTATTAATGACTAGAATATGTGCATATAATATTTAGTACTTGTTACCATTGTGTTTCAATTACATTGCTGCTTTGTTGCCACTACAATTCTCACTTATTATACATAAAGAACTATAAAATAAGCAGGTAATTTCTAGGTAAGTACAACTTGTTACCATTATTTTACCATTTCATAATGGCCTTGTTAATACTCACAACACTTTCTGATTTATTATTCAGTAACAGCTAGGAAACTGACATTTAATTAATAACCCCCCCCCTTGTTTATTATAGATAATAAGTAATGTACAAAGGATCATGTACAGTACAATACAATGTCATTTGCTCTGTATACAGCATAATAATAATAATAATAATAATAATAATAATAATAATAATAGTAGTAGAAGTAGTAGTAGTAGTAGTAGTAGTAGTAGTAAAAATAAATAAATAAATAAATAAAAAAGGGACAAATACAAACACGGCAGATTACACCCCCCTACACCTCAACAGTGCAGCACATCCCTGATAGCAGTTTGGATGTGGTCCAACATTCCACTCAAGACTTGTTAAAACTTCTTACTCCTTTTATTGTCTAAATAACATTATTAGAACGTATGTAATTAAGAATTAAATACAATTTGTTACCGTAAAATTGCCGTATCATTACCTACTTATTACCAATCAAGTAAAGTGCTACCGCGCCGACATGTCCGGTCCACTTACTTTAGTTTTGTTTGAATCTCATGCTAACGGTGGAGATCTAGGAGTTCCAGTTCCCCACTTTAGCTGAAGCAAGCGTCAACTTGTGTTGAGCTCCGTTTCAGAGATGGTGGACGTCATGCAGTGTACGCCCAGCTTGGCACACAAGACCAGGGAGTGGGCTGGTGTAACACTGAGCATAAGCACACCCCCAACACGAGCTGCAATCAAAAACAAAGTGCACAGTGTAAGTCTAAGCAGGCCTCTAATACAAGATACACACGTTCTCCTTAAGCTTGGTTAGAGGTACGCTGTTACATACCACTCAGACTAAAGCCCAGACTAACACAGGAGACACATATACTAATAGTCCTTTGTCTCTCAGCTATCTTGGATGCAGCTCTTAAACCCCCCCCCCCCCCCCCCGGACAAGTACACCAGTACACCAGTCAGGATTCTGATTGGTCATGTGTCTAATGGCAGAAAGCAGGCACACCTGTTTGAGACAGACAGAGGCACTAAAAAACCCCAACATGCATGTTTACACATGGACAGTATCATTTACACTCAGTTACACAATGCATGCCAAGTTCAAGTTATATATCCTTCAGTTTTGTTACACCATGATTTGCTTGTTAGCTGTGAATTCCTAACAGTACGCATGAACCACGCTTGACAGCTCGTCGCTACTTTTTCTTCTAGATCAAGGTTTACTTTTATATTTAGTGCACATCTTTTTTCTTTCTCTTTGGTGTTTTTGTTTGGGGTGTTGGGTTAGGAGTAGTTCTTTGGAAAAAATCATTGTCGCTGGAAACAAAAAGGGAAGAAAATGATCCATAAACTCCGAGAGTTTGACCGATTTGATGGCGAGCCATTATTTAATTCCAGGCACTACTAATACTGACTGGTAATTCTTCTAATTCAAAATAAGTGAGCACGTCCTCTACGGAGCGCAGGCACCTTGCTGGAGCTTTGAGTGCACAGTTTCTGCATATTTGGGAACTTTAACAGTCGAAAAAATGTTCCATTCGGCAAATAAGCAGCAATTGTGCATTAGATCAGGTGGAGGTCCATAGAGCCCTGTAGAGCACTGTTTCTCAGCCCTGGTCCTGGAGGCCTATTGCCCTGTGCTTTATAGTGTTTTCCCCATTCCCAACACATTATCCCAACACATTACCAGCTCATTTTGGTGACTGTGTTAAGCCAGTGTGTGATTCTAGCCTGATTTTGAGCCTGATTTAGTACCAAATGAATTCATGATTGGGCCAAATTTCAGCTTCATCGGCCAATCGTTCGCTGTGCGGTGTGAGAGGGAGCGCGATGTCCAATTAACTGACCAAATGAGCTCCGATTAAGCAGTTGGATGATAGGATGAATTTCTGATTTGCTTGTCTCACAGTTTACAGTTTACACAGTTTACAATTTCAGCGATTTACATAAGCCGATTTCTCCCAGTCACATCCAAAAGCACATACAAACAGTTGCAACTGCAGCTTCTACACACACAAACGGAGGCCAAAATGCGACTTCACTACGATGATATGTTTATATTGTCTTTGTAGTTCGCCTGGTCTTCGGTTTCAGTGCAGTGTAGTAAAGTTAGTAAAGCTGTTGTAGCCCAGTTGGTCTGTCAGCGGCTATAGAGCGTACTATGTACGTTCCGGCTTGCTTCCAAAACCTCAGTCTCGTATGGAATTGTGTACACATGGCTGAATCCCAAATGGCTGTCTGTTAGACATATGACACACTGCTGGTTGCAGGAGCCACTTATCCTTTGAGGTGCACTATGTAGGGAGCTGGGAGTCATTTGAGATTCAGCCAGCATTGTTGCTCAATACACGGACGCCCAGCGTGTTGTTTGGAATAAAACAGCTTTATTGGAAAATGTCTGTAGACTGAGCTCAGCTGTCTGTATGGGCTGCCTGGCTTTGAGGCAGGGAAGGCACTGAGTGCAGAACAGTGGGCCTCCAGGACCAGGAATGAGAAAGAATGCTGTAGAGGATGAAGGCTTTTTCATCCACCATGTCACTCTCTTATCAGCGATTTCATCCACCATGTNATGAAGGCTTTTTCATCCACCATGTCACTCTCTTATCAGCGATTTCATCCACCATGTCACTCTCTAATCAACGATTTGCGTACCTGCATGAGTGCCAAGTGACGATCCACAAGTAGAGTTACTGCTGTGGTGACAAGTAACTCTACGTGCCTTGAAAAGACCTCGCTGTTGCTCATTTACTTGAGTTAGTTGGACTGAACCTGATAGCTGGCGTTCACCACGAGTGCTATAAAGAAAATTGTGCAAAAAATTCCAGTAGAAAAGCAGCTTCCAAGAAATACACACAGTCAATCACCAGGCTTTGGGAACGCTTGCAGTGACTGCACTGCTCTCAGAACGTCCCGCAGACTTTGCCGCTCAGCTGCATGTCGTTATTTAGCCTTTACAGGCTAAACATATACAGATACGTATCGGGTTTGTTAGGCTTCCAGCTGCTCTGGGAAATGTTGCGCCGCACTGTTACCGTGTCAGGAAAACTAGTTCCCGTGACCTTGAGTGGCGTGTTCTGCTTCATGTGTCCTCTGTATGTGCTTTGATTATATAGCCCTAACTAAAGGTCTGCTAGTGTCCACTTACAGCCTTCCATGCATTTCGTCCCTGCAGGAACGATGCGAACATTCATAGCAAGTATTAGAATAGAGCCTGATCAAGTACCACGTCGTTTCACATTTCTTAATGACCAAGGCCTCGTTCAGACTGACAGCCCAAATCGGATTTTTTTGGCATAGCCAGATTGATTTTTAAGAGTTTGGACAGCAAAAGCATCATGTGAAGTCGAGCCAAACCATGGCTTGAAATGCAATTCCGGTCTGATTTTCCCGAGTGGGTTTTCCATTCGTCACTTTTTTGGTTTGTTTGCACAAAAAATGCAAAAAATGTGCAAAAAAAACCTGGAAAAGCATAGAATTCAGAAAAACACCTAAAGAGCTCAGTACGAGTTTTTATGCTATGACTAGGTGGAAAAGTTGGAATATCGCTAAAGCAGAAATGTGTGACAGAAAAGCGTTTTCCAAATCAACAATGACGTTTCGAGTCACACAATCCAGTTCCACCTGATCTTAGTGTTTGGCATACAGTGTAAACTGACAGCCCAAATCGGACTTTTTTGGCATATCCAGATTGTATCTGGATTGACTGGCTGTCATGCCAGATGTTTAACCCACGAGCCTATATGCCGCACAAGTGGCCACCTTGTATAACTCAGTAATGATTATCTTACCAGTAGCCGCGGGTCACCAGTGACACCTACCCCTACAGATGGTCCAATCCTGGAGCACAGCCTTCCGTATGCTCTGAAATGCCGAACCCAAAGTTTGTTTGGAAAACTGGCTCTGCACAATGTGCTCCCAGAACTGTCTGGTGCATTTGTCCTTCTAAATGCAAAGAGCAGTTCTTATCTGCATTCCCTGTTCCACCTTAAATGGTGCAGTGGTGGTTGCATTCCAGGGGCATTTAAGGTGGAACAGGAAATTGGAATAAGAAGCCGACATCAGCTTTGTCCGGGCGGACTTCGTTCAGGTTGCAAAGAGATTTCAGCCCTCGTTGGGCATCCACTGCTCATTCTTCCCGGGGTGTCTCTGAGCTACAAACACGGCCGTTAAAAGATGGAGGATGTCTGTAAAGATAAATCTCTCGCTCGTTTCAGTGAAGCTCCTAATCATGGCAGTCTACGTCATCGGAGCTGTTGTGCACGGAAGCACGACCCAATTCTTTTTTTTTTTTCCTGCTGCAATTTTGTAAATGCATATAACGTTTTTGGCAAACATTTGAATGGAAACCCGACTACTGACGGCTGTGTCGTTACCACGGGATCCAGTGCAGATAGGTTGGTGATGTCTGGACACTCGTATCCGATCGGATCGCATACGGATAACAGTCTTAAATAATCTGGTTTGAATAAAGAATCCGATTTGCCTGCAGTCTGAACACAGTATTTTAGCACTTTTGCATGTGGCACCTTAAGAGAAATGTCTTCTTGTCGTCGTTTGAATGTGTTATTGTTGTTGTTATTGTTGTTGCTGTTGTTTGATAAGTCCTGTGGTTTGGGGTATTTTTGCACTAGCTGCCCGAGCGTGGTTGTTTTTCCCCCTCAGCTCTTTCTGCAGATGCTTTGTCAGACTGTTACTTGTTACATGGGCTGGTTTCCCTAAACCCACATTGATCCTAATCCTAGCCTAAATCGAATTCCCAGTGATTCACCATTGCCACTGAAGTTTATTCCAAGACTGAGCTTTATCTACGTCTATCAAACCAGCCCTGTATGTTGTTAAACCAGGGTGGCTCCTGAAGGCAGCTTACAAGAGTCTGGTCAGACATGTTGGTCACAGTCTTTGTTCTGCAATGCCGATGCCGTGCTAGGGGAATCCCGGGCTTGATCTCAACCAAGAACCATCCCGGAATACCTGGCAACCTCCTTGTACAGTGCAGTTTGTTTATTTTGTACTGCTTTTGTTGACCTGTACTCTTAACTCTCTTGGCTCTCTTGAATAAACCTCTTCTTTTCTATTCTCCTGGTTGGTCGTTTTCTTGTCTTGTGTCATTGTCTATTGTTCGGCAGCAGACAAAATATTGACTTAGTACCTCAAACTGACTTGGCTTAGTCAGAAACATTGGCTTAGTATCTTAAAATAAAGACATTGTCCTGAAATATTTTGTTTTTGTCAGAGCACTGACCTAGAACCTCAAATTACACTCATCATCAAAAGAACAGCTGCCCCCAGAAGGAGGTGTGGGATTGCAGTGCTGTTGGGAAGGAAGATAAAGGTTACCAGGATCAATAAATGATGATACATTTAGACTGATATGATCAATATTTATTGAGCTACACATACAGAAGTAGTGTCTCTCAATATGGTGTTGGGCTGCCATGTTTGCTAAGCCAACATGCCAGACGTCTCGGCATGTAGTTGTAGAGGTTCCTAATGGTGTCCTGTGATAATCCATCCCATGCAGCTTGAATATCCTCACACAGTTCCTGCAGATGGTGCGGTAGGGGTGGAGGTGGAGTGACACCAGGCCTTCTGGACGTGTGACACGCGACAACAAACCGTTCATCTTGGTGCTGACCACGGTGCCTCCACACACGGATTCGTTGGGCGTCTCCACCAAGACTAAAGCGGGACTCGTCACTGAAGATGACCCGCTGCCATTCTGAGTCCCTCCATGACAGTCTGGCGCGACACCATTGCAGTCTTTGGTGACGGTGACGTGGTGTTAAGGACAGTCGTCGTAACGGTCTGTGTGCATGTAGTCCTGCGTGGTGCAGCTGTCTGGCAATGGTGCTGCACTAACAGGATGACTCATGGAGGACATCACTGCTCGCTGGATGTTTGCAATCGTGGCTGTTGGGTCAGTCAGGTACAGAGATAAGGCCCGTCCTTGCTTACACTACATGACTCAGTGACTCGGAATGGCAACAGGTTCACGTTCAGAGACGAGTCCCGCTTTCGTCTTGGTGGAGATGACCAACAAATCCGTGTGTGGCGGAACCGTGGTCAGCACCAAGATGAACGGTTTGTTCGTCCAGAAGGCCTGGTGTCACTCCACCTCCACCCCTACCGCACCATCTGCAGGAACTGTGTGAGGATATTCAAGCTGCATGGGATGGATTATCACAGGACACCATTAGGAACCTCTACAGCTCCATGATGAGACGTCTGGCATGTTGGCTTAGCAAACATGGTGGCCCAACGCCATACTGAGAGACATACTTCTGTATGTGTAGCTCAATAAATATTGATCATATCAGTCTAAATTTATTATCATTTATTGATCCTGGTAACCTTTATCTTTTATATATATATATATAGTAAATTGGCATACATGATCAGGACCTTGGTAAAACACTTTATTGGCTTTGCATCAGATCAATATAACGGTGAATAATATCCTATATTTCAATTTTATTATTATTATTTTGTATTATTTTCACACAGGACTTTTATTTTGTAAAGGAAAAATTCCAGGTTTGTTATTTCAGAGGAATTCACTGAATTAGCAGCATCACCGGAGAGGAGGACACTGGGCTGCTGTGTGGTGATAAGACCCGCTGGGACACCGCAGGACATACGGTTCTGCTGTTACGGACCGTGTTTTAAAGAACTCTGGCGGTGCTCTGAGCCCGTGGGGCGGTGTGTTCTCCGGAGGAGCTGGGGTGAGCTATGCTAGGGTAGCTGGAGCAGTGCTGGCGGACACAGCTGCCTTGGATACCGCCGCCCCTCTTAGCCTCACTGCGCTGCCTGTGGTCAGTTAGCAGAAGCAGCTCGGAGCTCTGCCGTGTCTACAGCTGAACGGATTTACCTTAGAGACTTCAGACCGAGACGCTGAAAACCTTCGACGCCCCGCTTCTCTCTACAAAGACTCTTAAATGCGGTTCAGCAGAACTGAAGGATGTAGCTGCAGCTAGAGAGGCAGCAGCTGAGTGAAAGCGAATGCAGGTACGTGGGTTGGAGGCTAAATGTTTGTTTTATGGTTATTTTGGGGTATTTTATGTGTATTTTATGTTTCCAGTGGCCGGATATCATGTAATTATTGTTATCGACTAAATAAAGGACATTACCTTAATACAGAACGACGTAGGTGAGCTAAAAACTGAGATAACGAGTCAGGATAGCGGTGAGGGTTTTCCTCAGGGTCGGTGGCTAACGGTGCTAGCTAACTGTAAACAGTGGTGCTAACGGAGGTGGCTAACCCGTCTCACTGTAAACGGCGGCCGCTGCTGCTAACGGAGCTAGCTAACCTGTCTCATGGTAAACAGTGCCCCCCTGTTACTAATGGAATTAGCTAACTGCAAACAGTGGCCCCTGCTGCTAATGGAATTAGCTAACTGCAAACAGTGGCCCCTGCTGCTAATGGAACTAGCTAACTGCAAACAGTGGCCCCTGCTGCTAATGGAATTAGCTAACTGCAAACAGTGGCCCCTGCTGCTAATGGAGCTAGCTAACTGCAAACAGTGGCCCCTGCTGCTAACAGAGTTAGCTTATCCATAACACTGGAAACAGTGACCCCTGCTGGAGCTAGCTAACTGTAAACAGTGGCCCCTGCTGCTAACAGTGCTATCTAATCCGTCTCACTGTTAACAGTGGCCCCTGCTGCTAATGGAATTAGCTAACTGCAAACAGTGGCCCCTGCTGCCAACAGAGCTAGCTGTTCCGTCTCACTGTGAACAGTGTCCCCTGCTGCTAATGGAGCTAGCTGACCCGTCTCACTGTAAACAGTAACCCCCTGCTAATGGACCTGGCTATCCCGTCTCACTGTAAACAGTGGCCCCTGCTGCTAACAGAGCTATCTAACCCCTCTCACTGTGAACAGTGGCCCCTGCTGCTGTTGGAGCTAGCTATCTGTAAACAGTGGCCCCTGCTGCTAACAGAGCCTGCTGTTCTGTCTCACTGCGAACCGTGGCCCCTGCTACTATTGGAGCTAGCTAATCCGTCTCACTGCAAACAGTGGCGCTTGCTGCTAACAGAGCTAGCTAACCTGTCTCACTGTGAATAGTGGCCCCTGCTGCTAACAGAGCCATCTAACCCGTCTCACTATGAACAGTGGCCCCTGCTGCTAACAGAGCCATCTAACCCGTCTCACTGTAAATAGTGGCCCCTGCTGCTAACAGCAGCTGGCTCAGTGTACAATCATCACCAATTTAACCCGTTTCTGTAGAAAACTACAAGCTACTGAGGGGACATAGTGTTTGGGTTTATATTGAGGCCACAAAATACAGCACTGAGCCAGAGAATAGAGTTTCACATAACTTGTGGCCTCAACATATTTATTTGTGTTTTCAATATAGTAACTTGTGGTCTCAATATAATAACACATGGCTTCAATGTAGCGTCCTGTGGTCTCAATAACTTGTGGCCTCAATATATTCATTTGTATTCTCAATATAGCTACTGGTGGTCTCGATACAGTAACTTGTGGCCTCAATATAATAACTCATGGCCTCAATATAGTAACTTGTGGTCTCAATATAATAACTCATGGCCTCAATATAGTGTCCTGTGGTGTCAGTAACTTGTGGCCTCAATATATTCATTTGTATTCTCAATATAGCTACTGGTGGTCTCGATACAGTAACTTGTGGCCTCAATATAATAACTCATGGCCTCAATATAGTGTCCTGTGGTGTCAGTAACTTGTGTTCTCAGTATAGTGGTGTGTGATCCTAAGTCCTTCTGGTATAGTGTAGTCGTCATGGCCAGGCTGGGCTCTCGGCACCCCACCCCCCCCGTATCCCAGATCATCATGCTTTGGAGTACCAAGAATGCATGAAACTGAAATCAGCACCCTCCACACCATCAGGTCAAACGGACCAAGCTAAAGGACGGGCGAGTCGGACATCTCTTGTTGAACCGTTTGCTAAAGGAACTCCCTACGACAGACAAAGCAAGCGGTGGATCGAGATAACCAACTCCATAACACTTCATACAGCCAAATACATGGTTCTGATAAGCACAGTGGAGAAAGACGGATTCAGGGCTATGATGAAGACGCTTGATTCCAGATATGACATTCCAAGTCGGAAATACTTTAGCAAAATAGCTAAATAACGTCATGCATGGAAAAATAAAATAAAAAAGTCAAATACCATGAAACCGACATCATTTTGAAAAATACAGTGATCTAGAATTTGGGTCATACTGCCCAGCACTACTTAACCTGTTCTCTGTGTGGCGAAGTGGTTCCTCAGACTGATGGTGGAATGTGCTTGGGTATGCTTCTGTGCAGAACCTTCTTAGAGCAGGTTTTCCGTTATTGTAGTAATGTCAAGCTTGTCTACAAGAGCGGACCCCTTTTTTTGGTTCTACTGTGCCTAGATGCATTAACAACACGTTCTACATCGATCTAAAGAACCATCGCGGCCCGACGTCATACTGAGAGACACTACTTCTGTATGTGTAGCTCAATAAATATTGATCATATCAGTCTAAATGTATCATCATTTATTGATCCTGGTAACCTTTATCTTCCTTCCCAACAGCACTGCAGTCCCACACCTCCTTCTGGGAGCAGCTGTTCTTTTGATAATGAGCGTAGAACCATTGCCTTTATAAAAGAACCCTTGAAGAACCCTCTGTTGTAGGTGTGCAGCTACTTCTAAAGGGCAGCAGAGTTCTAAAACACTGTTGAAGCTCTCTGGGATGTTTTTGCTGGTATTGTACTTCTACATGTTGGGAACTTCACCCTGCACCGAACCGTTTAAGCACGAAATGGATCCATACAGGGCCAGAACTGTTCCTTTTACTGAAGAACCCTGGATCTGTTGAGTGTGTAGGCCTAAATGGAGGTCTTTCTGACCTACTGAGTCACTCATGAAGTGTCCCTGCTGGGTATAGAGCTGGTGTAGCGGGCGGGTTACACATTAGCTAAACAGGATGAGTCATAAGGTTAAACTCTGTGAAGCTTTTTTACTAATGAATCACTAATGACTTCTCCAGAAGCCTGTTTTTGAACTTCTGTATGTGTAGCTCAATAAATATTGATCGTATTAGTCTAAATGTATCATCATTTATTGTTCCTGGTGACCTTTATCTTCCTTCCCAACAGCACTGCAATCCCACACCTCCTTCTGGGTGCAGCTGTGAGTGTAGAACCATTGCCTTTATAAAAGAACCCTTGAAGAACCCTCTGTTGTAGGTGTGGAGCTACTTCTAAAGGGCAGCAGAGTTATAAAAACACTGTTGAAGCTCTCGGGGATGTTTTTGCTGGTTTTGTATTTCTACATGTTGGGAACTTGAAGCATGGACCTCAGAGAGGGAACCCGGGTCTAGTGATCAATCCCTACTGAGCAAAGCTCTTGACTGAAGCAGAGGGATTGTTGTTCCTTCCAGAAAGCTGCAGCTAAGCTACAAAACATGCCACGTGTTATAGTTGCCTGACATTGGCAACACATGACGAGCACACATCACCAGGGTTATCAGGTACATTCGGTTTACCAGTTTGCATCCCGGTGATATTAGCTGTTCAGTGTGGGTCTTGTTTGCCACGTAGGTTTCATGAGGACCTACCGTGTCGGCGGAGTCGTGTTCCATGTCATTTGTCCTGTATTTGCTGTATAACAGGAAGGGCTCCCTTCCTGAAACTTGACATCATTGTCATTGCATCTCTGGAAGAATTCCCTGGAGGGAAAGAGGGATTCGTTTGTCTGGATAATAGAATCAGAGTTGAATTCTAGATATCCACATATCGTTCTTGAGTGTATTGACTTTGAGGTGTTCTCGTACAAATCTCTGGGGAGTTTGAGCAGTCAACACAAGTTTCTGGATGGCTTGGTAAAGCGCTCCTGTGGGTATCGTCACTGCGTCAGGTAACCTGCTGTATTTAGTTACCTTGTCTAAGAGACGGGAGTCAAGAGGCCTCTGTAACCTGATGTAACCCAATATGCAAGCTATGTGGTCTCTCTAGTATCTCTCAGGTCTCTCTTGGGTTACATCGGTTGTTGTTTTTGGTCTGGACGGTGTCGACTCCACAGCCATGTCTAACTAATCTCAGATGAAATTAGGTTTTGTGTTATTGTTGTCCAAAATATGGACCAAACGGTCATATTTCAAAAATTTTAAGCTGAGTGGTGACAGACAATGTACAGTATATTGCCAAAGGTATTCGCTCGTCCTCCTTCACACGCTTATGAACTTGAATGACATCCCATTCTTAATCCATAGGGTTTAATATAATGTCGGCCCACCCTTACAGCTATAACAGCTTCAGCTCTTCTGGGAAGGCTTTCCACAAGGTTTAGGAATGTGTTCATGGGAATTTCTGACCATTCTTCCAGAAGCACATTTGTGAGGTCAGACACTGATGTTGGCTCACAGTCTCCGCTCTTAATTCATCCCAAAGGTCAGGACTCTGTGCAGGCCAGTCAAATTCTTCCACACCAGACTCGCTCATCCATGTCTTTAAGGACCTTTCTGTGTGCACTGGTGTGCAGTCATGTTGGAACAGGAAGGGGCCGTCCCCAAACTGTCCCCACAAAGTTGGGAGCATGAAATTGTCCAGAGTCTCTTGGTCTGCTGAATCATTAAGAGTTCCTTTCACTGGAACTAAGGGGCTGAGCCCAACTCCTGAACAACACCCCCACACCATAATCCCCCCTCCACCAAACTTTACACTCGGCACAATGCAGTCACACCAGTACTGTTCTCCTGGCTACTGCCAAACCCAGACTCGTCCATTGGATTACCAGACGGAGAAGCGTGATTGGTCACTCCAGAGGACACGTCTCCACTGCTCTAGAGTCCAGTGGCGGTGCTTTACACCACTGCATTCGGCGCTTTGCTTTGCGCTCGGTGATGTAAGGCTTGGATGCAGCTGCTCGGCCACATGAAGTTTGGAGGTCTGTAGGGACTGACTCTGCAGAAAGTTGGTGACCTCTGCGCATTATGCGTCTCGACGTCCGCTGACCCCGCTCTGTCATTGTACGTGGTCTACCACTTTGTGGCTGAGTTGCTGTCGTTCCCAATCGCTTCCACTTTGTTAGGGGTGCAGTTTGCGTTTCAGTTTGTGCATGCGTGTGCATGCGTGTGCGTGCGTGCGTGCATGTGCGGCTGATAGTTGAGGGTTTTTTGTCCTGTGTTAGTTGAAATATCAGAAACATTATAGACCCCCTGTGGTAACCCTTTTTACCCAACGTCTTCATTTGAAACTTCATTTAAGTACATTACGTTGTGTGCCCCATGTTCTCCTGTCTGTCTATGTAGTGGGTGAGGTGAGTGTTGTTCTACCTAATACGGCATCTTTTCTATATTTGGCTGTTCTCTGACTGACAGGATGATGTGTTGATCTCTTCATGGGTGAAGAGTTCAGCTGCTTCTCTCTGTAAGTGCTTCAAGCAGGATTGTTCAGCTCTGTTTCTAGAAGGTCAGTGTCTTGCACACTTGGGTGACTTCCTGCTCCAGCCCTACTGATACAGCCCATGGGTCTGTTTGAGTACTAGCCTAAACTGTATTGGACACCAGCCATCCAGGACCTGAGTTGAAACACCCTGCCTAAAGTAGGTTTTACATGGGGGGGGCGGGGTAATGGTATATTGTTAGTGGGGTGTTCCTCAGTGAATTTAGTCCCATCCTAATCCACTAGTCATTATTACGGCTTCTGTGCTCCCACATGGGTGAATCATAAGCTTGGATTACTCCTATGAGTCATGTTCATTCCGTGCTATAAAAGAAACCATAGAAGTAACACTAGAGCCTTATGAGTGGGGTTAGTTTTACCAGAGGGGGTCCAGTAACATACACTCATCGTCAAAAGAATAGCTGCACCCAGAAGGAATCAACCCGACAGGAACGAAACTTGGTGTGTAGGTTTGACATCGTGAGACATGCGAATGATTCAAGTTTTGCGCTCGGCTGCACATGTGACATAAGCAAGGACGGGCCTTATTGCTGTACCTGACTGACCCAACAGCCACGATTATAGACATTCAGCAAGCAGTGATGCCTCCATGAGTCATCCTGTTAGTGCAGCACCATTGGCAGACGGCTGCACCACGCAGGACTACATGCATGCAGACCGTTACGACAACTGTCCTTAACACCACGTCACCGTCACCAAAGACTGCAATCGCGTCGTGCCAGACTGTCATGGAGTGACTCAGAATGGCAGCGGGTCATCTTCAGTGACGGGTCCCGCTTTTGTCTTGGAGTGTGGAGGCACCGTGGTCAGCGCCAAGATGAACGGTTTGTTGTCACACGTCACTCCACCTCCACCCCTACCGCACCATCTGCGGCAACTGTGTGAGAATATTCAAGCTGCTTGGGGTGGATTGTCATAGGACACCATTAGGAACCTCTACAACTCCATGACGAGACGTCTGGCATGTTGGGTTAGCAAACATGGCGGCCCAATGGCATACTGAGAGACACTACTTCTGTATGTGTAGCTCAATAAATATTGATCATATCAGTCTAAATTTATCATTGTTTATTGATCCTGGTAACCTTTATCTTCCTTACCAATTGCACTCCAATCCCACACCTCCTTCTGGGAGCAGCTATTCTTTTGACGATGAGTGAATATAGTATTTTATAGTACATTATAGTACAAGCATTTTGCAAAGTTAACAAAATACATAATCAACAATACTTAAAAATAGCACTCACAATCCCCCCTCCCAGCAGCCAACAGAGGGGGAATCCCCAGACCATGGCAGGGAGTCATTTAGCAAGTCCAGGGAGAGTCTTTACTGGGGGGAAGATTGCACTCCTTGACTACCGTGCGTCACACAGGTAGCAGCCCCAGGAAACCTCGAAGGCCATAAATGTCCTTAGCCACAAAGGAGTAGCGTTTCTATCCAGTTGATCACCACCAGTCCAGGTAGCCTCATAGCTGCAACATTGCATCACTTAGGCAGGCAGTGCAAAAGGCCTCGTAGCTAAAGCATAGTGTCGCTCATGCATGCAGCTGGAAACCAGCAGTCCAGGCAGCTCCACAGCTGTGAATTCCTGAGCTAATGGTGATGCTGGTGATATGGTGCATTAGCTTAAGACAAGACAGATGGTTAGGGTAAACCAAATAACAGCTAAATGAAATGTTTTGGTCTAAAGGCTGTGTGTAAATTGAATAGACCCCCATCTCTGTCATTAAAGTCCAAATTTTTGATCCCGTGCAAATTAGTCATAAACTTCACAGCTGTCCTGCGGTAAACTGGCAGCACCCCTCCACCCCACGGAAATGGACTAAAGGCCTATTTGGACAGGATTAGTTCTACATGGGGAGGTGGAGTAATGTTATTCAGAATCTGGTTTACTGGCCAAGTATGTTGACACACAGAAGGAATTTGGTTTCGGCTGTTTGTGTCTCTCTAGTACAGTACTATACACAGTAAATACAGACATTTACAGTATACAGTCTACACAGTATATACAATGTACACAGTGTATACAATCTATAAGCAATAAAACACGATATATGGCCATAGAATATGCAGTTTACACATTTACTAACAGTATAAGGCAGCAGTGTTGATGCAGAGACAGCAGTGTTGGTGCAGAGACAGCCGTGTTGATGCAGAGACAGCAGTGTTGATGCAGAGACAGCTGTGTTGATGCAGAGACTACATTCCCCATTTCATCTGTCAGATGGGTTGACTGCACTTGGGTGGGCCGTGCCCGGTAGCAGAAGTGGGTCCGTTTTTGGGACAGGTGGGCTAAATGCATGTTTTAAATATGTGGCCCACCGCAGATTGCCAGTGCCAACAGTGGGCCAGCAGTGCCCACATCTTTGCCAGATGTGGCTCGCATTGACTTTCTATCTGGGATTGAGTGTGTTTAGGATATGCAGTGGTGAAAAAGGTGCAAAATTAATGAAAGACTGAAAGAAAAAACATGTTAGGTATTCGACCTTCTGCCAGATAGGCTACTCCATCTTGTTCGGTTTTGGCTTTGGCCAAAAATTTTCATTTCAGTGCATCCTTAGTGTTCGGGTGGGACTAAAATCACTTAGGAACCTCAGTGATAGCTTCATTACCCCTACTCCCCATGCAGAACTAATCCCGTCCCAAAAGAGCTTTAGTCGTTTTAGTCCTGTGTGCATTGCATCCTATCCAATCTATGTTCTATGTGCCCCAAATCAAGATGATATGTGTAGTCCCGACTCAAGTGTGTAACATTAAACATGCAGTGCAGAAATATTGGGATGTTTTCTTCTTGGGAGCAGCTGGACGTGTTGCTTATGGGACTCTGTTGGAGCAAAGGCGGTGGTAAACTGAGTAGCCCTCTCCGAGACGCGAGTCAGTCAGTCCTGTGGTGACATCTCATTATCCCCCACATGCCTGTGTAAAGCTAATCCTGTCTGAACAGTACCGTAATCTTTATGGGTTACGGTAAGTCTTTGGAGTGTAATAGTGGAGATTGTGATGGCGCTAACATCTGTGAACCACAGTTTCAGATGTGGATATGCTGTTACATGAGCTCCATCTTTTGTGGTTGCCATGTGTTCTCCTAATGCCCATCCTGTGGCATCAGCTCTAAAACTGTCTGGAATATGAACTCCGCAGTAGAAACCACCAAACCATGCCATGTGGACTACACCCCTCATGTGGGCAGGCAGCTGGATCCCTTGCTAGAAAAAACTGTTACACAGGGACTTAAAATATTCAGTGCTGTTTCTGATCTTTGTAGATCAGAACCTAAAGAACAGCTGCTCCTAGAAGGAGGTGTGGGATTGGAGTGCTATTGGGAATGGAGGATAAAGGTTGCCAGGATCAATAAATGATGATCAATTTAGACTGATATGATCAATACTTATTGAGCTACACATACAGAAGTCTGTCTCTCAGTATGGCGTCGGGCCGCCGTGTCTGCTAACCCAACATGCCAGACGTCTCGGCATGGAGCTGTAGAGGTTCCTAATGGTGTCCTGTGATAATCCATCCCATGCAGCTTGAATATCCTCACACAGTTCCTGCAGATGGTGTGGTAGGGGTGGAGGTGGAGTGACACCAGGCCTTCTGGACGTGTGACGCGTGACAACAAACCGTTCATCTTGGTGCTGACCACGGTGCCTCCACACACGGATTCGTCGGTCGTCTCCACCAAGACAAAAGCGTGACTCGTCACTGAAGATGACCCGCTGCCATTCTGAGTCACTCCATGACAGTCTGGCACGACACCATTGCAGTCTTTGGTGACGGTGACGTGGTGTTAAGGACAGTCGTCGTAATCGTCTGTGTGCATGTAGTCCTGCGTGGTGCAGCCGTCTGCCAATGGTGCTGCACTAACATGATGACTCATGGAGGACATCGCTGCTCGCTGAATGTCCACAGTCATGGCTGTTGGGTCACTGTGTGGTTCCTGTAGGTCTCCCAGATCCTTCATGTCAGTCGTGCGTGCCTTCTTCTATCCACTGATGGCAACTGTTTGCTATGGTGGCATCTACATGACCAGTATGGTGCATAACCTACCCACCAAGTTTCTTTCCTGTCAGTTGGTTCCTTTTGTGTGCAGCTATTTTGTCTGTGATGACTGTAGTTACGTTTATCCTTGCTTTTCCTGGTGCCTGTGTTGTGTTCTCATCTGCTGGAGCAATTAATCTAAAAAAGACTTTTATTTATTTATTTACTGTTTCTTTACAAACACAGGCAAGATCTCCAGTGACCCGACTCTAAGCCAAGTCAAAGAGAACCCGAAGCTGCTGGTTTTGCTGTTGAGGTTGCAGCCATGCTGGAAGAGGATATGGAGGTGGCCATCAAGGTGGTGGTCGTGGGCAATGGTGCTGTAGGGAAGTCGAGCATGATCCAGAGATACTGCAAGGGCATCTTCACTAAGGACTACAAGAAGACCATTGGTGTTGATTTTCTGGAAAGACAGATAATGTACGTATGTCTCAGTTTACTCTAAAACCATTTCATGTTTTTATTATCTCTCGTTTTTTTTTTGTTTTCATTCCTCAGTGAACCTTATGGTTCTGTAGGTTACACTAACACATTACACTTCCTGAGTTACTGTACACCAACACACTACTTACAGTACACTAACGCACATTACACTTACTGAGTTACTGTACACCAACACACTACTTACAGTACACTAACACATTACACTTCCTGAGTTACTGTACACCAACACACTACGTACGGTACACTAACGCACATTACACTTCCTGAGTTACTGTACACCAACACACTACGTACGGTACACTAACGCATTACACTTCCTGAGTTACTGTACACCGACACACTATTTACAGTACNACCGAAACACTACTTACAGTACACTAACACATTACACTTACTGAGTTACTGTACACCGAAACACTACTTACAGTACACTAACACATTACACTTCCTGAGTCACTGTACACCGACACGCTACTTACAGTACACTAACACATTACACTTACTGAGTTACCGTACACCGACACGCTACTTACGGTACACTAACGCGTTACACTTCCTGAGTCACTGTACACCGACACGCTACTTACGGTACACTAACATATTATACTTAGTGAGTCACTGTACACCGACACGCTACTTACGGCACACTAACGCGTTACACTTCCTGAGTTACTGTACACAGACACGCTACTTACGGTACACTAACGCGTAACACTTCCTGGGTCACTGTACACCGACACGCTACTTACGGTACACTAACGCGTTACACTTCCTGGGTCACTGTACACCGACACGCTACTTACGGCACACTAACGCGTTACACTTCCCGGGTCACTGTACACCGACACGCTACTTACGGCACACTAACGCGTTACACTTATTGGGTTACTGTATACCAACACTACTTACGCTACACTAACACATTACACTTATTGGGTTACTGTACACCATATGAGGACTGCAGGTCTTAGGATTGGTCATCTGGGTTTCTCTGTGGCCTCCTGGATCAGAAGTTAATGTGGTCTTGATGTGTTCGATGCCTTCTAGCTGCTTCATGTTGCCAGACAGGTTCTGTTTAAGGGATGCTTTTATTCAGCAGGTCTAGGAGTGATCATGCTGGGTGTTGGTGACCCCAGTACCTGAGTTTAGTTAACTGGTTGATTTAGTATCTAAGTAGTAGTTAGCGGGAAGAACTGAGCAGCATTTCCAATAAATGAATTCATACTTTAAAACAGCCTTTTGTGTTTACTTGGGTTATTTCTCTACGTTCATTAGAGTTATTTGACGATTTGAAACATTTGAGTGTGACGTGCAGTAGTAGAAGAAAGCATCTGTTGTTAGGAGTTAAATTAAGATGGTCATATTTGAAGTCCCTAAAATGGTGTTCACAAACTTTTAAGCAGCACTGTAATTAAACCAGCAAGGCTTTCAGTGGTTGTATTTGTTGCTTGGTCTCCTGAGGTTGCTGTAGCACCTCCCCTTGACCTCCAAGACCCCACAGCTTCACATCTCGTTACGTCCTCGAGCCGCCCGATGTTTCATACATGGAAGATCATTTCATGGGAAGGAAGAATGAATCAGTCTTCAGCCGAAGTCGAGGAGTTCTTCTGAGGTATCAGTAAATGTGGAACCTTGTCCATGTTCCAGGATCCTAGTTTCCCAAAACCAGTGTAGGCCGAGGAGAGTATGTTCAAAGTGATACTCGCGCTTCCATTAATGATGGTATTTGTACAGTAACTCATTGTGAGCTATGCCGCTTTGGTCAGTCAGGGCTGTCATGTATCATCATAGTTTCAGCTGGTGAAAAGGGAAGTACACATGGCCACAATAAGCAGCAGCTTATCAATCCGAAACTGAAAGCAAAAACTGAGTTTATGTAGTGAATTATTTCTTTATTATAAAGAAGATTGTTATAATAAGCATTTATTTGGACATACACTCGAGGTATAGCTGCACCCAGAAGAAGGTGTAGGATTGCAGTGCTGTTGGGAAGGAAGATAAAGGTTACCAGGATCAATAAATGATGATACATTTAGACTGATATGATCAATATTTATGGAGCTACACATACAGAAGTCTGTCTCTCAGTATGGCGTCGGGCCGCCGTGTTTGCTAACCCAACATGCCAGACGTCTCGGCATGGAGCTGTAGAGGTTCCTAATGGTGTCCTGTGATAATCCATCCCATGCAGCTTGAATATCCTCACACAGTTGCTGCAGATGGTGTGGTAGGGGGGGAGGTGAAGTGACACCAGGCCCTCTGGACGTGTGACGCGTGACAACAAACCGTTCATCTTGGTGCTGACCACGGTGCTTCCACACACGGATTCGTTGGTCGTCTCCACCAAGACAAACGCGGGACTCGTTACTGAAGATGACCCGCTGCCATTCTGAGTCACTCCATGACAGTCTGGCACGACACCTTTGCAGTCTTTGGTGACGGTGACGTGGTGTTAAGGACAGTTGTCGTAACAATTTGTGTACATGTAGTCCTGCGTGGTAATGTATGTATGTATGTATGTATGTATGTATGTTGTTTCAAGTGACTCAGTGATATTGTCTATAGCAGGATGACTCATGGAGGACATCACTGCTTGCTGAATGTCTACAGTCATTGCTGTTGGGTCAGTCAGGTACAGCGATAAGGCCCGTCCTAGTTTACATAACATGCGCGGCGGAGTGTGAAATTTGAATCATTAGCATGTCTTCCAATATCAAACCAAGTTTCATTCCTGTCGGTTGATTCTTTCTGGGTGCAGCTATTTTTTTTTAATGATGAGTCTGCTTGTTTGGAGTAAATGTAGCGTGATCGACTCATCGGTGCAATAAAACTGTAGTAATTCATGATGGTTGTGAGCCTCATGTATTTCTTCAGCTTGTATTAGATCTAGCCTGGTTAGATTACACAAAGGGGAAACAACTAGGCATATAACTAAGCATACAAACGGAATGAAACAAGAATATAATTTTTAGGAATAAGAATTATCACAAGCTCTGTATTCCAATATCAGGAAATTTATTTCAGTCATGCAATTAGGAGCACTGTGTGATTGTGAACTGTAGGCTGTATTTGACTATACAGCTCTGGAAGAATTGAAGAGACCACCTGAAAATGATCAGGTCCTCTAGTTGTACAGTTTCTGGGTTTGTGTTGGACCAAAATGAGCAGTTCTGTTTGATTCTATACACTACTGGAAACACGTCTCCCAAATTCCAGATCAAATATTGTATTTAGATCTGTTTATTTAGAAAATCACTAATGACCCTCCAGAAGCCTGTTTTTAGAACCATGCTCGCTGTGCATTTCACCCCAGCCACCGCTCGCCAGTCTCTCTGCAGGTCACTTGAGGTCATCTTACGGTGGTTAAGGGACATTGGAATGAGGTGGCGCTCATCACGGCCAGTAGAGAGTGGTTTTGGCCCTCTGCCAGTCTGTAGCTGTGTTGTCCTGTGTGTTTGCCGCTTGACCTTGTTCTTATGAACCAGACGCTCACTGTATCTGCCAGTAAAGCTAGAACCCAACCTTCGGTTCCTCACTAAGAACCTGCTGTACATGTGGAGATGCTCTCATTTATTTCCTGTTGGCAGTACCACCTAAAAGACATACTGTGTGGTTTATCAGGTATTTTGAATGTGTGTTGCCACTCGTT
>CM067478.1:2583757-2600693 GCA_034552555.1 Semaprochilodus insignis
GCACAAACAGGATGACTCATGGAGGACATCACTGCTCACTGAATGCCTGCAATCGTGGCTGTTGGGTCAGTCAGGTACAGTGATAAGGCTCATCCTTGCTTATGTCACATGCACGGTCGAGCGTGAATCATTTGCATTCATACCCACCAAGTTTGATTCCTGTTGGTTGATTCCTTCTGGGTGCAGCTATTCTTTTGATGATGAGTGTATATATATATGCCAATATAATTAAGAAAATCCGTAGTCATTGTGTTATAACAACTTATAACAACTTGGAGGAGCTTAAAGTTACTGACATTACAGTTCATTTGCAGTCGTTGCTCAAACCACTGTCATTAACACTAGGTGTGGTCAGGTCAGCGTACACATTAACCCACTTTCCAGACATACAAAGCACATGATCAGTGTGGCTTACTCTGAAATGATTTATTCATGCATGCCTTATATTTCTTTAATACATGAATGTGCATCCACGGTACTCAGCCACGATGGCCGGCCACATGTTTACAGCTGTGATCCGCTTTATATTAACTGGCTCTCTTTTGTGTTTCGTAGTTCTGTGTATCTAACCATGTTCGAGCTTTCGCTATGAAGAGTCATGCCTACACTACAGTGGACTCAAGGCACTTTATTAATGTCAAAATATAAAACTCCAGATCAGAGAGCACAGCCTCGAACACATACAAACAAAACATGGTTATACAGTATCTGCTATACCGTCTGATACGACTGCTAACAGTGGCTATACATCCTTCTCCTCTCCTTTCAGCTGTGATGCCTTTCTCTCAGCTAATGTATATTTCTAAGGTGAATGTCGGTGAACGTTCCTCCGCCCACCGTCCACATCGGTAGTCTGCAGCAGCGCGTCATTTTAAGACTTTTATGATTGATTCTGCGTCATTTCTTGGCTGATTGTGTTTTATCTGCCGTGTCCCGCCTCACGTCTGTTGCCTTGTTCGGTTCTGTCTCTGGTCAGATGGTTAGATGGTAATCATTTTACAATAAAGGATCTATTTTAACTGATGGTCTTTAAGAGTGACAGTTTGTTTCTTGTCACGCTGAAGGCACGAAGAGTCGGCGTCATGTCCGATACAGGTCAAATGTTTGAGTACACTTCACTTAAACCGGCTATTTTCTATTTTCTAGTTGTGCTTTAAAGTGTATAAACATGTCTGCAGCCTTTCAGCTTGCTTTCGTAGTCCTCTATAGATGCTCACCTTGGGCCAGTTTCCTGGACGTTGATTAAGCCTGGTCTAGCCCTTTTCGACCAAAAGAACCTTGGTTCTTGAGCTAGTTCCGTTCAGGCTTTGAAGAACCTTGGTGCTATTCAGGGAACCAGTCCGTGTTTGCACCACGTTTTATTGGAACCAAGGAACGTCAAAGGATGCGACCTTACCATCAACAGAGGGCGCTGCACAGCGGTAGTAAACAGTAGTACCAAGATGGTGGTGCGTATAGATGATCTGCGAGCGCTTGTGCTGTTATTCCAGATGTTACTCAACTACTGGAGATAAGAAGACGTAGAAGAGGTTCTCCAGCAGACCACTGGGTGGCGCCATTGTTGCCTGCCTTCTCTTTCCCCAACAACTGAGGTGCCCACAGACGTCGTCGTGGTTTGTCCTGAAGAACCTACTATTCTTTGGTTCCCGCTGGGAATTAACTTCTCGGGTTCATTAGTTCAAGTTAGATGCGTGAACCTTTGGTAGAAAAGGGCTAGTCTTGGACTACAGCAGTGCTGGTGGTGAGTCGCCAGTGGAAATGCTTGTAGTGTAGGTTTATGCTTCATCTGGGTCCAGGAAATTGGCCCCCTGTTCAACCAACATATCGCTGCTGTCAGGACAAAACCTTATTATCCCAGAAATGTTCATTTACAAGACTTTTTTCTTTTTTTTTTTTTTCCCCCAAAGTCATTTTGGCTCAGTTCTTTTAGTCCATTCATCATGAAATGTACATGTGATGTGAAGGACAACAAGCACTTTCAAAATATGAAAAATGGAAAACGGAAAAACAACAAATATATATATATATATATATTTAAGGGGATTTTCCCACAGCAGCGATATCCACGTTGACACTCTGCCCCAAGTGTTCTGGTTCTTTCGAACAAGTTACTACTACAAAACCAAGAGAAATGGAAAGCTCATAATTCCCAAACACATCCAGTGTGCTTCAGTATCAGCAATTCCTACTAAAATTGGTAACGTTCTTTTCGTTACAGATGGAGCCGTAAAACTCCAGATGCAGCTGAACGTGGTTTTGTTCCAGCCAGCCTGTAAAGCGTTTTACAGCCCATCGTGATTCCTGAATTGCCCACTGCTGGCCGATTGCAGTTTGTTTAGTCGCTCTTTCACAGCTGCTGACCAAAAGGCTCAATCAGAAACAGTGACAGGTTTGGAATTTTATGTCCTGCGCACACAGTCTTCCTTGGAATCCGATCAAATGGGCTACAAGGCAGATATGAATCATCTAGAAGTCTCTCTAACAGTCAGCTGCAGCCTAAAGCGAGTCAGGGTTTAGTAACATGGTCATTGGGGGAAAAAGGGTGCTGTTATCATGTGTCTCAGCCAATCGGATTGTGTGGTGGGGGCTGAAGTGTTGTGTAATATTAAAGGGCCCATATCACGGAAAACCGAATTTTCCACTACAGTTCAGTCCCGAGTCCATACAGTCCAGATATGGAAACTGTTTTGAATGGTTTCAAATGAATTGTTATTGTGATGTCACAAACACGTCCATTCACCTAGTCCACTATTTCCTGACCCAGGTCCATGTTGGCACACTGTCCTGCACACTTCGGTGCTTCCCCTGCTCCCAGCACACCTGGTTCAGCTTATCAGCTCATAAACAAGTCCTCTCAGAGCTGCAGGGGGCGAGTTAAAGCCAGGGGTCCATCAAAATGTGCAGGGCAGGACCACTCCAGGACCGTACTCCCATAGGAAATGACAGGTCGCTTGTCGCTCTGTGGCCTGCTAGTGCTAACACGGGCAGTGTGCACGGATCTATCCTAGTCAGACATGATACACCTGTATGTGGTGTTTGTATGTTAACCCTTCAGTGGCTTAAGAACCACAGGCCAGAGCCACACCTAGAACCCTTCAAGTTCAAACTTGGGGTTCTAGGGGTTAAAATAAAGACTAGTTTACAGCAAAATGTACTCAAACCTCTGGCAGGTAGTCTAGATTTGGTTTCTCAAGCACCTTCTTATTAAATAAATCTGCTGATTGTGATAAATAATATTAAATATTAATAATTAATAGCTTAAGAGCTTTGGTGTTGAGGTGAAAGCAGAGACTGATATGTGTATTAATTACTGAATCTGACACCTCACGGTAGCAGCAGGGAAGAACATTTCAGTCACATCTGACATTCAAATTTATAAGGCGTTCAGTGGGAAATGAGCTTCGTGTTGACTGGTGCTTCTATGCGCTGCTTCCTGGGTGATACAGCTGTGTGCCAGCAAGGCCCGCATGACATACTGGCTTTAGGCGGCTGCAGTAGTCTGTCTGTTTGGGCTAAACAGGTAAATGCAGGTTCTACACTGCCCTCTGGTGGACGACAGAGTTCAGACATCTCGTGCGCCAACATTAGAATATCACCGCTGTCCAATGAAAAACATGTATCTCCATTTTTGTTGATTTTTATTTTTATGCATCATTTGAACACACCAGCTGCTGTTTACACTGTGTGAAAATATGATGATGAATGGACCAACAGAAATGGGCCCAAACTGCTTGGCAAGCATTCTGGTTCCATTGACTTGCATTCAAATCAGATTATGTTTTTGCCCTCTCCTGTAAAGTTACCATTTCGGAGATACTTCTTTTGCTTTGGACAGCGACGACATGTAGAGTTGGAGAGAAGCTCATTTGCATATAAAACAACTTCATTTCCTGTGTGAGTTTGTAAACGTGCCTGACTTTTCGAATGTACCGACACACTGACTTCTCCCTGGTTGGTAAGAGGTGAAGTGGGTTGTGGTAAACAGCAGTGAGTCTCATCAGCGCATAACTGATGTACAGCCGTGTGCAGAAGTTTGGGCCTCCCTCCCTCCCTCCCTAAAGCAGAGGATCTGTTATGGTTTTCCGGTTTTCCTCATTCCTTTAGTGTGTTGTGGCTTTTAGTGCATGTAAACATTCCGCAAAGTTCTAAAGCCCACAGTACACTAATCTCTCTCCCACAGAACCACTTTTCTCAGCTGCCTGAAATGCCTCGTTGGAATTCCAGCCCTTTCCTCTGTTACAAGGTGACATCATCACCTAACACAGTCCTTATGGCCCACCTACCGGCAAACTTGGAATGCCCTCACACAACACACAGACCACTCCGAAACATCCTGCTCCAGTCTAGCTTAGGAAGGTGGATCAACCAGCTTGTTCTACTGGACTTTCAGGATCGGACTCTGGATCAAACTGATACAGCAGAACTGATGGCATCATAAGAACAGCCACGAGTGACTTTTCTCAGCTGACTGAAATGCCTTGCCGGAACTCCACCCCTTTTCTCGGTTTCAAGGTGACATCATCATGTAACACAGTCCTTATTGCCCGCCTACCAGCAAGCTACCGGAGCTAAAACACTTGAAACTGACGACTCCGAAACGTCCTGCTCCAGTCTAGCTTAGGAAGGTGGACCTACCAGCTGGTTCTGCCGGACTTTCAGGATCGTACTCTGGATAAAACTGATACAGCAGAACCGATGCTATTATAAGAACAGCCACAGCGGTGTGGGGGTAGAAGCTCCTTGTAGCAGGAAGAGTGTGCAAGGTGGCCAATCGGAGCACACCAGGCTCAGAGGGAGGCGGGGCTTAAAGACAGAGGGTTAGTACAGGTGTGTTGTGAGTAAATTGAAGCATGTAATTCTATTCTAGTGGAACCAAATATGAAATTATGATTACTGAAAATCAACATTGTGTCCCCTTCAAATAATCACTAAGAAGCCATATCTGTCCCTGTAAATGATGTAATAACGTATTTCTGGAATCTGACCGGGAATGTTCAAACTTCTGCACACATCTGTACAGGTACAGACACAAACCAACACACAGCTGTACACCGTTTAACACCGTCATTCCTACAGAACGTAAACTCAACAGTCAGATGAACGTAAGAGGGTGAACTCTCCACACACACCGCTTGCGCTATACTGTGACGAGCAGCTCGACACCCCAATGAGAAATTCCACTCATGCAGAATGACAGGTGTGGTCTAATTAGAACTCACAGGGCACATGACGGTACCGTGTGCAACAGAGCAGAGCTGGATTCTGTAATGCAATGTAATGTACTTCGTTTTTTCCCTCTGGAATGTTTTCATGTGCCCGAAACGAAAACTGTACTGAGAAAGAAACCTAAGCAGCTCTTGAAATCGCCGAGACACATGCAGTGAAAATGTGTAGAAAGTGGTGAAACAACTAAGAACATCAGCTTTAAAACCAGCAGCACACATTAAAGGTCCTGCAGTGCAGCCATATACGGCCTCGCACCGTTAAAGGGCCCATATGTTACATTTGCTTTTGCATTTCAGGATGTTTGTTTGGTGTTTAACGTACCAGAAATCAGTCAGAAATCATGTTTACATGGCCAGATTCTAACCTCTCTATCCCTAAACACGTCTCTTCATGTCTTCAGGATGAGTGGGCGGAGCTAAACTACATTAGACTGTTTTTTTAACATCACAAAAAAGCATAAATTGAATTAAATTTTGCAGCTTATTCTCCATATAAGGACTGTATGGAGCAAACTGTCTGCTTAGAAACTTTGAAGGGGAACTCCACCGATGTTTACAAATTTCCACGTAATTAAAGGGTGGAGATGTAAACAGTCATTCAGAGTGGTTTGGTGTTAAATGGTCAGTTCTAGAGAAACTTGTTGAGTCATAATTGTTTGCAGTGGTAGTAAATGGAACCAGATGTCTTAGGTCTATGAATTTAGGTCTAAAACATCTTGGTAATCAGTTTATTTCAATCCACACTTGGTGGACCAATACATGCAGGGCGTAGTGTGGCAAAATAGTCCCAAAAACGTAGTATTTTCAGGTTTTCCACGATTTTCACATCAGCATTCTCTATATAAACACTCAGAAGACTCGTGTAGGTTCACTGCTGGTTCTGGATAGTAAATAAAATGTCTATGTGTGTGTTGTAGACATGGAGACCCCTGGTTCCCATCACCACCATTATATAGATCATCTGAACCATCTCACACCAACCCCACTCTGAATGTGAGTGTTTGCATCGCAGTGACGGAACAATAAAAATATTCCGTGGAATTACGAGTTAACAATGTTTATATATTGCTTTAAACTTTGGGGAAAAAAAAAAAAGGTCAAGAAAATTTGGCTTTCCATATGGGCCCTTTAATTTTAGAGATAATGCACCTAATACAGGTTTCTTTACCTTGTGTGCATCAAAAACACAGTCGAGTCACATTATTATGACCACTTCCTACTTTTCACCGCGACGCATAGCTCAGGAAGGAAGTCGGGTTTTCGTGGCATTCTCTAGGCCCACCTGTTGGGATATGAATCCATCCCTGCAGATCATGTACACCCTGATGGTCTTCCCCGGGGCGGATGGGATCCTCCAGCAAGACAGTGCAACATGTCACACGGCTAGTAATGTCTGGAACTGGTTGGAAGAGCATGACCAAGACGCCCAGGTACTACCCAGACCCCCTAATTCCCCAGACTTGAACCCAATTGAGCATCTGTGGGACCACCTCGACCGCCATGTTCGCTCTATGGACCCCCCCACGCCCCCCCCCAGCAGCTGTGGGATGCACTGCAGTCAGCATGGCTCTAAATAGCTGTGACAACCTACCAGGACCTTACCGAGTCAGTCCCAGACTGTCCGTGCTGCACGCGGCACTAACTCTGGATATTACTCTGGTCATAATAATGTGACTCGACTGTGTGTCTGAAGTGGCAGTGCATGAGCAAGACTTGGAGAGGTTCCCAAAGAGCCTAGTAGTAAAACAGAAGCCAGAATGACCTGCAGGACCTTTAAGTGCAGCACATTGTGTCCATATGGAGAGACGTATGGTGGTCTTCCCAGTGGTTAGCGAAGGCACTTGCTACAGTGGACTGTTCTGCAGACTCCACACCGGTGTTATTTGCTGTTGGACTCGTCAACCTTCTGGTTATCCATGATTTTGATGGTTCTCTCCCCATTTTCCATGTTCCTCATCAGCGTCTCAAGTCTTCGCTTGATCTTCTTCTGGTCTTCCAGCGCACAGCTGATCACAATGTTCTGGAATTTCTGGTCTATGGGGACGGGTGGTGCCTCGGTGATGCAAGCGGCGTGAAGAGCCTGCAGCCTCTTTCTGGCACTCTCCATGTCCTCCAGCACTTTAGTAGCTATCTCATCGATGATGGCCATGGCTCTCTTCAGGGCGTCTTCTTGCTGCGGGTTTCGGATCGTGTCTACGGTGACCTTCACGGTCAGAGTCCTGTTCATGAGCCTGCCGGCAGTCAAAGTGAGCTCTTCTCGTTCTCCTGGTGGGTGGAGGAGGGGAGACGTGCTTGATCATTAAGGCGTTATACTCTTTTGAGAAATGATGATACTGATATGAACTCGGAGCCTTACCGTCACATATGGATCTCATTTCCTGGCTGCTCTGAATGGACTGAATCATTTCGAGGAGGCACTCCCTCTCTTGCTCCATCGCTGTGGCTGCCTCCCTCAGGGCCTCCACCCTGAAACAAGATTCCTGTGAATCTCTGTGACTCTTACATGGACCATTTTGAATGACATAAGACATGAAACTGACATCAAACCCCAATACCACAGAACCAGGTCAGTCACTTAGTGACCCTCTATGTATATACACTCACCATCAAAAGAACAGCTGCTCCCAGAAGGACGTGTGGGATTGCAGGTGTGTTGGGAAGGAAGATAAAGGTTACCAGGATCAATAAATGATGATAAATTTAGACTGATATGATCAATATTTATTGAGCTACACATACAGAACTAGTGTCTCTCAGTATGGCGTCGGGCCGCCGTGTTTGCTAACCCAACATGCCAGACGTCTCGGCATGGAGCTGTAGAGGTTCCTAATGGTGTCCTGTGATAATCCATCCCATGCAGCTTGAATATCCTCACACAGTTCCTGCAGATGGTGCGGTAGGGGTGGAGATGGAGTGACGCCAGGCCTTCTGGACGTGTGACGTGTGACAATAAACCGTTCATCTTGGTGCTGACCACGGTGCCTCCACACACGGATTCGTTGGTCGTCTCCATCGAGACAAAAGCGGGACTCGTCACTGAAGATGACCGGCTGCCATTCTGAGTCACTTCATGACAGTCTGGCACGACACCATTGCAGTCTTTGGTGACAGTCTGTGTGCATGTAGTCCTGCGTGGTGCAGCCGTCTGCCAATGGTGCTGCACTAACAGGATGACTCATGGAGGCATCACTGCTCGCTGATTGTCTGCAGTCGTGGCTGTTGGGTCAGTCAGGTACAGTGATAAGGCCCGTCCTTGCTTACGTCCCATGTGTGGGTGAGTGTGAAACTTGAATCATTAGCATGTCTCACAATGTCAAACACACCCACCAAGTTTGATTCCTGTCGGTTGATTCCTTCTGGGTGCGGCTATTGATTGGGTGATAGTGAATACAAAGTCCACTTAAGCTGTTTCCTTCAAGAGTAAAACACTAATGGATCAGATAGTGATCCATTAACTGACAGGCCACAGCAGTGTATACTCTCAACTGGAAGCAGGGCACAGAGCCAAAAGCAGAGACCACCCTTCATTTATTGTATTGGCCATTAAAGCCACTTTTCCACCGCAAGGTACCGGCTCAGCTAACCTCGGCTCGACTCTGCTCGCCTTTTTTAGTTGTCAGTCATGTGAACCTGCTACCATTTTTGTATCACCTCTGTTGTTCAGCTTTTAAGTGAGCTGAGCCGATACCATAAGGTGACATAAACACACTGCAGACTCCTGATTGGTCAGACAGAAACATCGCCATCACCCTAAACACATATGCTAACAGCGTCCTGCGTCCTGTGACCACTGATGAAGGACTAGAGGATGACCAACACTGCACTGTGCAGCAGCAGATGAGCTATCGTCTCTGACTGTACATCTACAAGGTGGACCAGCAAGGTAGGAGTGTCTAACAGAGTGGACAGTGAGTACTCCAGTAGCACTTCTGTGTCTGATCCACTCACACCAGCACCACACACACCAACACACCACCACCACGTCAGTGTCACTGCAGTGCTGAGAATGATCCACTCACACCAGCACAACAAAAAGAGTCTCTTCACCTACACTGAGCTGATTTAGAGTCTTGTTCCAGAAATGATAACAGGACATTAGAGCCATAATAAATCATGCTCCTGTTACTCTCCATACTTAAGTACATTTGAAGGTACATACTTTAGTACTGTTACTAGTCAGATTTGTTCACAGTGGTGGTGAATGGAACACCCTCTAAAAGCTCCCTCACAGAAAGTTACTGCAGGAAGTGGTTATGAACACGCTGCCTGGTTTCTGAGACGCTGGTTCACAATAGTTTTCTAATAAGGATTAATCTTTAGTTTGACCCATTCATGGTGGAGGGATTCATGCAGGTTATAGGCAAAATATAGGCCCTACCATCATCAACATTACATACTCTCATCACCAAAAGGAATATCTGCACCCAGAAGGAATCAACCCACATGAAACTTGGTGTGTAGGTTTGACATTGTGAGACATGCGAATGATTCAAGTTTCCTGCTCAGCCGCACATGTGACGTAAACAAGGACGAACCTTATCTCTGTACCTGACTGACCCAACAGCCCTCCATGTGTCATTCTGTTAGTGCCAGCACCATTGGCAGACGGCTGCACCACGCAGGACTACATGCACACAGACCGCTACGACGACTGTCCTTAACACCACGTCACCGTCACCAAAGACTGCAATGGTGTCGTGCCAGACTGTCATGGAGTGACTCAGAATGGCAGCGGGTCATCTTCAGTGACGGGTCCCGCTTTTGTCTCGGTGGAGACGACCAACGAATCCGTGTGTGGAGGCACCGTGGTCAGCACCAAGATGAACGATTTGTTGTTAGGCGTCACACGTCCAGAAGACCTGGTGTCACTCCACCTTCACCCCTACCGCACCATCTGCAGGAACTGTGTGAGGATATTCAAGCTGCATGGGATGGATTATCACAGGACACCATTAGGAACCTCTACAGCTCCATGCCGAGACGTCTGGCATGTTGGGTTAGCAAACACGGCGGCCCGACGCCATACTGAGAGACAGACTTCTGTATGTGTAGCTCAATATATATTGATCATATCAGTCTAAATTGATCATCATTGATTGATCCTGGTAACCTTTATCTTCCTTCCCAACAGCAGTTTATATGTGTGTTGTAGACATGGTGGAGACCCCTGGTTCCCATCACTCACACCAAATCCACTCTGGATGACTCTGTTTACATCTGAGTGGAATGTTTCTGAAATTCTGAGAAGTTGGTGGAGTTCTCCTGTCTGCTGTTCCTCCGGCTCGCTGCCTGTTGGTGCACCTTGAGCTGCAGCTCGTATTTATAGAACAGCTACACCTCAACAGCTGTTGTCCTCAAGCCAACATCAACCATCTCAGCTCTTCTTCTTATCAGGTCTGATGCTGTACATACATGCACTCCTAAACATGATGGTTCTTCAAGGGTTCTTTAGTAAAGGGTGTGCTAATCATGTGATTGCCTAAACGGTTCTTTGCATAGTGAGATTGGTGTTCAGATTGATGGAGAATGTGTTGTATGTGGTTCTATATAGAACCTTTTTGAACAGGGTTCTGCTGTTGTTACAATGTTTGGTGCTACATAGAACCATATACAACCATCTCACCATGCAAAGAACCATTTAAGAATTAACATGGTTCTAAACATTACCACTGCCTTTACTAAAGAACCCTTCAACAGAGTTAGTTTCAGGTTCTTCAGCTTCTTGTTTGAATTTGCCCGTTCCACCTTAAGTGGTGCAGTAGTTCTATAGAAAGTTCCAACGGATGGTTCCATTGAAGGTGGAATTCTCCCATTCCACCTTAAATGATGTAGTAGTTACATCCAGGTGCCTCAGGAAGTTCCAACTAATGTTTCCGTTGAAGGTGGAATTCTCCCGTTCCACCTTAAATGGTGCAGTAGTTACATTCTGACACCTCAGCAAGCTCTTACTTATTGTCTTATTTAAGGTGGAATTCTCCCGGTCCACCTTAAATGGTGCCCTAGTTACATTCTGGCGCCTCAGCAAGCTCTTACTTATTCTCTTAAATGGAACCATGAGTTGTATCTTCTTGATGCGCTAGAGTGTAATTATTGCACCATTTAAGGTGGAACTGGAGAATTCCACCTTAAATGGTGCAATAATTACACTCTAGCGCATCAAGAAGATACAACTCATGGTTCCATTTAAGGTGGAATTCTCCTGTTACACCTTAAATGGTGCAGTAGTTACATTCTGGCGCCTCAGCATATTCTTACTTATTGTTTTATTTAAGGTGGAATTTAAGGTTCCCCCTTAAAGGGTACAACAGTTACACCGTTAACTTTAGAACTCATGGTTCCATTTAAGGTGGAATTCTCCTGTTACACCTTAACTGTTGCGATAGTTTCATTCTGACGCCTCAGGAAGTTCCAACTTATTGTTCTATTTAAGAGGGGATTCTCCCGTTCCACCTTAAACAGTACAATAATTACATTCTAGCGCATCAGGAAGATACGACACATGGTTCCATTTAAGGTGGAATTCTCCCGGTCAACCTTAAATAGTGCAGCATTTACATTCTGGCGCCTCAGCATATTCTTACTTATTGTTTTATTTAAGGTGGAATTTAAGGTTCCCTCTTAAAGGGTACAACAGTTACACCCTTAACTTTACAACTCATGGTTCCATTTAAAGTGGAATTCTCCCGTTCCACCTTAAATAGTGCAGCAGTAACTTTCTGGCTTTCTCTGCAAATTGCAACTTTAACTTTCAAATGTAAGGTGGAATAAAGTGGAATTCTCAGTGCAGCAGTTACGTTTAAGGAGGAACGGGACATTTCGATCAGGAAGCCGGCGAATAAGACGCGGACTTCGGCTTCGTGTTGTACTGTAGCCCACCCAGCACGTTAGAGGTCTGAAGGAGCGGACCCACCTCATTTCGATCTCATCCAGGCTTTCCAGTAATCGAGTAGATCGATCGGCCATCGAAAGGGTCCTGCTGAATTTCCCAGATTTCGCCACGTCATTCATCTTGGCGCTGATCTTGGCCTGAGCCATGTTCTGAGTGTTGTGGAACCTCCTCGGTCCAGCAGTTTAAAGCTCCGCTGTCCTCTCCGGCACCTTCCAGCGCTTTCCTTGACGGACAGCGCCCCTGAGGACACATCTCCAAACATGGGCCGGAACTTCCATAGGGGCAAACCCTCCGGCCCTCCGGAGGAGAGGGTGGGCTTCCAGACACGTGCTGATTTATTATTCATGTCAGGAATATTTTCCCTCTACAGTTCGACCACATACTGGAACATTAAGCCCACCTTAGTGACCCGTTTATTCATTTTCGTGCAAAATAATAATCATAATTTTATCCACCACACTGAATTGATTTACACTACTGTGTAGTGGTTTATACTGGTTTCCATTGGTCTAAACTGGTTTAAGCCAGTCCAGACTAGTTTGTGCTGATCTAAACTGGTTGATGCTACTTTGGTTTATGCTGGTTTACATTGGTCTAAACTGGTTTAAGATGGTCCAGACTGGCTGGTATGCTGACAGGGTGATCTAGTTACCCTAGTTAGTTCTGATTTATGGTGGTCTGAATGTATTAATGCTAATCTGTGCTATTGATACTGGTCTAAATTGGTCTGCGCTAGATTATGCTGGTTAGGCTAGTCTAAATGGGTTTATGTATGCCGGTTGATGATGGTCTAAATGGGTTTACGTGTGCCGGTTGATGATGGTCTAAATGGGTTTATGTATGCCGGTTTATGATGGTCTAAATGGGTTTACGTGTGCCGGTTGATGATGGTCTAAATGGGTTTACGTGTGCCGGTTGATGATGGTCTAAATGGGTTTATGTATGCCGGTTTATGATGGTCTAAATGGATTTACATGTGCCGGTTGATGATGGTCTAAATGGGTTTACATGTGCCGGTTGATGATGGTCTAAATGGGTTTATGTATGCTGGTTTAAACATATTTTCGCTGGTTTACGCAGGTCTAAATTGGTTCATGCTAATATGCTTACCTAAACTGGGTGATGTGGGCTTGATGCTGAAAACTTTGAGAGGCCCTTTTCCACCTACCTGAACTACAGGACTTTGAGGAATTTCTCAGTCGTTATAGACAGGGGAGGCTCTGGAAGTCCTCTGGCTGCCCAAAGTGTTAAGTGTCCTGGTTTCGCAGGTCCAAACTGGCTTAACCGGTCACCAAACATAGCAGGATCCAACTCACAACACAAGGATCAACAATTCCACTAGTTTTCATTTTGTTTAAATACCAAGTAACACCAACATGACCAGTACTGGCACTTCAAAGGGGGGTTATTATTAAACCAAGTTGGAGAATTATAATAATCTGATATTTCTCCAACTTGGTTTAACAATACTGATATATATTTAGGGTAGCGAGATTTCTGTGGAGGACGTGTTCACTTCTTTTCAAATCAGAAGGTCCAGCCAGCTTCTGCACTAGACCGTACATCTGAAGGTGAAAAACACGTATTAGCATATTTCTGTCTAATAATAGACGACATCCATCCAGCTCAAATATCCCTCTTTCGCGGGATGGCCCTGTTGTGTACGAGCCGTACGGAGAAACAGCCGAAGATCTTCAGTCCTCTTTATTTAAAGTTCAGAACACTTACAAAGAAACTTTACAGAAACAAACAGAACACAAAAACAGAGACAAACGGGGTCGAGGCAAACGGGTTCGCCGGGTCAGAAGTCCTGCAGACTTCTTTTCAGTGCTTCCTCCATGTCTGTAAAAGCAAAGGGATCAGGTTAACTGAATGTGAGAGGAACGCTGATATGAGTATTCCGGCTTAAGATCAGTGCTTGTGTAATAACCAGCAACACAATAACACATACCTTAAACAGGACAGTCACTCTGAGATACACGGAGTACAAGGATACAAAATACAGATCTCTGAATAATTCAGTGCCTGAGATGGAGATGGTCATTCAGAGTGGTCTGGTCTGAACTGGCACGTATCCAGGGATAAGGTGATATGAGGGGATCGCAACGCAAATATAGGCTTTTATCTACTATAGAAATCCAGCAGTGAACCTGTATGTAATACTGACCATGGTAGAATATTGCTAAATCTGAATTACATACCCTTGGGTGATATCAGGACCACCACAGAGCAGGTACTATGTGGGTGGTGGATCATTCTCAGCACTGCAGTGACACTGACGTGGTGGTGGTGTGTTAGTGCGTGTTGTGCTGGTGTATGTGGTGCTGGTGTATGTGGATCAGACACAGCAGCACAACACACACCACCACCACGTCAGTGTCACTGCAGTGCTGAGAATGATCCACCACCCACATCATACCTGCTCTGTGGTGGTCCTGTGGGGGTCCTGACCATTGAAGAACAGGGTAATACAGTATACAGAGAAACAGATGGACTACAGTCTGGAACTGTACAACTACAGAGTGTCCTGTATGGTCAGTGGAGCTGATACAATGGAGATGCAGATACAAGGAGATACATGGTTTTAATGTTATGACTGATGGGTGTACTATACACACACAGATATACACATACAAACACATACATATACACATACGTGTGTGTGTGTGTGTGTGTGTGTGTGTGTCTGTCTGTCTGTCTGTCCAAAGGCTTCTCAAAAACAGCTTAAAACAGGGAGCATTTAAAGGCATTAAACTAATCAGACGTCTGGTTACCATCATCACCACTGTAAACAAGTCTGACTTAAAGGCTACGTTCACATTACGGGCCCGAGGCAAGTTCAATCTGATTTTTTGCTTTAATGCCACACAGATGTGATTTTCTTCAGGCCTGTGTGGACACATCAAATCTGATCTGATGCTATATGGGGGACTTGAGTCACTTCCCTATGTGGTCCTAAACCACACATGTATCCGGTTCGTGGACATGCCAGACGAGTGCGCACATTCAGATATTTCATTCGGATTTCATGTGGGTTTTTTCTCACCTCGTAAGCAAGAACTGACCATTTTTCATCTTCAGTCTGCTCCAATAATGAACAGCTGAGAGCTGACCAGAGCTAACTGCCCTAGCAGAAAAAGGCTCGTTCGGCTGGCTAGTCTGCTGTTCTAACCATGCTGTGCGCATGGTTCACCCACGTGACATTGGTGATTAGGAAGTGTGCATGGGGGTCATTTCAGGATGTTCACATTAAGGACAGATCTGAGTCACTTACCTATGCAATGTGAACCATCATGTTAGTGAGATCAGATCTGAGCAGAAAATAGAATCATATGGGTATATGGGTATAAGGGTATATACTGGTTCACTGACAGTGAGGGTCTTTAGGTTTGTGCTGGAGCTACAATTATGTTATTCGTCCATGTCATGACTTCAAGATATGGGCTAGCTCAGACATCCATTAGTCTGTAGCTATACTGACTATATTTGGGATAGAAGGAAAACTGAGTACATTGATTTTTCCAGTTCAACCGTTCCCATTCATTTCAAGCCTCTTTTACCACCAATGCAATTAATCTGAATCAGGTTCTGTCCACTTTTAGGTAGATGTAGTTGGGCCACTTACCACCATCACATTAAAGTGATTCTAGTAAGTGCACTTGTTAATGAGAACGTGTCAGTTGAAGCTCACTGCATGCAAGTACAGAATAGGTTCCCATAAGCCGAGGTGGAAAATAACAGGCATCTCCTTCCATTACTGGGTCTGCAGCATATTTCCTGTTTATGGACCATGACAGCTTATACTGCTGTGTGGCATCTGAGCATTCTGCACCTCCCTTTCTTTGCAGGTCCTAGGTTTCCCCATGCTACAAAACGCCCGACTCTGCTCTTGAATAAGGAGCTGATGAGTTCAGTCAGGGGTGCTGGAAGGAAACGTTTCCAGAAGGAAATCCGTGTAGTGCAGAAACACCACCGGACTGGGAATAGGAAAACTGACCTAAGCCAATCACAGGTTAGCAGTTTGAGTTTGGAGTTCTGAAATATTTACACCACCAGGGATTTATGCATGTTCTGTGTCAATCCAGACTAAGAGTCACCATCATCATCACCACCACCATCATCAATCTCAACTCGCCTGCCAACACGGTATACATACACTAGAGGTCTGAAGTTTGGAATCACTTGTCAGATTAATAATTTGTTATTTATTCACTAAGATTTAATAATTCAATAGCAATATATAAGCTCCCCAGATTAAAATAAAGTCCCTCTGTGATGTTCTGGGGGTGTTTGGTTATGTGGAAATGGGTTCTTTGGTTGAGGTGACAGTAAATGTGAACCACAGTGTCTACACCTAGCTGCTGGAACAACCAGGCTTTGCCCTTTCCTCATTATCTTACCGAGGAACAGAACATTCCTATCCCTGTATTCCAAGATGACAGTTCTTGTGTTCACAGGGCTGCAGATGTGACTGATTGGCATGATGAACATTCAGGAGCATTCACACATCTGGACTGGCCCACAAAATCCCCAGATTTGAATCCTCTTAGGAATCTGGAAACTACCTGGAACAACCAGTAAAACTCCAGGGAAGGCGTCCACCAGGTACGTTTACAGGTACGTTTCAGTCATAGGAGACTCATTTTTTGGCTGGTGAGCTTATACTGTACCCTGAAAGACCACACGCTTTAAAGAGATCATAATAATGAAAAGATAAATGGTTCTACATAGAACCGTGAGCACTCAAAGAACAAGTTGCAGGCTTAAAAGGTTTGCTGCATGGTGAATGGTTCTACAGATTGATGGAGAGTGTGCTCAATAT
>CM067478.1:2610660-2621948 GCA_034552555.1 Semaprochilodus insignis
ACACTGATTACACAATAATTTGCATGCATGATTAACGGGGGGGGGGGGGGGGGGGGGCTAAATAATCAATAATGATAAAGAACCAATAAACTCTAGAAAGTTGAGAAGCAGCTGATCATGTGATCAGCACATGAAGTGCATTACTGTGCTACAGAAATGAAAGAGCTTTTAGATGGTCAGTCGGACTCAGCAGTGGACAGTGCTATACAGAAAGGTCAACACACCACAATTAAGCCCACTACAGGACAATCTGACACATGGCAGTCATTTTCAGTCCTGATTATTTCAGGAGGAAATGATTAGTTTGTGAACAAACTTATATAGCACATACTGTACAATTTCCTAATTTATATACGTACATATCGATTTCTCTTCCCTCTAGTCTTTTCTTTCGGATTTAGTATGTAGGATTTATATTGTAGTTGTTAGTATTGAAGTCCGGAAGTCAGTGCAAAGTAAGAATTTCATTGTACAGTGCTGCTTGTTTCTCGGGCATATGACAAGAAACGCTTGAATCTTGATCAAATCAAATATTAGATACCCTTTACCTGTGGGCAGGTGGGAATGGGTCAAAACGTCTGTTTTCGGCTTGGAATAGGACAAATGTTGCCAAGTTTTGGTGTGAGTGGGACTGAATGAATGAATGAATGAATGAATGCATAAATAAATAAATAAATAAATAAATAAATACATAAATGAATGAAAAAATATGTAAGTAAATAAATAAATTAATAAATATGTATGTAAGTGAATAAATAAATAAATAACACTCCCATGCATACCTCTAACAACACACACAACATTTACTACACTGTGCATGTTTTCTTTCTTTCTTTCTTTCTTTCTTTCTTTCTGTTTGACATCTACTGAGCTTTTATCACACTGACTGTAATTGTCTCGGTAAGTGCTTCTGCTGAGGCTTCCAAGAACGTCACCGATGTGTCCACAGCAGCAGCAGACGAACTTGCAAATATAAAACACTTGGTTTAAGTGTAAGAGTGTGTGTGTGTGTGTGTGTGTGTGTGTGTGTGTGTGTGTATGGTATTTGCTCTTCAGGTGCAGATGATTTCACTGCAAGCTAATGGCCATCAAGAATTAGCAGTCAGCCGTTGCCGCAGTTGCTACAAGAAGACCTGCACTCCTTCACCTGGTAATTCATGATGGTTCCTAACACTGAAGTGGAAGCAAACAGCGCTAGGCCGGAGTTCAGTACAAGTTTGTCATCTTTAATTTGGCCATTAAACTTTAATTAACTAAGAAATGATTACATGATAAGATCAGTCTAACAGCTGAGGCACGACTGGTTTTCCTGAGACCTGAAGCTGTTTTGCCTAATGTCTGAAACGTGACACTGTGGTCTGAAGAATGCTTACGTTGTAAACTGTGACAGCTGGTAGTACTGAGCGATATGGACCACAAATCATATCTCTGTATATTTAGGCTATATGGCATTACCCAAAATATATCTCGATATGTTCCACAAAGTGGGCTCTGTGTGAGATGTCACAAGCACTTTAGTGAAGATTACAGACTGTAATCAGCATCAAATGCAGTGATGAAGTTTCTTTCAGCATGTAATAACATAACTCTGTCAAATAAGTAGCTGTGAGAGGGGAACTGGTATCTAATCAGCGTTTTAGAAAATAATTGGTCCGTGGTTACTACAGGGACCATATTTTTTGGGATTCGGTAGACCACACCCACCGCCACCACCACCACCACCACCACCGCCTCCTCTTACTAATTTCCTGTGTTAACGTTGATGAAAACTGCTCAGATAAAATATTACAGTAATGTTGGTGAGTAATGAGGAGACAGAGCTGACTGTGTGGCAGTTCATCAGGAGGAATCACATTAGTGCCGCTAACACGGCAGCTGAAGCGTTTGTGAAAATAGAAACTGAAAGTGAGAAGCGGCAACACTTAGCTAAACAGCAGTGTGCAGCAGGGTCACAATATTCTTCATCAGTATTGATGTTTGTAACATACATTTCTAGCATCATTTAGATTATGTGTCAACCTCGATCCAGTAGTTTAGCTGTAAGATCATTTAAGAGTTATAATTCCTAAATGCAAAGCTTTATAGAAGAAACAGGTCATGCGTTTTAAAGCGATACCAAACTACACTGATATAGAGAGTATTGTCTCACCCTATAAGATGTACTGATCGGTCTTAAAAACTCAATATACCACACAGCCCTAACACATAGCCAGCTTTCTGTAGGCTCGATATCCACCTGCATCACTGAGCATGTTCAACCAGTGCAGCTCAGCTGCATTTCTACAAAAGCCTCTTCTATACTGAGAACTATGTATGTGGCATCAATGCAGATCATATCAGTCACCAAGCAGAGGCCTATTCTGCCATTCTGCAGTCAGGCCCGTTTACTCTGTGGCTTCCCAACACCACAAAAATGAACTTGACTAAACAATAAAAGCCATTTTCTTTGGCTGTATTAGCCCAAACCCAAACATCTCACAGATTCGTACACCGTTACTCAGGAGTGTAAATCAACTGAAGTTTTACAGACACCAATTAAATACCTACCGTTTAAGGTGACCCTCGAGAAGAGGGACGTTGTCATAAACTCTGCCACAGTTAATCACAGGGCAGGTTTGTGGGGTGGGCCTGAACGAGGGAGCAGGAGCAGATCTGCGCCTCCAACTCGTGCCAGTGTTGATGACGCCAGGCTTTAATCCTGAGGAACATGGTAAGTTTATAATCTACACAACTGAAACCACAGCAGAAAGTAAAATGACTGTGATTATGCAAATTTCATGTGTTCTTATATGGTGCTTTTCCACCAGGCAGTACAGAACAGACAGAGATCTGTGATCACACGTTTCGCCACCATCTGCCGAATTTATTAACCCTTCTAGTACTAGAAGGTAGAACCCTTCTAGCTGAGCTAGCAGGTAGAAGTGGAGGTGGTATTAGTGCAGACCACCATCTGGGTTAACTATAATTGTCCCAGAATTGTCACGTGGAGTCAGTAGGGCTAACAATATCTATTTCTGGGCATATAGTGGACATCACCAGTACTTCCAAGAACATCAGCCAACTGCACATTTTATTAATTTTGCAAGGAACTCTGGGTAAAATATTAAAACTGTGTGTGTGACACTACATGTGACTGTTATACTAAACATCCAGCAAAGTTTCAATGAAAAACTGCTGATCAGACGTATCTGAGAACTGTAAGAGTATGGTTTCTTTTTTAGTCCAGATACCAGTAAAAATAAATATCGTGACTAGGGATGCACCGAAATGAATTTTTGACCAAAGCCGAAACCAAACAAATGAAACATTTTGGTTGCATACTGAACACGGTTTTTCAGTGTTTTTTAATTTAGCCACTTTTTCACAATTGCATAAATTAAACAGGCTAAATCCCAGATAGCAAGCGGATGTGGGCTACATCTGGCAAACATATGGCACTGCCAATCTGCTGTGAGCCAAAGGCGGGCCACAAATTTACAACATGCATTTGGGCCACCTGTCCCAAAACAGATGTGGTCCACTTCTGGCATAGATACAGCAGAGTGGCCTACTTTTGGCCGAGGCGTGGCCCTAATGTGGTGCAAATGTGGCCCACATCTTACTACCTGGAGCGGGCCACCCAAGTGCCGGCAACAAAATGGGAAATGTGGGCCAGATTTGGGCCTGAACAGTTTTACTGTCTGGGATGTGTTTCTGTCTACAATTACTAACCTTCAAATTAAACATATTTACTGAACACTGAACTGATCTTAACATCCCAGCAGACACACCAACAAAGCACAATCTGGCATCCCAGCTGACATGCTGCATTCACAGAGAGCGCCTCACTCCACGCTGTCCATGACTTTATGGCGTTGTTGTAAATTTGGGGTTTGTGTTTCTGTGTTTGTGTTTCACAGAGAGAGAAAAAGCGGGCGAGACAACGCACGCACAACAGAGAGAGAGAGTGCTCGTGCTGAGAGGCTGCTGTCTGTCTGCCTCACTGTAACGGCTCGGTTCTGTTCTTTACTCCGTCTGGAGTTTCATTTGGCTCGAATGGTTGAAACCAAATAACACTCTGGTTTCCGTCTACATCCGGGAACTATAAAAAGGTAACAGCGTCATTATAAACATCACTGTTCGGTACAAATTAAACTCTCTTTTCACTTTTACAATTAATTTAATTAATCTTTAAAGTGATTTTTTTTTGCCATTTCCTGACGAATAATTTCGGTTTCCAAACATTCGGTACACCCCTGATTGTGACATTCTGTGTACTGTGGTATTACATTTTTGCCATGTCATCCACCCCTACTAGCCAGCCAGAACCAGTCTGTGACTCCATCATAAAACCGAATGCAGTAAAAAGTAAATCAGAAATTACAGCACCTGTTTTGTTGTCACTGCTGTTTGTGTTTAGCCCTGCATGAGAATCCTGGACAGGTATCACACAAGCATTCCCGGCTGTGTCAACAATGAGAAACTGACAGGAACTCGACCACAGTACGGATGGTTCTGATTCAGATCTGGAAGCGTACTGTACTGTCTGGTGGTATTACGTAAACAGAGACCCGTTCTCTGCTGACTTTCTATAATATACGTTTAAGGTAAAAACCAACCTGGCATTTTCAGCCAGATGTCCACACAGCGTTTGGCATCATTACTCTCCCCACTGCTGCACCGGCTGACTGCCAGCTCATGACGGCCGTGAGCTTGCAGCGAAATCATCTTCTCCTAATGAGCAAATACAAGCTCAACACACAGACTCACACACATTTAAACCAAGTGTAGAATCTTCTCAAACACAGTTGAGGTGGGAGGAAAAACACACCTTAAAGGCTTTACACTTTTCCGCCCGCTCTTGTTTCTCCACAGCAACCTGCCGAGCCAGTCTGTCCAAGGTGGACGCAGCATGGGCCTTCTGTTTGTCAACTTGATCCTCAATCTGGCTTTTCCATTTAATGTGTGAGAAGTGAACAAAAGACTTCTTAGCACATGAGCAGGCTGTTCAAATAAGACGTAGGCTTACACTGCTAAACAGCTAGATCATCCTTAATCTGCAATCGGAGTGGCATCCTCACCGTACAAACGCCTGCATCATCATCTCCATCACTCAGGAGGTCTATGCATTCCAGGACCGGACGGAGAGGACCTTCCTGAAACGCATGGAAGACGGGTACAGTTCCCACATGACTTGGCACATCTGACTGACTCAAGATGTTTGAAATAGAACATTATGCCATTTACAGCTCTGGAATAATTTAAGAGACCACCTGAAAATGATCAGTTCCTCTAGTTGTACAGTTTCTGGGTTTGTGTTGGACCAAAATGAGCAGTTCTGTTTGATTCTATACCCTACTGGAAACACGTCTCCCAAATTCCAGATCAAATATTGTATTTAGATCTGTTTATTTAGAAAATCACTAATGACCCTCCAAAGCCTGTTTTTAGAACCATGCTCGCTGTGCATTTCACCCCAGCCACCGCTCGGCAGTCTCTCTGTAGGTCACTTGAGGTCATCTTACGGTGGTTAAGTGACAGTGGAATGAGGTGGCGCTCATCACGGTCAGTAGAGAGGGGTTTTGGCCCTCTGCCAGTCTGTAGCTGTGTTGTCCTGTGTGTTTGCTGCTTGACCTTGTTCTTATGAACCAGACGCTCACTGTACCTGCCAGTAAAGCTAGAACCCAACCTTCTGTTCCTCACTAAGAACCTGCTGTACATGTGGAGATGCTGATTTAAGGAGAAACTGGAGGGGGCTCTTATTTATTTCCAGAGATGTATATGCATAATTAAATAGTTAGGATATGAAGAAAGTCATTCAGAGTTTGAAATGCTGCTTTCTGAGCGAGAACTGGGGGTGGCATGGTGGTGCAGTGGGTGGCGTCTGCACGTTTTCCCTGTGTCTGTGTGGGTTTCCTCCTCCCTGTGCTCTGATTTCCTTCCATAGTCCACAGACATGCAGTCAGGTGAACTGGAGATGCTAAATTGCCCCCTAGGTGTGCGTGTGAGAATGCATATGCCTGTATGTCTCTGCCCTGTGATGGACTGGTGGCCTGTCCAGGGTGCTTCCTGCCTTCTGCCCAATGAGCACTGGTATAGGCTCCAGCACTCCACCCACAACCCAGAAAGATACGCGGCTTAGAAGTTGAATGAACTAAGACAGAGGAGTCAGGACTGAATCAGGCATCTGCTGAATGTAATCTGCCTAAATGCTCCCTCACAGAAAGTTATAACATAACGGTACAGGTGGTTGTGAGGCAAAATAGTCCCTGCAGAAAACTTATTTTCAGATATATGACTATATCATCATCATCATCATCATCATCATATAAAACCTCTGAATATGGCACATGTAGGTTCACTGGTAGTTTTGGATAGTAAATTAAATGGCTATATGTGTGTTGTAGACATGGAGACCCCTGGCTCCCATCACCACCACCACGACTGTAAGGAAATCTGAGTTTCTACAATCAACCAGTTCATAACAAACCCACTCTGAATGACCCCGTTTACACCCCACCAACTGAATTATGCAGAATCGGTGGAGTTTCCCTTTAGTAATGTACTGGACTCTACTTACTGATACAAACTCAACATCATCATCCTCATCTTCGATGTCTGCAGAGGTGGACATTGCCAGCAAGTCAATCTGTCTTAGACCTGTCTTGGACAAACCAGGAATAACTCTGAAGTCCTAGCAGCAGACCTCTGCAACAGAAAAGCAAATACAGAGACAGAGACAAAGACAGAAAAGCACTTCAACATGTAAACGTGACTCGTTTCAATAGCAAAATACTCCTTTTAATAGCTTTAACAGGTTGTTGGTCAACGGCTGCTCGTTTAAGCTCATACAGCTAACTTGACTGGCTCACGTTAGCTGGCTAGCTAACTAGCTAGCTCTCTGTTTAGCTGGCACAAACTGCTGCATAAACCGCTTTCTCACCTTCAGCAGAGACAGACAAGACAAAATAAAGCTTTAATGGTGTAAAGGAAGCAGAATCTTCTTCAACTGAGAAAGTACAGCCTGTCTACCCGCCGCAAAGTGAACTTAAATCGGACTACAGCCCATAGAAAACACACCCGCCTGGTGTGTTGCTAGCTGAGAGAAGCACGCGCCTCTTAACACGGCTTTCAAAATAAGAGTCCCGCTCCGTTTTTTTTTTTTTTTTTTTTTTTTTTTTTTTTTATAAATTAGACTAAAGCACTTTAATGGATGGCAGATAAACATTTAATTATGTTAAAATGTGGATAAACTGAATCGCGTTTGGGGTTTTTTCCCTTACATGTCAGTAAGACTTATATTATGCTTATATTATCGTGTAGTCTGGAGAGGAGATGCTAGGGATGGGCGATACCACTGGTTTTCCAGTCGATCCGATACTAAGTAATACCAATGCTAATATCCCGATACCGATACTCTAAAGCTTGTGTTTTTAACAGTGATAAATGGTGAATGTAAGCAAAATGATAAAAGAAAGTCTGACATTAATATGAAAGAAACCTTCATAAATCAGATATAGATTTATAAATCATAAATCCTCTTTATTAATAACATAATACAATTTAGTAATAACAAATATTACTTTAGTTTTTGATAATATTTAAATATATATGTTCACCTAAACTAGTACTGTCAATAAAAATAGTCCCTATATGTGTATTTATTAGATTAATATCTGAATAGTTATATTTAAAAGTTCATTATATATAATTAAAGTTAAACATTATGAAAATTATGCCAGATAAAAGTAAAGAATAATTATATCTAATATTCTGCTGGCTGTTTTCAGTGCTTGTATCACATTATTTATTACGTGTTAAATTACAAGAAGGATCTTCTTACTCACCAGCTTTATTTGGGAGCAAAGGAAGAAGGCGGAAGGAAAATTATGATGAATTAACGTATGAATGAATGAATGAACAAATGAATAAATAAATGAACAAATGAATGAATGAACGAATGAACGAACAAACGAACAAACGAACGAATATTATTTTGTCAATACACCTTTTGTCACTTTTTGGTGGCAATAAAAAATCAGAAACGGAAACTTACTCTTTTATGTTGTGGATCATATGATGTGACATGAAATCATTTAAAATCACCCCCTTTTTCATGGAGTCAAGCAACACATGCTCAAGTGCCAATCAAAAAGCAGCACACAATAACATCATTTCAGTTCTGATCACGATTATTATATTAGTATGTTCCAGTTTTTACGAGTAGCACTGTGTTCTAACGTGAATGTGTCATATGTAATAGAGGAAAGAAAATGTAGACAGGGTTAAGTCAATCAGGGATAGACATAAAGGGGCATCCAACGGAATTTAAAAATTGTCTGCATTATTCAGTGTTTTAGATGTGAACAGAGTCGTTCAGACTGGGTTTGGTGTGAAATGCTTGATTTGATAGACTCAGGTTCCTTCCAGTGGTGGTGATGGGAACCAGGGGTCTCCACCATCACTACAACACACGTATAGACATTTTGCCCAGTTGGTCCAGATTTGGTGGATGCCTTCCCGGGCACAATTCCGAGGAGAATTCCCTGTAGACTAGGATTTTAGCCACTGCTGGTAGACCCGTATGACCGTACGCTTCCATACACCTGCAGATTCAACTACTTCCTTCATACTATGGTCCTTGACACGCCCAAATGCAGTCACTCCTTTTAGCCAGTCATTAACATCTGCTTTGGAGCCATTTTCCACACATGGAACGAGACATTCCCTGCACTGTAGCACCTCTTCCCAATCTATGGATCCCGTCACTCACACCTCGCAGGTATTTATAGCCTCATCATCTGCAGGAGTTTGAAGTTACTACCACGTTAAACATGCAGGGGGATTATTTTTTGGTCAGGTGAAGCAACTACCTGATGCAATATGATATGATTCACTCCAATTGTCATGCAGTGCGATTCAACATGATTTGATTCAACACAATAGGATGCGAAACAATATGAGGCTATGCAGATCGGTATGGTACCGACGGCTTGATTGTATTTCTTTGGTTTTCTTAACTTTACATACATACTTCATATATACGTTTCTCTAGTACTGGAACTCAGTAAGGCCTTTTCGCAAGCCCTTTTGTCACTCGCCCATCTAGCCTCTTGCGGGCGTTATCACTCGCAAACTCCAATTCCAGGAACCCCTCTGGTGATCATGTAACTTCCCACTCACAGCCAACAGGCAATCCCAGATCGCCCTCATCGGAATTCTGATTAGATTCACCTGTGTTACTTCCTTTATAAACTGCTCTTTCTGACTTCCTCTTAGCCTTTTCTTCTCCTGCTGTTATTTTGGTTTTTGGTCTTTTTGCCTGTTCTCCGACTATGATTTTGGATTTCCCTTCATTGTTCATGTTTGGCGTTTTCCTGACCTCTTGCCTGTTTTTGTGTTTACGTCCCTTTTTAATAAATCCTTTGAAAGCCTCAACTGCTCACATCCTGTTTTCACAGGACCCTGACAACGTTAGTCCGCAAAAAATCTCTGACAAAAGATAAAATAAATCCTAAAACTCTCTATGTAACACTAAAGCCGGATATCTAAGAGTAAGAGGGCATCGGTAAAAGTAAGAGGGCATCGGCTATTGCCTGAGCTGTTCACCAGTGGGGCATGAAAAAGTTGCAGTACTTTGCTCACCAGTCTTCTTGCCATAGGTACCACTGGGGCCATAGCTGAGCAGGAGGAGAGGAGCAGCCATGTTGCTGTGTGTTTGCCTGTTTGCTGCCTGTGTACTTTACATTTATGGCAGACACTCTTATCCAGATCGACTTACAAAAGAGCTTATTGTTCAGTCAGAGTATGTATCCTACCTAGTACAAACTCCCCTTGAGCTCAGACGCTGCCAGAACAAGGTCCAGTGCTGATATCTAGAAAGAGCTTAAACACAGCAGAAGTGCACTACCTGGTAACCCCAAACTCATACCTAGAGGGAAGATAGGGTTAAGGTCAGTATAAGGGCAAAACAATGCATGTCAATATATACTTAGATTAGTGCTCACTTAAGAGCTTCACAAAGAGATGGTCTTCAGTCTGCACTTGAAGACCGCGAGAGAGTCCGAAGTTCGGACAGCCAGTGGATGTTCATACCACCATCTGGGCTCCATCTGGACAGAGAAGAGTCTGGACACTTGTCCTCCATGCTTCTTGAGGGTTGGGGGGTCAAGCCGAGCTGTACTTGAAGCTCAAAGGGCTCAAGGTACAGACCGTTTTCGCCGGCTTCTCCATGGAATTTTGCTGGTCCACCTTAAATGCCGCAGCAGTGACATTCAGGCACCCAAGACATTTAAGGTGGTCCGGTAAAATTCAAACGAGAACAAACCAAGCTCCATTTTATTCCAGTACCCAATTTAAGCTCGAATTCATAGTCTTTACTACAGTAAACAAACATTTTTGTCTCTTATATTTTAGCATGTTTTTAGCATTTTAGCCAGCTATTCAGGCTAAGTAGTATTAGCATTGCCACATACAGAACCAAAACATAAATAAACCGTCTGCCGGGATGACATGCTTGACTCCATATTTCACCTGTTTGAGCACATTTAGCCCTTTTTATTGACACAAATGTCGGCTTTTTAAACCTTATCCCCGTTTTGTTCCAGAAGCTGGTCTCCGATCACACCATTTCCGATCTGAGGTAAAATTCTCCTTTCTTCTTCTTTTTTGTCTGTCAAGGTCACTTTTCGGGAAAATACATTTATGTATGTAATACTTTGAATATGATACGACTGTTATGAAAGACTTTAGCCATGTTTTAGCCTGTTTTACAGACGACTCTTGACCATTGGTATAAGGTAGGGAGGCGCTGGTCCATCCTTGGCTTTGTAGGCGAGCAGGAGAGTTTTAGATCTGATGCTGGCAGGAAGCTCCTGGAAGCCAGGGGCAGGAGCACAGCAGCATGCATCTTCTCAAACTGTCACACGGACACACCTCCAAGTCTTCCAGAGACAGCAGTGGCGATGAGACTGCACCCTGGAGAATATCAATTTACTGGTCATATATATTACAGGTCACATTTATGAATAATGCAGGCACAGTGTTCCTGCAAATCATCACACGTACCATACAACTGATTTTAGTGATGCAAAGATGTCAGAAATCATGCATCCCGAGTTTATCCCTACTTGTTAACTGCTGTCCATGATGGATGATGATGGGCAACTACTGCACATCATCATCACATACTGTATATCCTGTACATCTGCACTCCTGGACACTCCAGACACTTTACTGTATACCCTGTACATCTGCACTCCTGGACACTCCAGACACTTTACTGTATACCCTGTACATCTGCACTCCTG
>CM067478.1:2656908-2668624 GCA_034552555.1 Semaprochilodus insignis
ATGGATAAAGGAATGAAGGGATGAAGGAACGATGTTGGTAATGGATAAAGGAATGAAGGGATGAAGGAACAATATTGGTGATGGATAAAGGAATGAAGGGATGAAGGAACAGTGTTGCTGATGGATAAAGGAATGAAGGGATGAAGGAACAATGTTGGTAATGGATAAAGGAATGAAGGGATGAATGAACAATGTTGGTGATGGATAAAGGAATGAAGGGATGAAGGAACGATGTTGGTAATGGATAAAGGAATGAAGGGATGAATGAACAATATTGGTGATGGATAAAGGAATGAAGGGATGAAGGAACAATATTGGTGTATGGATAAAGGAATAAAGGGATGAAGGAACAATATTGGTGATGGATAAAGGAATGAAGGGATGAAGGAACAGTGTTGCTGATGGATAAAGGAATGAAGGGATGAATGAACAATGTTGGTGATGGATAAAGAAATGAAGGGATGAAGGAACAGTGTTGCTGATGGATAAAGGAATGTAGGGGCGACGGGCAGCTATGGACAGGAGGTCTAGCTTGCTAGCTGTTGGTTATGTTGGTTAGCATTAGCGTGCGGAATCGGAAATTGTTCTGTGTGGGCGGGGCCAGAGACCCCAGCCTTGTGATTGGTCAGGGGAATGCTTATGCAAGTGTTACCCAGGATTAGGACCCCCCAGTTTACATGGGGAGGAGAGAAATATGGTGAGCTATATGGGTCAGTTATTGGTCAGTGGAACATTCAGAGGGTTTATCTAGTACATCTAGTTCACTGTCTACCTGCAAGAACAAAACTCACCTCGCACAGAGGAACCGAGTGACTCACAGCATGACCATGCGGTTCAGAGTCATGTCATGTTTGACATGGGTGTTGAAGCGGTCTAGGTGTGGCGAACATATCCAGTGCTCGTCCATCTTACTGACTCATACTAGCCTGTTCAGAGGTCTGTGTTCTTCATTAAACGGCCTACAGGAAGTGGCAGACGCTGTGGACAAAGGCATTGATGGAAGAGAGGCCCAGAGGTCCCTGGTGTCCAGTAATGTCCAGTTATACAGTAACAGTGGAGCAGCTGTTTCCCAGACAAAAGAGCTTCAGATCAGCGCCGCTTCCCATGCGTGTACAGGCCTCTGCATGGGTAATACTCGAATATGTGGAGGGTCAGCGAGTTTGACGTCTCATGTTTCCCGAGGACGTCGGACACAATACCTGTAATAGATGTGTAATAGGTAACGAGCGGATCGCATGGTGTTCCCATGTTCTTTCATGCCGAAATCAGATCCTGTTCAAAGGTCCTAATCCTGAACCTCGGAGCTGGAACATAATGTGCATTTTACAATAGGGCTTGACCATTCAGGTGCTCCGTGGGCACGGACTCTGCGGAAGACCAGGATTGTGTGCTAACACAGGGCGGCTCAAAGAGAGCTCCTTGAGAGGGGGATGAATTATGAGCCTTTTGTGGGCCTGAGATTTATTAGCCGCGTGGGCGTGTCCCGGTTGTCGGAGTGTCCTTTCTGCCGGGTTTCCGACCTTCTTTCCTGACGTTCCAGGGATCCTGTGGAGATGAAGTGTATTGTTGGAAGCCTGTTTTTAAAGAGCTGTTATGTTTTTTGAGCTGGGCTTCTAACATTTGTGTGGCTTCCACCTACGAACACAGTGATGGTTCATTTTTCTAGACTCTCTTTAGTCTTTAAAGGTGCGGTATATGTTTAGACACGCCCCCCTACTACATGGGTGTAGTCGGTGATCTTAAAGACTCTATAGGCTTACACTTAACAGCTCCAACTGATGAGAGTCTGAGACAGTACGTATCCTGATATACCACATATACTCTTGATGGACCAGAGTATTATATTTCCGCCGTATCGCCACCTCTAATATACACACTCATCATCAAAAGGAGGTGTGGGATTGCAGTGCTGTTGGGAAGGAAGATAAAGGTCACCAGGATCAATAAATGATGATAAATTTAGACTGATATGATCAATATTTATTGAGCTACACATACAGAAGTCTGTCTCTCAGTATGGCGTCGGGCCGCCGTGTTTGCTAACCCAACACGCCAGACGTCTCGGCATGGAGCTGTAGAGGTTCCTAATGGTGTCCTGTGATAATCCATCCCATGCAGCTTGAATATCCTCACACAGTTCCTGCAGATGGTGCGGTAGGGGTGGAGGTGGAGTGACACCAGGCCTTCTGGACGTGTGGCGCTTGACAACAAACCGTTCATCTTGGTGCTGACCACAGTTCCTCCACACACGGTTTACTTGGTCGTGTATGATGAATGTATATGATGAAGAGAGACTATTTGAACAGCCAAGCAAATACCCCCCACCCTGCAGTGCTCCTTCAGAAGCTCCACCCCCTAATTCTTATGTACCCATTGCCAAGGCAAACGACACTGGATTAGCAAACTGTTGCTACAGTTGCTGCTGTGATGCAAACGGGTCTAAACCGTACCGACCTATTGGTTCTGTGAAACAGCAGGAATAAGATAATGTTCCCCACCGGACCTGCAGAACCAGACTAACCTCCTTATCCCCTCACACGCCTTTCAACTCTCTGTGCAGCTGATGTCACCTTCCTGTTCGCCCAACTTCTTGTTCACTCAGGTGTCAGAATGTAACTGCTGCACCATTTAAGGTGGAACGGGAGAATTCCAACAAGAAGCTGACAAACAGGAAGCCAAGCTCAGCTTCGTCAGCTCTTGGAGGTCTCTCCGCCGTTGAAACGCCCCACTGATGTTAACCCAGCTCTTCGCTCTTGCCTGTCTAAGAACTTGTTCCTCGGTCTTTGTTCTTCAGATCTTCTCCTCTGTTTCTGTCTCTCGGCCATCTGTCCTTCAGCACATAGCCCCTCCCCCTCCGCATATCCGGTGCACAAGGTTTTGTGACTTGACCCCAGCCACTTTGTTTATTTCCCATTGATATATTTGATCCAGGGTCGTGTACCAGCACCAGATCTCTTTCCAGTGCACACAGAAGGGGCATCTAGTGGACTGTGAGAGGATATTCACCGAATTATTCACTGAATTTGGCAACAAGTGTATTGGACTAAAATCACTTACTGCACCTTTAAACAGACTGGTTTTGTTACTCTGCCTTTAATACCAATAAATGTAAATAAGCGCTGTTCTGATTGGCTGCCCTTTGTTGTGCCTCATTCAGAAAGCAGCCCGGGCTGAAACAAAGCTGCAGAGTGAATGGGCGGAGCTTATCTGCGACAGCCTAAATCAGAGGACATGTATACAGTGTGTTTATATACTGTGTGTATAAATATATGAATGTGATGGTTCTTGTGACATCACTGAAACGGAGAATCAAAACCGCCGTCTGGTTTTCCTGCTCAGTTTCCACATATGGACTGGCAAAGCTGTTTGCAAGCAACACTGAGCTGTTATACCGTAAGTTTGAGGAGTTCTCATATGGGCCCTTTAAACCTGGAGGTAGCTGGTGTCCAGTGACTGTAACGGTTATGTTGTGGCGCTTGTGGGTGTTGATCCTCACAGATATCAGAGAGAGGTTCTTCTGGCGCTAGTTTTGCCGGCGGTCCTGCAGGATTGAGGTAAGTCTGAAATGCCAGTGAGAGCATTAGTGAGAATTACAGTGGTTTAGTAGCGTGTTTGTTTGTGTGTAACGAGCAGCGCTGTTTGGGCAGTTTGCAGTAGGACGCAGGACCACGATAAATATAGCTGATATGCCGAACGTTTATACAAGGTCAGACGGAGTTTTTGCCAAGACACTTCAAACTAAATGCTACTGGGTCAGATAAGCAGTTCAGGACGTCTCTCAACCTCCCTTTGCAGTTGGAGCTCAACCCAGAGGTCACCCTCACAGGCAGCACGTGCTCACTAACATAGTTCAGTGACCGTTGATGGCCGTTAGACGACTCAGTCTAGATTGTTCTCAGTCTGCAACTCCTACATCTTGGAAACGAACTCATTTGGCAGTTAAAGGTCATTTAAATTCGTATCATGAAAACAGGATTGGGCAAAGTGACCATTTATGGTCTACCTTCCTGAACATATGTTGTATATACACGGTCATATCAGACTATTACTCCCAGCTACTTGTATCTACACTCACTGTCCACTCTGTCAGCTCCACTGACCATATAGGACACTCTGTAGTTGTACAGTTCCAGACTGTAGTCCATCTGTTTCTCTGTGTACTGTATTACCCTGTTCTTCAATGGTCAGGACCCCCACAGGACCACCACAGAGCAGGTATCATGTGGGTGGTGGATCATTCTCAGCACTGCAGTGACACTGACGTGGTGGTGGTGTGTTAGTGTGTGTTGTGCTGGTGTGAGTGGATCAGACACAGCAGTGCTGCTGCTGGAGTGTTTGAACACTGTGTCCACTCACTGTCCACTCTATTAGACACGCCTAACTTGCTGGTCCACCTTGTAGATGTACAGTCAGAGACGATAGCTCATCTGCTGCTGCACAGTGCAGTGTTGGTCATCCTCTAGTCCATCATCAGTGGTCACAGGACGCTGCCCCACAGGACACTGCCCATGCTGGCTGGATAGTTTTGGTTGGTGGACGATTCTCATTCCAGCAGTGACACTGAGGTGTCCAGCAGCACTGCTGTGTCTGATTCACTCACACCAGCACACATGAACAGCCCTAAAATAAACGGTTCTCCTATTTGAGCTTTAAATCAGTTTCTGTGTGAAGTAATACATGCATGAATAGAGCTGCTATATACAGTGACTGGACACAAGCTCCACAAATAGTCGGTGCTACCCGGAATGTGTAATGTCAGACCTGTAAGGAGGCCGCAGGTCGGAGATACTGTGGCTGTCATGACTCTGGGCTGGAGGAACACTGGCCTGGGGCTCTGCAGGCACATGACCCTGTGGCGGCTAACTTGCTTTCTATCTTTGTATGATGAATTCCAGCCGTGTCCAGAAGCACACTGAGCTCTGTTGATGTGTGACGTTGCTAAGCTGCAGTTTAATTGGATCAGCTGGTCGGATCTCTGTCTATAGTGTCTCAGTTTGCTGTTTATTTGTTTGTCCTAATATTTAATAATTGAATCATTCTTGTTTTTCCCCCAAGCACATAGTTTGTGTGTGTTTTTCCCATGGAATTAAACAGGCTGTTTGGATATTCCCTGTTGATTACCGCCGACGCTCCGGAGCCCTTATTGATATGCACTCATTGTCAAAAGAACAGCTGCACAAATAGCTGCACCCAGAAGGAATCATGAAACTTGGTGGGTAGGTTTGACATCGTGAGACATGCAAATGAGTCAAGTTTTGCGCTCGGCCGTCCATGTGGCGAAAGCAGGGACAGCCCTTATCGCTGTACCTGACTGACCCAACAGCCACGATTGTGGACATTCAGCGAGCAGTGATGCCCTCCGTGAGTCATCCCAGGGCCCTTTAAGCTGTTTTCAACAAAGCTGTTTCCAGTCCATTGTTTCTGTGATGTCACAAAATTGGACACATTTACATACATCCATTGGTTCAGTTTAGCCCCGCCCACTCATGCCAAAGCTCTGAGGGTTGTGTTTTTATGTTTTAGTCTTTAAGGGCCCATATCCCAGGGCCCTTTTAGCTGTTTTCAACTAAGCTGTTTTCTGTCCATTGTTTCTGTGATGTCACAAAATTATCAGATTTACGTACATCCACCTATTCAGCCTACAGCAGTTTTCAGTTTAGCCCCACCCACTCTTGCCGAAGTTCTAAGGAGTGTTAGGAACGAAAACAGCCTGATTCCTTCTAAGGGATAAAGATAGGCTGGAAAAATGGTCATGTAAGAATGAATTCAGTACATGAAACTACCCCAGGGAAAAACGTGGGGTATGGGCCCTTTAATGCCTCTTGTTTAGGGAGGCCAGGATCCCTTCCCTTAGCTTTGTGTTATGTGTGGTTCTGAGTGGACCTCCGTTTAGTGATAACTAGCCGTCCATGCCGTTCGCCCTCTGGTCTGTTCAGAGTAATAAATCATTGATCGCTCCAGGCCGGAGACACGTACACATCTCTCTTCCCCATCCGTCAAATAAATCTATTCCTATCATGTCTTTCAGGGGCCGAATAAGCGGCTATCCGTATCTGCCTGGTTATCAGCCTGATGTTTGAGGACATGGCAAGGCCAGGGCGTGGTCACTCGTGTTTCGTCCTGTTCAGCTGGTCTCAGTGAGACGCTGGTGGTACTTTATAGAACCCGTAGTAGTGCTTACTTAGAATGAACCTCGGACTGAGACGCTGCTGCAGATTTGCCAGCTGGCATGTGCTCTCAGTTGTTTCCCATTGACACGTACGATGCACACAATACGTAAACAGATTTATATCCAAGGCAGAAACATTCCTGACATTCTTTGAGCTTGGCGGGTAAACATTGGCACAGGCCTCCGGTAGCAGGTTGAGCGCGTTGTTGTGGATTGAGGTCTGAAATCATGCGTCTTTCTGCACAGTCACTGTCTTTGTGCTCTTCCTCCCCAGAGCTCCACCCCTCCTCTGCCTCCCCCACCCCTCCTCCACTGGCTCGGCCTCTAATTCGAACTGTTAGCCAGCAGCTTGTTATGACAAATTTATGTCTGTGCTGGCACAAAGGACGCTTCTGTGTCCCACATAGTGGAATGCAGAACGGAGATGATTGTGTGAGCACTGTTGTGATATGTTGTGGATTATTATATTGTATATAGGTGACTAATATGATGGTATATTTTTTTATTGTGATGATATGAATAATAATACTATTTCTAATGTGAGACCACTAGAACAATTTGTCAGTGTGTCAATGTGTGTGGTGAAAATATCTATCTATCTAAGTCATATGAAATCATGTGTGTGTGTGTGTGTGTGTGTGTGTGTGTGTGTGTGTGTGTGTATATATATATCATCATCTAAAGAATTGTTGCACCCAGAAGGTTCCAAACTCTGGTTCCATTGACTTACATTAGATTTAAACTGGGTTTTTACAGTGTAGTATACTAATACAGTCACATGACCAGTTACCTCACATTTACCTCAGAGCTGTTATTACTGTATCCACTGTTTAGAGCTAGCTGCTGCTAACGCTGCTCAGTTCACCTGAAATACGTTTAGCCTAGCTGTTAGCTCCCCTCGGCTATTTCCCTCTTTTATTAATCTTCAGACCTGTATATTTTAACTTTCTGAGGCTCATTCTGATGAACACACACCCCACTACAATCACTACACCCACATTTACACTCAGAGTTGGCTGCGTACTGCTCCCCAGTGTTACCCGCCGCCATGTTCTCTAGCTGAAGCAGGCTGAGAGCTGGAGGTTGCGGTGCATGATGGGATGCAGTACACCATGAAGATAGCTCCACTTGTATACTAGAACCTCTAACTGGAGTAGAACACCATCCGGGGATCTCCAGTGCACCATGAAGATAGCTCGCCCTGTATACTAGAACCTCTGACCGGAGCAGAACACCATCTGGGTATCTCCAGTGCACTACAGATTTACAGTTTGGTCACATACTACATACTACTTTTAGGTAGATTTAGTATGCAAGTAGTATGTAGTATACCATTACGAATACAGCCCAAGTGTCCGTGTGTCCTATAGTGAAAGTGGACTGGCCGGCTGTGTTGCTCAGAATGGAGCAGGGTGGAGAACCGCTGGGTGTGGCACTGGACGCTGTGGCCGGAGGAGAGCTGAGCCTTTTACGGCCATCTTATAGAGTCCCGATTACGCGCTGACTGATTCCACAGCCGAGATGGTTCCTGGGCAGAGCGAAAGGAAATGGGGGATGAGGAGAACGAGTACAAATCTGCTTGTCGGGCTGACCCGTACGACCCTGCAGAGTCTTATATAATCTCTCTTACACAGTCAGACGAAGATGCCTGTCGTGAGCTGCGCTGCACAGCATGAGTTAGCTGATTTTATGCCGCAGGGTTATTTATCCCAAAGCTTTGAACACATGCAGGCAATCCTTCATAACCTGTACATCATGTAGACTGGCTAGGGAAGCTTAATAATGCCTCAGCATTCCTTTAATATCACAATGGTGGCAGGGAATGTCTCGTTCCATGTGTGGAAAATGGCTCCAGAGCAGATGTTAATGACTGGCTAAAAGGAGTGACTGCATTTGGGCGTGCCAAAGACCATAGTGTGAAGGAAGTAGCTGAATCTGCAGGTGTATGGAAGCGTACGGTCATACGGGTCTACCAGCAGTGGCTAAAATCCCAGTCTACAGGGAATTCTCCTCGGAATTGTGCCAGGGAAGGCATCCACCACATCTGGCCCAACAAGAGTGTCTGAACATTGATGTGGCCCACATCCAGAAACTTGTCCAGGACATGCCCAATCCAATCACAGCTGTTATCGGCGCTCGTGGAGGTGCTAGACACTACTAGGTGCAGGTGTTTTAGTCTGGTGAGCTCTTATGGAAGTTGGTTTAGCATTTCCTGCTTCTTCTCACCATCCAGATAACCTCAAACACAGTCAGTGGTGTTGATGTTCTGGACTCTGGGGTGTCAGTCCATTGTTCTGAGAACACCAGCAGCTTCTTTGTTTGGTGTGTGTGTTTCCTTTTCTCAGTGAGGAGCTTCTTGAACAGCTAGCCACACCTCCTTTCAGACCTCCGTAGCGTTGAGGTGTCTTCTCACAGTGGAAGAAGGATGGACAGGAACACCTGTGGATGTTCTCAGATCTGAAACAAGAGTGGAGCTTGATGTTCTCCTCTCTCTCAGAGATGAAAGCTTTAAGTGATGTTTATCAGATAGGGAACAGTGTTGGTGGGCCGACCAAGTCTTCCAGGTGGTTGTTAGGAGTCCTGTTTCCTCTGTACCTTTGAACTCCTGGAAATCTTGACGTTCTCTTTCCTGATTTCCTCGGAAAATCTCCTGTGAAATGGATAATGTGGTCTCTGACTTTTGCACGATACTGGTAGAACTATACTGCGGTCCATATGATCCATATTGGGAGCTGAACGTATGGGCTGTAATGAGCACTGGAAATTGGGAATCTTCGTATCACCATGGATTTGTCTTTCTTGATCAATGAGAAGTGCTTGCACATCTTGAAAGCTTTTAGCAGTAGTGATGTCATTTCCTATAGTGGTGTCCAGCAGCTGTGCCTGACATGACATCATCGCTGCAACTGGAATTGCTCTCTGCACTCGAAGCGTTCACCCAAGAATCGTGTTTAATCTGATTTTAAGGCTTTATCTATGTGCTGTTGTTGCAGACAAGACAAGACTCTAACTAGCAGAGATTTTTATCTTGTGTGTGTCAGAAATCTACCCTCACATATCAGCCATGTGTTATCATAACCCTGATCATAACCAGTCAATATTCATCTCTTATCAACATGACCTGTGCTCTGAATGAGCTCTGGCTGGAGACATCAGCAATAAAGGAAGCCTCATGGCTCTGATTCCACACGCTGAAGCTGATTAAAGCTGTTTTCACTTTTGCCTGCATGGGTGTGCACCCTGCATAAATCATCTGCCGACAGATTCCCAGGAGAATTCCTTGGGTTCATGTGGTTAAGTACAACCGTGTGGGTCAAACTGGAGTGACGGAACCAAGTTCGGGGCTACTTTAAGGCTAAAGCCAGAACAGATGACCATGCAAATGACCATGCACAGTTCTTCTGCACAGGCTGCAGTGACACCGACGTGGTGGAGGTGTGTTAGTGTGTGTTGTGCTGGTGTGAGTGGATCAGACACAGCAGTGCTGCTGGAGTGTTTAAACACTGTGTCCACTCACTGTCCACTCTATTAGACACTCCTACCTTGCTGGTCCACCTTGTAGATGTGCAGTCAGAGATGATAGCTCATCTGCTGCTGCACAGTGCAGTGTTGGTCATCCTCTGGTCCTTCATCAGTGGTCACAGGACGCTGACCCACAGGACGCTGCCCACAGGACACTGTTGGCTGGATAGTTTTGGTTGGTGGATGATTTTCAGTCCAGCAGTGACACTGAGGTGTCCAGCAGCACTGCTGTGTCTGATCCACTCACACCAGCACCACACACACTAACACACCACCACCACGTCAGTGTCACTGCAGTGCTGAGAATGATCCACCACCCACATAATACCTGCTCTGTGGTGGTCCTGTGGGGGTCCTGACCATTGAAGAACAGGGTAATACAGTATACAGAGAAACAGATGGACCACAGTCTGGAACTGTAGAACTACAGAGTGCTCCTATATGGTCAGTGGAGCTGATACTAGGAGGTGGTTTTAATGTTTTGGCTGATCGGTGTAGATCTGTATCAGTGTTGTCACATATGTAGATGAAAACCAGCCCACAGTGTCGACACATCCGTAGGCCGTGTGTCATTTTGGCCCTGATTCAGTTCGTCAGTTTAAATTATATTCCTGTTTTTGCTCTGAAATAAAGATAAGCAGGGAATAAACGAGCTCGGCTGGCCGGCACCCGGTTTTGGGATTTCGTTGGCTGGTGGACAGCACTGAAATCCCTTCTGCAAATCTCAGCTGCAAGTGATTACTCGTGGAAAACAGTTGCAACAGGAGAGGAATGTGTTGGATAACGGTTCAGATGAGGATGATTCTCTGCACAGGCAGTCTGTCCACAGGGCACGCAGGAGCGGAGCGTAGCCTGAATACCACTGTGTGTGTGTGTGTGTGTGTGTGTGTGTGTGTGTGAGTGTGAGTAAATGTATTTATCGGTTGTCACAGTGACTCAGCTGTGTGTGTGTGTGTGCACACGCAGGCCGCTCCCTGTGCTGGACAGCTCAGCTTGTGTGGGTGAGATCATGTGGTAACCCGTGGCTCCGCCCCTCATGGCCTGAGCGATTGGCTGACTCAACACAGTCTTCTCTATTTGATGACCCAAAGGATGCTGGGAAACACACCCAGATCGGTGCTGTCCGAACCTGTCAGAGCCTCGAAGCGGGAAAAAAGCAGTCACATGACGTCATTCCTGTAGCCTTCCCTTCTGCCAGCCTGTATGTATCCTGGTTAGTGTGGATATGTGATGTATAGATATTGGAACATTGGTTTGTTTTGGTGGCATGTGGTGCTCATGCATGATGAATAAAGATGACCTCATGCTTCTGCACTCCAAGTGTTGCACACGGAGTACGCAATATCCTGCCTACAGGGATTTAAAGGGCCCATATCATGGAAAGCTGAGAAGCTTTTTGTTTTTATTGGCGGAGTGTAGGGATGTAAATGGTTAGGATTTTGTTGATACTGATATCGATATTGATACTGATTGATTTTGCTGTCCATATATTGGGCCAGAGACATGACCTGAAACAGTGGGACCAGATGTGAGAAGGTTGTGGTCATCTTTCTACAGTTAACAACCATAAGCAAGTCAGTATTAGTGGCCCTGGTTGTCCAGACTTAGGCCTGCCAAGCGGTTAGTGACAAACTGTAGTTTAAATACAAGGTTGAACTTTTTTCCTATTCCTCCTTAAATAGAGCCGCAGTTATTATTATAATGCCTGAGGCACCAACATGTAGCCTAACGGCTGCACCATTATTATTACCTTCAGTGTTTTTATCAGCACAATTAAATGAAATGAAATGATTTAATGTATGCTATTATTGTTGTTGTTGTTGTTTTTGTTATAATTATATATATATATATATATATATATATATATATATGTTTTTATCAGCACAATTAAATAAAATTATTTAATGTAGGCTATTATTGTTGTTAATTATTATTATTATTATTATTATTATTATTATTAATGCAGGTATTAAATTAAATACAATTAAAATTATTATTATTATTATTATTATTATTATTATTATT
>CM067478.1:2677447-2701644 GCA_034552555.1 Semaprochilodus insignis
CCCCCACACACACACACACACACTGCCCGCTCCCCCCAACCAGGCTCAGATTGAAGAGACTCAGATGAGAGAGATCAGAGGAGCAAGGTCGATGAGATTCACCCGGCTGTCAAGAGTTTATGAGGCATAATGTGTTTATGATTACAGTCTATCTAGCTAACTACCCATGTCATTATGGTGCATTAATCATCCTGGCGCCTGGACCTGACATGGGTTGTGAGCTGAGCTGTGGACTTTGAGCGCTGGTGACCTTTACCAGAATGAGGTTTGATAAAGTTGAGATTATTGGTTGTAGTGCAGCAGTTTGTGCATCATTTTAATGAATCAATCAATCCATCAATCAATCAATTACTCAAGCCTTCCATCAATCAATTAATCAATCACTCAATCCATCACTCAGTCCATCCATCAATCCATCAATCACTCAATCCATCACTCAATTCATCAGTCACTCAATCCATCACTCAGTCCATCACTCAATCAATCCATCACTCAATCATCACTCAATCCATCACTCAATCCATCAATCAATCCATCAGTCACTCAATCCATCACTCAATCCATCACTCAATCCATCAGTCACTCAATCCATCACTCAATCATCACTCAATCCCTTAATCACCCAATCCCTCAATCAATCAATCAATCCATCACTAAATCCATCACTTAATCCATCAGTCAATCATCACTCAGTCGATCACTCAGTCATCACTCATTCGATCACTCAATCCATCACTCAATCCATCACTCAATCCATCAATCCATCACTAAATCCATCACTAAATCCATCACTAAATCCATCACTTAATCCATCAGTCAATCCGTCAGTCACTCAATCCATCAGTCACTCAATCCATCGGTCATTCAATCCATCAGTCAATCAATCAATCAACGCATAAAATGTAAAATAACTTTTAAAAAAATATAATTAATTTGTAAATAAATAAATAATCAGCAGTCATGGTTTATCTCAAGATAAAAATGAAGCAGTAATTCAAGATTACTTTTCAGTCCTCCAGAGGGCGCCATTCTCCCAGAATTACCCTTCTCATGCCTTGGAGAAGGTCCTTCATATTCTATAAACTGTACATGCTTGTAGTCATATAACTCACAGTTAACTTTGTTGCTTATGCTGGATATAAAGTAGTACGTGCCTGAAAAGCTTTATTTAACAGCAGATTGAGTTAAAGATGGGGCTGGGTTGTGCTTCAGACCCGATAGACTGGTTTATCAGACAGATTAAACCCAGTCTTGGATTAAATTACAGGGACTTTCTCATGGTGCAGGAAACCGGTCCCTTTGGTTTTAGTGGGAGAGACTCACAGGCTCATGATGAAGCCCAGGTGAAACCCTCTGGTGTCTCTCAGTCACTCTGCAGGTTCCACTTCGCTTTTAGACACTTCAAGAAACATCAACTAGACACTACGTCATTTCACTTACCAAGATATCATTCTTTTACAGTGTTGGACACTAGCAGTGTCTGAACACCAGAAGTGCTTGGACACTAGAAGTGTTCAGACATTAGAAGTGTTTGGACACTACAAGTGCTTGGACGCTAGAAATGTTTGGACGCTAGAAGTGCTTCTAGAAGTGTTTGGGCACTAGAAGTGTTTGGACACTAGAGGTGCTTCTAGAAGTGTTTGGACACTAGAGGTGTTGAGACATTAGAAGTGCTTCTAGAAGTGTTTGAAGACTAGACGTGTTTTCACACTAGTGGTGCTTCTAGACGTGTTTGGACACTAGAAATACTTGGACACTAGAAGTGCTTGGATGCTAGAAGTGCTTCTAGAAGTGTTTGGGCACTAGAAGTGTTTGGACACTAGAGGTGCTTCTAGAAGTGTTTGGACACTAGAGGTGTTCAGACATTAGAAGTGCTTCTAGAAGTGTTTGGACACTAGAGGTGTTGAGGCATCAGAAGTGTTTGGACACTAGAACTGTTTGGACACTAGAAGTGCTTCAAGAAGTGTTTGGACACTAGAGGTGTTGAGGCATTAGAAGTGTTTGGACACTAGAAGTGCTTCCAGAAGTGTTTGGACACTAGAGGTGTTTAGGCATTAGAAGTGTTTGGACACTAGAAATGCTTGGCCACTTTGGAGAAGGAGAGTATGTGTGGGTGACCAAAACACTGAACCCTCCTGTTATCTTAACATTTACCAACAGCTTTTATCTTCAGGGTCAGTTTGATCCCAGCAATCGAAACCAAAGTGCCCCCCCACACACCCCCCCTTAATGGTCTTGCTGTACTGCAGGCATGGTTGTATTTGGTTGGGGCTGAAAGGGATGTTTAAGGCAGGGAGTCCACTAAGATGTGCAGGGCAGGTGTCTCCAGGACCAGGGTTGAGAAACACTGACCTAGTGACTCAATATCAACCAGAATAACTCAGACAAACGTGTGTAAGATGATCATATTTATTAAGTTCATACAGTTACACAGCCGGAGGTCAAACTAACAGGTAGATTAACAGCGTTGCACTGCCGGCTGTATGTTCATTTGATGTTTACACTGCTCATATGGGCTTCAGGCTCCCCTGATCAGGCCTGTTCTACATGTGCTGTAAAGTGCAGGTCTGTGTTTGGTGTTTTTATGGGTTGTCTCTGTTATTGTAAGTTCGCTGGTTGACTGATATCAGTCAATTATCAGTCAGAATGAATGTGTGTCTGTAGTATCTGTAATCAGTCTGGAGCACCACCAGCCTCTGCCTTAGGTCCACCTCCCTGTATCTACACTCACTGTCCATGTTATCAGCTCCACTGACCATATAGGACACTCTGTACTTGTACAGTTCCAGACTGTAGTCCATCTGTTTCTCTGTGTACTGTATTACCCTGTTCTTCAATGGTCAGGACCCCCACAGGACCACCACACAGCAGGTACTATGTCGGTGGTGGATCATTCTCAGCACTGCAGTGACACTGACGTGGTGGTGGTGTGTTAGTGTGTGTTGTGCTGCTGTGAGTGGATCAGACACAGCAGTGCTGCTGGACACCTCAGTGTCACTGCTGGACTGAGAATCGTCCACCAACCAAAACTATCCAGGAGCCACCCTGTGGACAGTGTCCTGTGGGCAGCGTCCTGTGCCCACTGATGAAGGACTAGAGGACGACCAACACTGCACTGTGCAGCAGCAGATGAGCTATCGTCTCTGACTGTACATCTACAAGGTGGACCAGCAAGGTAGGAGTGTCTAATAGAGTGGACAGTGAGTGGACACAGTGTTTAAACACTCCAGCAGCACTGCTGTGTCTGATCCACTCACACCAGCACAACACACACTAACACACCACCACCACGTCAGTGTCACTGCAGTGCTGAGAATGATCCACCATCCACATAGTACCTGCTCTGTGGTGGTCCTGTGGGGGTCCTGACCATTGAAGAACAGGGTAATACAGTATACAGAGAAACAGATGGACTACAGTCTGGAACTGCAGAACTACAGAGTGTCCTATATGGTCAGTGGAGCTGAGTGTAGATACAAGGAGGTGTGTTGCTGTTGGCCTAAAACACAGCCCATGTTCTGAAAACAGCACTCTGAATGACTGTGTTTCCGTCCTAATGTATTTAAAATTTGAGAAAACTGGTGGACTTCCCCTTTAAGTTTCCTTTCAGCCTTCCACACAGCCTCTAATTCAACACAGCCTACGTCTCCCACTGATTAAACGCTCCAGAATGTCACTTATCCTACTCCACCTTCTCCTCCTCCTCCGTTCTCCAGGCGGCGAGACACAGCCTCGTGTGTCCTACGCCCTCCCGTTCCCAGGGAGCCGCGCTGGCAGTGAGCGGAAGTGTAATGCGCAGACCTTGAGTAAACATTTAGCCATGTGGCGGAGCCTTTTGCTCACAGCATGACTCTGGAAAACCTGACCCGACTTGTTCTGAAGCCGAGAGTGAGAAGCAGTCAGACGGAGGGAGTAGCTGCCTGAAGGCGTTGAGTCAGGCCGGAGTCCCTCCTTCAGCGGCGCGGCTGTATGGAGCGCCCATGTGGTGTGTACGGCGGGACGCGCAGGCAGAGCTGAGGATGTTGAAGCTCGTGACGAGTGACGGGGAGCTCAGGGCTCACCTGGTGATGCTCATGTGCTGCATGGGTCAGTAGCTCTCCTCCTCCTCCTTCTCCTCCTTCTGCTCCTCTACCTCTCTCGCTCTCTCTCTCCGGTGCCTGACGAGCGTGCTCGTGACATGATCGGCTTCCTTCTTTCGCTTTGGAATGATCTGCGGCGTGTATGTCTTTGATGATGTTCCAGAAGCTGCTGACGAGTTTGATAACATGTGGTTGGTGTGGTTTCCTCACGAGAGAGATGGTGTTGTGCAGGATTGTGTGGTTGTCATGCGTCCTCGCTGGACTGACCAGTGCTGTGACCGATTCTGATGTCCAGGCTTGTCTGTTTGGCCGAGATGATTGGCGTATTGAATGATGAGTGTATTGTGGTAGACCACCTGTTAGTCATGGTTGTGATGTCACAGCACGTGGGGTTTGGTTGCCTCTGATTGGTCTAAGCTTACAGCGTACAGGTGGCTCTGTGTTAAAGCCTTCTCAGAACTACCGTTTCAGTTTCAGGCTTCAGGCAGCATGTTCATTGCTACCTCATGTAGTAACTTCCTGTGAGGGAGCTTTTAGAGGAAGAGACGTCTGGTTCCATTCACCAACACTGACTCAGCAAGTTTGTCCAGAATGCCGCATTCCACGCCAGACCACTCTGAACGACTCGGATCCCATCTTATTAAATGAGTAATGCAGATGTTGGTGATATGGTGCTCTCTGGAGCCGGATAAGATTATTTGGATTTTTAAATTTGTAAATATTGATGTTTATAAGCTTCCCCGGATAAACTGAGCCCCCTCTGTGATGTTCTGATGGGGTCTTAATTATGTAGAAATGGGTTCTTTGGTTGAGCTGACTGTAAGTTTGAACCACAGTACCTACACTGAGCTGCTGGACAACCAGGTTTCACCTATAGCTCATCATCATCGGACCGAGGAACATAACATTACTATCCCGGTATTCCAATATGATTCCAATTCTCCCATTCACAGGGCTGCAGATGTGACTGATTGGCATGATGACCATTCAGGAGCATTCACACACCTGGACTGACACCACAAAATCCCCAGATTGAGCCCTTATGGAAATCTGTGGGGCTACCTGGATCAACCAGTAAAACGCCAGGGAAAGCTTCCACCAAATCTGGACCAACTGACCAATGATGTGTCTGAACATTGACGTGGCCAACTTGTCCAGTACATGCCGAATCCAATCACAGCTGTTATTGGTGCTCGTGGAGGTCAGAGGAATAGTTGATCCCAGAAGGAGGTGTGGGATTGCAGTGCTGTTAGGAATGGAGGATAAAGGTTACCAGGATCAATAAATGATGATAAATTTAGACTGATATGATCAATATTTATTGAGCTACACATACAGAAGTAGTATCTCTCAGTATGGTGTCGGGCCGCCATGTTTGCTAACCCAACACGCCAGATGTCTCGGCATGGAGCTGTAGAGGTTCCTAATGGTGTCCTGTGATAATCCATCCCATGCAGCTTGAATATCCTCACACAGTTCCTGCAGATGGTGCGGTAGGGGTGGAAGTGGAGTGACACCAGGCCCTCTGGACATGTGACACGTGACAACAAACCGTTCATCTTGGTGCTGACCACGGTGCCTCCACACACGGATTCATTGGTCGTCTCCACCAAGACAAAAGCGGGACTCGTCACCGAAGATGACCCGCTGCCATTCTGAGTCACTCCATGACAGTCTGGCACGACACCATTGCAGTCTTTGGTGACAGTGACGCGGTGTTAAGGACAGTCGTCGTAACGGTCTGTGTGCATGTAGTCCTGCAATGGTGCTGCACTAACAGGATGACTCATGGAGGGCATCACTGCTTGCTGAATGTCCACAGTCATGGCTGTTGGGTCAGTCAGGTACAGTGATAAGGCCCGTCCTTGCTCACGTCCCATGTGCAGCCAAGTGTGAAACTTGAATCATTAGCATGTCTCATGATGTCAAACCTACTCACCAAGTTTCATTCCTGTTGGTTGATTATTTCTGAGTGCAGCTATTACTTTAATGATAAGTGTATATATAATTATATACAGAAATTTGGAAAGTTGGTGGAATTCCCCTTCCCCTTCATTCCTCTTGATAGTGCTCAGAGCTGCTGCAGTCTTCCTTATCAGTGCTGTTTGAATACTGCTGTTTGGACAGTCCTGTATCTCTGGTGTGCTATAAGAGCTTCTCTGTATCCTTGTTCCAAAACTGAGACAGTCGTCCTTCTGAATCTGTGGCATGGATGTGGGCCGGCTTGTTGCCGTGGTTACAGGAAACAGAAAATACTGTGGTCAGGAGCGGTGTGTAATGGAACTCAAGCCTCATGGAGATCGAGTCTCTTCAGTATAGTGTTCTATAATTACCCGCTCTGAGAAAGTGAATGGTAAGCTTTGCTGATGCTTAGAAGCTGAATGAGATCATCATTCAGCCAGCTGACTGCAGTCCAGATGTGGGCCCAGCCCAGGCCGAGCTGAGGGCTTCTGTAGCAAAGCCGGATAATGTATAGTACCAGTCAGAACCAGTTTAGACACACCCAACTAATGGCCTGATGGTAGGACACTGGGTACAGACTGGGTACATCTGCTGGTACACTTGGACAAGGCGCTTAACCCCTCCTCTGCCCCAGGCCGAGCTGATCTGGTGACACTAGGGTGCTCCCAGACTGACCAGTTCCTCTTGTACACGCTTAAAAAAGGGTTCTACAGTAAAGGCAATGGTTCTATTCAGAACCACGATTTCTGTGTACAACCATTTGCAGGTTAAATGGATCCTTGCGTCGCATATGTTGTATATGGCTCTATATAGCACCAAATAAGGGTTCTGCTATTGTTATAATGCCAAGCTTTTACGAATAGAAGAACCCTTTTTGGTGCTATATGCAGTAGAACCACTTTCACAAAGGCTTTCATATAGAACCATACACACTACCAATCACTACAATCAGTTTAGACACACCCAGATAATGGACTGATGGTACAGGCTGGGTACAGACTGGGTACATCTGCTGGTACCCTTGCACAAGGCACTTAACCCCCCTCTGCCCCAGGTCTGGTGACACTGGGCTGCTGAACTTTATTAGGCCTGTTTAAATGGATTTAGTGCAGCGCAGTTTACAGTTAGCTGTAGAGCTAGCTCACTGGCTCATCTGTTATCCGCCCAGAACCAAAGCCAACCGACTTCTCTCCAGTATTATTGAGGGGGGGTGTAAACTGTCAACCAGGTAAACTTTATTATTATTATTTATTATATATATTATTTATTATATATATTATTATAAAAGTTTCACTTTTACGTTTCCAGTAGGTTAACTGTTCTTATTCATTCGAGGTGATACTGTGAAACATCAAGAAACTTCCTCATGACACACGACCTGTGACGATTTATTTTTTCAGAAATTGAAAGAGAGAACAAGGAACCAGCAGTGCTACATTAAACAAAGTGTGAACACAGTGATTTGTATTCAGTATCTGGCATACTGTGTTGCACTAACTCCGGGACTAGTTTAGCTTTATTTGTACTGAAGTATGCAGCTGGTCAGTGTATCTACAGGCACTGACCATATACACTAACCAGCCGTAACATTAAAACCACCTCCATGTATCTACACTCACTGTCCATGTTATCAGCTCCACTGACCATACAGGACACTCTGTACTTGTACAGGTCCAGACTGTAGTCCGTCTGTTTCTCTGTATACTGTATTACCCTGTTCTTCAATGGTCAGGACCCCCACAGGACCACCACAGAGCAGGTATTATGTGGGTGGTGGATCATTCTCAGCACTGCAGTGACACTGATGCGGTGGTGTGTTAGTGTGTGTTGTGCTGGTGTGAGTGGATCTGATGGGTGTATGCTGTAAATTGCCCGGCACCTGCCGTTTGATGTTGATTTATGATTCAGGCTGTATGGTTGTTTAGCCGTGTGTATCAGACTGCAGTAGGTAACCGGTTAAGCTGGATGGACCAACTGAAAAATGAAACAAGCCACTAAAAATAGTGGTGTTAGTGATCTCTTTGCACCACAACAAACACACGCATGTGTACAAGGTAAACATCCACGAGCGACAAGACAGAACCGTCCGTGTTCTCAGCGAGAGTGATGCACGGTGGCACCGTGTGAGGAAACCACACATGGATGTGCAGAACTATGGTGAAGTTCACCTGAGGTTCACTGAGCCAAAGCTGCCCCAGTCATGGTTCTGGTGTTGAGTGGTACTTTATCTAGAACTTTATCATGATGGTGTATATTCCAGTCATTCCAGTCATAAACATATGATGGTTGTTATGGACCCTCAGTTTAAAGGAGATTGCCCAAGTCATTCAGAGAGAGTGGGTTTGGTATGAAATGGTTGACCCAGATGTTCTTTACAGTGGTGGTGGTGGTGGTGATGGGAACCAGGGGTCTCCACATCTACAGCTAGGGTTAGACTGCCAGTGAGTGTTTATATGGAATGTTGATGATAGTAGAATAGTGGAAAACCTGAACGGTAAGTTTTCTTGGGGGACTATTTTGCCTCACAACATCCTGCATGTATCCCTCCACCATGACTGGGTTAAAACAAATGTGAGGGCGTTTTAGAGATGGATGTCTGGTTCCATTTGCCACCAGATGGAGCTCATATATAGCTCGAGAAAAAAATAAGAGACCACCTGAAAATGATCAATTCCTCTAGTTGTACAGGTTCTGGGTTTGTGTTGGACCAAAATGAGCAGTTCTGTTTCATTCTATACACTACTGGAAACACGTCTCCCAAATTCCAGATCAAATATTGTATTTAGATCTGTTTATTTAGAAAATCACTAATGACCTTCCAGAAGCCTGTTTTTAGATCCATGCTCGCTGTGCATTTCACCCCAGCCACCGCTCGCCAGTCTTCCTGTAGGTCACTTGAGGTCATCTTACGGTGGTTAAGTGAGGTTCAAGTGAGGTGGCGGTCATCCCGGTCAGTAGAGGGTGGTCTGTAGCTGTGTTGTCCCGTGTGTTTGCTGCTTGACCTTGTACAGTGAACCTGACGTTCACTGTATCTGCCAGTAAAGCTAGAACCCGACCTTCTGTTCCTCACTAAGAACCTTTCTCTTCAGCTCTTTGGGCATAGTGTGAAGGAATTACCTTCAGAACGGCTGCTGTACATGTGGAGATGCTGATTTAAGGAAAAGCTTGAGTGGTCTCTGATTGTTTTCCAGAGCTGTGTATATGTATGTCAGAAACAAAGACTCCGGACTGACGTGAGCAGAGCTAAAAGTCAGGCTGGCTTTATTACACAATAGGGCAGTCGAGCAAAGCAACAACACACGATCAGACATGTAATCACAGTCAGGGACAGGCGGAAGTCAGAAACCAGGAGAAGCAAGCAGTGAGGCAGACAAGTTGAGAGGAGTAAGCGAGAGGATGGTCAGAGAAACGAAAGAGAGGTTGAGAGCCAGACAGAGCAACGAGGTAGCCAAAAGGGTAGATTGAAAAAGGAGAAGTCAAAGACAAAGGAGGTCGGAACCAGGAATAGCAAGCGCAGGAAAGAAACGCTCGGAATTGCTTAGACAAGAGTCGGCAAGACTTTGCAACAGGGAAGTGTGTGTGTGTGTGTGTGTGTGTGTGTGTGTGTGTTTGTGTGTGTGTATTTTATGCTGGGGCTAATGAGTGACAGTTGGGTTCAGAATTCCAGGGACCGGGAGCGAAGCTGATTGGACGGCTTGGGCGGGAACATGTGGATGCGACGTCATCGAGCGAAGCCTTCTGGGAAGTTGAGTCTGGGAGAGTGAAGGAGCCGGGCAAACCCGGAAGTGTGACAATATATATATATTTGTCAGGCTCCAATGAACTTCCTTGCATGAACAGCAGACACCCTCCTTTAAAACACCTTTACCTGTGTGTTTACCTGTGTGTTCTATGGTAACTGGAATCCAGAACTAACCTCCTGGCCTGTTGTCTTTACAGATGAAAGAGACAGAGTGCAGAAAAAGACGTTCACAAAATGGATCAACCAGCATCTCCTCAAGGTAAGCCGTGAGTCTTGTATGATACTGCCAGGTTCATGTTCAGATATTAGGGAGCTTATTGAAATGTGGCTGGATCTCATATTCTGAGCACCTCTGTAGTTCATAAGCTCACCGGACAAAACATAAGTCCCCTGTGATGGAACCGTACCTAACAGTGTGTAACACCTCCACCAGCACCAATAACAGCTGTGACTGGATTGGGCATGTACTGGACAAGTTTCTGGATGTAGGCCACATCAGTGTTCAGACACTCTTACATCAAAGACTTGGTCAGTTGTGCCAGAATTGTTGGATGTCTTCCCTGGCACAATTGCGAGACTGGGATTTTAGCCACTGCAGGAGCCTTAAGTAACTACCACAACCTGAAGTTGAGCCTGAAGTTACTACCACCACCCAAAGTTAAGCCTGAAGTTACTACCACCACCTGAAGTTTAGCCTGAAGTTACTACCACCACCAAAAGTTGGGCCTGAAGTTACTACCACTACCAAAAGTTGGTCCTGAAGTTACTACCACCACCTGAAGTTGGGCCTAAGGTTTACTACCACCACCAAAAGTTGGGCCTAAGGTTTACTACCACCACCAAAAGTTGGGCCTGAAGTTCCTACCACCGATGCAATGTGATTTGTGTTTTTCTCCAGTGAGCTCGTAAGGTGCCATACAGTGAACACAGAGAGCTACTGCGTCCCACCTGCAGTATCTAACCTGGTTGAGCTTTAAGGTGGGATACCTGCCTCTGTGTCTCTGTGTTTATTAGGTTTCCAGGCGTTGGGAAAGACATTCCAGCATAAACAATGACACATAGTATTTGGGTTAATTATAGAATTTTTCCATGATAATCAAAACATTCCGTCACTGGAATTGCGCAGCCTGTCCGCAGTCTAGCCACTTACAGACTCAGGAATATTTGCTTTTGTTTCACCTGAAAGGTGTGGCTCCGAAAAGAATGACACTTTGAGCTGGTTTTCCTGCATCAGTTGCGCCAGCGTGCATGTACTGAACTGTTTCAGCTGACTCAGACGGGCCAAATCACAGATTCCTTTTAGGCTAGAGAGCAAGCGAGAGCTTGTTGGAAATGCTCCTGGACTAATGATTATGGATAAAGTCGGACTGTATGGGAGTCTGAGAGGCCAGTGGCTGCACTGGTATGACATGTATGGTCATCTATTTGAGCAGACTTCGATGCGCTGGAGGAGAATGATAACCGCTGTGTGCGAGTATGTAATTGTCAGGCTGTCTGCGTACGTGGCTCTAAGGTTCAGAATGAGACCGTCATCCAGTCCCATTGCTGGGAATTTGGCCAGTTCCCATCACAGTGCTGGCTGTGGGTGGCACACCTGGCAAACCTGTAATTCAGTCGGAGCTGTAGTAGTAATGTGGCGGTAATCGCTGCTTGACTGATCTCTGCTGAAAATAGTGATCAACATTGTCGCATCAAATCCTCTCCAAAATGGGAACGTTTATAGGAGAAGGAAGCACATCCTTAACTGGGAATGGAACGAGATCTTTATCCACGTAGTTCTGGACCGTTTTTATTGCTCCACTGATCATTTTATTGGTCCACTGATCATGACAGCTGAACCAAAATATTAAGAAACTAAAATATTCCGATACTTCAGAGATTTCTAATTTTTGATTTCCCAAAAGTTACAATATGTAGCTCACCCTGGACAAAAGACCTTCCCCTTCCACTCAGTCTTATAATCCAGAAGTTGTTGGGGGGGGGGGGTCTCCTGGTGGACCCTCAGCAGCTGCTTATGTCGCTTATTAAGTAGGCACTGCTGACATTACTCCTACTGAGTGCTGATTGGTTAGCATTACTGCTACTGAGTGCTGATTGGTTGGCATTACTGCTACTAAGTGCTGATTGGTTGGTGTTACTGCTACTGAGTGCTGATCGGTTGGCATTACTACTACTGAGTGCTGATTGGTTAGCATTACTGGTACTGAGTGCTGATTGGTTAGCATTACTGCTACTGAGTGCTGATTGGTTAGCATTACTGCTACTGAGTGCTGATTGGTTAGCATTACTGGTACTGAGTGCTGATTGGTTAGCATTAATGCTGCTGAGTGCTGATTGGTTGGTGTTACTGCTACTGAGTGCTGATTGGTTGGCGTTACTGCTACTGAGTGCTGATTGGTTGGTGTTACTGCCTCTGAGTGCTGAATGGTTAGCATTACTGCTACTGAGTGCTGATTTGTTAGCATTACTGCTACTGGGTGCTGATCGGTTAGCATTACTGCTACTGTGTGCTGATCGGTTAGCATTACTACTACTGAGTGCTGATTGGTTGGCTTTACTGCTACAGAGTGCTGATTGGTTGGCATTACTGCTACTGAGTGCTGATTGGTTGGCATTACTGCTACTGAGTGCTGATTGGTTGTCATTAACCAAGAAGAATGCGCATGGTTCTGTATTAATAATGTGTTCACCAATTCAGATGCTCCATATTAGCCCATTTATTTAGGACCTGCGCCCTCTAGTGTTAGACCAACCCAATTATCCTCTCTACAAATGCTCCAGTGGTGTCTGCAGTGCAGGGGGCTGATGGGAAGGGGGGCCGTTTCCTGACCCAGGACAGAGGGCCTCAGATCTCTTTTGGCTGCTCAGCTGTGGCTGTGGAGGGATTAGTTGGGAGAGGGCCGGGTAAAAGTGGGTTAGTGAGCCAGAGTGCTCAGTGACTTCAGCGGCGTGGTATTCCGGACTAGCCACTGTGCACCAAGAGTTTTCTCGAAGCTGTGGAGTGTCAGGCTGAAGTGGCGAGAAGCGGAAAGATAAGGAGTCTGTTGTTAAAGAGCAGCTAGCGTATTACACCTGGAGCAGCAGAATTAGCATTGCTAACAGATACTAGAACTAAATAGTTGGGATGCACCAATCCGACATCAGATCAGGCCCATGGATTGGGCTAATTAACCTATACCCGATCCAGCTAATTTTGATAATATGGGAGGCCTTCATGTAGGCCAGACAGATATACCTATGTGCTTTAGGGTGTACACACAGGGGAATCCGATCCGAATAACAGACCTGGTGCTATCGGAAACACCAGGTTCAAACAAGTGAGCTGTGAAAGCATCCCCAGAAACCTCTCCGTCAGCAGTTAGCCAGCAGCTATGTTGTCTCAAACTGAGGATGTTTAATTAGCCTGCTGCTACTGTGATGTGTTTATTAGCACATGTGTACATTAATATTCATATTATGTATATATATTATATACTATATACGTAATATGTATTATATACGTAATATAACACTAATATGGTTGTATATGATGTATCCGCCCACTACAAGCTACTGCCTCCACCTGAGTACAGGGCCACGGCAGAAACCCTGCTCTATACCACATGAAGTCTGCGTGACCTTTGTGAAGAGCTGGATGTGGGTTGAGCCTGATGAGAGGAGTGTTGGGGATGATGATTTGGGTGACTATTGAGTCGCAGTGTTGGCCTCCCCCCACACCTGAACGTGTTAACAAGCAGATTGGAGTGAAAGAACTGAACCCTTTTTAACCCACAGTGGAGCTGAGTAAACAAGGAACTGAACTGAAGTGTGATGGTGTGAGCGAGCATGGCGACGTGTGTTTTACAGAGCAAATGTATTGAGCCAAATCCCAAAATGAGAAAAGGAGTATGAACGAATGTCTGAAAACCTGAATACTCGGGTTTAGCTCTAATTTCTTAAATTATTGTATTAAATTATATTATATTATATATAAATGTTTATTGTTATTATTATTGGTATTATTATGTTAATGACAGGCAGGATTTATTTCTTTATTTATTTATTTTAATTTATTAAAACTAAAACAGACAGTAAATTCACAGACAGTTGTAGTAACAGGTGATCTCATTTGTTTTAGTGGAGTAAAGCACTAGAAATGACTTTTCATATTTAATGTAATGTTTACAGTTAGACAGTGAGTTAATAACTGTCTGCTCTGCTAAACATAAACATGTAAACATTGCATTAAATATAAAAACGTTCAAAACACTAACATAATAATACCAATAATAATAATAGTAATAATAATAATAATAATAATAATAATAATCATCATCATCATCACTACTGTTTATACTGGCACTGTCATATCCACTTTAATCCTACATCTTAATTCTGCTAGTGCACGTCACTTTATCGTCCTTATTGTCTTCAGTGTCTCACTGTCTCATTTATGTCTCTCTCAGGGCCCTTATTTTATTTTGTCGTATGTCTTGCGTCAGTCTATTTTATATGTATTGTTTATTATGTTCAATATGCTCCTGTTGTTGTTTAATCTATTTATGGTTAAATATTTATTTGCTGCACCTTGGGACGGAGAGCAACACAATTTCGATCCTCTGTATGTCTGTACAAATTGAAGTATTGACGATAAAACTACTTGACTTGACTAACTTCTTCTGCGCGTGTCTTGCAGGTACGAAAGCATGTCAATGACCTGTATGAGGATTTGCGAGATGGACACAACCTGATCTCATTACTGGAGGTCCTGTCTGGCGACACACTGGTGAGTGGAATCGTCTCTGGTACCTTAAGTATGTCCGTGTGTTGCGTCTCGTCTGTCCGCTGTTGGCTCAGTATATGTGGAGTGAGATGTCGAGGACGCTTTAATCACGTCACCTGCACTTTCTTGTGGTAACCTCACAATGCTGTAAGGGCCAGTACGGTAGCTTTGGTAAGCTGCAGCAGTCCACATCAGATTCATGTCACTGAGCTCATATTAAACCTACACCTCTAACTTGCTACACCTTTTACACCCTACTGACACCTTCTGTGCCGACGTGCCTGATAGCTGTGCTGCATCTAACAAAGCAATGTGAGGGTCTAATAGTAATCCATAGACTGTGCATTACGGAGGATTCTAACCTCACCACTACATTAGAACTGTAGCTCACCTGTGTGCTGCATCTCTACTGCCTTTACCTGTTTGTAAGTATGAAATCTGCCCTGCTGGATTTGCTGGAGGCGGAAGTGCCGTCTGTTTTAATATGCTGTTTTGTTTATTCAAAGTCAGTTACGCCGTTTGGCATCACATCAGCTTTTACGTGCACCAACCGTGTAATGTTGACTGGTAGAAGCTATTGGGGAATTCTGTTTGCCACTCCAGTTTCTCCTTAAATCAGCATCTCTACATGTACAGCAGGTTCTTAGTGAGGAACAGAAGGTTGGGTTCTAGCTTTACTGGCAGATACAGTGAGCGTCTGGTTCGTAAGAACAAGGTCAAGCAGCAAACACACAGGACAACACAGCTACAGACCGGCAGAGGGCCAAACCTACTCATTGCTCGCCTGACCAGCTTGTCCAGTCGCATCTCGTCCCTCTTCTTAATGCTTCCTCCCAGCACACCACAGCATGATAGAGACAGCTGGACACCACAGTCTGATAGAACATCTGCAGGAGCTTCCTACAGATGTTAATGGACCCCAGCCTCCTCAGAAAGTAGAACCGGCTCTGCCCCTGTCTGTACAGAATGTCTGTGTTGGCTGAACAGTCCAACCTATCATCCAGGTGCAGTCCGAGATACCTGTAGGCCTTAACCCTCTCTTCTTCATAATCGCACCATGTAGTAACTTTCTGTGAGGGAGCTTTTAGAGATGGACGTCTGGTTCCATTCACCACCACTGAACAGTTCTGACAGGACTAGTTTCTGTAGAACTTTGTTTACATCTTTGTTTACATGTTTAATTAAGCCAGATTTGGGTCTTTTTCATTCATTAAGCTGTTAAGTAGTTGAAGCTCCTCTGCTGGAGTTGGATTGCTGTGAAACTCTCTCTGTGCGTAGCCTGAGAATTCCCCAATAGCTCTGTTAATTCATGATTTCTGTCATTTCCAGTCTGTAAGGTAGACTTGTGCCCGGAGACGGTTAGCCGAGATATTGCGACTGTAATTTAAATTGTGATTATTTTCTGTAATTTAAGATCTAGGGCTGTTTATTTGTCCAGAAAGAACCAGAATATCCACCTGAATGCTAAACAGCCTGTTGGAACCTGCACATGGGTGTTTGGTTGCTTCTAATTTCTGGTTGGTCTAATTTGTCTACGGCAAGTTCACAAGCTCCATGTCATTAGGTTACATTTCCCCATATAAGCTAATGTTACTGACAATTAGGGCTGTTAAAAAAGCTGTTATTAAAGAAAATTAATCAATTTTTCAGCCCTAGTAAAAACTCAGAGGTCAGATATCAAATATCGGACAGTAAATTCTGTGTCTGTTTCTAGATCGTTTTGTGTGTCGTGTTCTTCTATTTGACAGAGATTAAAACTCAGCCCGTCTTAAAATTACTGGACCCTTTGACTTAAATTATTAGTAGCATGAACATGACGGCAAGAAAAGTCGGAGTGGTTTCAGCTCCATGCTAATTACACCACGCGGACCGGTCAAGCAAAAGCAGCTCTCCATTGTCTGTTCACTACGAGGACTTGCCTAAGATAATAACAGCTGTTAATAGCTGCTAACAGCTAACAGGTGGCTTCTTATTATGGGCAGTAACATTATTGCCAGTAGAGGCTTTGGGAAATAGACGAAACTGAAACTGAGGAGCGGTACTGCTGTGTTAACCAGCAGGGGGCGCACTTACAGTGTGCTTAACTTTTCCAGCCCCCGGTTGATGGCCCTTTAGCTTTATGACACATGCTAGCTGTCACCATAAGCCTTTCTGAGCACATTGTGGATGTTATTAGTCCCAGCTGCATGTTTGAATATAAATACAGCATCATTAATTGGGTTTAGTGAATACACATAATCAGATTTCTAGTTTCCATAGTATTCTAAATGTGGTGCTGCTGTTTGTCTGTCGTGACACATCATTAAGTATTGGGATATTCCATTTTGCCATATCAACCGACTCTGTGTCTGGCTAACGGACTTTCTTTATTAATTATGTTATATTGATTATCTGTTTCACCTGTGCAGGTATCACTGACAGGTGCTTGTTAACAGAAGTAGCACCTGATTATGCACTTCGATGAAGCAGTTTAGGATTTCCTAAATAAAGCCCACTATCAACAGCGTACAGAGGGGTCCCACAGTCTGAGATCAAGGCAGCTTGGGCCTTGGGCTTGTTAATATACAGTGTATTAAAAAGACTGTATTTGTTTAAGTCTCATTCGTTCCGTTGAAGCTTGTGGTCATACGACTCTCTGGTGGGTTCAGTCTGCTCTTCGGATACCAAGGGCACCAACGTGCACCCTGTCATTAAAGCAAAAAAGGAAAACGCCACCAGATTCTTAGAAAGTCTGTAAATTACATAGGTTTATTTTAAATGTATGCTCATGATGTAACTAGTAATAAAGTTTAGTATTAAATAGCAAAGAACTGCAAAATAGAAGCACCTCTTTACTAGTGGTCTCAGATTTTGGACCCCACAGTACGTCTGGAAAACAAGAAGACTGAGTGCAATATTCAAATCACAGGAGCTGCAGTTTTAATTTAGGCTATTTTACCAAAACCGGGTCTTATATGGGAACGTTGATGTAATATCAGAGCTTGTAAACTGCCTGTAGATGCTTTAGACTAATCAGAGACTGCCAAACAACCACAGCTAACTGAGATAGAGGATGCTGTGGTCTTACTGACCCAATAACAGGCCTGGACTTCAGTTCCCAGATAATAACTGGTATTAAAATCGCAGTCGCAGTACGGATCAGAAACATCACCATTAGACATTCTTCCCAGATCGTTCAGCTGTAATCTTGAGTATGGATAATTTAAGATCACCGGACGAAGAACGAGTCCCCCCTGGTGTTCAAGGTGGTAGTACGTACACTCTCCTGCAGATGGCGCTGCACGAGGATGATGGGGCTATAAATACCTGCGGGGTGTGAGTGACGGGATCCATAGATTGGGAAGAGGTGCTACAGTGCCGGGAATGTCTCGTTCCATGTGTGGAAAATGGCTCCAAAGCAGATGTTAATGATTGGCTAAAAGGAGTGACTGCATTTGGGCGTGCCAAAGACCATAGTGTGAAGGAAGTAGCTGAATCTGCAGCTGTATGGAAGTGTACGGTCATACGGGTCTACCAGCAGTGGCTAAAATCCCAGTCTACAGGGAATTCTCCTCGAAATTGTGCGAGGGAAGGCATCCACCAAATCTGGACCAACAAGAGTGTCTGAACATTGATGTGGGCTACATCCAGAAACTTCTCCAGAACATGAAAATCCAGTCAGAGGAATTACATGGTATTAGGTACGGTTCAGTCACAGGGGACTCGTTTTTGGTCCGGTGAGCTTCCTTTGGTTCTGTAAAATGAATTTAATAGCACAAATAATAATAATAATAATAATAATAATATATCCAGTTATTTCTAGACGGTTCCCAACTCTGAAGTGGGATTAAATAGTGACAGAAAGCATTCCGAACCTGTCCCTGCTCATTTTCCGCCCGGTTACCCGCATTAGAACCTTCAGTTCCGGGCACAGGCCTGCTGTAAGCACCTCCCAGACCAAACGAGGAGCTTCACAGTTCCACTTCTAAGAGCAGTGATGACCACCTTGCCTGAGAACTCTTCAAACAACTGCTGTCCTCTTTCTTTTGTTTACTTCTCTCTCTGTCTCTCTCTCTCTCTCCCTCCTCTCTCCCCCGTTCCCTCCCTCCCTGCTCATCTCCCTTCATTTGTCCACCCGTCTCTCTGTGTGTGTCTGTCTGGTTCTGGCTCGCGTTCCCGCGGGTAAGCCGAGGGAGCGCGATTTTCTGAAGACGTTGCGGTTGGTGAGTGCGGCCGAAGCATGCGCGGTTGAGCGGCATGGACGTGTGCAGGATGATGATGCTGGTGGTGATGATGATGAGGATAAGGGGGTAGGTGGGACCACCTGCCCTCCTCCCCCCTCTCTCAGTAACAGTACTAACGTAGAGTGTGCAGTGACCATTAATCAGAGTGCCAAACCCGGAGAGCTTGGCTTCTTGATGGTGGACTGTAGGATAGTGGAGATAGCTGAACACACATGCGCTGCACTGTTTGAGTAGTGCCTCTGCCATTGATGGGGTTGCCATGAAGTGCTTCAGAATGTGAGCTTGGCCTCTCTGTCTCTCTCCCTCTCTCTCCCTCTCTCTCTCTCTCTCTCTCTCTCTCTCTGTTTCCAGCACAGAAAAGAAGCTTGCACTGTGAACGAATGACCCGAGTCAGATTCCTTGCGCTTGCCCATTGAATGATATCAGCAGTCATGTTGATCATTTATACATCCATATCCATCTGTTTTCCTTTTATTGATTATAGCGGTGCCTGAGTCTTTATGAGCCATTCTGCCAATTTGAAGGAGCCAAAAAATGTGACTCTGGGTCCACTTATGTAGGGTTTTATGTACCGATATTAGTTTATGCAGTATATGACCATCTTCAGCCTTATTCAGAATTAGACTGTTTTTGGTACTGCCCTTTTTAAAGGTGATGCATGTAAATGAGCTCTTTTCCTATTGGCTGCCTCTTTCAAAACATGGACATAAAACAGGCAGACAAATTTCCCATATATGCACTTACGTCAACCTTTTTATTTCTATATATATATATTGTTTTATTTATGTTAATTAATGTAATAGAATACAGTATTTAAGGCGCTTCAAAGCGACACAGAATGATTTGGGGATTTGGAGCCCCCTGTGGTGGAAACGTGTAATTGCACACAAGCAGGGAGAGAACATTGGCTGTGCATTAGCCCCTATGAGACCGTTGAAAGAGAGTTCACTGAGAGCTCAGTCATAACCTGGTGGAGGACGTGTCTTCTGGGTATGTGAGTGAAATATGTAGTATTATATTCTTTGTATCTTTATCACTATGATGTTGAGTTTGCATTTGGGACCTTCTTTTTTTAAGGGGGCCGACATCAACAATAACCCAAATACAATAACCCAAATATCCTGATGACTATTCTCAGGAATTACCCGGGCTGACATTTGTCATCCATCATCTGCTCTTCACAGATATATGTATTTAAAGGGCTTTTTGAGGCGTGTGGCGTTGTTAAAGTGCTGTATGTTCCCCAGCCCATACAGTCTTACTAAGCTGCAACAACAACAAATTTCAGATTCATAATTTGTGATGTCACTAAAACTCTCTAAAACTCGTTTACAAATACTGTATGTATTTACGTTGTATTTAAAATGGTACACCACGTACTACTCACATACTAAATCTACCTAAAAGTAGGATGTAGTATGCAGTATTGGACCAAACTGGAGATCCCCGCATGGTGTTCTGCTCCAGTGAGAGTTTCTAGTATTCACGCTGTTTCCCATGACAACAAGGGAGGCGCCATCTTTGTTTACTTTGTGTTGAACTTCCGGTGCGGCTGCTGATCCATTGTTGTAGCCTGCGTCCGAAATGGCATGCTTAATCAGTACGTACTGAATTCGATCGAGTACTTAAAGAAGTACGCACTGTTAGTATGCGGGTGCGTGGTATGCACACGTCCTCGGATGCACTACATCCGCCATCTTACCTGTGTCCTTTGACCTGGATCTCCGCTGACGTTACGTAACAGCGGCAAACCCCCCCAAATCCCTTGTAAACAGCAGGCTTCCCGCTTGCCGCCATTTTTTTCACCGCCTCGAGCGGCTCTGTAGCTCCCGTGGAATCATGGGAAAGGACGGTGTGCTGTGGTCGCATACTTTAAAGTCTCTCCCGGTGTAGTACGTCATCCAGAGACTTTTCGCATACTGGTCATGTGACTGTATTAGTATAGTACACTGTAGGTCAGAACTTGTTACTGTACTGTATACTTCACACAGGGGGCGTATACAGTGTGCAGTACATACTACTGTACACTTTAGCCCCGCCCACTCCCACTTAAGCCTTAAGGAGTGTTTCTGCCTGGGCTGCCCTTGAATAAGACCTAATACAGGGCCAGCCAATCAGAGCAGAGCTCATTTACATATATCCACCTTGAAGGCACAATAAGAAAAGCAGCCTGAGGGATAAAGAGACGACGGAAAATGAGCAGGTAAAATGATTTATGGCTGTTTTTGGTGGATAAAGCCACATAAGTGTTCTTATATGTGCCAGAGAAGCCTCAGTTGATGCCCATAGTAGGTCTCGACACATCCCTCACTCCCTCTCTCTCTCTTTCTGTCTCTGCTGTACGTATCTCATGCATCATTTTCCATGCGATAGCACTGATTGCCTCACGCTTCAGCCTCTGAGCTGTACTGTAGCTGCTCCAGGCCTGGCTATCTGCCCACTCAGCCCATCACACAGCCTGCTGTTCCTTCAGGCCCATCAAAACATCACCGCTCCTCACAGCCCCAGCATGGGAAGTCTCAGCTTCCAGGCTGGCTGTGAAGTGGTTGGGATTCCATCCGAGGAGGAATGAAGTCAGCTTTGTGTTTTGAATCACTCACAGAGATCAGAACCCATCATTACCTGCACTGTGGTCTGGAAGTCTTGGTGGCTGGCCTGGTCACAGTTTGGAGTGTGTTGGTCCACTGTATGTTCTGCTCACTCACCTGCTCACAAAGGAGATCAGCTTTCCACATCTACTGCACCAGTGTAGCCTTGACCCTCAGGGGGGCGGCGGGGGGGATACAGGGGTCACTGTGTCTTTTTCTCCCCACAGTTTAGAGCAGGGACGTGACGTTGTCTGCCCTGCTGCTGAGGATGCGGTGAGTTTGTGCTGCTGGGAGAGGAGCTGAAAGTGATGCACGCTTACGTTGTCTTCTTCTCTTCCTCTTTCGCAGCCTCGGGAGAAAGGACGCATGCGCTTCCACAGACTCCAGAATGTACAGATAGCACTGGACTACTTAAAACGGCGGCAGGTAAGAGCAGACAGAGGAGGATGGAGCCTGTAGTGTGGTTCACCAGACGTGTGTCTGGTGATGGGTCGCCTTAGAAACACTTACAGTCATTGATTTCGATGTCTTGGTTGTTCATTGCATGCAGCTATTAGTCCTGTTTCACACATGCTAGCCCAGGCTGCTGAATCCTAAAGGGGAATTCCACCCATACAGAACTCAGTGGCTGAGATGTAAACAGAGTCTTTCGGTCTGAGATGGTTGATGATTGTGGTGGTGATGGTGGTGGTCTCCAACAACAATATCTACAACACACATATAGACACTTTATTGACTATCTAAACCACCAGTGAACCTACGCCTGTCTTCTGAGTGTTTATAAGGAGTGTTGGTAATGACCCGCACCCAGGGAGGTGGGCAGCCCTGTCCACGGAGCCCCGGGAGCAGTTTGGGGGTTAGGTGCCTTGCTTAAGATTATCCTCTCGGTTCAGGGGATTGGAACCAGTGACCCTCTGGTTACAAGGCTGGCTCCCCAACCTCCAGCCCCCTGACTGCCACTTTTTGCTCCCTATTCCCCCTTATTTGACCTCATAACAGCCTATACCCTTTCACCGTGAAGGGGCTAAAATAAATCTTTATCAGACATCAGGTCTCTGATCAGCGTATCAGGGCATTCATAACCATTTCATATAATAACTTTCTGTGAGGGAGCATTTAGAGGTGGACGTCTGGTTCCCATCACCACCACTGTGAACAGGTCACTCACTCACTAACTCAGTCAGTCAGTCACTCACTCATTCACTCACTCAGTCACTCACTCAATCAGTCATTCAGTCACTCAGTCAGTCAATCACTCAGTCAGTCAGTCAGTCACTCACTAACTCAGTCACTCACTCACTCACTAACTCAGCCATTCACTCATTCACTCAGTCAGTACGTCACTCACTCATTCACTCAGTCAGTAAGTCACTCACTCATTCACTCAGTCAGTCAGTCACTCACTTACTCAATATGTCACTCACTAACTCAGTCATTCACTATCTCAGTCACTCACTCACTCAATCAGTCACTCACGCAATCAGTCATTCACTCAATCACTCACTCACTCACTCAGTCCCTCACTCACTCGCAACTCAATCAGTCACTCACTCAATCAGTCACTCACTCTCTCACTCACTCTCATTCAATCAGTCAGTCAGTCAGTCACTCTCTCACTCAATCAGTCACTCACTCAATCACTCACTCAATCAGTCACTCTCTCACTCACTCTCACTCAATCAGTCACTCACTCTCTCACTCACTCACTCTCACTCAATCAGTCAGTCAGTCAGTCACTCTCTCACTCACCCTCTCACTCAATCAGTCAGTCATTCACTCACTCTCTCACTCACTCATTCACTCACTCATCTTCTAAACTGCTTTATCCTTCTGGGTCATGGGGGGTAAATACCTATCCCAGCATTCAATGGGCTGAAGGCAGGAAAACCCCTGAACAGACCGCCAGTCCCTCACAGCAGAGCGAACCAAGAGGGGGTGAATACTTCCTTACAGCACTGTACGCCATGATCTCTCATTACCTCCGCAAGCTCATCCAGAGTGCAGTTCAGATCAATAACTGCTCATTACTGACTTCTTTAATCAGACTGATGATAAAGCCCACTAATAAGGGATGAACGCTCCTCTCCGTGCGTGTCGTTCTTCAGGAACATGGCTCGTGTCACACACGAAGTACGAATCAACACGCATCAATAGATGGCATTAGGCAGCAGTAGTACTGAGAAACACAGTGTTGAAGAAGAATAGTAGTGGATATGAGATGTGATATGAAGTGATGTGTGAGCCTTAAAGAGTTCAAGAGGCTGATAAGATGGAGATACAGTGCCAGTATCAGCCGATCATGTTCCGATGATCGAGCTAAATGCTGTTTAATACGGCAGTAAACCTGGAACGTTCCCTCTTATCAGAGTGTGAAAGCAGCACAGGGCCCAGTTTCACTTTTCACTCACACTCTGATAGCATGAATGAAACTCCTGAGTCGATTACTTTACTGACGTTGAAGGTCATAAACCACAGCTGTAAATCAATATGGTGAGCTTCACAGATACTGAGGAATGATAATCGCAAATCCACTTCCGCTTGTATTCCATTCCTGAGTTCCCATAAAGGATCGTCTGAGATCCATTAAATGAGATACACTACCAGTCAAAAGTTTAGAGACGGCTCCTCATAGCGGGTTCTCCTTCTGTTCATCTTAAAGCTTTACTGTAGAATAGAAGTGAAGACACCAAACTATAAACTAGCACTCATGGAATTATACAGTCCACCTTAAAACCCTCCAGAATGGAGCTTTACAGGAGGATGAACCAGCTTTCTTAACCTGCAGTGGAGCTGATAGAACAAGGTTTATTTCTAGGCAGGTTTGGAGCAATTCTATTGGTC
>CM067478.1:2702144-2712420 GCA_034552555.1 Semaprochilodus insignis
ATAGTGGATCACTCTAACTCTACTCTCTCTCTCTCCCTCTCTCTCTCTCTCTCTCTCCCCCCATCGGATACACGCCATATTCATAATAGTGGATCACCCTAACTCTACTCTCTCTCTCTCTCTCTCTCTCTCCCCCCATCGGATACACGCCATATTCATAATGGTGGATCACTCTAACTCTACTCTCTCTCTCTCTCTCTCTCTCTCTCTCTCCCCCCATCGGATACACAGCATATTCATAATAGTGGATCACTCTAACTCTACTCTCTCTCTAACTCTACTCTCTCTCTCTTTGTTTCTCTCTATCAGATGCATGCCATATTCACTACAGTGGCTCCCCCGATTCTCAGTCAGATTATCACTTTCTTCGTTCTCTCACTCTCTTATATCTCTCTTTCTCTCCCTTTATTCTCTCTCTATCTCTCTCTGTCTTCCTCTATTCTGTCTCTGTTTTCTGTGTACCTCTCTTTCTCCTGTAGATCTCTCTATCTCTCTCTGTTCTCTCTATCCCTTTTTCTTTTCTCTCGCTTTCCTCTCCCTCTCTCTTTTTCGCTACTTCTGTTCTCTCCTTCTTTCCCCCACCTTCTCTCCCTCCCTTTCTCTCTAGTGGGCTCATGGTGGGATCGGTGTTGTGGCCAGTTGTGTGATGTCACAGTAAATTACTTTGGCACATTGGAGAAGTGACGCTTCATGCTGGGTGGGATGGACAGGGTGGGAGGAATGGAAGGGGAGGGGGCAGTGTTGGGGTTGGAGGGGAGTGCTAGGCTTTATTGAATTCAGCTCTGATGGCCCGATCACACGTTTAATGCCTTTAACATACAGTTAGTATAACTTCTCTGATGTTTTGCAGCTGCTGTTGGGTTACAGGACATTAGCGAAGGGTCATTCAGTCTGATGAGACACTTCAGCACCTTTACTTTGCCTGTACTGGTGGTTCTAGATAGTAAATAAGATGTCTATATGTGTGTTGTAGATATGGAGACCCCTGGTTCCCATCACCACCACTATAAAGAACATCTGAACCATCTCACACCAAACCTGCTCTGAATCATTTCAAACCGAACAATGCAATCAGCGGAATTATCCCAGAATTTTGGTGGAATTCTCCTTTTAAGTGTTCCCTCCTTTTTCATGGAATCCTGTTTGGCAAAAGTGAGCAGAAATATGGTGCATGCTGCGCAGGGACTCCGACAGACCAAACTTTTGGATGGCGAGGCAGAGAAAGGGAGCGGGAGCGAAAAGAAAGAGGCAGAAGGAGGGAATATGGAATTATGAGTTACAGCGCAGAAGCACCCCAAGCTCCTCTGATGGAGGGAAACTGCTGAAGAACACATTCCTCTGAAAGGGAAGAGGTGTAAATTACAGATGGTGTGAAGGTTTGGCACCTCAGCCCTCTGCTGCCTCTCCGTTCTGCACACCTCAGATGGGCAGGCCAAATTGTGTTTGCATGAGCCGCCGTGAGTAAGACGGATCCGCTGTTTGCTTTGCGTTAGCCGGAAGAGTTAAGACAATAAAAGCGTCTCTGCTTTCCCACCTCAGCAGAAACACTCCGCAGCACCTTCGCTCCGCACATGGCCGCTCGGGAACCGTGTTAGCTCCCACAGAGCAAAACCCAAACAAACCGAAATGCATTCGGTCAAATCGGCTGAATACACAAACACCAGCGTGACAAACACTAACGGATAGTAAACAAAGCACAGTTGTGATGGGGGTGTTTAGAAGACCCTGCTCAAGTTCCACTGTTGTTGTTGATGTTTGACAAGCTGCACGTCATCTACAGAGACGCACTTGTGGAGACCAGATATGGACCGGATATGGTACAGGAAGGCGTCCACCAAATCTGGTCCAACTGCGCAATTCTTTGATGCAAATGTGTCTGAACATTGATGTGGCCTACATCCAGAAACGTGTCCAGTTCATGCCAAATCCAATCACAGCTGACCGAAATCCCAGCAAACACAGATACGGAGTGACCACCTATTGTTTTACTGGCCACAACATTGTCACTACGCTGAAACGGATCTCCTCAGAAAGTTGTGACGCTGTCAGTACGTTGTCGCAACCTCCTAAAATCCTTCCTAAATTTTGCTAAGTTGCCAACATGTAGGCTTAATACCACATGGGAATGTTACTCAATAGGACAACCTCGTTGAGACAATGTTGTGAAAATGCTGGAACACAGCCGTATCTGGAAAACTAAATGGGAATGTTGATGAAATGACCGGAATATTGATCCTAAAAATGGCAGTATGGCTGATCACAGCTCAGTGCATGAGCCTTGCGGTTGATGTTGTTGGTAGCTGTATACTGTTTGCGAATCAGTATCTCAGTATTCCCACCTCCAGGAACCTAGCCAGTGTCCGAATTCATATTCGGTATGTTATCCACTCATCATCAAAAGAACAGCTGCACCCAGAAGGAGGTGTGGGATTGCAGGTGTGTTGGGAAGGAAGATAAAGGTTACCAGGATCAATAACTGATGATAAATTTAGACTGATATGATCAATATTTATTGAGCTACACATACAGAAGTCTGTCTCTCAGTATGGCGTCGAGCCGCCGTGTTTGCTAACCCAACATGCCAGACATCTCGGCATGGAGCTGTAGAGGTTCCTAATGGTGTCCTGTGATAATCCGTCCCATGCAGCTTGAATATCCTCACACAGTTCCTGCAGATGGTGCGGTAGGGGTGGAGGTGGAGGGACACCAGGCCTTCTGGACGTGTGACGCGTGACAACAAACCGTTCATCTTGGTGCTGACCACGGTGCCTCCACACACGGATTCGTTGGTCGTCTCCACCAAGACAAAAGCGGGACCCATCACTGAAGATGACCCGCTGCCATTCTGAGTCACTCCATGACAGTCTGGCACGACACCGTTGCAGTCTTTGGTGACGGTGACGTGGTGTTAAGGACAGTCGTGGTAACGGTCTGTGTGCATGTAGTCCTGCGTGGTGCAGCCGTCTGCCAATGGTGTTGCACTAGCAGGATGACTCATGGAGGACATCACTGCTCGCTGGATGTCTGTAATCGTGGCTTTTGGGTCAGTAAGGGCTGTCCTTGCTTACGTGGGTACGTCATGCGTGGGTGAGGGTGAAACTTGAATCATTAGCATGTCTCACGGTGTCAAACCTACACACCAAGTTTCATTCCTCTGGGTTGATTCCTTCTGGGTGCGGCTGTTCTTTTGATGATGAGTGTATTCCACTGATATTAACTCTCACTGCCCAAAAGATTCTGCTTTACAGATCAGTTCCTCAGATGCTCCGGAACTTCTGCACTGTAAACGTAAGTCTCATCCAAAGATTGTGTTTTGCATGTTTTTCCACAGGTTTGGAATTCCGCAGGTTTGGAATTCTGCACTAAGGCACTAATTATGAGAGCAGGACAGGACTAAATAACAGAGCAGCTCGAGTCTGACTGCCTCTGCGTACAGTCGGCACGTTCTTCTCTGCAGCCGTGTTGACTTACGAGTGTTTTTGTCCCACTGCGAGCTGCTCAAACATTCTATCCCCGAGGCCTGAGCGAGGATTTTCCCCTTCGCCCTGCACCTGCACACCAGCTCTGTTTGTCCCTGTAGCTGAGAACGAACGCTGCAGACTGACTGAGACCGATCGCGTCGTTGATTGATGAGGGTTTTAATGTACGACGGGGCTTCCACCCTCCACAACAACCTGTGGGCATGTTTCAGACGAATACCTTCGAACATTAAAGAGCCCATATCCTGCTTTTCCTCACTTATTTTTCCCTGGAGGTCCACTTAGAACGTCTGCTGCTACATGCTTACAATTAACGGAACCATGGAATTCATTAATTCAGCATTTCAAAATGATGCTCCATATAGAAGGTATGTGACTTCAGTTAGCCCAAAGTGGCTCTACATCATGCCCATTTCCACCCTATGACCTAATTAGAAGAGCAAAGACCACCCATGTTAGTGCAAAGACCACCCATGTTAGTTTACATAAATGGACTGTATGGAGCCGGGAATGAATGAAAGCGAGGGACGTTCAGTTTTCACTGGTATGGGCCCTTTAACACATTTCCGAATGGCTAAATCCAGATTTTCCAGAGTTCCGAAATCCCCATAATGAAACATTATCATTGAGAGTTTCCCGGCCTGCCAAGTAACCGAGCGGCGGAATCAGCCGGAAGCTGCTGCCAGAACCCAGCCGGTGAGGGTGAAGCTGGATTTAGGTGTTTAGGAAAGTAGGCTCTGTTTGATTTCCCTGACCGTCTCAGGCCGCAGTGGAGTGGGTCCCAGGCGTGTTTGTGGGTCCTGTAGTTGTGTCTGTGCGTGTGGTTTGTTTGTGGTTCCATCTGTGTGCCAGCTTGTGCGGTCAGTGGGTGTGGTGTCCCTGCGGCGAGTGGGTCTGTTAGGGGTTATCGGGCCATGTGTCCGCGTCTGGTCGGGGGGGTTAGACTCCTGGCGAGATCACCAAGCCGTGACGGTGCAGACTGTCGTCCCCGGGCTGCTTCACGGACCCCTGATCACATTCGGTAAAGAAAAATGATAAACCAGTAAAAAGGATATGGTGGTTTCTTACGGGGCAGTTTCACAAAGTGTCAGCACAGTGAGGATGTAAAGTAAGACGTGAGCTCCGTTCTAGAGCAACTTACCGAGTCCGAACTGCTCACAGCGGTGGTGAATGGAACCAGGCGTCCACCTGTAAAATCAGATGAACTGGTTGTGAATACGCCGCCTGAGGACAGTTACGGGAGGTTTTGGCCTCAAATACGTGTTTTGATTCATGTGTGTTGGAGGGATGGACACGCAGGACCTTTACTCGTTTCAGATTTTCCACTATTCCATATAAAAGCTCAGAAGACACATGTAGGTTCACTGGTGGTTTTGGATAGTAAATTAAATGACTCCCATCAACCATTTCACACCAAACAGCTCTGAACTGTGCAGTACGTCTGTATATATCTCTCTCTCTCTCTAAAAATTCCCTTTATGCATATAGCAATATATCTAATAGTTCTCAAAATCATTCAACCTACCATTTCTGCTGTCTCACAGGACCGGTAGGTCAGTATTATCTAGTCCTGCTCGATCCTGTTTGTGATAGTAACTGGTTAACATCGTAGCAACATAGTTTTATGGCCACAAAGATCTAAAAAACAGGGTTTGCTAGCCACTGTTGTTCAACTAAGCATTATTTGGGGGGGGGTGTTGGAGCTTCTGAAGGAGCACTAGGTGTATTTGAATTTTGAGTTTAAGTATCAACAATCATTTACCAAAATCATATACTGCACCTTTAATACAAATGTATATGATTGCACTACACTCTATTGTAATTACATACTGTTTCAGACATTTTGAAGCATTTCTGTCTGTCCATTTGTACATTAAATTTAATTGTAGTGTATGTACATATAAATTAAGTTGCACTGACTATATATTTCCTCTCCTGACTGCAGACATTTTGTCTTTCTATTTTGAAACATTAGCTTATGAAAACGGAACCTAGCAGTAAGTTGGTAGCTGGACAGATGTTATAATGCGTTATGAAACCTGACTTTATAAAGTCAAATAAACTCGTATTTCAAATTGTACAATGCACGATACATGTATACAATTTGTACATGCTTATGCCTGGTATTATAAGGTGGTATGTATGTATAATTGCTCTTAAGTAATTATAATTACATACATTTTGTAAAGAGATAGTATATGACTTCATAAAGTCAGGTTTTATAAGGTATTATAATATCTATTCATTTAAAATAAACTGCTCTGTCTAATTGACACTACATTCAAATTATTATTTAGTTTTTAGTATTACAAAACATGCTGTGATGCTTTGTTTTAGCTAAGCTGGTAGCTGAACAGATATTATAAAACTAGGCTTTAGAAAGTCATATATACTTGCACTTTTAAATGTTTGTATTATAACAACTTAATAGCAATTATACATACTTATACATGGTATTATAAGGTGATGTGCATGTATAATTGCTCTTAAGTAGTTATAATTACATACATTTTGATGGTGAGAGAACATGACTTCATAAAGCCAGGTTTTATAATGTATTATAATCTGTTCAGTTACCAACTCGGCTAAAAATGAATAACTCACACTACAACTGACTAATTCACACTACGCACACTATTGTTTATGTATTTTTAATATTGCAAAAATGCTGTGATGCTTTGTATAAGCTATGTTGTTAGACATTGTTGTGATAGGTCTGGGTTTGTTAAACAGAACCCATAGAGAGCCACCATATTCATGTTCACAGTGTTATAATGAGTGGGTATTATAATGCATTATAAAACATGACATTATAAAGTCATATTCTGTTAATTTATTAAGTATTATGCAATGAACCCTTTCTTAGCAATCACATATACTCATGTCAGGCATTGTTCGGTATTACGTATGCTCTATAGCGCTGTATAAGCGCATTTATAAAGTATTGTTTATACAAGATTCATAGGATGTGATTCCACATACTGGTAATTTTTGGCCCATGCGGCTGCAGTTCAATATGATGTGCACTGACACAACAACGTCACTTCATCTCTTCCCTTATAGAACAAAATGCTGCAGTAGGTTGATATTTTGGGTACTGATTAGACTAATATAGGACCGTCAGGATCAGCACAGAGCATATACCTAGGGGGGGCCACTTTTATAACCCCCAAAAGGAGGACATCCCACCCCCAAAAGGAGGACATCATAAAGGGGGGGCTGGGTATGATACTAGAACAGAATTAAAATCATAATCTAACCTATAAAACACATACATGANGTACTGATTAGACTAATATAGGACCGTCAGGATCAGCACAGAGCATATACCTAGGGGGGGCCACTTTTATAACCCCCAAAAGGAGGACATCATAAAGGGGGGGCTGGGTATGATACTAGAACTGTATTAAAATCATAATCTAACCTATATAACACATACATGATGCTTTACTCACCTAATTGGGTGGGATGGATGACATCCGTGAGTCAGACGGGCTGAGGGCAGAGGGCGGACCTGCAGTCAGTCACGATGTCACATGACCTGTTAAACCAATGAAATGCTAGGCATGTCTTTTGACACGGACATGAGCCAGTGGCACACATGATATTGCTGGCGAATTTTAAATAGTTAATCCCAAAAAGAGGACTAATAACCGTCCGTCCAGGACGGAGGACCAGGAGTCAAAAAACCGGACTGTCCAGCCTAAAACTGGACGTGTGGTCACCCTATATACCATAGTATTAGTGTGCAGTTAGGACATAACAACAGTATGGCTGTTATCTTTTAGCCTTGGTTGCTTTTACTATATAATGACGGCGACTAAAGAGCTCTCTGCGGTGCAGCGGGCTGCAGGCCTCTACGTGCAGGCCTGTTTTCCACTTCCAGCCTAAAAACAAGCATACAGTAGTGAAAGGAGACGGTGTAAAACACACCAGCCTGCTAAAGCACTTAGCATGATAGTGCACTTGAGAGCGTATTTATAATTCCGGTGGAATGCATAGTAAGCCAAAGTACAGACGGAATGTCATTTTTCTGGGAACAGAAGGACTGTTAGCTGGCAGGGACTCAGTAAAGTAGTGAGTAATAATATGATAAACGATAAATCCTGCTTGTAGTAGAAGTTCTGTTCAAAACCGTTACGCTCTCAAAAAACTTCCACTCTGAGTGACCAAAAAAAACATTAGCATTTTCCAGCCCGTTAGCATAACGGACCAACACGTAGCAGGGTGGTTTGAGGAATAACAGAGCTAGATAAGCAGTGATCTCATTGGCTAACGCCCAAAAGATGCTAACGTGGCTATCAATGAAAGCTAATGGGACGAGTTAGCTGTTAGCGAGATCTCATTCCTGTGTTGCTACTTGGCCTTTGTTCATTATTAGCGACGTTAGCACACATTTGGGAGGCTAAACTCTCCCTGCAGCAGGACTGGGGAAATGAGACGGATGAGCCGTGTGCAGGGTGTTTGTGTGGAGATAAGCTGGCTCGGATTAGAAGTGGAGGGTTCTGTGAGGATACAATAAGCCCAAGATCCGGGAGTCGAGGGGGGGATAAGGCGTTTAACCAGTGCCCCCAAACTTCACAGCTTCAAAGGAATGGCCTCTTAATCAGTGTCGGGGAGGGGAGATCCTTCGATGGAACTCCACAAACAAGGGGCCAAACCTCCACTTGCATCCAAAGTCCAGATTTGTTCTGACATCTCTAGAGTTCTGTAGTCAGTTTAGCGCATCATTTGCTGAATTTAATTTAATACAAAACACAGAAATGGGCCGGGAAGCACCCTCTAGTGCAGGGTCTCTCCCCGGTATATACGATGGCGATAATATAGTAACACCCCAAAACACTGTGGCTGTAAACAATGCCAGTGTCCAGTTTTGAACCTGCAGGTTCACTGGGTTCCACCAAAGCCCTTGGACTATCAAGGCGGAAGAGACAATTCACTGGTTGGAAAATGAGATTGCTTGGTCCACGTCGCAGCGATATGCACATTTCTCTGTGCAACACATGAGCCAAAGACTATAAACTGTTTAACCAGTGAAGTTTGGAAGATGTTTTGAAAGGCTGATGAGGCTTCAAGGGGAAATTCCAGCAATTTGTATTAAATTTCAGGATAACTGAGGGGTTGGGATGTAGAGTGGTCGGTTGTGAAATGGTTCATTGTAGAGCAGTGGTCTCCAACACTGGTCCTGGGGAGCTATAGGTTCCTGCAGTGGGTAATTCCAGCCTGCATGCTGCCTCCACACACGGATTCGTTGGTCGTCTCCACCAAGACAAAAGCGGGACTCATCACTGAAGATGACCTGCTGCCATTCTGAGTCACTCCATGACAGTCTGGCACGACACCATTGCAGTCTTTGGTGACGGTGACGTGGTGTTAAGGACAGTCGTGGTAACGGTCTGTGTGCATGTAGTCCTGCGTGGTGCAGCCGTCTGCCAATGGTGCTGCACTAAGAGGATGACTCATGGAGGACATCACTGCTCGCTAGATGTCTGCAATGGTGGCTGTTGGGTCAGTCAGGTACAGAGATAAGGCCCGTCCTTGCTTAGGTCACATGCGTGGCCGAGCGTGAAACTTGAATCATTAGCATTAGTCTCAGAATGTCAAACCTCATTCCTGTGGGTTGACTCCTTCTGGGTGCAGCTATTCTTTTGAAGATAAGTGAATCTGTTTTTCCCGTAAATAAGCTAAACCGCTCGATAATCAGTTGCAAGAAAAAGGCTACATGTCAATACGAGGCAGATTTTGGGCCTGATAAGATGCCGCAAGCTAAAAAGCTTTTGTATCGCAAGCAGCAGGGACTCTCCAGTTGCTCACAGATAAAGGTTACGAAGCCAGATACAATCTATCTGCCAGGAACTTGCAACATTTCCACAAGCATGCTGAAAAACTCAGCATTTTTATGACTTGTGCATGCGCGGCGCAGGTTCAGCCTTCAGCTTCCCACACTTCACAGTAATGAAGATCTATTCAAGAAGAGCCCCTCAAAAACATAACAAGACACTTTCTATCTAGCAGCCTGTCCTGCTCGGCCTCCATTCTACACTTCCACACATACGTGACCCCGAGGCCAGAGTGGCCTCTATAGAGGCCGGCTGGATTAGAGACAGCGGGGTCCCGGCTAACCTTGGTGTGAATAGCGGCTCCACGAGACTCCAGCTAGCTGCGTTGTGCTGTCTGCTCGCTTAATCTGCTAATGTATTCCCGGGGTCAGGAGGTCCCCGTGCGAATCAATGGCTAGGATTTACACAGCTTTCCCTTGGAATGTGCCCCGTCCGCACTCCTCTCCGCGCCCCAGGAAAAACATCCACCTCTGTTTGCAGCGCCATCCAATTTTCCACAGAATTTGACCACTAACAAGAGAATAAAACCCAGGCATGCAGCAGCTCCCCCCACGTCAAGCGTTCATAATAGAGGCCGTTTAACGCTTTGCAGGCCTGGATAGACCAAACGGGTCTGGTGGAGTCCATTTCGATACGCATCCGGAATAAAACCTCGTATCTCCGGGATGGAGAGGGAAAGACCATGTAAGGAAAGTTAATGTGTGAGAGTTTTCCAAGTCATTTTGGACCCTTTCTGTTAATCCAGTCACCATAAACACTGGCAAAAGTGAAGGATGTGTTGAGACGATGACGTTATAAGGCCATATTCTACACTCGTTATGTTATCAGCTCCACTGACCATATAGGACACTCTGTAGTTGTACAGTTCCAGACTGTAGTCCATCTGTTTCTCTGTATACTGTATTACCCTGTTCTTCAATGGTCAGGACCCCCACAGGACCACCACAGAGCAGGTAT
>CM067478.1:2717418-2734522 GCA_034552555.1 Semaprochilodus insignis
GTCACACGTCCAGAAGGCCTATTGTCACTCCACCTCCACCCCTACCGCACCATCTGCAGGAACTGTGTGAGGATATTCAAGCTGCATGGGATGGATTATCACAGGACACCATTAGGAACCTCTACAGCTCCATGCCAAGACGTCTGGCATGTTGGGTTAGCAAACCGGCGGCCCGACGCCATACTGAGAGACAGACTTCTGTATGTGTAGCTCAATAAATATTGATCATATCAGTCTAAATTTATCATCAGTTATTGATCCTGGTAACCTTTATCTTCCTTCCCAATAGACCTGCAGTCCCACACCTCCTTCTGGGGGCAGCTGTTCTTCTGATGATGAGTATATATCAACTAGCCGTGTACACAGCAGGTCTTGAAAGTTTTGTGGAGTCCTGAAAGCAGCTGAAGTGTCTTGTTAGAAGGGCCGTCTGGATACTTTTGGACATCTTCTCTGTTGTTTGCAGGCACCAACGTGGCATCAACTGAAATCTGAAAGCCAGAAATAATCAGTATCCGACCGCCCCATGCTTTCAATTACATGGCCTTCCGAGGCCTAATGCTGCTCTTTCAAAAAGACAGCATCCAGAATGACAGACGGACGGACAGAGGGATACAAATCCGCTTCCCAAAACAACAAACCCCCCAATGAATGCCATGCTGAGAATTTCCAGCGTTTACCATCGTCTCGGTTCTCATTTGCACTCTGGCCCTACATGACATTTCTCACCAGTGCGGCCAACACCGAGGGGCAGCGGTGGGCACTCCGCCTGTTTTGTTTTTTCTGCCGTTCCATCTTAATCGTGTGCCAGGACCAGACAAAAACAGAGGCTCTACCGCACTGTCTGCCCCGAAGCGTCAGTGAATAGGAAGAATGTACCATGCTAAATGTGCTTTCTGTGCTGGACAGACAGATGAATAGAGCCAAACTGGTACCACAAGCCCTTTGGCACACGGAGGCAGATGCTGTCCACTGTCGTACAAAGCCATTAGTCGTGGGAGGGTAAACAATAGCTCCGCTGGCCACATCGTCATGCGCATGGGCGTTTTTATAGAGTGAGAGCGGGTCTGAGAAGTGTCCTCAGACTCAACCCTGGCCTTAAATCTTTCCGCAACCTCAAAAACCATGACTGCACCCTATTCACAGCCACATCAAATATCAGTCACTCTCGCTCCGAGATCGCCCATCCGCAGCATTCATCATTCAGCTGCTCGTTTCACCGTAAAACAACCGCACCGTCTGCATCTCCAAAGCCAAGGGCCACAACCAGCAACACCCTGTCTGGTCTGCGAGTCAGCCCTGTGCTCAATACAGTGCTAAAGCAGGGGTCCAAACACCACATGCACTGGACCAAGATGGGGTGCCAAGAGGGTGCAGCCTCCAACCGAAATTCTGTAGCCCCTAAAATATGAAAATCACACATACACCAGTGAACACACACTCCAGTGAGCACTACCAGTGGGCAGCCCTATCCACAGCACCCAGGGAGCAGTTGGGGGTTAGGTGCCTTGCTCAAGGGCCCCTCAGCCATGTCCCGTCAGTTCAGCAAATCAAACCAGCGACCCTTGGGTGATAAGGCTGGGTCCCTAACCACCAGCCCACGACTGCCGTGATGGTGCTGCTGTACGAGGATGACGGGGCTACAAATCCCTGCGGAGTGTGAGTGACGGGATCCATAGATTGGGAAGAGGTGCTACAGTGCAGGGAATGTCTCGTTCCATGTGTGGAAAATGGCTCCAGAGCAGATGTTAATGATTGGCTAAAAGGAGTGACTGCATTTGGGCGTGTCAAAGACCATAGTGTGAAGGAAGTAGCTGAATCTGCAGGTGTATGGAAGCATACAGTCATACGGGTCTACCAGCAGTGGCTAAAATCCCAGTCTACAGGGAATTCTCCTCGGAATTGTGCCAGGCATCCACCAAATTTGGCCCAACTGAGCAATTCTTTGATGTAAGAGAGTCTGAACATTGATGTGGCTACATCCAGGAACTCGTCCAGTACATGCCAAATCCAGTCACAGCCGTTATTGGTGCTGGTGGAGGGGTTACATGCTACTAGGTACGTTTGTACTGGTGCTTGATTTCACACACTGAAGCTGATTCATCAAGTGTATTCAAATCTCTACTCGCGTCCACGTACGCAAGTTTTTTTAATCAGATGCAGAGCAGTTTACTCATAGTGGTCAAATCTGCTCTCCTTTTACGCAGCTTCAGCGAATAAGGGCCACTTTTTGGATCCACCACTGCACAGTCCTTTTTCCCCTCATCTATTTAGCGAGGGCTCCCTTTGAAGCGCAAGGCCCAGCGAGGTGAGACGAAGTGAGACGGAGTGGGGAGACGTGGGCGTGGAGCTCCAGGCGCTAGGCCATGTCTCGGCTGATGGATGAAGGGGGTCTAGGCTCTCTCTGAGGGGATCATACTATAGCAGCACACATCCATTAAGGTCCAGGCTCAGGCAGAAGAGCAGGCTTTAGAGAGGCTGACAGGAGATGAGCTAATCTCTGCTAACTCTCGCCCGGCCTGGCTGCAAGGAAAGGCTCCAGCGCAGGCTGGGGGTGCTCCTCCACTCTGGAAGGACCTCGGTTTGAAGTTCACAGCTTGGTGAGAAAAAGCTAATTTCCACTACAGCTTGAAAGATGGTGGCACGCGTAGCTGTTTATGGTAATAGGAGAATTCATATTTCACAGGTGTGAGTGAGGGATACGGTGATTAATGTTAATACTGCTGCCAGAGCATCTATTTAAAATGTGCAGGTCTGCAGATAAGACCAGTATCAGTCTAGATGATGCAGTACACCTTGGCTAGGTAACTCAGATAGGGGTGCAGGTTTGGGGCCAATTTTAGATTTAAGAAATCCCCCAATTCATTTTTTAACAAGGGCTCAGTGCTTATAGCTTTAGCACTGTGCTAACGAACGCCAGCTGTAGGCCTAAGATTAAAGCTCTTCGGAAACTGACCTATGAAGCAGCATCGTCCCAAATGCGTAGGTTTGGTCTCAACATTGGTAGAACCACAACAACCCACCCATTTTACTCTCCTCATGCATCAACCACCACCACTACCGAGATTGGTCGTATTGGAGACGGGGCCTCTCTGAAGCACTTTGGAATTATCCAATTCTAGATTTAAACTTGAGACCCTGTAATGATGTAATCACAGAAGCTCTGACCCAACGATATTGGTAGTAGGGACAATTCTGTCCTCCTGAAACAGTCCCTACTGTCCATATGCAAACCGACAGCTATGGTGTCGTCATCCTGTCGTCAGGGTCATGTCCATATTACAATCTCATTTCCAAAAAAGGTTGGAACTGTTGGAAAAACACAAATAAATACAGAAGCAGACATTTATCAAATCTACTCAGACACAGACTCAATCTTTAAGTCCATGCTTAAAACCTACTTGTTCAGTGGAGAGTTTGGTAATGAGCTTTTCTGCTAGATAAAAGGTGCAGGTCCAGGGGTCCACTGACAGAGAGTGTTTGGTAAGATGGGAATGTTGGTGCTGTCGTCCCGCTGCTCTTCACGTTCACTCAGGGTTGTTGACGGTGGAGCAGAGGGGCGCTGACTTCTCAGGGAGTCCTCATGTCTTTGAGCTCCTGGCTGTCCTGCACTGTGGAAGCTTGGCCTGTTGAGTCCTGCTGACCCATTCGATGACCCAACTACTTAATTACGGACTAATCAGACATTTACTCCTCTACCTTACAAACACTGAACTCCTTTCCTTTGCTTGTTTTGTTGTCTGGTGTTGACCCGAGGAGGATGGGTTCCCCTGCAACATGTTCCAAAAAAGCCGGGACAGGAGTCAGTTAAGACTAGGAACATTGGGAACTGCTCAGAGAAATCCACCTTAAAAGTGGCATTGACTGTAAAACTGTAAACACACAATATACACATTGTGATGGTGTAATAAGGAGGATTCAGTACATAGAACTGACATACCGTGACCCTCAAACACTGTTGTTGGCTTTCCAGGCTGTAAAAATGGATGTCACCATTTTTCGTATCCTTTTCAGGGAATTCTGAATGGGTATGCTTGATGTTCAGGCTGACGTTGACTTTCTATTGGTCAGCTTCATAATCAAATGTACTGTTCCACCTTAAACTGCTCACCGTTTAAGGTGGAACGGAAAAATTGCAAACTAGAGCGCCCACAACGTTAGCAGCTGCAATTCAAAGATGTTTGTTCACTCTGCACATTTCACTCACAGGACAGTTTCTCAAACCTTGCACATCTCGAGGCTTCGCGCAGTGTGGAGAGCGCAAGAGATCCATGGTTCCACCTTGAGTACCATCACAACCCCAACAGCAACCTGTAAGCAGCAGCAAGGTGGTGTGATTACTGTTTGTCGGTTGACACATGCTAACGGCTAAAAGCATACTTTCCACCAAACATGCTAATAAACGGTCACCCCAGTGCACCATGCAAAGACCCATTTTAGCATGCATATGGTTCTTTGAGTGTTTATGGTTATAGAACCATATATAGAACCACTGTCTTTACTAAAGAACCCCTGAAGAACGTTTTTTAACAGTGTATCAAACAATGCACTGCCATATTAAAGGATATGATTAAGAGAAAGCCTTTTGAGAATATCATTTAAGCCTTTTGGGAAGCCTTTAAAATACTAATAAGCTGTATATTATAGTCTATACTGATAAACTGGTCTGTTCCGGATCCCTAACAAACACCTCATGTCCACTCCGCCACAGATAAAGGACCACAAAAAGTCTTTTTTATGGTCTGGATTATGGAAGACACAAAAACTAAAAGCTAAAAAAAAAAAAGTAATTAGCCTGAGCGCTGGGCACGGATCTCCAGGAACGACTCGTTCATGCACTTTAACAGCCGTGCATTAGCAGCTACTGGCATTAATCTGAAATAACGCAGGCGCGGTGGGATTACCGGCTGGAGGTTAATATTTAAACTCATGACCCTCCTGAAGCCTGATCCCTTTAGAAGGGAGTATGCAGGGTTGTAGACGCAGGCACAGTGAGCCCATGTGTTTCTGATTTAGCGCTGCCCATCCTTGTTGGTTTCCCACAAGATGAGGTTTCCCCAGTTCCAGCCCAATTCCTCCACGACCTGTTTATCAGACTGCGCAATAAAGCGTCCCTCGGGCCCCCTCCATCACCCGCCTGCAGAGTGAGAATGAGCCCATATATAAATATACAGTATACCTATATAGACATACGTATAGGCGTATATATAGACGCGCACTCAGCATCTGATATGACGTGTAGCGGGTTTTGGTATGTTGGTCTTCAGTTTTCAGCCTTGGCAGCGGGTGCGACTTGTAAACACAGCATTAGCTCTGGATTTCTTTAAGCAGCCTCACTCGTGGAGAACGCTGCGGTCAGGCTTGGCTAATTGGCGAACCCAGGAACTCTCCCAGTGGCTAGTTGGTTTTAGCACTGCCGATGATGGTTTACAGTACATTTCGGTTAGAATATCATATTAGTCCTGTCATTTTTTCCATTACTAGTTCCTGCTTGTGAAAACAGCCAGCACCTAGCTTAGCCAGTTAGCAGTTAGCATAACTTAAGTTTCCACTGTTACGTTCTCACTTGGTGGTAGTGGGAAGTTTAGCACTATGGAGAGATGTGATGGATGAGTAATGTAATGGAGTCTGCCTCAAGCTAATGAGCTAAAGCTAACTGCTAACTTTGGATACTGATGGAGATCTGTCGGCTTCTATACATACCAGTCTGTTAGCTTGTCATATAAACAGTGATGTACGAGTTCCGGTTTTCTGGAAACAATTCCGACTCTCGACTCCTGCTCCTGGAATTGATGGAATAGACTCCTCGACTCCGCCTAATTTCAACCAAGACACCCAGAGCAGAGCCATCTTAAATGTAGCTACATGAACAAATTCATCGTATTTCATATATTGAAGGGAGAATGGTCTACTGATCATTACTGCAGTCGGAATTCTTTGAAAAGGAGATATTTTCCTTGAAAAAAAAAAAACTTTGATTTAATCTCCTTCCTGAAGTTAGCTTCAGATTTTCCTGCCGTCTTTTTTGACCTTCCCAGTCCACCTTAAGTGATGCAGCAGTTATCTTAATGGTGCTATGTCACCAGAAAGCAACTGCAGTGCCAGGTTTTAAGGTGGACGGGAATTTTTAATAAAGAGGCTGGAAGAAAGGAGGGTGGAACAGCCGAACAGCCGAACCGGTTTTTGGTGCTATACACAACACATTTCTCCATCAACCAATTCACCATGCAAAGAACCCTTTAAGCATATACAGAACATATACATGGTTCTAAATGGGTTGTTGTCTTTACTAACAACCTTTGAAGAACCATCTTCTTCAACAGTGATCTGATTCTTTGCACAGTGAAATGGTTCTACAGATTGATGAAGAATGTGTTGTGTATGGTTTATTACAGAACCTTTTTGAAAATGGTTCTATATATGACTAAAAAGGGTCTACAAGCTTGTGACAACAGCAGAACCATTTTTGGTGCTATACACAACCATACACAACACACTCTCCATCAATCTGAGGAACCATTTTTTTCAGCAGTTGTTCTTTGCATGTTTAAAGGGTTCTTCACATGGTGAAATGGTTCTAAGGATTGATGGAGAATGTGTTGTATATGTATATACTACATACAATACAGTCTCCATCAGTCCATGCAAAGAACCCTTTAAGCATGTACAGAACTTATAGTTCCAAATGGAGTCATTGTGTTTATGGTTCTTTGCATTGACAGAGACTGATGTTGTATATGGTGTTCTATGTAGAACCGTTTTAAAAGTGGGTCAAGCCTGTAACAATAGAAGAACCCTGTTTGCTGCTATACAGAACAGACAAAAACACTGTCTTTACTAAAGAACCCTTGAAGAATCTAGGGTTAGGGTTAGCATGGTGCAGTTGTCCTACAGATTGATGGAGAATGTCTTGTACATGGTTCTATATATTCTATATATGGTTCTAAAAATAAAATATTCTTAATAGTACGGTTCTAGTCTCCATCAGTCTCAGAGGCCATTTCACCATGCAAAGATCCCTTTAAGCATGCAAATGGATACTTGAATGTTCATGGTTCTATTATGTCTTTACTAAAGAACCCTTTTTCAGGAATGGTACTTGGCATGCTTAAAAGGCTCTTTGCATTGATGGAGTGTAATGGAGAATGTGTTCTATGGTTCTATATAGGACCTTTTTGAAAATGTTCAAGTTTGTAACACTAGAAGAACCCTTTAAGGTGCTATACAGAACTATAGTCAGTCTCTATTAGTCTCAAGAACCATTTCACCAAAGAGCTCTTAAAGCATGCAAATGGATATTTGGCTGTTCATGGTTTTATACTGTCTTCGCTCAAGAACCCTTGAAGAACCATATTTTTTTAAGAGTGCAGTGCTAGTCACAAATGCTAGCATGTTCTGTGCATCATTATGGCTCTCTTGACCGACCATTTTCATAACACCTGCAAGCTTGTAAACTGTAAAGGAACCAAATAGCAAACATGCTACATGCTACAAGCGCCTTAACATGAAGTACGGGAGGCATATGAACCCGTTTCTTAGTTTGTTAGCGAAGCGAAAGCTAGCTAAGCTACTAAAAGGGGCCCCTCAGCACCATGCGGTGGTTCTTTTAGGGCTTGTAAGTGAATTCTAATGGCCTTGACATTGCCCGGAGCTCTGAGGAGAAAGAGGAGAAAGGGGAGAGAGGCGTCAAGAGCTTTTTATTTTTTCTGTCCTTCTCTCTCCTTCGCTCGGAATTCCTGGATAATGACTGGGCTGTAACCGTACAGCGCCACTCGCCGCCAAGTGAAACAATGGCCTCTGCCAGTTTCTTTCTGTTTATTTCTCTCCATTTTTCATCCCTCAGTCCCCCCGCCCCCTCCCCTCCTTCCACCACCTCCTCCTCCTCCTCCTCCTCCTCTCAGGACACACACAAAAAAAATCATATACAGAATCTGCATTTAATTTGCATGGCAGGCCACTATGTCTTTTTCCTCTCTCTCCTTTTTTCTCCCCTCTCTGTTCGACCCTCTCTGGTTTTTTGTGCATTCAGCAAATATGTAGGCCAAGTCCGGGATTTGTGGCTGAGGTTTCTTCGCTAGGAGCGCGGAATATTTTCTGGGAAAACGCGCCTGCCAGCAACAGATCTGCGCTACGGCCTAAAGCACTGACCTCCTCGGGTTCATTTTTAAACGTGCAGCAGGAGAGGTGTGCTGAGACCATCGTGGTGCTTTTGGCATTGTCCACTAGTCCACGGGTTACGAACATCTGGACAGAGGTGTATATGGAAACTCCAGCAGCAGCGGATAACAACAGGAATACAACAGCTATATTTAGCCACTATTTTAGGAATAAGGCCAACCTGGTTTAATTGTTGTCACAGAATTGGCACAGAGTGGTTCCACATGAGCTGGATCAGTCACCACTGCATACCGGTGTTGTTGTACTGTAGTAACAAAATCTAGAACCCTCAAAATGATAACTCAGGTTAATCCAATACACTTTTTGTCTAATTCAGTGAATCTCCGCATGGTCCACTTGCTGTCCTTTCTGTGGACATGCTGGAAAAATAATCTGGTGTTGGTACACAGCCCTGGATCCTTAATTAGGAAATAAACAAAGTGACTCGGCCCGAATCACAAAACACTCTTCCAGCCAATCAGTAATGAGGGCATTCAAGCTTGTGCACAGCAAAGGAGGAAGGGGAGGGGCTACATACTGAACTCATTGTCAAGAAAGCAACATGGCCAAGAAACAGCCAACGAGGAAAAGATCTGGAGACTGAGAAAGAAGCTCTTAGATCAGGTAAGAGCGAAGAGCCGTGTTAACATCAGTGAGGAGTTTCAGCCGCGTTCAGAGAGCTGACAAGGCTGAAGCTGACTTCTTATTCGACTTCCTGTAACTGCTGCATCATTTAAGGTGGAATGGGAAATTCAAACAAGAAGTTGACATGGCTGAATGTAGCCTAACTGCTGCAACATTTAAGGTGGAATGGGAAATTCGAACAAGAAGTTGACGTGGCTGAATGTAGCCTAACTGCTGCAACATGCTGTAAATGAGGCACCAGCTTGGAACTGCTGCACAACTTAAGGTGGAATGGGAAAACTAAAATACAAAATACAAAAAAAAAAATGATGACATAGAAGTTGAATTCAGCTTCATGGAAACTTGGAATGTGTGTAAAGAGATAAGGAGGTTGCTTTGAAACTGCTGGCCAATTGGGGAACATTAACTTATGTCTGCTGTTTAAAGAACCAATAGGCCAGTTCTGTTTTGTCCCTTTTGCTAATATCGGTAATAGTAAATAGTTAGAATTGTGGCAGCAACTGTAGCAACAGTTTGCTAATCCACAACCTGCTAACGTTAGCTACCTTACGCACTGTGTGGTTGTTCATTCTAATGGTATATTATGATATTTGCCCATTTGTGAAAGATTTTATGGCCACAAAGATCTAAAAAACAAGTCTGCTAGACCTATCTTTTTCAGGAATGGTACTTTGCATGCTTCAATGGTTCTTGCGTTGATGGAGTTTAATGGAGAATGTGTTGTATATGGTTCTATATAGGACCTTTTTGAAAATGGTTCAAGCTTGTGACACTGGACAAACCCTTTTTGGTGCTATTTCGAACCATATACAACACATACAACTCAGAAGGACCACGCAAGAATCTTTTAAGCATTTGAGTGTCTGTAGTTTTATACTGTCTTTACTCAAGAACCCTAGAACAACCTTTTTTTTAAGAGCGCAGTGCTAGTCAGGTTCTATGCATGTTTGTGGCTGTCTTGACTGACTAAAAGACCATTTTCATAACAACTGCATGCCTGTAAACTGTAAAGCAGCCAAATAGCAAACATGCCACATGCTATACAGGGGTTGGACAATGAAACTGAAACACCTGGTTTTAGACCACAATCATTTATTAGTATGGTGTAGGGCCTCCTCCTCCTTTTGCGGCCAATACAGCGTCTGTTCGTCTTGGGAGTGACATATACAAGTCCTTTTTTGGATACAATCCGGGTTAGCACCCGAACATCCCTTTCAGACAGCTTCCTCTTGCGTCCACAGTTAATCCTGTTGGATGTGGTTCGTCCTTCTTGGTGGTATGCTGACATTACCCTGGATACCGTGGCTCTTGATACATCACAAAGACTTGCTGTCTTGGTCACAGATGCGCCAGCAAGACGTGCACCAACAATTTGTCCTCTTTTGAACTCTGGTATGTCACCCATAATGTTGTGTGCATTGCAATATTTTGAGCAAAACTGTAAAACTGTGCTCTTACCTGCTAACTGAACCTTCACACTCTGCTCTTACTGGTGCAATCTGCAATTAATGAAGATTGGCCACCAGGCTGGTCCAATTTAGCCATGAAACCTCCCACACTAAAATGACAGGTGTTTCAGTTTCATTGTCCAACCCCTGTATATTATCAGTTCAAAATAAATAAAATAAACAGAAATGGGCCCACACACACACTCACACACGCACAGCGGTCTAACGGTATCGTCTCTAGGTATTAATGTTCTCGACCCCATCCCCCTTCGTTGGAATTCACTGTGTTGCATGTCTCATCTTTTGACATATTGTGAAGTGAATTGACAGAGTTAAAACTGTGTTGTTCGTTCTGGTCACATAGTTATACACTCTAATCGCCAGTTAGGTCACATCAGGTAGCTCACTCGTCTATCACTCTCTTGAGGCTAACCACATTTAAAGGAGACTGAGTAACGCAGGGCCCCAGCCATATTTAACAGTAACAGTAACTCCACTAAGTTACTGGTTGGGGCGCTACATGTCATATAGGTTAGGTTATGACTTTAATGCTGTTCTAATATCATACCTGACCTACACCCACCTCCTTTATGATGGTGGCCGCCTTATTGACATCACAGGGATTCCCATTTGGTATATGACGTACACTGTTGTGGGTATTGTAGTTGTAGTTATTGTAGAACTACTGAATGCATCGCAACCATGAAGACAGCATAACGTATTTTACACTCTAGGTTTAGGCCCGATGGGTCGTTTCTGATGGTCCGTGTGCACACAGTGAAAAAGGCTTTTCAAACAACACAAAAATGATGTCAGAGTTTTTGAAATGACAGTGACGATACGCAGAGCGCTAGGAAAGTGTTTGCTAGGCAAGTGCCAGGGCTCGCCCAGTGAGGATCCATTTCAAGGGAAGCGTGTGAATCAAAGCTTAAGCATGTCATCAAGAGAAGACCTCGGAAAACCACGACCGAATGGAGACACGAGGGAGAACGGGCAGCCGTTTGGAAGTATGGCAGAACCTTTGTTGCGCTTGGCAAACCGGTTGCTAGGCTTTTGCCCTGGAACACACAGTAAGTGAGCCGCTGGAAGACTCTTTAAGTCCACGCACTCACGCACCCGGTCACCCCTCCAGGCCAGACAGGAGAGAGTCGTATCCGCACAATCTGGCCCTCCAAGCCCCTCATCTGCTCCCGTCCAAGAGCCACAGCCGCTGGGGAAGTGGAGGGATATGTGTGCCCTGGGGCGGAAAGGGGTTTGGGATGAATCCACGCTCCGATTTTGCTCCGCTGGAGCCTCTGCTGCTGAAGGAGCTCCATATTTGGTTGAATTTACGGGTGCCTCGGCTTAGACCCCGCAAACCTGCACAAAGCATGTGAATATAGTGTGAGCTTCTGGGCTGCTTGGAGATTCCTCCACTGATCTGGGCTTTGGAGGGCGAGCAGTGCTTCTGTACACTTGATACCACCTGGGCTTTGGTGTCTTAAGCATATGAAGCAGCTCATGTGTGAACTTTCCACAAACACAATCGCGTTCCCAATCCCAGGTCAAAGGAAATGAGAGAAGAAGGCGGCACAAGAAGACAAACAGCGAAGCGACAGACTCCATCACCAGTTAGCAGGCTTCTAATGTCGTAGAGCAACATCAGGAGCATTCTACTGCGGGGGTAATGGTTCTCTGCCTGGTGAAACGGCTCTTTGGATTCATGGGGAAGGTCTTGTTTATGCTTCTATATACAATCAATGGCCAAAAGTATGTGGACACCTATACATCACACCTTTACCAAGTCAATCTTCTTCAACATCCCATTCCAAGGAGCCCTTCCCTGACACTGTCCAGGAAAGCTTTCCACAAGATTTTGGAATGTGTCCCTGGGAATTTGTGCCCATTCAGTCAAAAGAGCATTTGTATGGTCAGGCACAGATGCTGGATGAGAAGGTCTGACTCATAATGCACGTATCAGTTCATCCCAAAGGTGTTTGGTGGGGTTGAGGTCAGGACCCTTTGCACGCCACTGGAGTTCCTCCACACCAGATTCCTCAAACCATGTCTATATGGAGCTGGCTCTTCACACAGGAACACAGTCATGCTAGAACAGGAAAGGGTTCTTCCCAGATTGCTGCCACGGGGTTTACAAACACACTTACGTATTTACAAATATTTATCTATGTATGGTATATTTACACTGACATGCCAAGAAAGTCATGTGATAGCAGCATGTAAATTATGATCATGAAGTGGCATTATTACCTCAGGGGACAGCTTGGGAACGGCCGCACCTCCCAGGTAAAACGTAGGTATATAATAATGTACTAGAAATGTACTTTAATAATTACTTAAGTATATCTAAGTGAATCTTAGTGGTGTCTCAAAATAGTACAGTAAGGTACAGTTAGTACTATTTAAGTATATTTCAATAGCACTAATGCTATTTAGTATATGTTCTATATTTAGCATACTAAGTATGTAGTTGAATGCCGTTTGTGCTGCACACAGAGGAATTTGTCTTTGGCGTTTAACCCATCCGTAAAGTGAAACACCCACATACACACACACACTAGGAGGCAGTGAGCACACTTGCCTGGAGCGGTGGTCAGCCCTATCCACAGCACCCGGGGAGCAGTTGGGGTTAGGTGCCTTGCTCAAGGGCACTTCAGTCATTACTGTTGGTCCAGGGATTCGAACCAGCCCCCCTCCGGTCAAAAGACTGGTTCCCTCACCTCCAGCCCACAAATATGAAAACAGCACCCTTCCAGTACACTAATCATGAGTGCAAGGAAGTATACTAAGTATACTTAAATTAAGTACCTCAGTGTATATGAAGTACACTTTTTTTCCCCTCCTATGTTGGCATTCCACTATCACACCTCGTTCGAATTCCCGTCTCCTTGCCTCTCACTCACAAGATACATCTTTACACAGGTGTGGGTCTTCGTAAGCCGTCCCCTGAGGTAACAGGCCCTCATAATCAATCTACATACTGATATCACATGACGTTTGGTATGTCAGTGTACAGGTCTGGAAAAAAATAAGACAGCCCTCCGGTTTATTCTTAAATCAGCATCTCCACATGTACAGCAGCCGTTCTGAAGAGAACTCCCTCACAGACACACCTCATTCTACTTAATGAGAAGCAGCGAACACACGGGACAAGACAGCTACAGACTGGCAGAGGGGCAAAACCACTCTCTACTGACCATGATGACCACCACCTCATCCAAACGTCACTTGACCACCGTAAGATGACCTCAAGTGACCTACAGAAAGAATGTGTGAGCGGCAGTTGGGGTGAGATGCACAGCGAGGACGGTTCCAAACAGGCGTTTCTGTTATTTTGTCCATTAGTCATTTTCTAAATAAAAAGATTGAAAATACAATATTTGATCTGGAACTTGGGAGAAATTTTCCAGTAGTGAATAGAATAAAAGGACACTGCTCATTCTGGTCATACACAAACCCGAAACCAAACAAAACCATAAACTGTAAAACTGTCATTTGGAGGTGCTTTCTAATTTTTTCCGGAGCTGTATATGCAAAACACACTGTAAGTATATATAAATAAGTATATTTAAGTATATAGAAATAAGTATATTTTAAAATAGATTTAGTAAATATGGTAATATATTCTGAAATACATTTTAGTGTTGCATTTCAGAATCGATAGCAATGAATTTGAATTGTATTCCATATACATGAAAACACATGCCCATATATGATGTCCTATATGGGTTAGCCTAATAGCTCCAACGCTAAACCTAAAAATGTGAATTTCAGACACCAAACGTCTCTTGGATGACGCACTATGTTCGGGGTAAGAAGTAAGTTAACATAATTTAGATTTGCCGCCAAATTGTGGTGCTAAAATTGGTTTTTGATTTGGTCATTTGATTTGGTATTTGATTTTTTTGCTATTCAGCATGTTACACCTGTACCTAAACTTCACACCTGCTACTGTACGGCCTCCTGAGCCGTTACCACAGCTTCAGAAAACCGCTTCAGCCCAGCTCCCAATACGGCCCCTGGGTCCATACATTTTACAAGCCTGAAACGACAAGAAAGTCCTACAGTATTTTTACAAGGCCAGGGAAGAACTTCTCAGCGCCGGTTTAAAGGACCCTAAGTGGTTGGCCACCGGTTCTGGTGAGCTGTAAAAGAGACTGCATTTAAATGGCCTGAAACTGCAGAGGAAATCAAAAGAAGATGTGATTTTTCGCTCCTGGTCATGCTGGATCTTCAGGCTCTTTTGCACCCAAAGGCCAGACTTTCATTTCCTGCACTGCCTAAAATAACTGGAGGTGCCCTGCTGTCTTACCCACACTAAACTGTCCGGCAGAGAGACTCTCAGATGCTGGGGATGGAGGTGTTGTCTTCCAGCCACGCTTCCCAGCATGCTCCAGTGCCTTCCCATAGGCAGGAGGCGGAGCGGCTTAATGGGGCATATCTCTGCTCTCTAATGAGTTTCAGTGGAGAGCGTGTGGGCGACGTGGAGCAGCTGGAGCTCCCTCAGAAGCCTCACAGCGCATTCAGACACAGGCAGCAGACACGGTAGTGGTGCAGTGTATCTGGGGCTGAGGGGACACACAGGGACATACAGCCAGGAGCAGGAATATCAGACTGAAGTCCGTGAGTGGGCATTTTGCACGTCAGTATAAAGGCTCTATTCAGCGGTGGTTCTAGAGTCTGTTGGGGCCCTAGGCAAAAATTCACATTTCCCTCAGGGGCCCCTCACTGGCTTGGGGCCCCAGTTGCTTGGCTTGCCTGGTGGCAAACGGCTCCTCTGGCTCTACCCTATCAGAGACGGTGATACTCAAAAGTTTCTGGGTCTTGATGGTTCTTCTTGATGGTCTTGATGGCTTTTTTAGTAAAGGGTTCTTAAGGTTCTTCTTATCAATGGAGAAGCTGTCCGACATGACTTTATTTAGAACCACACAGAACCACTTGCACGGTTAAGTAGTTCTCTGCATTGTGAATTGGTTCTTCAGATTGACGGAGAACATATCCTGTATAGTTTTATTTCGAACCGTGAGTTCTACACAGAACCACTTGCATGGTTAAACAGTTCTCTGCATGGTGAAATGGTTCCTGAGATTGACAGAGAATGTGTTCTATATGGTTCTATTTAGAACCATGAGTTCCAAATAGAACCACTTGCAATGCTTAGGTAGTTCTGTACATGGTCAACTGGTTTTTCAGATTAATAGAGAACCATGAGTTCTATATAGAACCACTTGCATTCTTAAATAGTTCTCGGCATGGTGAAATGGTTCTTGAGATTGATGGACAGTATATGGTTCTATATGGTTCTAAACACTGGCCAGCGTGTTCATGGCAAGGCAACAGGTTTTAAAGGGGCATGATAATGAAAGTCGAGACGAGGAGAATGTGTTGTACTCGGTTCTATATGGCACCATAAAGGGTTCTTCTATTGTGACAAGCTTGGCATTATAACAATAACAGAACCTTTTTTGGTGCCATATAGAACAATATACAACACATTCTCCATCTGAAGAAGCATTTCACCATGCAGAGAACTATTTAAGCATGCAAGTGGTTCTATATAGAACTCATGGTTCTACATAGAGCTATTGTCTTTACTAAAGAACTCCTGAAGAACCATGCAGACCAGGCAACTTTCACGAAACACTGTCTCGGTCAGGGCAGTGGTTCCTTTGAGGTCCAATACAGAACTATACACAGAACTATATATAACACATTCTCCGTATGACCCATGCAAAGAACCATTTGTGCATGCAGATGGTTCTAACTGGATCTGATAGGTTTAAAAAGAACTATTGCTTTTACTAAAGAACCCTTGAGGAACCATCATTTCAAGTCTTGCACAGTCTGTAGAGGAATCAGTCTTCTTATTGTGGTACTTGAACTCATTGTAGAACTTTGGTGTTCTCCTTCAGGCTGTTCACTGCAGATCCTACCGCCGCTGTGTTCTAGGCCCTGTTCTCGATGAAGCGGACCCCGATTTAAGCACATTTGACTTTGAAAATAATGAAATCACACGGAACAAACTCCAGTTTGAAGTGTTTAAAGGCCAACAGGAGAAACTCCCCAGCTCTGTGAGGCTGAGAGGCTTCTATTTGCAGGGTGTGACGCAGCTGAAGCCGTGCTGTGTGCGGGTGTGCGGGTGTGTATATAAAGCTGTGTTTACTCATGAAGTCCTTAGACAATCTGTGCTATGCTAAACAGGTGAAATCTGTTTGTTTAGATGCATCTGGATCTCTAGGGAGAGAGATCTCTAGGGGGTCTACTAACAACCACCTGGAAGACCTGGTAAACCCACCAACACTGCGCCTATCAGAGAGAGAGGAGAACATCAAGCTCCACTCCTGTTTCAGATCTGAGAACATCCACAGGTGTTTCTGTCCATCCTTCTTCCACTGTGAGAAGACACCTCAACGCTATGGAGGTCTGAAAGGAGGTGTAGCTGATCAAGAAGCTCCTCACTGAGAAAAGGATATCAAGACACATCCAACAAAGAAGCTGCTGGTGTTCTCAGAACAATGGACTGACCACCCCAGAGTCCAGAACCTTAACTGTCATCTTATTTACATTAGTCTGGAGGTGAGGAACTCACACGTTGTGGCAAGAACTGTGAAGAGCATGTTTATCTGTACTCAGAAGCCCGACCGCACGCGCCGCAAAAACTCCATCTGTTCCACAGACAAACACAAATATATGAAGCCTTAAAATCTGCTCCTTCTGTTGAGTTTATTTGCTAAAAAATCAAAATCAATCCCAAATCAATCCCAATCAACCTCCACCCAAATCAATCCCAATCAACCTCCACCCAAATCAATCCCAATCGACCCCCACCCAAAACAACCGCCAATCAACTGCCCTAAATC
>CM067478.1:2735022-2747249 GCA_034552555.1 Semaprochilodus insignis
TTTGGGCGAAGGGGGGGGGACTGGCGGTGTTTAGAATTGTGCTAGGGGCGGTTTTGGACTCGGTGGGTTGGAACTGTGCCTAGCTGAACCACTAAGAACTCTTTGATATTACTTTGCAGAGAGGGCCTCACCAACACCAGTCTGAAAAACAGCCCCCTCAACTGCACCAGTATGTTTCATTTTGTCCTCTTTCAGTTGGGGTTTATTGGAGTCGACAACCCAGGGCTTCTTTGCAGACTTCATGGAACTCTGATTTTTGAGGGACCTTGGAGTTGTAGGTTCTCCTCAGATTCACAGCTCATTTCTCAGACTGTTTGGAGATGCAGCTAACTGCAGTTCGGTATGTTGTTGCTGAAACATCTTGAAAAGACTGCAACCTCAAGCCTAATGGGGATTTACCAGTGGTGATGATAATGAGCTCAACCCTGTGGTAGGCATCTGCTACCATTGGTGGGTGGAGATTGGCAACAAACTGCTTTTTCACCACATGAAGGAGAAGCTCCTTACCTTCACAGCCTACTGTCATATCGTCAGGGCTTCCTGATATGTAAAGACCTGGCATAACGAGTCGAAAGCTCATCAACTATATCTTTATTTATACATTTTTGATCAAGAAACATTGTGCATAGGAATATAAGTCAGGAAACGAGGCAGCTCCGAGGCTCCGATTCTAAATGCGGATACGCTTCCCCGTGTCCAATTTGGACCTGTGTGTGCTGGGACTCCTCTAGCACCAGATTTAAATAAGCTTAAGGCACAAACTCTCAGAACATAACGCCAGCGAGACTTTAGCTTCATTAAGGTTAAAAGGTTTGTCCGGAAGCCGCAGTGCCGGGTCAGTGGGTGGGCACTCTCTCTCACTCTGGGATTTAGGAGGTCAGTTGCTTTGAAGTCTGGCATGTCCGGACGGAGGGCATGGGAACGCGGCCCCACCGCCCTTCCGGTCTGAGGGTCATCCTCCTCTGTGTCGTCTGCCAACATGCACTGAGAGGCAAACCGTTACAAAGACTCCAGGAGCCTTGTTGATAGAAAGATACCAGGTGTCCCGTTGGTCTGTCAGGTCAGAGAGGTCAAAGGGACAGAAAGAGAGAGAGATAGATGGAAAGAGTCCTGCAGAGATGACCAGACCCACAGGAAAGAGATAAAGAAGGTGATTAAGTATGGAGAGGAGGAAAACGGCATCAGAGAGTGAATGGAGAGCCCAGAAAGCGCAAAGACCGAATGGCATTCCATCAGGCTGAAAGGAAGGCCTGTGTTTACATGTGTGGTATCAAGTTATGCTATAACTTTGTGGTTGGCACGCTAGAAATCTTCCTGCTAACGTCCATATATGGAGAAATGGGGCAATAGGGACCATTCCAGATGAGGAAGTGTGATTGAACATCCCGGTGTTTAACTGGGAAGCTCATTATTCTGTGATTCTCAGACTGAGAAACATAAGCGCTGAATCTCCTTCTCTTATCTATATGATGTGATGAGCTGGCCTGGGCGTCCAAATCCAGAGCTGTTATTGTGCCGACAGAACTCCCTCAGTACTACTGAGTAGGGGCGTCATACTACTGAGTATGACCATATTTTATTGTGATTGTGGATTTTGACACACTATGCCAGAACACCGACCTACTACATGAATTAGGCCTGTTGAACTGAATTTAGTGCAGCACAGTTTGTAAAACATGAGTGAAAACCATTGAAGTTTATTATTACTGTTTTTTATGTGCCATTACAGGCTCAGATTTATCTCTTATTAACTTATTAAATATCAGAATAAAAGATTGTGCGTACGCAGTGCGTACTCTGTATTGTGAAATATCACCCACCCTCCTTTAAATCAACACTAGGGATGCACCGAAATTAAATTGTTTGACTGAAGCCAAACAAAATAAAACATTTGGCCAGAATATCGGAATATCAAATATGTTTTTTTTAATTCCCAAAACAGACCTGGTCCACTTCTGGCATAGATACAGCAGAGTTGGCTACTTTTGGCTGCGGCGTGGCCCTAATGTGGTGCATATGTGGCCCACATCTTGCTACCGAGAGCTGCCCGTTAGATGCTGGGAGACGTCAGCGTGCTCCGATGTGACTCACAGTGGAAAAACAACACGTTACCCTTTAGCAGTTAGCGCTAGCCCTGGAGCTAAGGAGTAAAAGTACCGCTCTGGCTCCCGTCTACATGCGGATGCAGCGAATGTTCGGCAACCAAAATTATTCGGCTGAAAATGGCAAAATATCCGCTTTCGGCAGAATAATTCCGGTTGCTGAAGGTTCGGTGCATCCCTAATTAATACCCATAGTTCTATTACCGTTAAACTTTATCTGTAAAGCACGTTGAGCTGCTACTGGTATGAAAAGTTTTTATTATTATTGATACACAGTATTGAAAAAGTCTGTCAGTCTGCATAGATTATTATACGTATGAGGTATTTAACATCAGCACTTCCTAATTGAGTTTGGAATCCGTTGCGGTCAGTAAATGAATCCACATATTCCCACACCTGATGTTCATTTCTGTTTTAAACCACACCCACTTTTTTGTTTGTAATTTATAAGAAACGTTCGGTGAAAAATCTTTTCCACTTAGCCGATCACATGTGTGGAGACCAGAGTGGCAAGGCTAATGTTGCTAACAAACACTGGAACTCAGTAGTCACCCAAATAGCCTGAATTGTTTCTGTTAAAAATACATCACGTCTTTCAGGCCTCTCAAACTGCATCCAGATCGTTGTTCTCATTATATACAATCTTAATAAAGAGCCATGTTTTGGTGACTAATGAGTAGTCATGTCAGCAGCGGTAGCCTTGTAGCTCTGGTTCTAAACCAAAGAAGCTAAATGTAAAGTTTAGACGAGCCTTGGCCAGTTGACTACATATAGGATAAGTGAAATCATCAGGAATCATTGAAATCATGGAATCATTCAGGAATCGGTATCAAAATCCAGACTGGTAATGATACCCAGCCCTAATGATGCATGCCTTTGTTCCCTCAGATGTACTCAGTTCTCCCTGCGGTTATGAACAAAGTGAATCTAGTATTTGGACTTAGTTGAGAGTGCAGTGTTAGTTTATTAGCTGGAGAAGAAAATAAGCTTCGTTCTAGTCTCATGTTTCAAGTGCTGATGGGGTCCCAGAAAGGAATTTGGACAGATTTTCATCAAAACCACACGGCTTTCCAAAGCATTCCTCTTCCTGCTCCCTCTTAGTCCCAGCTAGCCGTCTCTCAGTCCTTTGACTAAAGTGCCATCCTCCTGAACGGCAGCGAGACTGCTAACGAGGTAAAGGCAAAGCATCGCACTCGATAAAAACAAATCAGATGTGATGGTCCAGCTTTTCTTGGCCAGCGTCTCTTCTTTCACCCCCTCCCGCATGGATTTGAGGAGCGTTTCCCCCCCCCTTCCTCTTCTATCCCTCATGTATGGAGGAAGGCAAATATGTTTTTATTTAAGCTGCTCAGTGAAAGTTACGTTAGCCAGACGGACCCTGTTGTTAAGCTTCTCTGGGAGTGTGAATAACGGTTTTCATTTGCCTTCTTGGTCGTACCTTCCTGCTCCCCCCCAACCCTCGCCTTCCTTTCACTCCGTGTCTCGTGGTGTTTCTTGTACCTTTTCTTTCCAGTACGTGCTTCTGCTGGGCTTTGAGGAGGAAAACAAAATGGAGCTCTTGGTGTTCTTTTCGGGATTCTTTTCTTCATTTAATTTCCCTGCTTCGTTGGGTACGCTGGCACAAACACTGCTTGGTGGTTCTGTTAAGTGTTGTGCTGAGACTTGGCATACGTGAGCCAATGTTCTGATGTGCTCTAAAGTAAAGGGGTTGTTTTAAAAGTTAGAGCATGATAAAGTTATTTTAGTGTTTTTGAGTGTTCAAAAATTAGAGTTGTATTGAAACCCATCAAATATTAGGTGAAATTTTCACTTGAAAGCTAAATAATGCGACACATTGTCAGGAGCACAGCAGCGAGACCTCCTCAGCTGCAGTTTGAAAAGATAAGCTTGAATTTTCTACCGCAATTTCCACCGCATTGATTGTAGTTAGCGATGTGATCTGAAACAAATAAACAAACTACACAAAAAGCTCTTTGGGCTCTTGCACTAGACACTACATACACATCATTTCAGTGAGCAATGCCAGAGAATGACTAATGCTTCCTTTTTGCCTGCAGGGGCGCCGCGCTGGACCATGCCGGACAAGATGGAGAAGAAGCTGCACGCCGTCCCAGCGGCCAACACTGTGAAGTTTCGCTGTGCGGCGGCAGGGAATCCCATACCTACGATGTACTGGCTGAAAAACGGCAGACCGTTCCGGCAGGAGGACCGCATGGGAGGTTATAAGGTGAGAGCTGAGCACACATGTACAGGAACTGTTATGGGAACCGTGGGCCGATATTTGAAGTTTTCCACACACATGTCAGCTGATACGGATACTGATGCCTGAACAAAATTATTAGGGCTGCCCGGATTAGCTTTACATAGACATGTAATACTGATATTACTCGTCCTATTGAAATCACAGTTTTACAGGGCGGCTGTAGTAATTATAGCCTGTACCATCAGCTCACCTCACAGGCAGGCGCTGAGGTCACTGTTACCCCTTACAGTGACATATTATAGCTGTTTATTGTTGGTTTTTAAGCTGTTAATAATGCATAACTCATTTTAAACCGTTCTTAAACCCGTTATAAGAGTACTGGTATTGTAAAATAGTACCGTTAGACTAAAAAAAAATTAAGGCTAAGCATCATGGAAACCCAGAATTCCACAATAATTGTATTTAATTATTCTGTAGCTCCTTTTCTCCTTTCCCTAAATAACCATAGGGAACCAGCTCTGTTTTGATTGGATAGCCGGTGTAGATTCTGATACCTGAACCAAATTATTAGGGCTACCCTGGATTAGCTTTACATAGACATGAAATACTGATATTACTTGTCCTATTGAAATCACAGTTTTACAGGACGGCTGTAGTAATTATAGCCTGTAGCATCAGCACCGCTATCTCAAGGATTAAATGGGGAAACTTAACCTAATCACACTGAGCTTGTGAACTGCCAGTAAATGAGTTTGACCAGTTAGAAGAAACCTAATACGCTAGTGCTATGACATCACAACTCTGACTAACTGGCAGTCTGTGCACACTAAATTCATTGTTCAAGCCACAACAACAGAAAAAAGGAGGTGTGCTGGTCTCTTTTTAGCCAAAATATCAGGTCTGGGTCATAATTTATAAACATAATCACAATTTTTTAGTCTCCCCAAATCGTGAAGGGCTGTCAAAGGGTTGCACATGCAGTAAAATGAATGACATTCTGCTTTTCAGGATTACAAAAAATAACAGCCAAATCCAAACACCAGTCTGATGCCGATATTTGGTAACACTTTCTATGAGTCAGGTATCTGTAATGCATTATAAGCGCATTCGTAAAGATCTGTAAAGCATTCACCATGTTTTACAATGCCTGAAATAAGCCTTTGTGATTGTACATAATGATCAGAATCACACACATAAACTGGTATAATGTCGCATTATAAGGCTTCATAGCACAAAGAGATGTAATAGGTTAACATGATTCTTAAGACCCGTATCATTGAGCTTAATACCTTCATTCACGTAATTCATTCATAGAGCTGACCAATAACATCACCCGATTTATAGAAAGTGTTACCCGGTATTTTTTTAAAGCGCAGATCTGTGGATGCCAGTGTGTTTCTGATATCATTATGTGTCCTTAATCATAAGTTGTTATTAGGAGTATGAGACGTGAGTAATCCTGAAATCAGTTTATTCCAGCAAAACAACATCAACAAAAAACATCTGAGTTCTCTGAATGTAGCCGAGTTAATGATAAAGTGGCTTCAACAAACAATTAGTGAAAAGCAGTGTTCTGGTGAAAGACCCTGCGCTGACCCTTTGGTTAAACTTTAATAGATGACTGGACCGGCCAGTGTACCTCGCCCAGTGCCCGTTTACACTTCTTGGACTGGGAGTTCAGCTGAATCAAACTCTGAAGTGAAAGAGAGCTCTGCGGTATCATGTTCACATGCCGACACGAGGAGCACACCGACAACAACTACACAGCTTGATATCAGAGACAGGATGGTTATAAATTTAGAATTTTATATAAAAAATATTTTTAGCTGAGTTGCAGTACTTACGCAACTCTATCGTTATGGTCATTGATTAATTTCCTTGTGCAAAGTTCGACCAAGTTTGAGTCATAGACTTAAATTATATATACATATGTTCTTAGAACTGCACTGGAGAAGCAGCCTGACTTTGTTTTGTTGTACTGTACAGCCCTGTATTGGTATAATGACACTAAAGTTGAATTGAATTGAATTTAATTGAATAGAAAGAGTTAGTGTGAATTAAAACGAGACTAATTAAATTTTACAACTAAGTCTTTTGTCACCAACAACAACAGTTTCTATTTTTATTTTATTAAATTCTATTTTTTTTAATTAAAATAGGTGGTACCACTTCACAATAAGAATAGCTATAAACTATGAGAATAGTTTTTTATCCATAGGGTCATAAACACCTTAAATATCATTAATAAGCAGTTATAACATTGACTCGAATATGAATGTCTGATGAAGCAAACAGGTTTAAATACTGACTGAAGACAAAGTAATATAAGTAGCTGTACAGCTGAACGTTGGCTCAACATCTGCAAGCAGAAGGTCACTGTTACCCCTTACATCTATATATTATAACTGTTTATTGTTGGTTTTTTAAGGTGTTAATAATGGATAACTCATTTTAAACCGTTCATGAACCCGTTATAAGAGTACTGATATTGTAAAGTAGTGCCGTTAGACTAAAAAATTTAAGGCTAAGCATCATGGAAACCCAGAATTCCACAATAATTTTATTTTATTATTCTGTAGCTCCTTTGCTCCTTCGCCTAAATACACAGAAGCAGCTCTGTTTTGATTGGATAGCCGGAGTAGTTTTAGATTTTTGGCCTGTTGGCTGCACTTTCATAACATTTCGTCCACTGCACAAAGCTGAAGTCTTGCGGTTGGAAAATGGTGCCCACTGAAAACGTCCTGCTTTATCTCATTTCTAATAATGATTTCTTTGTTTTCTCTGCAATTTGATGCTTGAAAGAAGCATATATCAACGATTAAGGCTCCGAGAAAGTGAGAAAGAGAGACGCAGTGAGGGATGCAGGTTGGATTTAGAGCATGGCCTACAGTCACGAGAGTTGCATTCCTAGGGTGGGGGCGAGAGCACGCTCGCTCGTGCTCCGAGCCGTCTGTCGGCACGTCTGTATTGCTTTTCCCATGATGCTCTCGCTGGAAAGCTCACCTCACAGGCAGGCGCTGAGAGAAGACCTGCTCATCTGTCTGTTTCTACGCCCTTTGCTCCTCCCGTTTCCCTTGCGTCTCCTGCTATAATGTCTGGCCCACTAGCTACGAAACTGCTGTCCTGTAGTCTCAGGTGCTGGGCACGTTGGTTTAATGGGCTATTACAGGCTTTTTCTGAAATCGGGTTAAATAAATGTGGAACTGATACATAAAGAACCTAAAACGCTTTATATGAAGATGTGAAAGCCTGGCTTTCTGTTCAGCAGGTAAGAGTCATGTGGATGAATCCAGTCTGACCTGGGCTTTGCAGAGCGCAGACTTAAAGGGGAAATCCACCATTAAATTTCTGCATAATTATATGCTTCAGATGTAAACATGACGATGGCATTCAGAGCTCCATTCTACACCTTTGAAGTCAGAACTGTTTACAGTGGTGGTGGTAGGAACCAGATGTCTGACGAGTCTGATTCCCCTATGAGCTAGATGGATGGATGTATGTATGGATGTATGTATGGATGGATGGATGGATAGATAGATTGTAGTTGTAGAGCCTGATGGCTCTCGGGACGAAGGATCTCCTGAGTCTGTCTGTGGAGCAGCTCTGTGACAGCAACCTGCCACTGAACTTGCTCCTTTTGTCCATAATGATGGTGTGCAGTGGGTGCCCATCATCATCCATAACGGACAACAGTTTGTGCAGTGTCCTCCTCTCTGCCACCTTCACCACAGAGTCCAGTTCCGCACCAGCAACTGACCCTGCTCGCCTGACCAGCTTGTCCGGTCGCATCTCGTCTCTCATTTTTACACTACACTACAGTGAACCTTTCTTGTTCTTGCGCAGGTCCGACTCCAGCACTGGACTCTGATCATGGAAAGCGTGGTTCCCTCTGATAAAGGCAACTACACCTGCATAGTGGAAAACGTATACGGCTCCATCAACCACACCTACACGCTGGACGTGGTCGGTGAGTGTGTGTACGCCTGTGTGCGCGCTTTCTGTTCCTCTTTCCCACAGGTTTATTATACAGGTGCAGAGTGGAGCGGTGGGTGCGCGGGTCAGACAGGTGCAGGTAGGCTGCAGGTCTGTTGAGGGAATGCTGTTACATGGTGCCAGCTTTTGAATGGAGGAACTTAGCAGGATGAAGACTCTGAGAGGGGGCAGGTGTATACGAAAGAAAGAACTAGCTAGATAAATGGAATCCTCCCTTCCTGACTGGGAGGCACCGATCTGACTGATCTGCCCGATATCGGCCAAAATCAAGCACCGCTCTTCTTTAGTTTCTTCTTTAGTTTCAAATCTGTGTAGGTAATATATAATTAATGAGCTGTTCAAGATCACAATCTATTTGAAGATGTTTGGGTTTTTCAAGTGAGGCACCCCGGACGAGCATTTCGTATTCAGTCGTGTTCTTCTTATTTATTTCTAAGTCTAGCTGATCACTGTATTCCTCCTGAAGCCGTCTGGCATGTTTAATTTGCATTAAATTAATAAATGGTTATTTGCTGACACAGCGAGTGTGAAGAATTAGAAAAGCTCTCCTTCACAGGGCTTTTATTCTGCCATGCATTGTTAAAAAGGGGCTTTTGTTGTCAGGCAGCGTCAGTTTGTGAACACATGTTGCATCTCCTTGAATAAACAGGTTTATCTGTAATGTCACTATTCACCGTTGTTAGCTGTACAATATTGATTTCCATTAACACCAACACAGAGTGAGAATCTGAAGGGAACTGCATTTAGCCTGGTTCCTCTCGAGGGTTCTTCCTCTTACTCTAAGGCAGTTTTTCCCTGCCTCTGGCTTGCTCATGGGGAGCTTGGATCCGGATTTCCCTTCCCTACGTCTGTACATGGACTCTGTGTTGTTCTTTTGCTTTAAGTAAACTGCTTTTCTGTAAAGTTGCTTTGAGACAACAGTGGTTGTAAAAAGTGCTATACACATAAATATTGCTGGACTGATGACTCAAAAGCAGGATTGATAGTTGATTGGTCATGTCTGGCCGATACCTGATCCATTAAAGGTCAGTATAGTCGTGGGAACCGAGCGATTAAATGGTTTTAGATCAAAATCCTAATTTACAAGAGCTGCAGTCTTAATTAGGTTCTACGAGTTTCAGCATTGTACTAAGTTTTAATTGGGACCATGTAACCTAATAAGAATCTTGGCCTTTTGAGCTGGCAGTCTGTCAGCATTCAAACCTCAAGTGCGGCAAAATGGAATCTTCCTGGTGAAACAAGGCCTGGGGCTTAGTTTCTAGAAGATTTAAATCACCTTTGCAGTAAAAAAAAAATCGTTCAGCCCTCGCTGAGGGATCAAGTAATCAACCGGTGGTGGCCAAGTGAGATCAAGCGAACTGCTCCTCGGTAGCTTTAATGTGCAGTTAGCAATATTAGCAGTGCCTGCTGAAGTCCAGAAACAACAACCCAGAGCCCAGTGACTCATGGTCAGCCGGCGTGAGCTCAGAAAGACCTAACATTAAACAAGGTCCTTGAAAACGTGGAGCATGCTGGAGGTCTGGACAGAGTACCTTCCAGGGACCAGCTAGAGCACTTTTACAGAGCAGTATTCGTGGCACTGCCATGGACTGTACGTCTAAGGTTGAGACATATAAATGCTCCCTATTCAGGCCCCCTGCTCTGGGATAAGTAAAAGCAGCCTTTCAAATTGCATCTCTGCTGTTTTACTGCGCAACAGTAAAGCCTGTTTGTGACCGACCCCAGCACAGAGAGAGAGAGAGAGAGAGAGAGAGAGAGAGAGAGAGAGAATAAAGCAGGGAGGCAGCAAGGGGCCGAAAAAGGCAGTGCATATTTCTGTCCTTTTTGTCTTTACTCTCTGACCAGGAACTACAGGGTCTGGAAACAGCCCACCATAAGCTGAATTGTCTCTCGATCCATACCAGGCCCCAGCCAAATGCCAAAGGAGGCGTGGGTGATTTCACCGTGTATCAGGAATGAAGGAAAAAATGTAGAGAGAAAGCAAATAACAGGCCGTTCAGTGGAATTCGAGTCCCACTGACCCTCTAGACAGTGATGTAAGAGCAAGCGGCGCTGCCCTGACCTGGCAGACACATCAAAGCCGTACTAGGTCCAAAGTGCTGGAGCTCTGCAGAGCCCGTTAGACGAGCCTAATGACTGCTGTTTATGGTGGCCTTTTGCCAAACCTGACCCCGCAAAGTTTTGTGGTAGATGATCTCTAGTAAGCACCTTCCCCCACCTCCTGCACGTGTGTTCCCCCTACATAAACAGTTGTATGCAGAGGTGTGGGTGTGCGTCGTCTACACTAAACACACACTTTAATACACACATTTTGTGTATGTGCTAAATTTAACATATTTGGGGGGGGCACATAACATGAAACGTGGACTGTGAAAAAGCTTTTACAGGATGTTATAGCAAGCAAATAAATCGAGGGTGTGTTATTTTCACTTCAGCATTCGACTGTAGTGTATACGTCCTCAGCTGAGTCACTACAGCCCTTAAGGTTATTAAAGCCCTTAGAGGGTTTGCATGTGACGGCACATTGAACTATGGTTAGACAACGTTAGCTAGAACAATCCCAGTGTTCCTTATGAGAGTGCAACTCAGCAAAGCAAGTTTAGACTGTTAGCCAGATGACTTTTTATATTTGTGAGATCTACCTGGAATGGAGATAAATGAACGATCATAATGACCACAAGAATTTTCATTTTAGTTGAGTCCAACTGCCTTTAATTTAAGCAGATAATCGCTTGCTTCATTCCTCTTTTCATTGTTCCTCCTAATAAACCCGGCCTTGTTTTGCCACTCAGTCCGACTGAGAGGGCATATACCAGAGGGAACGTGACAGCACTACATACCCTCTATAGTTCAGTTTCTAATTTTGTGCCAGCATGACGTACTATTATCCATGACAAGCGTTTAGAACGACGCTGTGTAGCTAAAAACAGTAGCAGTAGGCTGCAGAGTACATTGATTAAAAAGTAGCTTGTTTTTTTACTCTGAAATATTAGTTTAGGTTAACTGGACGTTTAACAGTCTATAGGTTAACCTCTCTGTGTGCCTAGCTGTGCAACTGCAGCAGTGCCAACTTTGGCGCCATTTACTTTGCCCACCCTGCCTCTACCCCCCAACTCTCTCTCATCAGTGACAGCGACCCGTTCTAACTCTGCCTGAGCCCCTCGTGCCAAGTCAGCGGGTTACCCAGAGTTCAACGGTCTCGCTTGGGGACGCTGGACTAGGCTATAAATGCTTGGCTAATGACATAATTGATAGATTGCGATCCATGGCCGATGCGGGTGAACGGCTGATGGACAAAATGACCCAGCGGCGACTCTGCGGCTCTTTTTGTCCAGCATCGAGGACGTCTGGGTCAAAGCGGTCAGGTTTTTTTAGGGTTCAGATGAGAGGGCACCGAAGTCTTTCATTGTGTGACAGTTTTGAATGACAGTAGTTCATCAGTAACTCAGATTTTACAGGGGGCAGGTGAGCATAACAAAGAGCATCTTTACCTTGCGTCTTATAAACAGCGGTGGAGGAAGTACACAAACCATGTACTTGAGTTAAAGTAGAGATACCCAAGGTAAACTATTCCTCCAGTGTCAGTAGAACAAGTAAAGTTTCAGTTTAAGGTTTATTTGGAACTTAGTTACAAGTTTAAGTTTAATAAGAACTTACTTTAAACAGCTTCACTAATGAGTTTACTGTACTGCATCTGCAGGTCTCTGTTCATAAACATAAACCAGCTAAACACATGTACTATAAAGGAAACAGAGTTTATATAAATGCAGAAAAAGACGCTCGCCAGTCACGAGTGAGTGTGTACATGTTTCTGTACTGTGGTCTGTTTACCCACAAAGTCAGGAACAGTGTGTTTGATCTGTTCACTAACCCCATCCTGCTTTACCTGCCTTCCTCCAGGTGCTCCTTGATGTAGTCCAGGCCTGAAA
>CM067478.1:2747587-2763544 GCA_034552555.1 Semaprochilodus insignis
GTATCAAATTCCATACTTGCTCACTGGCTCAAACCAAACAAAAGAGTTTCTCTAGTTATTTTCTTTCGTCTTGACAGTCAGAGGTGTAATTAGTGCGTGCGAGAGACTGTACGTCAGCATTTGTGGGCCTGAGAAGGAAAGATTTGTGAGAAAGATGGATGGAGAATGGAAGGAATAGACAGTAAAAGTCTGAGAAAGCACTAGAAGGCCAGCTTCCACAGCTGTATTTCTGTCTCTACTTGAGAAGATCCACAAACATACAGACAAACCGTCTTCAAACGGACACTTCTGTTGGCCGTATAAACAGATCTCTTGAAGAGAAAGCTCCGGCAGGCGGGAGAGGACAGAACACCAACAGATGAGGAGAAAATTTGTACTGGGCCCCCCACTTTCCTTTTTTTCCCCCCTTCTTTTCACTCTTTCTCTGTTTTCCCTCATCTTTCTTTTCACTCCCCATCTGTTGAGCACCCTTTAGTCTTTCCCTTCTCTCACCCCATCCCCCTCTTTTCTCTCTTCTGTTCTCTCTCCTTTCATTGTACCTTTTCTTTAGTCTCCACTGGTTCCCCACAATGCTCAATCCTATTACCTCCTCAGCGCACACGCCATCAGGAACCCTCCACCATCTCCACAGTGACGTTTTAGAGCCGCCTTGTTCTTCTGGCAAAATGTGCTTTAAGGAATCAGGAGACGGTCCGACCGTGTCGGCTAACCGGGGCGTTTGAAGACAGTGTACACAAAACGTTCGAAGTTCGAAATCCACTTTAGTGCGGCTGCAACAAGTGATTATTCCTGTAATTGGTGAATCGGTTGTTTTTCTGTTTCAGTTAGAAATGAACGTAAATAACGACACAGGAAACTGGAATTGGAGTTGTCACTGAATCAAAAGTTTAACTGTATACAATAAACTACAGTTAAAAATAGCTTTTTATTATTTACTAACATGTCCAGTAGAGTTAGGGGGAAATAAATGCAGTATAGGATTTCAATATTCTACATGGCAATATTGTATAGACACATAGATGCCAAGTATAAATATTTAAATATATATGTATGTGTAAAGTAATGAATGTTGCTCAGTTTGTTTGCTTGATAATCCTATTTCCTGCAGTAAAAATGAATGAAGTGAGATGAACAGACTGAAACCTTCATCCTGTTAGATGAAACAGATGTTGACAGTTTTCGTTAGGGGACAGAATGTCTAGGTACTAAATTGCAGTATATGTTATTGCAGTACTCACAGCATATCACAATACTTTTAAAATTGCTGTAAGATCGTATTGTGAAATAAGGATCATGATAATATCGTATCACAGGGCCCCAAGTGTCCAGACAGTTCATGAAATGCCTTTAAATTCTCATTTATTGGCTATTTTTGTTTCCTATGTAACTTATTGCCTTTCTCAGTTTCTTGCTTCTAGCATTCCTTTAATCACCTGTCTACTTCCAGTTTATTGACAACATTGATGTGAGTCTCAGAGACACATGTCTGAACGAAATCTGAATACATCATTGGCTTAAGGTTTCTGCATTTGGCTAGCATGAATGGCTGGCATGTGGTTTTATGACGACTTCATCACCCCAAAAGCATTCTAAAACAGATTTAACACCCCTAAATCAGATTTAACATCCATGCAGTTTTATTCTCCATTAGATGTAATATTACTAGATTTAATGTCCCTATTTTTTTACCCAATATGTTCAATTTTCCAACATCAGCTTCCTATCACTGTATGTTCTAGGCTAGTTAGTTGTTCATGATGAGCTGAGCGCACATGTTAAACAGCCTGTTCAGATTTCTTTGCAGCCAAATCATACTTATAGTTTCATTTGTATTGCTGCATCTTTGCCTGGTTGCTCTAAAAGTGGCTGCGTTTGAGCTCCATCTCAGAACATTGCTGTGAGCTGCATCTAGCCGCTATGTGCCAAGCCCAAAAGCACGAACATTGCTGTGTGTTTTTTCCCTTTCCTCCCCGGGCACAGGTTTTTGTTTTGCCCTTATCGATTGAGATAAGAGTCCCAGCCTCTTTTGTTTTGTGTGAAGAATCTTAACAGTAGGCCGATAGCGGTGCAGGAGCGGTGCCAGGAGGTGCTCGGAGTAGTGGAACATTCACACGTACTCAGACTCACTTCCTGCAGGTGTGCCGCGCGGCTACAATCTAAATTGATTGGTGTTTAAATGAATGGGAGGGCTGATACGTGGCGTTGGGATGCAGTTAAAGCAGTCATGAAGTTACATATTGGTGTAATTATTCATGTAAGGTCCATAAAAGCTTTTTTTTTTGCCTTGTTGTTTGATATCTTAAATCAAGTCAAACCGAGTGGATTATGTAACTTATTTCTAGACGTGTTTCAAGCATATTACTTAATAAATGGATTTCCGTTTCAAAGTGACCCGAATGTATAGAAGTAAGTTATGAAAAGAGTAAATTGAAAAGTATTATATATACCTTTATTGGATGTAAAACTGTTTACCTGCCAAGACTGTGGAAGAATGACGAGCAGCGTGGACTGATGCGATGATTCTTCTCTCATTTCATTTTGTTTCCGTTAGAGCGCTCACCTCACCGGCCCATCCTGCAGGCGGGCCTCCCAGCTAACGCCACCGTGCATGTAGGGGAGGACGCTCGGTTTGTTTGTAAGGTCTACAGTGATGCCCAACCTCACATCCAGTGGCTGCATCATATCACCAAGAATGGCAGTCGCTATGGTCCTGATGGACATCCCTATGTCCGTGTGCTAAAGGTAAGAGCTGTTTGTCACAGTTATCCACCAATCACGGCTTTGTTTTTGCACCCAAGAGCATTGTGATTGGATGCGTGTCTCAGAGTAATTCAAACACAGTGGATTTATTGCGAGCTGGTGGCGGGAACCTCCTCTTCCTTTCCGTATGTCCATTTCTGTTGTTGAAGATACAGGGTAATGTTAACAGGCTGCCGTATGTGTTTTTTCGCCCCTGTGCCACCACTACGTTGGGTTGCCGTGGCGCCCTGTAGCGCTCGGGCATAAACAGCACAGACGTGGAGGTGCTCACACTCCACAACGTTTCTCTGGACGACGCTGGTGAATACACGTGCCAAGTCTCCAATTACCTTGGGCAGGTCAACCAGTCAGGTTGGCTGACTGTCCTACCAGGTAAAGAGAACAGTGAATTTTGACCCTTGACGACCTCCTTTTTCTGGTGTTTTGGGTTGGTGGTCTTTTTTGGCGTCTCGTCGTGGTGCGTGGTGGTCCTGGGACTTTTGGTGGAGCGTTGTGGTGTGGTTTTATTTTTTTTGGTGTTTTCTCACCCAGATCTTCTCAGGGGTATTAAGAAGCCATGGAAACAAGATTCTCCTCACAGTTCTCGGTTCCATTGACTGTTTATTCGTTTCCATCCTTCACCTAAATGTCCAAGCTGCTCATCTTCTGTCATGTCCTCCTTCCTTTCCTGTTCCTTCCTCACCGACAGAAGCCGTCGGCTTGTTTTCCATGGCTCCATGGTGTTTGCATGTTCTCTGAAGGTGGGCGTGGAGGAATTTGTTTTTGCGGCGTCTTCTTCCAACCCCTACTTTATCTTCGCCACAAGAGTCCCCTTTTTGTGGTGTGTCTTTTTGGTGTAGTCCTCTCATGAAGGGTTCATCTACCATCCGTGGAATGCGTAGATGAGGTTTATGGCAATAACCATCTCTCAGATCGGCTCTCCTCTTGGTATTTTGGGTCTCATTCGTTTCTTTCCTTCTTTTCTCTGCTCTTTTCTCCATCTTTTTGTTGACCTCCTCGCTCCTCATTCCTCCTCCTCTCCTTGGTTTCTTCTCTGGTTCTTCCTGCCTCTTTCCTCTCCCTATCCCAGACGGCAGGTGTAAACACCACGGACAAAGAGATTGAGGTCCTCTACCTGCCCAACGTCACTTTCGAGGACGCGGGTGAATATACGTGCTTGGCGGGTAACTCTATTGGGATCTCCTATCACACTGCTTGGTTGACGGTTCTTCCAGGTATACAGTCCTCTACCTTTGCAGATCTGTCCATCTGTTCTTTATTCATTTCCATTGTTGCAGTGTTTGGTCGTGTCAGCAAATGTCACAGGGAGGGCGGGAGACAGTTTCCAGAGCCAAACTTGTACTGGTTCAAAAATGATTTTGATACATATTTGCTGTAATTCAAGTTTACAGTCGTTTGTGCACTGAAGCGTTTTCGTCTGGATGGTTAGGAAGGGAATTTCAAATGACCTATTTTGGTGTGAAGTGTGGCTCTGGATAGCTTGTGACTCCCGCTCTCTCTTTTTGCACCTCCTCTTACTAACTTCCAGAATGCATGCTTAATCAACGTGTTCATCACTCTGACTGCTGTCACTTTCTCGGGAAAGTCAAAACATTCTCAAGTCTTGCACTTTCTCGATTATCAAGTCCTGTTATTCTGTGCATCACTTTATGTTTTATGTTATTTGTGTGTGTGTGTGTGATAGTTCTACATATTCCTGATTTATGTTTTGAAGAAAGAAAATAATCATATGAAAGGAATTATTTAATTTCCAGTCAGAACAGCCATTAAGTGCAAGTTATTGCTTCTTCAGGAGATTAGATTTACTCAGATTAGCTAAAAGATACTCTGGTAACACTTTATTTTAGTGCTCCACTGTAGATTGGTAGATACTCAGTCTGTCTTAAAGTAACATAACGAGTCAGAGTTTAAATTAATTGTGTGGTAGTTCTACATTTTGTTCATACTCAAGACAATATTCAAATGACAGGAATGTGAGTCGAATGTACTTCTCTATGTAGAAGAAACCAGGCTTGTCATGTATACGGATTAACAAGGACTACCCAGATACCGGGGGAACGTTCCCACGACTCTGGCTAACATGACCTACAAGTTCTAAATACACTTCAAAGATAATGTATTAGTCTAATATTCAGAGAACGTTTTAAGGATGTTTATCATTTCAAATATTGGTCTTATAGGGTTAAATGTTGACTAAGATGTAGCGTTTTAACTGCAACGTTCAGAGGATGTTGTCAGGGCCACAGTTTATGTCTGAAAAAGAACATTATGGGAACGGAAAAAGAATATGCATAATATTCTCAGAACATTTTTAGAACAAAAGAAATCTAGCAGCGTGGTCTTTGGAGGTCTACATAAACAGGCTTAAAATTTTTAGTCCGAAATCTAGTATGGCTTGAGAGCTTTCTGTTCAAGTCCAGCCTGACCAGATGTCCAAATATAACCAGAATAAAATTCAGGTTTGGGACGCTGACTGAAGTGAAACAAATTCCTGTTCAAAACCGACCCAAACCAGCTCATAGTCACCCAGAGTGCCGAATACAAACCTGCCACCGCCGGATAAATGGCTGTTGGACAACAATGACAGCAGACAAAAGACAATAAAGGAATACAGTAAACTATCAAACAAGTTGTTCAAAAATCCACAAAGATATTATTCAAGAAAACTTTCTCAGGCTGTGAGCATGGGCCTCGTGGATCTTGACACTAAATGCCAAACTAAAAATAGTTTTAACTTTCGAAAAAAAAAACCCACTAAATGTAAAACTAAATGTGTTTCTGCTCGTCCCAGACATACACGGATGCGTGTTTGTTTATCTCTATCTTTCCTGTGTGTCTCTGTCGTTGTTTTTGTGTGCTTGTTGGTCCTCCTCATGCATTCCACTGGAGCATTCCTCTACCAAAGCTTAATGTGCTCCAAGCATCTCCACACCATGCTGAAGTCAGCATTAAGCTTTCGTGTTTAATACTCCAGCGCAGAATCTGATTCTGTACTGACCTGGTAACCGCCTCATTTCTCCCTCTCACCGTCTGACCCCGACTCCTGTGTCCCTGCTTCAGCCGAGTCAGGCATCTTGGAACCCGACTATCCTCCAGACTACGTGGAGATCGCAATCTACTGCATAGGTGTCTTCCTCATTGCCTGCATGGTGGTGATCGTGGTCGTTTGCAGAATGAGGACCTCCACAAAGAAGCCTGACTTCGGAGGGCAGCCCGCTGTGCACAAGCTTACCAAACAGATCCCACTGCGCCGCCAGGTAACAGAAAGTAGATAAAGAGTTCCAGAACCCCTTATACATGTCAGACACGCAGACACACAGACACACACACACACACACACACACACACACACTACAACAAAATCCGTTTAGTAATGAGGAGAAAGATTCATTCATAAGATCTTCCATATGCTTAGCTTGAGTATGGTGCAGCCATATGAGCATCTTCAGGGATTTGAACTTCAGGGTTTCGTTCAAAAACACATTCTAGAGATGGATGTTGTTGGACATAGACAGTACAGATTTCAGAAATATCAAGATTCAGGATTTAAGAGTTTATTGTCATATGCACAGAGAAACAAGCAGTTGCACTGTACAGTGAAATTCTGACTCTGTACCGCCCGGATTACAAGTACTAACAATTACAGTATAAATACTAAGTACTAAATAAGAAAGAAAGTAAAGACTACAGGGAAGAAAATAGATATGTATGTATAGAAATTAGGCAAATGTAGAATATATGCCATATAAGTCTGAAAGGTATAGGAGCAAGAGCGGCGTGCAGAGACGTCTGCCTCGATGGGCACCATCTTGCTATCGATGCCATCAGTGCTGTTTGACTATTAATACTACCTTTTAATTAAAAATGTATTTTCCGTTTTACTTCAGCTGTTACTCTTCTCAAAAACCTATATATCCAGAATGTTACAATTGGATATACAGCAATTTGAAGTGAAGCTCTTCGGTTACAGTCCTGTCCAAATGTCAGAGACCACTTCAGTGAATTCATTTCTGGTCAAAACAGCCATTAAGTGCACGTTATTGTTTTTTGTTTTTGTTTTGTTTTTTCTTTTCCAGAAAATGTTGCTGAGATTAGATTTAAGATAATCCAGTATTTTGATCCCTTTATTTTGATGATCCACTGTAGATACTCAGTCTGTCTCTGAAGAAGTTGATTGTGAAAGATTCTGTTAAACCTAAACCTAAGCCTAATCCTATGCTCAATTACAACTCAAAGCCTAGACGTACTCCAAAGCCTTAGCCTAATCAGCTGAGTATCATGTCGATCATCTACAAGGGACCACCATCCACCACCATTCCTTACATTCCGTGTAAGGAAGGGAAAAATCATGTCATCATCAATTTAGTTGTTTGTAGTTTAGTTGTAACTTTCTGAAACAAACAGGTTTTCTGTATTTGTGAACCTGAAAAATTAATTATTTGTACTTTTTATCTAAACATTAAAGAAATGAAGGTGCTCTCTGACTTTGGCATAGTACTACACCTCACTCCAATCTATCATTCGGAATGGCGTTAGATGTTGAGCTGGGAAGCAGTGTGGAAGACTTAGCAGTGTAAGTCATTGGTTCCTGGTGCTGTGGTGAATGTATTTTACTGAATGATGCTTTATTTGACATTGTGAGCAAATGATTAAGCTCATGATCATTAGGCTCCCTCGCTGAAGGCCTGCAGTTCGGAGTGTGAAGGTAAGGTCTGCTGTGTAGACCACTTCTAGGCGTTGACTGTGGCTCTGCAAACCACTGCCCTCAGGTCGTGGCCTACATAATGTTTGTTTTCTATTTATTTATTGATTTAGGAAGGGAGTTTCAGGAAGAGTCAAGCGATCATTTTTAGCTTCATGCTTAGTTATCAAGGTTTCTCCACTGTCTCATCAGTCTAAAATGTGCTTTGCATGCATAGAGAAGGCTTATTATAAAGCGATAATGGCCTCATATCAGCCAGCATCACATGCAAGAGTAATGATAATAACTAGTGTCAGTAGTGACCTGCTACATCACACACTCAGACTGTTAGATGGGGGTTCTGTTTCATATTCGCCGGAAGTTCAGGTGATCAGCCATCTCTTTTTCTCCATGCAGGTGTCAGCGGACTCCAGCTCCTCTATGAGTTCTAGCACACCACTGGTCCGAATCACGACCCGCCGTAGCTCTGACCATGACCAGATCATTCCAGAGTACGACCTTCCAGAGGATCCGCGCTGGGAATTCTCCAGAGACAAGTGAGTTCTCTTGGTCTGGTGATACAAAGCCTAAACCATAGAACCTAAAGCTTATTCTTTAAAGTTATTCCGGGGTCCTGTTAAAGATGTGGAAGCTGAAGTTCCTGTTCTCCAGCTTGTTTTGGGAATTTTCTGTTCCACCTTAAATGATGCTGCAGTTACATTCTGGCATCGGTAGCATTTAAGGTGGAACGAGACATTGGATTTAGAAGCTGGTGAATAGGAAGCAACTTCAACCTGACTTAAAGATGAACATCAGCCATGGAGCGCTGACAGTCGGGTTCCTTGGGAAGGGAATGAAAAGTGCCGACATTCCCAATCTACAGCCTGGAACGCTAGGTTTCACCACATAGTCCCCTATGTTTGTTCTGTAGGTCCGTTGTGATTGTATGTAAATGTTGGGGGTGCAAATATTAATGAGTCTAGGATTTTGGAATCGGCCCGTTTCCCCTTCCTGTTTTGGAAATGCGGGATTTGTACTTGAAGGAGGAACAACAGTGTTTGAGGGTCACGGTATGTCAGTTCTGTGTACTGAACTGTCCTTATTACACCATCACAGTGTACATACAGCGTTACAGTCTGTGGCACCTTTAAACAACAGACAGTGCACTTAGAAATGCTCCAGTGCTCACCGACGCTTCTTCTGGAGATCTTGTCTGCTGAGCTTAGGTCCAAACTGTCTTACCATGCTGCCCTCCTCTAATCTAGCACTAAAGCATTTGATCCATCCAGTCGACCAGAGACTTATAGGAAATGTTCAGTCTTAGATACTGTTCACCTGCCTCATGATAATACTATTATGGTAGTCATCGGTTTTCATGAATTTGACCCTAATTTTCACTGTGATAGGCCTCTAACATTTTAATATTTAATATTTAATATTTAATTAAATATTTCTAATAAATCTAATAAAGTATGCCCAAAAACTGTAACCAAGTTGCCAAACGTAGTGACCTAGATTTGTTTCAGTGTTGGGTCTGTCTGGAGTTTGCTTTATATAAGAGGTATAATCCATTATTTGACTACATAGTCTAGTCCCCATTATGTCTAATGATTAACTTCTGAGTAATGTTGCAGTAATGTACAATTAATTGTTCAGGATAAGCTCCACTCCCCATTTACTATCACCCCATTTTTCTTTGAGTGACCTAAGCATTTTGGCTGCTCGGCTCAGAGATATCCAGCTCTGTTGCTTATGTAAGTTGATTAGGCGTAGAAAAATGCAGAGTTTGAGCTGGAAAAGATACAAGCACAGCACAGTAATACAATACGAAGAAGGTTGTACAGTATCAAGCACAAGGAATAGAAGTAAGTATCGGATCTGCAAAAAAAAGATTATTAACTAGATTATTAACTATAAGTAATACACCCTGCTTACAATGAGGCAAGAAATATATACAAGAAAGTATATCAACTAAAATTTAAGGTTTAATGCGGGGTCGCGAGGGAGTTGATTCAGCAAACAAACAGAATGGTAAAACCAGAGCGACCAAAACAGACATGGGCAAGACGAGGCGTAAATCCAGATACAGGCTGGGTTCAAAACCAGGACATTAAGAAACCAGGCGATCAGACAAGAGGGAGAGGCAGAAGACGAAAACCAAAGGGCAGAAGAGGGTCATACACGGGAATACAGACAGCAGCAGAAAACCGCTCAGTAAGCAACACTGGGGTCGGCAGTACTTCGCGAAAAGTTCTTGTCAAGGGCGGGTATATATACACACAACAAGTAAATGGAAGACAGGTGAGGTTAATCAGAACTCTGGTGACGTAGCGCAGGGAAGCTGTTCCTGATTGGTGGAGATAGCACTCGTGGTGTTGTAGTCAAGGAGCAGGGAATCATGGAGAGGCAGAGGAAGAGTCCTGACGCGTGACAATTGATAGCAAGTAGAAAATATAAAAGTATGTAATAATGTCCGTGAAGATCCCGGAGATAAAAAAGGCAGTGCAATAATAAAATGTGCAAGGGGCGCAGGTATCAGCAGGTAGAAGTTAATAGCTGTACAGCAACCTCAGAGCTGTCTGTCTTACCACAGATCTGTTGAGTGAGGAGCCAAATGCTGAATTTAACTTCTTCTTTTTTTTTTTTTTAATTGAACTTAAAATTTTGACCTTTATGCATTATGTGTTTAAATTTCATTGCGAATGGACCAAAAGAAATGGCCCAAAAATGCTCGGCAAGACGTCTGGTTCCATTGACTTACATTACAGTTAGATTAGGTTTTTGCCCGCTCCTGTAAAGGTGCCATTTCAGAGACGATATATATAATCCAACCCGTAAAGGCCCATTCTGTCAGGCTGAGTATGTTAACATTTTAAATGTAATTGTATGAGTATCAGGACTCAGGTTATATAGAGCATTGGTGTCGGTACTCTGTCTGTACTGAAGTATCAGGTACTGGTAATAAAGTGGTACTGGTGCGTCTCTAACTGATACAGCCCATCTGCCATGTTAGCGTTGTTTTGTAACTGAGCAGTCTTTCTTTTAAGAAGAGTAACAGTCCTTCATACTTGTTACGGCAGGAGATGACCCAACAAAAGATGACTTAAGTGTGGCCCTGTCGAGTGGGCGGAGAGAAAGTGCGACTGTAACTCACCATTATTCAGCTCTGCCTTCCTGCCAAGTCTTTATTTAGCGAGACGACAGGGAAAAAACTCGGCCAGTAAAAAGAGCGTTCGCTCGCCGCACAGGACGATTAATTATGTGTTCGGCCCTCAGCGGATAGCAACCACGTACACGCGTGTGCGGAGCACTTTCTTTCATTTCTGTTCTCCAGGCTAAAGGAAAACCCCCTCCTATGGAAACCTGAGCTGTTTCTCTGGCTGTTCCCTTTGTGGGTGAAGTAAAGGCTGATCAGAAAGCGAGTGGCCACAAACAGAATAAACGGATGACTTTGTTTTCCTCACTTTGATCTGTTGCCCCCAATTCTTTGTAATGAAGTGGTAAGAAGTCGCCCGCTGCCCTCCCTCGTGCCGCTGTCTCCCTCGTTGGCTCGTCTGCCCGCCGGACGCATGCCTCCGAGAGGCAGAAAGCTGTGGAATGTTAACGTTTGCGGTTGGCGTGGAAGAAAAACATAACATCGATTATCTGTGGTGGGCTCGGCCAGACAGAGGCGGCCTTTGAGAGGCGGGGGCCGGCGGGCGCTCACAGCACAGAAGGGGGATTGTGTTACCTCGGTGACGGCCTGGCCCCGGGCCCCAGCGCGGGTGTCAATGTTTACACAGCCGGGGGAGGCAAAGGGCGGGGCCAGTGGTTGTCAGTCAAAGCTCGACCTGAGGGGGTACCCAGAGGGCAAGGGGTCGCAAAGTTGTGGTGACAGTGAGAGATTAAGATGAAGTGGGTTTGTGTGCAACAGGTGGTGTAAAAAAGACAAACAAAGCAACAGGCTGGTTCAGAGATCGCATTGATTGGCTGCTTGTGATTTTCTTTTTTGGGCCTGGCAGTGCAGCAGAGGAGCCCTGCTCCAAAAGATCTTCCAAATCCCCGAAGGCGTATTATCGTACGCCCCTGAGAGCAGTAACTCTATATCCCCCAGTCGCACTCTCGGCCGTTCCTGTGGCTAATGTCAAATGTAAGCTTGGCCGCCGGTGGCAAAGGGCATCTACTTAACGCCTCGGAATTGGGTAAACACTACAGCGTGAGAACCAAATGCGCGCACATGTACTCATCGAAACTGTTATCTCGCTAATGGCTGCCAAGGCCCTGGCACCGGCAGCAGTGTCACAGCCGGATTAGCACAATTTATTTGAGTTTGATAGGGTAACATAGCAAGACAGCCTCTAAATGAATGTACTTCGATTGATTCATCACTCAAAGCTGTCTCTGGGATGTAATTGATGATTTAAAGTCACGATACCATTTTTTGCCTTGCCTATATCTGTCTGCCCGTACTGCATACCATTTCCTGGCTCTAGACAGATTCCTATATAAATCATCACCAGTTCCTGTGAACTGGAAATCAAGGAACACCATTACTACCACTCGAACTTATTAACACATCATATATCTATGGAAAAAAATTATCTGCTTTCACCAAAAACAAACACTCGGAATACAGTTCTATCTGGACACGCATCGCCGACTTCCTTCAATAGTAATTAAAAACAGATATGCTGAGATCCAATACCAAACTCAACACCACCCTATACATAACTCAAGCAAATCATCTCCCTCTACGTGCACACACACACATGCACACGCACACATACACACACTAAATCCTATCCAGATACAACAGTAATATTTAACAGATCACAATAACAGTTGGTGCACATCCATATTTTTTGTTTTATTAATTTTTTATTTTTTTTTAATATTGTTTTTTGTTTATTCGTTCGATTGTTTGCTCTGTTCAGATGTTTTTCTCATACTTCCATGTTTGTATGCCTGTTTATGTTTGTATATCCACCCTCAGAATAATTAATTGTGAATAAAAATAAAGTCTTAATAGTCCTCCAAAGGGCGTGGGGGGCCCAAAAATATAAAAATAAATAAATAAATAAATAGTCTCTATTTTTATCTTTTTAAATACTCTGTTTTGGTAAAAAGCCGTGGTGTTCTGTGTCATGCTAACATGCTAAGCTTGAATGAGTAGATCTCGTCGGGATGGTTTATCTTTATATGCTCAATTGAACATTTTTGCTATGGCTTGTTTCAGGCATAAGTTGCTTCTACTGTAGCAAAGCGCTCAATTACGACTCAAATACTGATTCTGCATTTAAGTGCCAGTATCGACCCAATACCGATTTTGCGTAGTATGGCAATGCGTTTATTTACCCGAACCTCCTAACCCTCCTCTCATGTTGTTGGCTGGCTCCTTCTGCAGACTGACGTTGGGAAAGCCGTTGGGCGAAGGCTGTTTCGGCCAGGTGGTGATGGCAGAGGCGCTCGGCATCGATAAGGACAAGCCCAAGGAGGCTGTGACCGTGGCAGTCAAGATGCTGAAAGGTAAGTAGAGCTGACGGTACACGTTCGCGTGGCACAACCTTCCTGAACATCAGAACGTTAGATTAAAGCTGTTCTGTTCTTGATTTCGGAGAAGGAAACTGGAGTGGATGGAAAGAGTTTGTACACGCGCTTAAGGTCGATGCATTGTTTTGCAGAAATGGCGTAAATAATGACGCAGTCAATGATGTAAATGCTAGTAAAAGTCATGACTCAGCAGGTTTCTTGTGCAGTCGTAGAACCAAAAACACAAAGTCCAAACACACCCTTACAGACAATGAAAGACAGCATAGGAGTGATATTTGGTGGTGATTTCTGATGCAGATCTTGAGTCATCATATTTGGCAGCACATTTTGTCTCTTGCCACTTTTAAGCAGTAAAATGCGAAAATTTAAAAATTAAAATTAAACCTAAAATTAAACACAACCGTTTTAAACAACACAAGAAGTTGATCTACATAAAAGTTTATACTCTAAATTCTGCAAAGGTGTTTGTCAGGGCTTGTAGAAACTTTACTTGCCTTCCTTTTATGCAGCATTTCAATTTTTCATAAATAGAATTTGACAGCTGGATGTAAACCTGGCCACTATCGGGTAAAAAATAAGTTAGTCAAGCAAATTAGTAATCAATTGATTCGACGGAGAGAGCGTACGCCTATAGAGACCGAAGCAGAGAGAAAGGAGATGCAGAAAGAGAGTGAAAGCAACTGGGACTGAAGAGATAAGTGGCTGTTTTGGGGCCGTGAGGAGAGGGGCCACCGAAGGGTTATTTACTGGTGCTGAATGACGCCGGTAGGGCTTTGGGTCAGAAGGCCACATAGCTGCCTCTCCGTCCAAGCCAGCTGCAGCAGGCTCTCTCTTCACCTGCACAAAGACACAAAGACACAGCAGAGTGGGGGAAGGGGGCTCTCGCTTAAAAAGACATCTTAAAGCAAGTGTGTCGGGAGGGGTGACCTAGCGGCCCCCAGAAGAGAAAGCCTGGGAGTAATCCAGCTGAAGAAGTCACTCTCTTTTAGGCAGGCCGGCTATAGAGTAGGGATGTGTATTCCCATTCATTTAGAGATTCAATCTAGAGTTAAGGCGCAGATATCTTGTGGTGCGGAAGAACAAGAATCCTCACTTCACATGAAATGAATGTATGACTGGGGGCTTACTGTTGCAGGTGATAGCAGTGGTGTTAAAATAATCAAGATTATTAGGAGCCAAAACAATCATTAAAAACTGTGAAACTGGAAGTTTCAACAGGCTGTGTGCTCGCGATGCACCGAATGTTCGGCACGCAAAAATGGAGAAACGAAAGATTTATGCTGAACAGTGACGGTTATAATGACGCTGTTACCTTTTTCTAGTTCCTGGATGTAGACGGGAACTTTTACTCCTTTCAGTTTTTACCCACTTTCAGTTTCAAGCATTCGAGCCAAACTGAGCTCCCGACAGAGTAAAGACCAGAACAGAGCCGCTACAGCGAGGCAGACAGACAGACAGCAGCTTCCCAGCGAGCGTGTACACACATGCACACCCTCGCTCTCATGCACGCACGCCTTTTCATTCTCGCACTCTCTATAGAATCGCCCTTAAAGAAACACAACCCCAGGTTTACAAGAACGCGATAAAAACGTGACCAGCGTGGAGTGAGGCGCTCTCTGTGAACGCAGCAGACACCGCAGCTGGGATGGGTTTTTATTGCTGATGTATTTAAGTCATATTGTGCTTTTTTGGTATGTCTGCTGGGATAAAATACCTGGGGATAAACATATTTATATTTGATATTAAATATTTAGTGTTGAAAAAAAATTGTAATCTGCAGTTTAGTAAAAGTTTTTCATTTGAAAACCAAGACAAAAATACATGTAGCCTGTTTATGCAGTGGTGAAAAAAGTGGCAAAATTAATGAAACACCATGAAAAACCTGTTGGGTATTCTGCGTTTGAAGACCGTGAGAGAGTCAGTTGTTCAGACAGCCAGTGGAAGTCCATTCCACCATCTGGGCTCCAGGACAGAGAAGAGTCATGACGCTTGTCTTCCCTCATAATTAAGCTGACCACTCTAGCTGCAGTGTACACAAGGTCTTTTCAGAATCTGAATCGCTTTATTTCCCCAAGTGTGAGTGTGTGCACACATGTATGACATGCATATATGACACAGTGAGACCTGTAATAGTTATTATTTACCGGGTATGACAGGTTGATATGAGCATTTGTACAGGTGTACTGTAAGGAGGCTCTCTCCTCAGTGTACAGTGAGCCAGCATGTTCACCGGAGGGACATATTTCCACTGTTTCTGGACCGAGCTAACAACAACTAGAGTGCTCAGCCTAATTATAAGGACTGTAAGATAAATTGTATTTTTATCGAGACGTCATTTCTTTGCCGACTGAAACCGTTAAAGCCTAATGAGTGCTTCTCCGCGCTGGGATTGAACTCTGCTCCCCAACAATACAATTATGACAGTTACAAAACACACACACACGTGCACAGCTCAGAAACCATCAGGAACTACAAGCCTGTAGAAACACATCAGGTATTAGGACTGGTTTCACAGCCCCAGTGTTGTGCTGTAAGTGTATGAGGCAGTAACAACTACTGTTACTACCCAATGTATGTATTTATTACTAAGCCAAAATAAATAAGTAAATATATACAGTGTGAGTCAAACGTCTCAGGGATGAAAGGGAAAATGACACATCTGAATACCCCAGCAAGTAATGGGTGAGGGGCCCTATCTTTTAGGCTATGTCCGGAACATGGCCGCCATCTTGAAAGCCACCATGTTGGATCAATATTGGTGCTGAATGACTATTTTTTTCCAATGGGAAGGTGGTCATGTAGCATTTCAAAGAAGACCAGAAATCAGTTGGAGCAGTCAGATTTGCAATATCGCTTGTGGTTCAAAATTTACCAACACAGAAAGTTCAAAACTTTTTGGGCCCCCTCATCCATTACTTGCTTCAGATGTGTCATTTTCCCTTTCGTTTCTGAAATAAAAGGGTGTCCTGAGACTTTTGACTCACCCT
>CM067478.1:2771234-2803739 GCA_034552555.1 Semaprochilodus insignis
TGAGAAACACGGGTGGAACGATGTCTCAGAAAAAGTCTGGAGGAGCTTTTGAAGAAGAGAATCCGAATAGATTAAAGCTAATTCTGCTCATCATTTAGTCAGACATCCAACACTGCTTCAAACCAGTGAGCTGACTTTCGTTTTAGACATAATGGCTGTTTGCGGTGAAGGAAAAACGGACCGAAGACATTTGTTTTATTATAATTCTATTATTTTAGAACCTAAATTACAGATATTTTTATTTATTCTTTCACAGCTAAGATTATTTTTATTTGAAGATAAGTACAGTCACTTAATATGCCTGCCGATAAACGAGAAATAATTATTTCAGCGCAGGTGATATAATAATTAAACGGTTTCAGGTCTACCGTTCTCCTTTTCATCTAAAAATAATTTAAATATTGACTAATTTGGTTTTATTTAGGAGTTCATTATTTATGAGAGATGAAAGACGAAGGGTCATCCTACTGAAGAAGCTGTTAAAAGTGAAATTATAAAGACAGGCTAGAAGCGCTAATTTTTAACATAAATACGTGCTCGCTGCCCGACGCTATACTCTGTAATTAAATCAGGCTCCAGATCGTTCATCATATGCCACGTCTCTTTTAGTTCAGTAATATGATCCTGTGACTCTGCTGACTTTCTAAATGAGGACATCAGATCTGAACCGTATGCAGATTGATTTACTGATTACTAGATAATGTAAATGGAGAAACAACATGAACGAATAGTCGAATCGTCGGCCAGGACGGGTGAATCCGATTCGACTGACAAAATTCTGAGTCAGGTTCAGCCCTACAATAGTTTGTAAACTGGGGATGTTGAAAAGTTCCAGTGGACTGGGATCATTTCTACATGTAGAAACACCAAAAACTGCAAATTCCCACTTCTCTTCTTAATGAAAATAATGCACAGCCACAACTTACTGAGATAATTAAGTTGTTCCCACATCTTAGTAAGTTGTGGTCACGGCTTAACCTTACGTTTAGGCTCCGACCTATTTATCTCATTAGCTTGCCTTCCTAGGCTGAGACCGAAACTTAAATATAACTACTTAACTATCTTGTTGCTATGCTTTTCGAGGTCATGGCCCATGATTTGGTTATCTCATTCCCACACCTTAGTAAGCTGAAGTTACAATGTAATTATTTCATTCCCACACCTTATTAAATAGTGGCCTAAGTCATGACCACAACTTAACTATAAACCCGTGACTTCCTGTTACCATGCCTTACTAAGTCATGACCACAGCTTAAATACAATAACCTGCTTTTTCACATTCCCACGCCTTACTAAGTTGTGACCACATCTTAACTATAAAGATTTAAATCGTGGCCATGTCTTAATTATCTCGTTCCCATGCCTTACTACATTGTGGCCACAGCTTAACTGTACAGACTTACTTGTCTTAGTCCATGCCTTACTAAATCATGACCACAACTTAATTATTAGGAATTATCTTGTTCCCACTACTAAGTCAGGATCACAATGTAACAACTCGTAACATAACAGTATATATTATCCTTCGTAAGTCATGCCCATGACATAGTTATGTTGTAGCCATGTGTTGCAGCAACACCTTAGCAATAAAGATTGAACTATCTCATTCCCCCAGGGCTTAATTATGTTGTTCCCATGCTTTACTAAGTTGTAGCCACAGCTTAGCTACAAAGATTGAATTTAAAGATCTCATTCGCACGCCTTGTTGTGGCCACATATCTTGTTCCCCTGCCTTACTTTGTTATGACCACAACTTAAATATAACAACTTAAGTATCTCATTCCCATGACTTAGTAAGTCGTGACCATGACTTAATTTATGTTGTTTCCATGCGTTGCTAAGTTGTGGCCACAATTTAGCCACAAGGATTTAACTCATTCTCACACCTTACTAAGTCATGACTGCAACTTAACTATTAGAACTTTACTACTAAAGTCGTGGCCACAACTTAAAATATAAAAACTTATCTATCTTGTTCCCATGTCTTAGTAAGTCGTGGCCATGACTTAGCTATAAAGACTGAGCTATCTCATTCCCACACCTTGGCCATACATTTTTATCTTGTATATTTGAACCTTTTTGGTTCCAACCAAAACTTATCAATGAAATATGAGTATAGCTACAAAACTTGATTGAAAAGATTAAATAAAAACATGATCACCATCTTCAACTGAAACAAACCTAAAGCTACTGATGTACCCTGTACTTTACAGCAGTCACGAGGCCTTCTCTGAGAACCTGAAAGGATCTTTGATCTCCACTATACTCGTCCTCTTCTGTTGAGGGGAAAATTTGGTGGACGGCAGTAGGGGACAAACGTTCCAGTTGACCAGAATATAATTTCTATATTTGGAAACACCGAAAATAGTTCCCTGCTTACGCAGCAAAAGGTTACGCGCCCATTGCAATGGAACAACAAAGATCATGACGAGGCTCCGAGAGAAGTAGGCTAGCTAACGTTCAAATCTGGAGCCTAGTAGCGCCAAGGGAGGCTCCAGCTTGCGCCATGTCTCGGTCTGGAGGGTTTTTTGGGGGGACGTAAAATGGCGAAGACTCAAAAAGTTTGTGTTGGCTGGACTGGTGTAATCAAAAGTGATTTATGGTGTTTATGTAACGCTCCACTTGGCTGTGAGCAGCAGCGTCGACTCGGGTTCAGCCGTTCCCATTCGGTCCGGTGACGTGGAGAACGCAATTAAGACTGTTAAATAAAACAACAGCGATTCTTTTCCTCGCTCCCTCCGCCTCTTTCCCCCCGGAGTTCTTTGAAGAGCTTCAAACATGGCAGCCACAAAGACATATGAGATCAACTGTTTCATTCCAGCTGGACGGACTGAACCTATACAGCGTCTGCTTTAGCTTGACTTATTTCCCGGTTAGCGAAAAGCTTTTCATCTACACACGTTTAAGGGGAAGAGAAATTAATTTCCGTAAATTGCTGTCAGTTATCTGTGGTTTCAGCGCGAGTGCGAGTCCTGGGCCATCTTGCGCTGGCGTTCGTGCCGTGTATGCGAGCGTATTTAGGCCTATATAAATCAATAGGCCCTACTCTATGGGATAATTCATGGTGCATTTCGAAGGGGATGAGAAATGCAAACCATATTGAGAGGGGTGTTTGAACGAGAGAGCACAAGTCTGCCCCCTCCACACCCCCACCCCCCCAGCCTCACCACCAAATAAAACTCCCTAGCTGCTGGACGCAGCCCAAACCAAGCAAATTATGGGACAAAATCTTTTTATATGAACCTCAGTCACGCAAAAACATGGCTAACATCCTCCCCACCACCGGCTCCTTTCTCCAGGCAAGGGCTTCATACTTCGTCACCTAATGATCCTGCCATCTTGGAACAGCGAGGAGAGGAAGCTGAATTATCCTCAGTTTCTTGAATTAAAAGAGTTTGATGCAGAACATTCCAGGACTCAAAACTCTTCAGTCCATTCAGCCCATATACAGAACCTAAGCTGCAAAAACACTGATGTCACACATCCACATCTTCAGTTTAGCCCCTCCTACTCATTACTTTTTGAATGAGGCACAATACAGGGCAGCCAATCAGCAGAGAGCTCATTTACATATACTAGTGTTAATAACCCAGTAACGAGCACTCTGTAGTTCCAGACTGTAGTCCATCTGTTTCTCTGTGTACTGTATTACCCTGTTCTTCAATGGTCAGGACCCCCACAGGACCACCACAGAGCAGGTATGATGTGGGTGGTGGATCATTCTCAGCACTGCAGTGACACTGACGTGGTGGTGGTGTGTTAGTGTGTGTTGTGCTGGTGTGTGTGGATCAGACACATCAGTGCTGCTGGAGGTCAATGTCGCTGCTGGACTGAGAACAGTCCACCAACCAACAGCGTCCTGTGAGAAGCATCCTGTGATCACTGATGAGGCACTAGTGGATGACCAGCACAACCTGTGCAGCAGTGGATGAGCTATCGTCTCAGACTTTACNTGGTGTGTTAGTGTGTGTGGTGCTGGTGTGAGTGGATCAGACACAGCAGTGCTGCTGGAGTGTTTAAACACTGTGTCCACTCACTGTCCACTCTATTAGACACTCCTACCTTGCTGCTCCACCTTGTAGATGTACAGTCAGAGACGATAGCTCATCTGCTGCTGCACAGTGCAGTGTTGGTCGTCCTCTAGTCCTTCATCAGTGGTCACAGGACGGTGCTCCCAGAACGCTGCCCACAGGATAGTTTTGGTTGGTCTGATCCACTCACACCAGCACAGCACACACTAACACACCATCACCACGTCAGTGTCACTGCAGTGCTGAGAATGATCCACCACCCACATAGTACCTGCTCTGTGGGAATCATTCTGTAATTGTAGAGCTACAAAGTGTTCCTATATGGTCAGTGGAGATGATCAAGTGGACCATGAGCGCAGATACAAGGTGTACCTAAAGAAGTACTCCAAAGAAGAGCTCTATTCTGATTGGCTGCAGCACCTTGTGGTTCATTTAAAAAGCAGTCTGACCCGAAACTCTCCTTATAGCTTCATTATGAACATCTTTCATTTTAAATTGGTGAAGGGAATTCAGTTTTCCATGGCACACATGGCCAACACAGTGGGTGCTAATTCATCACGGGGGGTGGGGGGTGTCTTACCCTTTAAATGGACTCTCGCTCAACCGTATTACAGTGATCTTTGACCAGCAGCACTGCCTGGAAACTCAACTCTGCCCTGTTCATCCTGTAGAAACAAGCTCCGCTCCATATGGAAGTCCTCCGTCCATCCCAGGGTCCTCAGTTGGTCCTTACAGAGCTTGTAGGTCGATGGCAGTAGGGTCTCCTCTTTGCCTAGTCAGTGTTTACTCCAGCGTGAAGTGCACCCCTCAATTCAGAGCCACCCGGTGACATAATCTCCACTTAAGAGCTACATAGTGCTGGACCATAAACACGAGCTGTGGGTTGATAGCAGACATTTGACACCTGCTACGCTGAGGAAAAGGCCTGGGCCTCTCCGTGAGCCAAGCCTATAACACATGCCTTAATGGAGCATACCCAAGACCATATCGCCAAGCTATCGCTCCCTGGGCATGTCTGGTGAGCCCCTACCTGGCCACCTTTTTTGGATGTTCAGTGAATTTTTAATGATATCACAGCAAAACACACAGGTAGGTATTTCCCACCAATGTGGAAGGGGTTCCATTACGGTTTGTGCACCTAATTTTAAACCGTTTGGAACATTTCAACCAAAAATGAATAAGTTCCAGAACCGGAAAAGCTGAAGAACATTCTTCTGCCACCTTCTTATCTCCAGTAGTTGACCCGTGCTTTATTTCTGGATATAAACTAACATCTGGAATAGCAGCATTTTTCTTTCCAATCGAGACAAAAACAATAACACGATCGGATTACAAGAACAAGGACACATTAACATGAACCCTGCAACCACGGTTTACTTCTTGAACAGAATATGTTCCAGTTCTCCATTTTTCTCTCCATGATTTACAATAACATCTATACCAACATTTCCCTATGAAGCATGCATCCGCTCTACAAGCAACACGTGTGCCCTAATGAAGATGACAGGAATTAAAATCAGATAGCTGAAACATACATATGGAAAAACATGAGCCGGAAAAAACAATCCGCCAAGTATCCCAGGCCAAAGCATACTGCATCCTGTGAATCTGGAAATTCAAAGAACATCCTCTACCCTGATACCTGCGAATCAGGTCTCACTTTTACAGACCCAGCAGGCACATCTTTTAAATACCTGGAGCTCAAAGCTAAGTATGGTGGATGGAGGAATGTTGCTAAGCAGTGATTGGAAGAGAAAGTGAAGGGAATATTCAGGAAAGACGTGGAGAGGATCTGAGTCGTGTCAAAATCACTTGCCCATGGGACGATCTGGTTCTGATCTTACGTGATGTATCGGGAAAGTCGACATTAATGGCAAGGCGATATGAATTATCAGAGTTTGAACGAGGCATGACAGTGGAATGCCTCGATTGAGCTCATGACAGGCATTCGTTGGAAGTCTCCAGAATGCTCCTTGAACCAGTTCTGGACAGCTTGGGCCCGATGGCACAGTTCATTATCCTGCTGGAATATCCCATCACTGTAGAGCTGCATGAAGTCCATGATGGGCTGCAAATGGTCACCAAGCAGTGTCGCATAACAGGCACTGTTCAACACCGTGTTTAGGTGGAGCAGTGATCCCAACCCATGCCATGAGAACACACCCCACACCAGTACAGAACCACCACCAATCTGCACAGCGCCTTGTGGACCATAGCGGTCCAGGGCTTCATGGGGTCTGCGCCACAGGTGAGCTCTACTGAACCGGTGCGGCCAGTCACAATTATTAAGCACCTGTGGGTGACCACTGTCCACTGTGGGAGGTAATGCTTCCTATGATGTATTCCCGGTACACACGTGACACTGTGGATCGGGGAATGTTCTGGAACTGCTTGCTTTATATAAACTGCTTGATTGATTGATTGATTGATTGATTGGTTTGAACTCCGATAATTCATGTCTCCTCACAAGATAACACCTCACAACTTATACAGGTGTGGACGTTACCAAGCTGTCCCCTGAGGTAACACCACCTCATAACCAATCTACATATTGATATCACATGACGTTTGGTATGTCATATAAGTAATCTACTGTGCAGCTAAACATCTACAGAGCTCAGTGGACCAGACCATGATGGAAGAGAGTGCTACTGAGTGAGCTAGGACATTGAAATCACTCCACATGACCTGCAAACTGCAGATAATCCGTCCGACGCAGTGCAGAGACCTACTGTAACGGCGCTCCTCAGTGGGGGAGTTCTGTACTAGATACGATTAATCTTCCATCACGCCGTATATCATGTAGATAAGATACAGCTGACCTGTCCTCTATCCATAATGGCTTTATATCTCATTAATATTCCCATAAAAGACCTCTTAAATAACAAGGGAGCTGAATACCAGCGAAGCTATTTAGGGTCACGTAAGTACTACCCGAGTAAATTAGAAGGGGAGCAGAATTCAGGAGACAGGAGCAGCCATTTATAGCAGTCTGAGCTAATTACTATCCAAACACTGGAATGACATTGCGATCACAGCCCTAATAATAAACTCTGCTTCTATCTCGGGGGAGGATTTACTAAAATAGACCAAGAGGACAAAACAAGTCCCTTATGGGAAGAAAGCTGAGGTGGCGCCGATCCGATACCATTGTTGTCATGGGGTCACTATGAGCTGGAAATGCTGGATGAGATGTGGGAGTGAGAAAACGAATGAATGTGATCCAGTCCTTAAACAGCTCTCCCTTACACAGTGTGTTGGGCTGATGTTAGCGGTTAGCAGTTTTAGCATAAGAGGACTCTTTGTCCATCATACCCAGGAGAAGAAAAGTACACTGAAGTACTTAATTTAAGTGTACTTAGTATACTTCCTAGAACTTAGAATTACTGTACTAATGGGGTGTTATTTTCATATACTAACTATGTACTTCGTATGCTAAATATAATCATTAGTGCTATTAAACATGTACTTAAACAGAACTGACTGTACTTAACTGTACTATTTTGAGACACCACTAAGATTCTTAAGTACGTGTTAAAGTACATTTCTAGTATAATAAAATATACTTCTATATAGACTTAGTATACTTCTATTAAGTACACTAAAGTACTACTGAGGTAAAATGTAATTATTACACTTGTAATATATACATTTTGCACTTATGTGTTTGAAATAATGTGCTTGAAATATACTTGCTGGTATTAAAGTACATTTCTAGTACATTAAAATATACTCAGTGTTTACCTGGGTAGGGCCAAACGGGCCTAGAGAGCTCGTTTACACCTCGCATTGATGTGTGTTATGTGTCCGGATTGTTTCTGGATTTTACTTTGGTCTTTTTCCCTTCTACGATACGTGTCAACAGGCCCGCCTTGAACAGTTTCACCAGCTCTGAGTTAGGGATGCACCGATACTGATACATAAACTCCCCTAAACTCGGTCGATACCCGATACCGGTCCAATACTATTGTTGAATTGATAAACCGTATGCTTCACCATGTGGAAGAGACTTAAGTCATCAGGATATACCTCGAAATACCTCCATACAGCTGCCTCTTCGACTCGCTCCATGTTGTTGTTCCTGTTTGTAAGTCAAGTCTACTGGCACGCCGCACACAACACACACAACGAATTGAAGTGAATGGATCGGCCCTACGATTTGGCCTAATTATCCGGTCCCCGATGCAGCTAATTTTGGGACCTAATATTAGTTTTGCTCCTGATTTTGGTTTAGTACATCCCTACTTGGAGTGGAAGAAGGCTCTAAAAGGGCCATTGAGATGACACCCCACAAGGCGTATACAGTGTGCAGTACATACTACTGTAGTATGCAGTGTGCAGTCCTCTAAAACCCACATTGGTTTTTGCCAGTGGATGCTAATGTTAGCTACGTTAGCTAGCTAGGGGGGGTCTGCACGCATGTTTGGCCCTGGAAATGGCACTTAACAGTCAGTCACATTGTACCCAGCAGCTGTGGCCGTTCAACACACTGGCTGGAAGGTGTAAACAATCAAGTCGCGTGTTATACTGATGTCACATTCTCAACTGTAATCTTGTGTGTGTTTAGGTCATGTGACGTCGCATACGGAATTGAACCTATAAAAAGTTGTCACATCAACGCTGTGTGCCCACTGGGGGACTAACTGCTCTGCTGTTCGCAGCTCAGATGATAAAACTCGTGTCTGCCGGAGCGCGGGGTGCGTGTCCGGTGTTGAAGTGATGTGAAATGAGGTGAAAATAATCACACATTTTTTCCACATGTGAGCAAGTTTGTGTAAAAACCCCATGTGTTTCAGCCACCATATGAGTTTTCTGTGGGGGCAAATCGGTTCTATAGTGTTTTGAGCTGTAGCTTGCTGTGCTAAGCTAACACTAGCATAGTTAGCAGGCTAAAAAGGCCTATATACATGCCAGATGCTAACTGACAATCAAATAACACCTGTTTAGAGGTGTTTCTGCAAGTTCAGGACATTTAACTTAAAAAAAAAAGAAATAACACGACATCACAACAGTCACTGGGAACAAAGAATAAAAATACACACGTGCAATATGTAGGTTTTTTTGCAATATGTATATATATGTTTTTATTCTTTATATATTTTTATTCTTTATTTTTCCAGTGACTGATGCTGTGTTAACTTATTATTATTATTATTATTTTTTTTTTTTTTTTACCTAAACGTCCTGAACTTGCACTGTAAGAATTGGTATACAATTTTGTTGTCCCCTGTAAAATGACAATAAAAGGAATCTTGAATCTTTAATCTTACTACCAAAAAGGTATGCTGACAGGTGAAAATGTCCTGAATCTTTTGATGTATATCAAATATTTTTCACACTTATTATCAGATTATATAACTTATTATTATTTCTAAACACATTCACTTGTTTTAAGTCATTTTATCAAGTTTCTCAATTTAATTTTGCTTATTTTAGGAAATATTCAAGCAAATTTATAAAAATAAGTTATATTATAATCTCAAAACTAGAACTATTAGATATACTGACTAGATTTTAAAAACATGCCTAGGCGTCATTGTTTTGCAGTGTAAAGACATCAAGTCAAATGATAGTTCAAATGATATGAGAAGTTTTATAGATCTAGAATGTTTTATGAAGTATGATAAACAAATGAATATAATATTTGTGAACTAAAATTTGCAGGAAAATGGCATATTCAGGTATGTTTTCTGTTGATGGATGTGTTAACTTATTTTCACTTTGAGCCATTTGTGATTTTTCACACAGAGGAGTTTGTCTTCCGCATTTAACCCATCCGTGAAGTGAAACACCCACATACACACTCTAGTGAACGCACACACTAGGGGGCATTGAGCACACTAGCCCGGAGCGGTGGGCAGCCCTATCCACGGTGTCCGGGGAGCAGTTGGGGGTTAGGTGCCTTGCTCAAGGGCACCTCAGGCGCTACTGTCAGTTCAGGGAGTTGAACCGGCAAACGTCCGGTCACAAGGCTAGTTCCCTAACCTCCAGCCCACGACTTAGAACACTAACTACAAGATATACCTGAGATGTAGTAGATCAGGAGTGTTGTAGCTTCATGGAAGGAAGGTAAAAGATCTTTTAGCTACATTATATAGAACACACCGCTGACATATGACGCCACTGAGAAGCAATATGAAATAAACTTACATTCAGCAAATTTCAATCATTTTAATAATAATTTCACATAATTTAACTTCAGTTATATGAAATTGTTCTGCACTTCAATTAGACGGAGTGGAGATTTAAAAAAATCTTACTTTTGTTTCGTCCTGCTGCCGACTATGTCTTGCGCTGAACCACTTTTGTCCCAGTTGAGAGGGTTAGTATATTCTACACTGCAAAAAAAGAAAATAAAAGATAGAATGAAAGATTTCAGTTGGAGATTGTTGTAAGCACATTTTAAGATTATTTATCTATTTCCAGTTTTCAAGTATGTATCATATTTCCATGTTTTTACTTGTTTTAAGCCAAATCTTCTCACTATTTTGGCAGATAATTTAGCTTATTTTAAGAAATTTCCTTGAAACAGCCAAAATGATCTTCCAATACAGTGAGAACATCACAACAAATGAGAACTCAACACGATATGAGATCATTTTACTTGCCAAGATTTCATTTTTTGCAGTGTAATCAGCCAGTTACGTGGAAGAAAGTTTGAGGTGACACCCAGAGTGGCCAATCAGATTTCAGGGTTAGCCAGCGGCTTCTTTCTGACTTCGCCAACACCAGGAAAAGCTGGCAACTGCTTGGGCCCCAGGTCAGTGGGAGGACTCACAAAGGTATATTTATATTTTTAAAATACGTATTTTTAAAAAGTAAATTAAAAAAAAAACATTTAAAAAGCATTTTAATGTTGTTTATATGTATATTTTGAAAATAGTAGTGATGTGAACAATTTAAAATTGTATTATAAAAAAGTTTTACATTTCGTAATTTTTTGTTGGTGTTTGTTGGTATTTATAACATTATGGTGATGAACACTAGTTAAAGGGGCCCCCTGTGGATTTTTGCCTAGGGCCCCAACAGACTCTAGAATTGCCTCTGGTCGCTGCTGATTGTATTGTCTCTAGAAAGATCCAGATACGAGTTTGTAAAATGGAACTTATAGGGAATTCATGTGTACAACTGTGAACGCTGGGTTGGGGTTGCCAGGTAGTGATCTTTTGCTGTATTTAACTCTAAGCTGTGTTCTTCTTTCTAGGTATCAGCACTGGCCCTTGTTCGGACAGCGTCTGAGCTCAAGGCGAGTTTTAGACTCTAACCTTCCTGTACTAGCTAGGAAACATTCTCCAACGGAACACTAAGCTCGGTGGTAAGTGACTCGGGATAAGGACGTGGGCTAAATGCCATAAATGTAAATCTACAACACTGATGCACTGCAAAAACTGATATCTTGGCAATAAATGATTTTATATCTAGTTGATGTATCTTAAAATTCTCATTTCAGATTGTTTTAAAATAATTTAAAGATTATTTTTCTTATTTCCACATCCACTTATTTTTACACATTTTAATTGATTTTATTACATATAATTTTCTCACTATATTGGCAGATAATCTGGCCTGTTTCAAGCAAATTTCTTAAAACAAGCTAAAATCTCGGTGGTGAGAGAATTTTGCTCCCTAAAATTATATTTGGAAATCTGGAAATAAGACGGAAATTCTCAAAATGAGAATTTAAAGATATATCAACTAGATTTAAGATCATATCCAAGATATTATTTTTTTTTTTTATCATTCAGCCTTCCAAGATATCATTTTGGAATGATGTGTGGAACCACTAGCGACCAATTCTTTTAGCGCATAAAGCAATTCTGGTGCAGTTACGCCAAATGTTGAAATATATTTCTCCTCATGTTGAGCAGAGATTTATTCAGTAAATAATTGAAACAATTGAAAAGACATTAATGGAGAAATGAAAAGGTTTATATGTAAAATATTCCTGACGTCTGCTTTATTTTGGTCTGCTCGAAGAAATTTATGCCTGTATTTCCATACAGACGTGGAATAACTCCTGTTGATTTACTAAGAGTTGTATGTGTTGAACTTAATCTACAGTAAATCTCGGAGAAGCCTTACCGTTACAGTCCAGAAGGAGAGTCTCCAGACAGGGAGGCTACTGATAAGCGATAACTTAACTCTATGTGTGTGCGTGTGTTTGTACTCCCACCTTCGCATTTCTCCCCCCACAGTCAGTTCCACTGACTGCCTCGCTTCCTGCCGTCTGATAAGCGGAGCGGAGCAGGCCGGAGCATTATGGAAAGCATTGCTGCGTTCATGCTGGAACGTTTCAGGGTTACCGCATGACTTCTTGCCTTCATGCCATGGACCTCATAACTGCTGGCAGCCCCGGGCTGAGTGAGGTGACTGGAGGGAGATTTCAATTGCACAATTGAAAATTGCATGCACAGGTGCTAATCTACAGTTACACTGCTCACGGCCTCCTATTTCTGACACGGGAGAAACAGGAAGTAGCCAGTTTCTCCTTAAACTGGCAACACATTACAGTATAATTTCCTGTAATCACGTTACGGTCACTTTCCTAATGAGAATTATATGCTATAAATAACTGAAATGTAGATATAGACTGTGTAGGTAACCTGTATCTGCAATTTTACTCAATGTGCACGTCCACCACGCGACAGCTGACTGTCAGTACATGTTATTTTATTTGTTTTGTGTTGTTCGTGTGTATTTTTGATGCTTCCATGCTGGCTGTAGAGTTACACCGTTGTATCCACTGAGATAGCGGCCACATTGTGGCCAAGAGCTTTTCCACTTCTTAGGCCAGCCGTTATATACGGTGGCCGAGAAGTGCAAAACAAACTAACCTATCAGAAAACAAAATTACAAAAATAAAAACAAATTTACAAATGAAAAAAAAAATACATTCAAGAAAACAAAATTACAAAGCAAAAACAGATTTACAAGACGTGAAACACTTGTACCAGTACTGAAACACTTTTACAAACACACAGGAAGTGCTTGTTGCGGACCCTTGTCAGTCAAACTGTTTGGCGGTGGTAGAGTGGGTGGAGTTTGGGATGGTGATGACGCTAAAGCATGTTTTGTCCATTTGAAGCAGGTGTTTTATCCAGCTGACACGCTTCTGTTTCTCCTGGTGAAGGTCTTTAGAGTGTTTAATGAGCAGACGGACGAAAGAGACGAACAGGCGACTCTGAACCACGTGGAGTTGGAAATGCTAATGCAGGTAAGTGGGCTGTAGCTAGCTGTAGTGGAGAACCAGTGGTTTATAACCAGCTCCACATGGTTTAGAGTCGCCTGTTCGTCTCTTTCTTCCGTCTGCTCTTTAAAAACTCTAAAGACGTTTCGTTTTCTTTAAAACTTTATATGAACTTGTAGGGAACGCTAGCCAAAGTTCTGGGAACGTTCTCTGCTAGCTGGGAATACGAATCAGCCAGGCGTCGTTATGCACAAAGTATATATATATATTACAATATTGCAGTAAGAATGTTATATAATTATTTCACATAATTGACGTTTATATGCTTCATGTAAGCTTATGTTATGCTAAACGGGAGAAGAGACAGTGTGGCGAGGAGCAACAATAGAGCCCATTGGGAGGTTGGCCAAAGAGCCAGCAGCGAGGATGCTTGGATAGTGCTGGAGAGGACCTGGTGGCAGAGCAGCGTGGCAGTGTAATAGTGTGGCAACCTAGTGGTGTAAGTGGTGTAAGTCACGGTTCTCCGGCGATGCTTTGAGCTGACAGTGGAGCTGAGTGTGATGCTTTGGGAGGCTTGTTTGGGATTCAAGAAGAAAGCGTAAGGAAGCGGCATGTTTGGGGGGCTGCCTGCTGCCTAAGGAGTTGGGTTGACACATTCAGCTCGCCACACTGAGACAAGGAGCATCACTGCATGTGGGGAAGAGGATCCAGTGCTCAGTTGCTCTGATCCAGCACCCTGAGGGAAAGGGTACAACCCCAAGACGTACGTGACTGCAACCCCTGCTGTGGAGAGACTGGCAGCCCCAGGGACTCTGCTTGAACTCTGACAAGTCATTGGAAAGGCTGATCTTTGAAGGGGGAGCTATGTAGTGTCCTGCTATTGGGTCGTGTGACGTGACCATTAAGAATTTTGAAACATTTGTGTTTTCACACAGAGGAATTACATATCCAACCCATCCGTGCGGTAAACTCCCTCACAAGGGTGCATTGAGCACATTTGCCTGGACCAGTTGGTTAGGTGCCTTGCTATTTCAGTCATGTCCTGCTGATTCAGGTGACCGAACAGTGGTACTTTGGTCACAGGGCTGGTTTGCTAACCTCCAGCCCATGGCTGCCTCATGCAGAGAACACATGTCCAGGACCCTGAAGGAAAGGGTCCAACCCCAAGATGTATGGGACTGAAACCCCTGCTGTGGAGAGACTAGCAGCCCTGGGACTCTACTTGAACACTGACAAGTCATTGGAAAGGCTGATCTTGAAGGGGGAGCTATGTAGTGTCCTGCTACTGGGTCATGTGACGTGGCCATTTAGAATTTTGAGCCATTTGCCATTTGGGTTTGCACACAGAGGAATATGTCTTACACATTTAACCCATCTGTGCGGTAAACTCCCTCACAAGGGCGCAATGAGCCCATCTGCATAGACCATAGGGTTAGGTGCCTTGCTTCTTCAGTCGTGTCCTGTCGGTTCAGGTGACCGAACAGTGGCACTTCGGTCACACGGCTGGTTCCCTAACCTCCAGCCCATGACTGACATGGAAAGCACCCATGTGCACAGGCTCACAGGAGGTGCCATGGTGAGGGACTAGCTGTTGTGCAGCTTGGGGCTGGTTAGTGGGGTTCGTCTCTAGCAGGAAGTAAAACTGTATGGCAGTGACCTGCTCTGTTGCGCCTGGATTCAGCCAGCGTCGTCTCTGGTTCATCTGCTGCTGCGTTCAGTAAAAGAGAATTTGCTTACGGTGCAGTGTTTCCTGCATCGACGCCACATAATATTGAGTTAATTTGAGATGTTTTTTGCATCGACAGGAAACATTGCACCGTAAGCAAACATCAATGAGACGTTTTTATGATGAGCTGTTTTTATTTGCTATCATTTTTTGCAGTCGACTGTGATGCAGTTCTTCCAAGCATGCATGTAGTCCTGAGATGTCTTACTACAGTGTGAGAGCTTGAGAAGAGAGCCAAAACCGTGAGCCTCGTGCCAAAACTGCAAGTGCTGGAAACCCTGGTTCACCTTTCAGGAACAAATGCAAGACAAAACCCCAAAGCACAAACCAGCTGAGGCTCAGGAAGTCTCAGGAACGAGGGACACGGCCACTGGAGGAGGGAAGTGAGCGGATGCAGGGGACGTAGGGAGGCGAAAGGAAAAGAGGGCAAGCGGTGGAGATGGTGTGCGGAGGCCAGGGGGTGCTGTGGAGAAAATGGGGTGCCGTAAATTTGTCTGAGAGCGCCGAGCATTATGGGAGAGAGAAGGGAGCCCGGCAGCACACAGGTCAGCAGACTGGCTCTTCATCATTATGGCAGGCTGAAGGGGCCTCCTGCGGGGGCCTGAAACCCAACACATACATGTGCTCTACACACGACCCAGGCCTTCCAGCGCCTTGTGCTTTCAACTTGTGGGAACTTTCGCAGATCTACGGTGAGGGGAAACGAGTGTTCAGACACTTTAAACACTTTATACTGCTTAATATAGTTCCAGTGCAAATGTATGCACAGATGTGTTGGGGGGGGAGCATCTAGACACCGCGGCAGTGCTGTGATGCAAGGCTGTTGCTGGCAGTCACAGTTTTGAGATGTCTGTGGTAAGGAGTAACTCTCGTCCGCAGCACTGTGGTTCAGCTTTGGCCTGTACGTCTTGGCAAACCGTTCTCTGAGGTTACGGGAGTTCGTCTGATGGACTCGGAACCCTGTATTTTCTGTGATCAATAATTTCTAATTATTTATCTACATATGACAGCAAACATTATAGAACCATTGCCAGGGTCAACCGTACGGAAGGGTGGAGGGATAAATAACACACAATAACACATATGCAACACATATGTATACACACACACACTTGCCATTCTCAGCGCTGCAGTAACACTGATGTGGTGGTGGTGTGTTAGTGTGTGTGGTGCTGGTGTGAGTGGATCAGACACAGCAGTGCTGCTGGACACCTCTGTGTCACTGCTGGACTGAATAATGAATAATGTAGTTCATCAGACTTGTTGCAGTGACTGGATCACCCCTCCGGTGTCGAGAGCTTTTACTGAACTGGGGAAATCTGATTTTAGTTGCACCAGCGAGCTGGAATTCATTATGGGAACCTGCGAAGCTCCGTCCATTTTAAAGTTCCACTCAGCCTGACACTGTTATATCAGATTTGACTGAACTTTTTTATGGTTCATATTTATTGTTCCATCTTTTTTCAATTTGTCATGATTAGTTACTTGTCCTAGTTGGTTATTGATTTAATGATTTAATAATTTATTGATAAAATATTAATTTGTTATTTATTTATTTATTTAGTTAGTTAGTTAGGTTTTACTTAACCCTATTTATTATTTATAATTAATAATTTATAATTGTTTTTAACATTATTTTAATATTTAATTTTGATGTAATTGATTTCTATCATTAAATTTATTGTTATTATGATGATAATTATTAGCATGTACTATGTACAATTTTTCGGGCCCTGATTTTTGTATTGGCTCAACTACATTGTAAATAAGGGTCACCCTCAATGTACTCAGAGTTCAGTGATGATTGATTGATTGATTGAATGATTGATAATAATAATAATAATAATAAATGTTTATTTATAGAGCAGCTTTCATACCACTGGTAGCTCAAAGTGCTTTACACACACACACACACACACACACACACACATACATAAATATATATATATATGCATATACATACACACACACACACACACACACATACACACATATACACGCATACTTACATATACACCTACACATACATACACACACATACACACATACATACATACACATAAATACCATGTTGATGTATTTATTTTTAACTAACTAAAGAGATACGGGTTTAGGTGTGTATTGAATGTGAGCTCTGAGCTCGACGGTCTAATAGAAGCTGGAATTGAGTTCCACAGTTTAGAAGCATATGATATCATCCCACCTTCATTGTGCATGTTACTGGGATCATAAACTCAATCCTTCTCTCTCCAAACATACGGAGCTGAATTCTTGGTGTATTACTAGTTCACACACTCGTATTAACAGTGCTCACTATTTAACCCCTTCCTTGAAGAAAGGCCTGAGGTTAACCTCTTCATACAGCTCAGCGGTGTGAGGAGACAGAAGACCCATTATGGTTTAGCCCAGACATCATTTGTGTGGTGAATGTGGGTGACAACAGGCAAAACAGCAAAAGGCCTGTAGTTTTTCAGCCCATCACGCTCAGTGGAAGTCGATCCTAAGGCATGTGTCCTCATGTGGACAGTTAAATTAAAGCCATAAAGAAGTCAGCGTCCAGCTGCAAGCAGAAAAGCAAGGTAACTGAGAAAAGGCAGCATGACGGGGTTCTATATACCTGCAGATAGGCTGGAGCCTCCCTCCCTTTCTTCAATAAGCCAGAGCCGCATGCTTCTGCTGGTCAGGTACGGAAGTCTGTCCCACACGTGGATCTCGAAAAGAAACATAAACATGTCTGACACAAATAATAAGCCACCTAAAAGGACTTCCTCATATGAAAACTAGTGCAGGGGTCCGTATCCCCTTATAACCCCAGGCTTATTACATACTCCGGCTTACTATTGAGTACATAAATGGGCTAAGATACGAGTTATTCTCAGGTTATATATGTTGTACAACTTTGCATCTCCTGGCCATTTAAAGGTGCCATAGACTGCAACGCTGTATGTACACTGTGATGGTGTAATATGGAGAGTTCAGTACATAGAACTGACGTACTGTGATGCTCAAACACTGTTGCTCCTCCTTCAGATGCAAATCCTACATTTCCAAAAGAGGGAAAACGCGCGGATTCAGACTCATTAATATTTACACCCCAACATTCACATACAACCACAACGGAGCTACAGAACCAACATGGTGGACTATGTGGAGAAATCCAGCGTTCCAGGCTGGGAAGTGGATGTCGGCACTTTCCATTCCCGTCCTAAAGGAACCCAGCTGTCAGAGGTACATGGTTGATCTTTACTTTAAACCAGACTGAAGTTGCTTCCAATTCCCCAGCTCCTTAATCCAATGTTCCGTTCCACCTTAAATGCTGCAGCTTGTACAGGTGACAGAATGTAACTGCAGCACCATTTAAGGTGGAACTGAAAATTCCCAGAACAAGCTGGAGACCAGGAACTTCAGCTCCCACATCTTTAACAGGATCCCGGAACAACTTTAATCCTGCAGTCTGCGCATTCCACTCCGGAAAGTTTCCCAAACTCTTGGACAATATGGAGCAGCTCCGCTCAGCGTCTGACCCTGAAGAGACTGAAGAGAGGAGCAGCTCCACCTTTATTAGCATCACAACCTCAACGGCAGCCTGTAAGTAGCAGCCATGCTGTGTGATTGTATCCGTGTTTGCCGGTTGGAGCAGATCATCTTAAACTGAGAGTTCCATAGTGAGGATCAACTTTAATCTACTGTGTGTTGATGTCCAGATGAAAAGCCAGTAGCTAGTACAGGGAACGTTAGCTACTAGCATTAGCTCCAAGTTACTAGCATAGCTAACTATAAATAGTATGAGGGCGGAGCTTATTTACACAGAGGCTCATTTTATTAAGTCTATTTGCATATGGTGCTTCTGTGTGATCATCGCGGGTGGTGTCTTGCTCTAAACCAGCCAATCAGAGCAGAGCTCATCTGATTATTCATGAGCCAGATCATATGGTGGAGATAGACACAGTGTAGAACCACATCAGGGGGACCAAGGTCACATACTGTCTATTTAGAACATCAGAGAACCATTTAAATACTGAATAAACACTTTCTATGGTGCATTTAAGGGTCAACATCGTTCAGCAAAGTGTATACTAAAGAAAAGCTTTGATTGCCAACAAATCTAAGACTGGCAAAGTAGTAGTTAGAACCTCAAAAACAGCACGATCTGAATACCTACAGCACGATCTGAATACCTACAGGACGATCTGAATACCTACAGGACGAAGGAAGTGCAGTAATCAGTGAGTTTAATACATGTGCAGCATTTATTATGTATTATATCTGGAGTATATTTTATACATGTGTATATATAGTGTGTCTGCATTCGTGCATCTTGCTGCATGCATGCATATGTGCGTGCATGTGTGATGCTGGTGGTGGTGGTGGTGGTGGTGGTGGTGGAGGTGGTGGCTGGGATCGGGGGTGCTTTGGGTTAGGAGGAAAATTTATGACAAAGGATGTTTGGGTTCCCTCCAGCTCTCGGGTAGAAAGTGTGAAATATGTGTTTGCTTTAAAAGAGCTGTTATTTCTCTCTACATTAATATAGCCAACTCAAACACAGCCCCACACCCACACACACACACACACACACACCCACACACACACACACAGAGCTGTGAACTAATGAGCACAAACACACAATGAAAACAGAGATCCCGAGTCTCCACAATTTCGTTTCAGTCTAGACTCTTTAACAAAGACCATTTACTTTAAAAAGCTTCAATTTATAAATCAAACCGAAAGTGTATATTATTAGCAATGGAATCCACGTACGGGCGGAGCTGTATGTCTATATAAGTTACATTATAAAAAGGCAGCATTAAGAGAACAGCAGTCTCGCATTGCCAGACTCTTTAGGGAGAGTCTGGGACCTTTCGCCACATAACAAGGCCAGGAGCCACCAACTACTGCAGGAACAGGAGATTCGAGTGACACGCAAAAGGACCAATCACAATCCTGCAGTTTGGCTCCTATAGAAGGAGGCAGTCTGGAGTCACGACTTAAACAGTCCCTCAGGAAACAACAGAGCGTCTGTAGCTAAGGCTACTGTTTGAAGGGCTAAACTCAGCTGGAACAACAAAATTGAACCAGCACAAAACCATATGTTACAGTGGAGATACGAGGATCCATCATTCCCATAAGAATTATAAGAATTCCAGATTTTGATTCCATAGGACACTTTTCCACTTCTCCTCAATCCATCTGAAATGAGCTCAGGCCCAGAGAAGGCGGCAGCGTTGTTTCTGGATCTGTTTATATCTGGGTTCTTCTCTGCATGGTGAAGTTTTAACTTCCCTTTGTGGAGCAGTGAACAGAACCGGGTCTGGTTTTAATGCAGTGCTGTCTGAGGGCCCAAAGATCATATGTACACTTGCGTATAGAGGTTCTCCGGATTGTCTGGATCTGATCATCTCCAGGTTCTTAGCTGTGTTAGATTGAGGAACGTTCCTCTTGAATTGCTGCTCTGTTTGGTGGTACAGTCTTTCACAGAGTGGTGACCCCTCCCCATTTTCACTTCTGATAGACTCTGCCTCTCTGAGAGGCTCTTTATACCCAACCATGTTACTGACCTGCTGCCGATTACCCTAATTAGCTGTGAGATGTTCTGTCTAAACGTTTTTGAAATGTGTTGCTGGTATCAGATTCAAAATGGGCATCTTTTTTTTTTTTTTCTTCAAAAAACAATAAAATTTCCCAATTTTAACCTCTAAATTGCACGATCTTTACACTATTTTATATTTATTTTATACAGTAAACATTATCATGCTTGTTTATGAGCTATTTTAAAATCTGCATGTAGTGAACACACTTCTTAGACGCACACTAAAGAGGACCTCTGTACTGAGCTCTGCTAAAGCCTGAGTAGTCTGAATCAATGTGACAATCAGTTGTTTATCTCTGGACCTACTATGTTAAGTATAGCCTCAATAACCCGTAGTATTTCAGAAAACTCCCGTCGCCTAACACAGTCCAACACTGCATCAAGAAATCCAGCCTGTATTACGCATAGAACAGGACCTATGTCAAGTCATTATAGAAGCACCGCCGAGTTCTCTGGGCCCAAGCTCATCTCTGAAAGACATGGAAAGTCCATGTTTCAGCTTGTTTTGAGAAAAAAACAGACATTGGATTCTCCAAGGCCATCCAGACTTGCAACATCTGTCATGATATAGGGGCATCAGTGCCCATGGCATGGGTGACCTACATATGTATAAACGTACTGTTGGCACAAAGACATACAGTATATATAGGGATCGCCATCAAGACAGCGTCTTTTCCAGGTAGTCTATGTTTATTTCAGCAGGACAGTGCTGGGCCTCATTCTGCCTGTGCTACAACAGTGTGGTTGTAGACATAGAGTGCATAGAGTGTTTGATTGACCTGCCTACAGTCCAGATCGGTCTACTATTGAAAAAGCATTGAGCCTCATGAAGAGAAGAACCAGACGACGACTGCTGAGCAGCTGAAGTCTTGTATCGAGCAAGGATGCAACTCAGTGGTGAAACTGTCTCAACGTTATCAGGGTGTGGCATTAAGTTGGTCCGTTCAATAAAGGTTCACGAGAGCAAATCAGATTCTTGTCTTAATTGCATTTTACAAAGTGTCCCAACTATCCCGGAAGGTGGGGTTATAACTGTATCTGACTCTGTATACCGTACGTGTGAGAAAAGTGGCCAGCAGTGCAATTAGCAGTTATGTGTAATCTCTCATGGCCAACCACAACCCAACGGCCCACAACTGCAGCCTCCTCTCATTTGTACACTGGGTAGAATGTCACTCCACCCTCCCCGACAAGCCCCCATAAATCCTGAGCTCCAGCGTTGTGGGATTATGGGGTGATTAGCAGGAGGGTGCTTGTGTTTCACTGGCCCTGGTGAGATGCTATCTCTGCGGCCTCCTCGGCCCATTCCACACAGACAACGTGGTGCCGCGTGCTCCGGAACCGGTAATGGGCCCAGCCACCACTAATGGTCTCGCTTCCCTTACAAACCAGCATTCTTCACGGGCCAGGAGCCTCTCTGGGTCTGGGAGAAGGAGAATGTGGAGGAAAGCAGGAGAGGGGGCGAACGCGGTGTGGATGTGTAGCGTATCATGTGTCTAAATTATGGAAAGGCCTTTTCTTTCGGGGAGCCCGCGGTAAGCTAATGTTTCTGTGATAGATTTTTCTTCCTTTAGTCCTGTGTTGGATGGCTAACGTGGTTAGCAAGAACGTTCATTGAACTTTTCCTCACATATTTCATGGGTTGTACCACGGAGCCAGATGTTTCTCCACTGTCCTTCAGTTCTCTTCTTTCTTCTAGGATTTTGGCTCCTTCTCATCATCATTATCAGAGCTGACCCAATGGCAAAAACATGGACCCCACAGAATTGGGTTTGGTGTGAGATGGTTCAGATGTCCTGTACAGTGGTGGTGGTGATGGGAACCAGGGGTCTCCATTTCTACAACACACATATAGAATAGAATATCTTTATTGTCATTATACAAGATACAACGAAATTAAGGTGCAGTACTCTATGGTGTTACAAACAATAAATTTAAGAAACTATAATTTACGCACCGTAACACACAAACAGAGCATCTATCGGTCACAAGTAGTAAAAATGGCACACCATCTTGCACAAAAAATTACAGGGATAAAATTGCACATTGCCCTTGTAAATAATGTAATATTGCACAGACCCATGTTACGTTAAAATGAATTTTGAAGACCTTATAGTGAGTTATTTAGTGCCCGTACAGCGGTGGGGTAAAAGCTATTCCTGAGGCGGTAAATATAGTAATATAGTAAAAAACAGTAAATATAGACACTTTATTTACTATCTAAACCACCAGTGAACCTACACGTGGCAAAATTCTCATTTTAGATTATTTTAGATTATTACTTGTTTTAAGTAATTTTATTGAGCCAGATGTTCTCACTGTATTAGCAGATAATTTGCTTATTTTAAGAAATTGGCCTGAAACAGACCAAATTATCTGCATAAATAGTGATAAGATTTGGCACGTAAATGACAATGCCTGGAAATAAATCAAATAAAACCCTAAAATAAGAATTTTAAGACATATCAACTAGATATAAGATCATTTTACCAGCCAATATGTAATTTAGCATGTGGGCTGGAGGTTAGGAAACCAGCCTTATGGCCAGAGAGTTGCTGGTTCGATTCCCTAAGACGAAAGTAACGGCTGAAGTGCCCTTGAGTAAGGCACCTAACCACCGACTGCTCCCTGGGCGCTCTGGAGAGAGCTGCTCACTGCCCACTAGTGTGTATTCCTCTGGAATGGGAACAAACGGCTCAGGAACTCTGTACTCAGAGAATGATTGGCCTCACCTAAATTTTCAGATGGGAACGTGATGTACAAACAGTGCAAACCATGCTAACATTAGCCTGCTTAGCTGAGTGGGGGACTGAGTCAGGGACTCTTCAGTCACACTGCAAATGAAAACACACCACATCCTCGATCACCTCCGGCTGTCTAGTCTGCTTCACCTGAAGTTTAGTCCCCTTTGTTTTTGAGGAAGTGGACAGAAATGAACAGCTGGTCTTTTGGGGCTAGCTTTAGCATCAGAGCTGCATATTGGCAAAAACCTGGGAATATGATGTCACCTAACACAGTCCAACACTGCATCAAGAAATCAACCTGAAATTGTATTATGCAAAGGGAAGGATCTACATCAATTCAATATAGAAGCACCGCCGCGTTCTCTGGGCCCAAGCTCATCTCAGGTGATCTGAAATACATGGAAAATCCAGGTTTCAGCTCATTTTGGGAAAAAAAACAGACATAGGATTCTCTGAGACCATCCAGAGTTTTATCAGTGAGAGGTGAAACATCTGTCATGGTATAGGGGGCATCGGTGCCCACGGCATGGGTGACCTGCATATCGTTGCTGTCCAAAGAAAAACACGTATCTCCAAAATGGCAACTTTACAGGAGAGGCCAAAATCCAAACTGAACAATAATGGAAGTCAATGGAACCAGACGTCTTTCCATGCAAATTTGGGCCATTTCTGTTGGTCCATTCATCATGAGATTTTCACACAGTGTCAACAGCAGCTGCTGTGTTCAAATGATGCAGAAAAGTGAAAATCAACAAAAATGGAGATACATGGAGATACATACATACATTGGACAGTGACGATATGTATAAAGGTACTGTTGGCACAAAGGCATATAGTGGGATTTTAGAGACATATGATGCCATCAAGGCAGCGTCTTTTCCCAGGAAGTCTATGTTTATTCCGGCAGAGCAATTCTCATTCTGCCTGTGCTACAACAGCATGGCTGTAGACATAGAGTACATGTGTTTGATTGACCTGCCTGCAGTGCAGATCTGTCCACTCTTGAAAATGCATGGAGACTCATGAAGAGAAGAACCAGACGACGACTGCTGAGCAGCTGAAGTCTTATACTGAGCAAGAATGGGCAAAAATTCCACTTACAACACTGAAATAATCAGTATCCTCAGTTCCTAAACCATTAAACTGTGCTACTAACAGAAAGCTAATGCAATTCAGTGGTGGCACCTAACCCGAACTCTCCCCACCCCATATGATATATGATATGATATATGTATCATGGTACAGGGGTTACAACTCCATATATGGCAGTTTTTGAAATCTAATTCTAGGAAAACTGCCATAGTACAAAAAACACACCAACCATTTGCAGAGGTGTGCTAATGCTAACGTTAGCACTGTGCCCTTATGCTACTTGTGGAAGAGTGGAAGTGCAAGAGTCTAATGTAATCAACTTTTGATTAAATTTGATTGTGTTTTTGAGGATTGATCCAGCATCACAAAACATAATATCGCAATATTCATTTTTTTCTAAAATCTCTACTTAGCATGACATGGCTAACCGAGTGCAACTGTTTCTTCTCCCCTGATTTAGATGAAGCTGCATTTTTGAGGCCTTGTGCGCGAAACAAGCCGTGGAGCAGCCGGTACTGAAGTATGACCGAAAGGAAAGTCCAGCAGTGTTCGTGTTTGGGACGCAAGGACTTCAGAAATTTGACTAAGCTGATTATTTCTGAATGACCTTAAATGATGCAGAAGTGCCTGTGCAGACACCCCAATGTTAACTGCTACTGCATTTAATTGGAACAAAACTCTGGAGTACAAGAAGCCAACTCTACTTTGTAGAAATTCCTTTAGCATCATTTTGTGTTGGAAACCAATACTGATATAAGTTTATCCATAGGGTAGTGTCCCGCTGCTGGCTCCTGAGGCTCTTGGGAGGTGCCACGGCTAAAGTTAGAGAGACTTTATGTTGTAAATAGTTGTTTTATTAACTAAAGGAAGTGTACGTGTGGCATGTGTTATATTGTGCTGGACTGTGGGGAGGCTGGAGTGGGTTTACGGTCTACCGTCAAGTAGAGTTGTGTGGATAGAAGTGACCTGCCTGCTTCCGGGCTGTTTAGGCCCTGTGCTGAGTGCTGGTAGGGACGGGACATGCCAGAATAATAAGTCACTATTAACCTACAAACTATACGATACCAGTCAAAAGTTAGGATGTAGTTAGTGATCTTAAAGACTCTACAGTCGTACACTGAACAGCTCCAACTGATGAGAGTCTGAACCAGTACATACCCTGATACACCACATACCCTCTTGATGGACCACAGTATGATATTTCTCCATATCTCCACCTCTAATATATATTTAGTGGTGTAAAAACTTTGATCTCTTTTCCTGCACAGTGTAAAAGCTCTAGTTCTCCTTTCAGTGTAGTGAATATTCATGAGGGACCGACCAATAGAATTGCTCCAAACCTGCTTAGGAATAAACCTTGTTTTATCAGCTCCACTGCAGGTTAAGAAAGCTGGTTCATCCTCCTGTAAAGCTCCATTCTGGAGGGTTTTAAGGTGGACTGTATAATTACATGAGTGCTATTTTATAGCTACTTTGTAGGCTAAAAATAAGGAGGGCCTTTTATGAGTAGCCGTGTCTAAACTTCTGACTGGTAGTGTATATAATTCTTTCTATATAGTGTATTGAATGAAACTGAATACAAATATTAACTTTAAGTCTCAAAATAATTCAAATGTTTATTTTTTGCTGTTGTATCTCAAAAAAATGACTTCTGAAAACGTCTTTCAAAACATTCCATTCCTATCTCGGAATACCAACTTATCACAACTTATTATCACAGTATGTTGCTTTGTTTATGAATATTCATGAGGGACAGACCAATAGAATTGCTCCAAACCTGCTTAGAAATAAACCTACTCCACTGCAGGTTAAGAAAGCTGGTTCATCCTCCTGTAAAGGTCCACTCTGGAGGGTTTTAAGGTGGACTGTATAATTCCATGAGTGGGCAGTGTATTCACAACCATCTCATATAACAACGTTCTGTGTGAGAGCTGTTAAAGGTGGACGTCTGGTTCCATTCACCACCACTGTGAGCTGTTCTGATTCCTCTAGAACAAAGCATTTCACACTAAACCACTCTGAATGACTCTGTTTACGTCTCAACCACTTAATTATATAGAGATTTCCAATAAAACTCCACCACAATTCCCATTTAATCAGATCCGACTCAACCAACGACCAGCATCGCGCGTCCATCTGCCAGCGGGTCACTAAGGACCGCACGTGTGCAGTATTTGTGGGTGAAGCTGGAAAGAACCAAGTGCTGTCATGCGAAGATGAAACATGACATCTGAACTCGGGCCCAGGGCGCTGACCATATGGTGGCGCTCAGCTGAACCCTTTTGTCGGAGAGCCTTTGTTTAATCTCGGATGTGCCTGCTTAGAAGAATACATATATTTCTGTTTATCCCTCTAATGGAATTTGGATTTGTTTAATGGCGTGTGTGTAAATGTTTATGGCCATCGAGAGAAGAAATAAACCACTACAGCAACCATTCTCCAGAATGAGCAACTCCGGCAAATCCTCCGCCAACTGTAAACAGTAGAGATTTTTGCAAATGAGGTCTTGAGGAGCAAATCACAAATGTTTAGTCTCATTTTATTTATCTAGAATGACGTTGCTGTGTTGCCTGTGACTTTTCAGGGCCATATTCCTACAAACGGTGCTCCTCCTGGACTCCACCATTTTTATGACTGTAATAATGTATACAGTTTGTGGTCTAGAGCCTATACTGTGGACTGGAACTGATGATATTCCAGATGTATGGAATATTATTCCTGGCAAGTAGAGAAGAGAAATATGTGCTTAAGTTTTTGCATTTTTATCTGCATTTTTTGACCTTGTATCTTGAATTTGACTTGAATTAATAAATGTTTTCTCAAACAATTGACAATGTATCTCTAAATAATGACTTCATTAAACTGATGACTTCAATTTCAATAAAGTAAATAAATAATTTATTTTTTAATTTTGATATTGTACGTCATTATTTCAAGATAATACATCAACATTTTGAGAAAATAAGTAACTTTTTAAATCATTTTAAAAATTGAGATAAGACTGAACATTTGTGATTTGCTCCTCAAGACAATTTACAAAAATCTTGTTTTATTTTATTGTTTACATAACAATAGAGATTTGTTTATTTATTTAATTTGTAATTTCTTATATTTTGTATTTTGTATAACTTACTGTACTGTAGTCTGCCTCTTGCTCTGTATCTGCTTACTGTATATTCTGCTGTAACGATGCAAATTTCCCCATGTGGTATAATAAAAAGCTTATCTTACTTCGAGATACAAAGTCAGAATTTCAAGAAAGTCATTATTTAGAGTTATTAAGTCAAAAATATGAGTACATGTTAGTAAATTTTAAGGTGTAAAGTAATTTTTTTGAGAAAGTACTTATTTTGACCAGATAATTTTTTTTTAAATTCTTAAAAATAAACTTTAAATTTTGACTTTGTATTTCTATATAATGACCTACTACTATGACTTATTCAGTTGCTGACTTTCAGTTACATTAAAATACAAAATACAATAACAATATGACAATAAGACATTAAGTAACTATTTTAAGCAATTTCAAAAACATGAATCACTATTTAAACTGATTAAAGTGAAAGTCATGACTTTTAGGTACAAAGTTAGCATTATGTCATTATGTCTTAACATAATCATTTAGAATTTGCTAAAATATGAGTAAGGTTGAATCTGAATTGAAGTAGATTTTATGTGAAAGTAAGTATATATTTATTTGTATTATTTTGAGACATATCAAATTTAAAAATAACAATTAATTCACTTAAAATTTGATCTCTAAATAATGACGACTATGTCAAAATTATGATAAATGTTTTATGATTTAGTAGTCTTCCATAAATAAATCATTTTGAGATGGTGAATCATCATTTCATAATACAAAAATATATATATTTTGAAACGTTTTTTAAAAATACAGTCTCAACATTTCAAAAACTTAAGTCACTGTTTAAACATAGTAAGTTATTATTTACAGTTATTAGGGCAGAAGTATGAGAACGTGTCAGTATTTCAAAATAAAAGGTCATTATTTTGGTTTATTTTCTTGCGAAAACATTTATCACAATTTTTACATACTTCTGAAAGAATTGTAGAGGGAGGGAATAAAAGCTATTTTTGGCTCCACTGCCTGGTAGAAACGGGCTTCCATTGGTACATGACCGACTTCATCTCACAAACAATTCATTCAAAGTGGAATTGAAATTAAAATGCAGATTATAACCAGCAATGTTTGTTGAGCTCTACATACCACAACCTAATCTGATTTTATAGACAAGTAAAAAAACTTCTTAGTGAGTCAAATTTAGCTTGTAAAACCAGCACAAAGCTGAAGTTTTGGGCTGGATCAGGCCTTTATATCAGGACTTTACTGAAAAAACGTCACATTATTTTAAACACCTTATTTCCAAATATGATGCACCTTTTTTTAAAAAAATGATTAATTTATTTACACACATTTTACACTGTTGATAGATTCTACATGTCATTATGCACCTAATCACCTACATAATACAGGTGTACTAACGTGATTGTGTGTGTAATATGTCTTTTCTAGTCAATTTGCATGTGAAATGCATGTGACCTTCCTGTAATAACTGATGTGTCATTTCTTAATTCCCTTTTATTTGTGACAGCAGGTTACATAATCATATTGTCGCTGTCCAACTAATAACATGTATCTCCATTTTTGTCGATTTTTACTGTTATGCATCATTTGATCCCATGACCTGCTGTTTACATTCTGTAAAACTTTCATGGTGAAGGGACCAACAGAAACGTCCCAAAATAGCTTGGGAAGAAGTCTGGTTCCATTGACTTGCATTAAAGTTCTGTTAGGTTTTTGGCCTCCCCTGTAAAGTTGCCATTTTGGAGATACTTGTTTTTCTTTGGACAGCGACGATATATAAAACATATGTGTCATATATAACACAGTTATGCCTAATAAACTGAAAAGTCTTTGTGTCTTTGAGAAGATATGAAGAAGAGAAGAGCAGTTTTGAGGTTACACTGGGGTTAAAAAGTACAGAATTAGTACTGTCTGTGTTACAGGTACATGGATACAATCAATCTCTAATGCTGCTCTTTATTCTTTGAGACTTACCTGATAACGTGCATCACCTACCACCAATAACAGCTGGGACTGGATTGGGCATGTACTGGACGAGTTTCTGGATGTAGCCACATCAATGTTCAGACACTCTTACATCAGAGAATTGGTCAGTTGGTCCAGATTTGGTAGATGCCTTCCCTGGAGTTTTACTGGTTATTCCAGGTAGTTCCCACAGAGGATTCCAAGAGGTTCAAATCTGGGGATTATGTGGGCCAGTCCTGCATGTTCATCATGCCAATCAGTCACATCCGCAGCCCTGTGAAAGCCAGAACCGTCATCTTGGAATACAGGGATAGGAATATTGTGTTCCTCGGTAAGATAATGATGAGCTATAGGGGAAACCTGGTGATCGTGGTTTAGATTTACTGTCACCTAAACCAAAAGAAACCAATTCCATGTAACTAAAACACCCCCAGAACATCACAGAGGGGCCTCATTGATCATCTGGGGAGCTTATTATACTGCTGTATAGGTTTCAACAACTTGGTATGAAACTATATACATATATAAAACAAAAGGTTTTAGACTGTGAAAGATGCTATAATGAAATTAGCATACAGGATAATCATATCTTGAGGTTGGACAGAGATACACATGGTGTATGACCATTTAATAACACTTTAATGGTCCCAATAAGCATCCAAATTCTGGCGTTCCAGCTTATATTGCTTCAACCTGTGATTTCAAACTTCTGAACGGTCAGTAATCCAGCACGTTTCGAGCACTTAAACAAGCCAGACAAGAGCTAATCCACATACAACTGAAAGATACAATAAAGGCCGCGCTATCGCATTACAGACGTCGCCTTCCCCTTCCACAACCTTTAAAAGACCTGCACCACCTGGTCCACCCCCCCACGACGATGCACCAAAGAGCTTCCTGACCCCACAAGCCTGCTACTATTGGCTTACTTATATCCAATTACCAAATAAGGCCAAGCCAAGACAAGGATAATTCAGAGTTGCGGTAAAGGGTTGATCAATGTTCCATACCATCAGATAATGGCTGAAGGGGGTGGGGGGCAGATCTTAGGCCCAGACTGGGACAATAGAGCCCAGTGTCACCTTAGAGTGCCCGGTACAATCAGACCATTTTAACTGGCCACCAACATCAGTGAGGCAGAGTAATGAAGAAGGCCTAAAGGCCAGCACAATATTTATCTGGTTAACTTAATTTGAAGCGATGACCCCGCTGCCCTCTGCAGATCGGGTGTACGCGGGACCGAGGGAGGCCGAGGGTCTGACCAGGACGAGAGGCAATGATTTCCTGTGATAAAGATCTGTGAACAAACCGGCACGGCACCGTGTTCAGCCTAAATCTGCACTAGCAAATATCAGTTGATTCAAACTGTGTTTAACAGTAATACAGCACTCGTGGGGACCTCTGGCATGTCAAAGAGAGCTAATGGGGCAGTCGCGGGCTGGAGCTTGGGGAAACCAGACTTGTGACTGGTCTCCAATTCGATTCCCTGAACCGACTGGACGTAATTGAAGTGCCCTTGAGCAAGGTACCCAACTCCTAACTGCTATGCTGGCGCCGTGGATAGGGCTGTCCACCGCTTTGGGTTAGTGTGCTCACTGCCCCCTAGTGTTTGTGTGTATGTGGGTGTTTCACTTCATGGATGGGTTCACTTCGGAAGACAGAAAATTCCTCTGTGTGGGAACACAAATGGCAAACGGTTCTAAGTTCTCAAGTCCAAAACTGATGGGAACTCACAAGTGCTCACATTCTCAAAATAACGCGTCAGTGCAGCAGTGGCTCAAGCTGGATTCTTCTAATGGTACTGACCAATACAGACACCTCACATTAAACAGCAGAGCTCTGATTTCACAGTCACAAACCAGGGAATAAGCAGCATCCAAATCTCATACTGCATGTTCATACTGTGCAGTGCAACATTTGGGGCATATTAATATACATGCGCAGATTTCTGATGGTTTGTGATCATTGTTGGGTTCAATCATCAATATCCATATCATCTAACAGACTGAGCAAATAAACAAATGAATGAATAAACAAACAAACAAAGTAAATAAATAAATAAATAAATAGTCGCAGGCTTATTTTTAAGTCGGACACCACTTACCCAAAGTGACGGGCAGCCTTGGCACACCTTCCATGGCAGCGTGGAACGCTACATAGGTCTTTGAGCTACACAGCATCAGTGCAATAACAGCCCAAACTGGATTTCACAGTCACAAAACAGGGAACAAGCAGCATCCCAACGGTGTACATGTACAATATAACATTTCCCTGAATACAACAATAAACTTGGTACATTGTGAGGTCAAATCTGGGTGAGCGATGAGTGTTTAGTACAGTGCTTCTGTAAAAAACCTCCCGTGGATGTTTGACCACAAAATGTGACTGCACAAATGTGTACAGCATTTGGGGCATATTAACATACACACACAGATTTCTGATCATTGTGATCATTATTAGGTTCAATCATCAATATCCAACAGTATCAGACTGTTTTTAAACAATGATAATGACTCGTTTTCTTTATATATATATATAAAGAGAGGCGAAAAGCCTAGTTTAATTAAAGTATAAGTCAATGGAGCCAGACTTTAGTATACTATATATATATATATATATATATATATATATATATATATATATATATATATATATATGTATATTGTTTATATATAAAACAAACACAAATTGCATTGTGCAAATGATACATTAATTGCTGTCAAATAATAATATTAAAATTATGTCCTTTAGTTGAAAGTGGTTTAGACTGTTGTCCTTTATTTGTAAATTCCTGCATTTTATTTTAAACACCACTCATAAAGTACAGTATGTCCTAGTTCACACACACACACACACACACACACACACACACACAATGCATGATCTATAGGGAACTGCAACATTTTACCTCAACACTGGATAATATTGCAGAGTAAATGGTCTTCATACCTCCAGCTCTGTTAGTGGTTAGTGTAATTTTATCATTGCTGTATTAAAAAATGGAATCCGTTGAGAACTGGGGATCCATTCTACAGTTTTGCAGGTTATCTGTTTTTCATGAGGA
>CM067478.1:2823266-2837710 GCA_034552555.1 Semaprochilodus insignis
ATGGAGCTGTAGAGGTTCCTAATGGTGTCCTGTGATAATCCATCCCACGCAGCTTGAATATCCTCACACAGTTCCTGCAGATGGTGCGGTAGGGGTGGAGGTGGAGTGACACCAGGCCTTCTGGACGTGTGACGGGTGACAAACACACCGTTCATCTTGGCGCTGACCACGGTGCCTCCACACACGGATTCGTTGGTCGTCTCCACCAAGACAAAAGCGGGACTCGTCACTGAAGATGACCCGCTGCCATTCTGAGTCACTCCATGACAGTCTGGCACGACACCGTTGCAGTCTTTGGTGACGGTGACGTGGTGTTAAGGACAGTCGTCGTAACGGTCTGTGTGCATGTAGTCCTGCGTGGTGCAGCCGTCTGCCAATGGTGCTGCACTAACAGGATCTCTCCACAATGAATGTCTGCATATGTAGGGTTAGGTCACTCCATGTATGTCGGACAGTTCGTCGTGTTCTCCGTCTCCGTGGTTTGCTATAGGTCTCCCTGATCCTTCATGTCGCTGAGTGCTGTGGTAGTATCTGCACAACCGATATGGCACGCAATACCAGTCCATAAGAGCATCCAGCTTCCTGGAGCCCTACAGTGCGACCCCTCTCCAACTCTTCCAACTGGTGGAATTGCTTTCGAACTCTTCTCCAAGGCATACTTCGCCTGCCAAGGACACTACCAACACAACAGCACGAGTGAGAATGGAAAGCACATGCAACAGGATGACCTCATACAGTCAGTCAGGTACAGCGATAAGGCCCGTCCTTGCTTACGTCACATGTGCGGCCAAACGTGAATCATTCACATGTCTCACCATGTCATCTACCCACCAAGTTTCATTCCTGTCGGTTGATTCCTTCTGGGTGCAGCTATTTGTGCAGCTATGAGTAGCCTGTACTAGTCTGGAAGTCTGGAGAATTTACCGGTATGTGATAGTCTATCATATACCTCCCAACTTTACGTGAACTGTAAAACATCAACAGTGCTTTAATGGTCTGGTATTGTGTATTTAATCCCCAGTAATTAAAAAGCAGAGATAACCTTTACTTCTGTAGAGCGCAGACACGGTGTGACGGAGCCCGGCTGTCCTGCTGCTGCCCTGAATGTCAGTTTTAATGAGAAAGACTTGAAAATCCAGCAAAGCTCCAGAGCAGGGGTGTAGAATTTGTGAGGTGACCTCCTCACCCTCTCTGCATGTCACTGAGCTGATCTACAGGGTACTAAAAGTGCACGGCCTCTACCACGGCTGGAGGTCACTGGGTAACTACAGCGCTGCAACTATATAACTTCGTGATGACAACCATGCATGACTGTGGAGCCACGGCTAACACGAGTTCACAGGAGCTGTAACCTCAACTACATGAGCAGGGAAATAATCTGGACCTATATGGAAAAAAAGCTTAATTTTGTATTGTTAAAAGACATTACTTAAAAAACTGGAGTTTCTGAAACAGAAAATGGGCCTAACAACCACCTGGAAGACCTGGTAGACCCACCAACACTGACCCCATCGGATTGACAGTAATTAATGGTCCTGTAGATACATGGTTGCACACGGATAAACACACCATTACTCACTGGGCACTTTACTGGAAACACCTGTACACCTGCTCTTTTATGCCGTGACCTAATTACCCAATCATGAGCTTCTGATTGGTCAGCAAGTCAGGAACACAGCCTCTGATTGGTCTACAAGTCAGGAACACAGCCTCTGATTCCTCTATAAGTCAGGAACACGGCCTCTGATTGGTCAACAAATTAGGAACGCGGCCTCTTTTTCCTCTACAAGTCAGGAACACAGCCTCTGATTACTCTACAAGTCAGGAACACAGCCTCTGATTGGTCTACAAGTCAGGAACACAACCTCTGATTGGTCAACAAATTAGGAACACAGCCTCTGATTCCTCTACAAGTCAGGAACATAGCCTCTGATTGGTCTACAAGTCAGGCATGATGGTGCAGTGGGTAGCACTGTTGCCTCACAGCAAGAACGGCCTGCATTCAAGTCCCGGGGCCCCAAGTCCCAAGTGTCCAGGGTCCTCTGTTTGGGGTTTGCATGTTCTCCCCATGTCTGTGTGGGTCTCCTCCAGGTGCTCCGGTTTCCTCCCACAGTCCGAAGACATGCAGTCAGGTGAACTGGAGATGCTAAATTACCCCAGGGTGTCCAGGGTGTTTCCTGCCTTCCGTCTTCCATCCAATGAGCACTGGGATAGGCTCCAGCACCCACCACGACCCAGAAGGATAGGTGGCTCCAAAGATGAAGAAATTAATAAATAATCAAATTAAATATTTAAATATATCACAATTTATGGCTACTTATAAATAAGGATAATTCAATAACTGAATCATTTAAAAGCTTAATTTCAGTCTTCAAACACTCGACCCCAATGAAAGGCAGAGGAACAGGAATACTGGCTAAAGGAAATGCTCTTATGAAGGCAGGAGCACGAGCAGGACGCTGATGAATGAGAAGTTTTGGAGATATCATGTTTCCTCAGTCTCTCCCGCCCGACAGTACTCGTGCCCATTTTTCAGCAAGCGCTGATAAGTCTCCCCCTGTGGGCGACGGGGGCTAGAGTTTCCCCCGTGACAAATGACGGGACATCCCTTCCCCTCCCACCTTACTCAATCTGTCCACTCTGTCTGCACCTCTCCACTGCAAACACATCACTGGGACGGGCTCACCTCACCCTTAATACATGCTCACTGCAAACGTGGGTCTGATTTACAGAGTGAACTCCACACTGTTTGGGTTCCTTACTGTCAGGTTTGATTTTTGGGGGCTACTGATAAAAGTGTAATATGCGATATATACATATTACAGTATGTGACAGTTAGGCATTAAGACTTATTAACCCTCTGAGGCTGACAATGTCATATACATCATCAAAGGACATCAAAGGCTCAGGAACGCTGCATGCTAAGCTAAAGCTTTTATTTTGCCTGAATGGGTAGTGTTGTTCTGTCAATAAGTCAGGAACACAGCCTCTGATTGGTCTACAAGTCAGGAACACAGCCTCTGATTGGTCTACAAGTCAGGAACACAGCTTCTGACTGGTCAGCAAGTCAGGAAAATAGCTTCTGATTGGTTAACAAAGTCAGGAACACAGTCTCTGATTGGTAGACAAGTCAGGAACACAGCCTCTGATTGGTAGACAAGTCAGGAACACAGCCTCTGATTGGTCAACAAGTCAGGAACACAGCCTCTGATTGGTCAACAAGTCAGGAACACAGCTTCGGATTGGTCAACAAGTCAGGAACAGCCTCTCATCGGTCAACAAGTCAGGAACACAGCCTTTGATTGGTCAACGAGTCAGGAACACAGCCTCTGATCGGTCAACAAGTCAGGAACACAGCTTCTGATTGGTATACAAGTCAGGAACACAGCTTCGCATTGGTCAACAAGTCAGGAACACAGCCTTTGATTCGTCAACAAGTCAGGAACACAGCTTCGGATTGGTCAACAAGTCAGGAACATAGCTTCTGATTGGTCTACAAATCAGGAACACAGCTTTGGATTGGTCAACAAATCAGGAACACCGCCTCTGATTGGTCAACAATTCAGGAACACAGCCTCTGATTGGTCAACAAGTCAGGAAAACAGATGACCAGTATACTTTAGTCCAGTGCTATTATTGTAAAGAAACAATATCACCAAATAACAAGATTCCAGACAGTTCTGTAAACATCTGGAGAGTTCCCACAGTTCCAGAAGCTACTTGAAGTCTACTCAGCACTGAATGTATCGCAGATGTTCTGGACAATGGAGAACCTTTAAAAACATGCCTGTCCTGATGACAAAGCAAGGTGTATGTGGACCAGTAGCCATTTTCTGTTCGTTTTTCTGTACAGGCCTGAGGAATGTGATTACGATTACAAGGCTGCTGTCAGGACCAGATAATATCTCCGGTTGCAAAACTGGAGGGGAGTAAAGGGTAGAGGATACGTAAACTAATTAACTCATTAACTCAGACCAGAACCTAAATACTGTGGATTTGCCACGAGGGTGAGCTGTTATGTCCACTGCACATCCAGACAACACGTATGCATGAGCAACTTTATCCACTTGGGGCCTTTAACATACCATGCAGGATAAATAAGTTTTACAAGCGTAATTGTTAGGAAAAGCTCTCTTATCCAAGCCCCTGTGTGTCCATCAATGTTCCCAGTTGGGAAGCTCAACCCAATACACTCCAAACAAATTCAGAGCTGAGCCTTGTCAAATACGACACCCACAGTGCTAGTAAAACAATGTTCTCACGGATGATGTGGTTCGGAAAAAGCGCAAAGGTCTTCGATTGGGATAGCGGAGATAGGTCTGGCATGCAGGTACATGTGTCCGTGTACAGTGATAAGAGCGTGAGAGAAGTGGCCAACAAAGACTTCTCAATTCAGTATCTCTAGAACTGTATGGGCATAGCCAAACTCATGTTAAATGGGACCATTGTTCAGGCCAAAGGGTCCTATCTGGAAACTCTTTACTGTAACTGGGCTCTGTTATAGCGGCAACTCAGCTGCAATCTTTAAATCAAAGTGTGAGTCATATTACACCTTCCGTGACTGATCACCCTAGATAATGAACTCAATATCATTTTTTAAGTTCAAGTTTAGCTGTATACGAGTAAGCAGTGAAATGAAACAAGGTTCGGGAATTGACTCCTTGACTTTCTGGGACTGTCTAGTACACAGCAGTATAAATACAGGTGTGTTAAAACAGCCAGCTCAGGTGATGTTCCAGCTGAGTAAGTGGAAAGTGGATACAGAGCTACAGGCTACAGCTAATTTAGAGGGCATCAAGAGGCTGCAGCATCTGGCAGATGCACTACGTCTGTGGCCAATTTGTCTAGACCAGAGTGGAACAGTACTCTGTGAAAGCATCTGCTAAGATGTGCGAGGCATATAAGGCATACTTCGGCAGGGATCAAGACAAACCGTGGGCTCCATATTTCACGTGTGAGCACTGCAGGAGAACTCTTGAAGGTGAAGTGGACGACTGCTGCTTGCTTAGATGGCAGGGTTTTATTCTGTTTTGTGGATTCACTGACGTTTTAAAGCTGTTATTAAGAAATCTGCCACAGTTTTCAATGTTCTAGCAAAATCTCTATTACATTACAGTTTACACCCATCAGCCATAACATCAAAACCACCTCCATGTATCTACACTCACTGTCCACTGTATCAGCTCCACTGACCATATAGGACACTCTGTAGTTGTACAGTTCCAGACTGTAGTCCATCTGTTTCTCTGTATACTGTATTACCCTGTTCTTCAATGGTCAGGACCCCCACAGGACCACCACAGAGCAGGTATGATGTGGGTGGTGGATCATTCTCAGCACTGCAGTGACACTGACGTGGTGGTGGTGTGTTAGTGTGTGTTGTGCTGGTGGAGTGTCGCTGTTGGACTGAGAATCGTCCACCAACCTGTGGGCAGCAGCGTCCTGTAGGCAGCATCCTGTGGGCAGCAGCGTCCTGTGGGCAGCAGTGTCCTGTGGGCAGTAGCGTCCTGTGGCAGGCAGCATCCTGTGGGCAGCAGCATCCTGTGGGCAGCAGCATCCTGTGGCAGGCAACGTCCTGTGGCAGGCAGCGTCCTGTGGGCAGCATCCTGTGGGCAGCATCCTGTGGGCAGCAGTGTCCTGAGGGCAACAGCGTCCTGTGGGCAGCAGCGTCCTCTGGGCAGCAGCGTCCTGTGGCAGGCAGCATCCATTGATGAAGGACTAGAGCCAACAAGAAGGACCAATCATCAACACTGCACTGTGCAGCAGCAGATGAGCTATTGTCTCTGACTGTACGTCTACAAGGTGGACCAGCAAGGTAGGAGTGTCTAATAGAGTGGACAGTGAGTGGACACAGTGTTGATCCACACACTCTGATCCACTAACACCAGCACAACACACACTAACATGCCTGACCAGCTTACTAGGTGGCACACACTTGGAAGCAAACCCTAGTCTAACCCTAAACTTAAACTCAACACCCACAAGGAATGCATGTACCAAAAATGGCTAATTTTGCTTTTATGTTTTCATAGTTTATATTCAAAAATTAATTTCCTAAAAATTAATAATGCTTTCCATCATCCTGGCAGCATTTCATGCCCACCACAGAGCTAAATACAATCAAGGCGCTCAACACACGGGCGTGGCACATAAGTTCCCTCACAGCCGGAAAGTTCTGGCCTTGTAGCGCTGACTTGTTGAGCTTTGTCTGCATTTTCACATCTTTTTTTTTTATTAGGGTGAAAATAATATGCTGTCATTCTGACCCACCCACGTCTCTCACAGGTGCGCAAGTTCCTGCTGGAAGCTCTTCGGAAATAAGCGTCACTCCTGCATGAGCCTCCTGCAGCTCTAAACCCTTAACCTTGCACGATTAGAAGGTCAGACGCCATTCGCCGTGTAGAAAGTAAATGGCCACACAGATCATTCCTCCTTCACACCTGGCTATTGTCAGAGGACAGCTGTGTCCCTGAAGCGCAGTGGAAACGGAAGAGCGGAGGCCAAGGCCAGTGTCCTCTCAGCGCTGTCACATCAGCCCTGCTCAAACTCACACGAGGCTCAGGCCGTCTCCGAGCACTCTGACGCGGACATATACAAGGTGTGAAATGTGGGATCCTCATGGCTGAGTTTCAAGTGTGATGGAGAGAGAGAGGCTTCCCCAATCTCGGCTGTGTTTGTGGGCATGTGTTTAGCTCTCTGTGGGGACCTAATGACAAAGGCCTGCGCTATGTAAGGAGCAGCATTACTGAGGGCTAAAATCCGGTGAGCTGCTGCGAGTCTCCCTGTAAAACCTGAAATAATCATTTTATAGTCAGAGGTGTCGAGTATTTCACACCATGTTGTACATCTTGACGCATTAGTGTTGTAGACGTGGTAGGGTGGCCTCACTTTCATATCCCCCAAAAGGCCGGGGGGGTGTCGGACACAGTACTAGACCAGTATTAAAATCATAACCTAACCCATATAACACACACATGATGCTTTACTCACCTAATTAGGTGGGATGGATGACATTCGTGAGTCAGACGGGAGCTTACTAATTGATTAGCATTTAGAGGGCTGACCTGTGTTTAGCTGGTAGGCGAGTCATGACGTTGCATGACCTTGTTAAACCAATGAAATGCAAGGCATGTCTTTTGACACGCATGTGAGCCAATGGCACACGAACATTTTAAATAGTTCATCCCGAAACGAGGACCAATAGGCATCCCTCCAGGTATTGAGCCTAAAACTGAACGTGTGGCTACCCAAAGACGTGGTCACCCCTGGTTCCCATCCCCACCACTGTAAGAACACCTGAACCATCTCACACCAAATCCATTTTCAGTCACTCTGTAGTTACATTCTGCCATCTGCTGCACCATTTAAGGTGGAACAGAAAACTTGGTGATTAGGTAGCTGCTTTGGGCAGCCGGGGTTGGCGCTGATGATGGATTAACACCGCCATCACCTCAATCTCACCTCAATCTCTTCCTGACCACAGACGCCATTTTGCCTGGGTTTCTGGTCAATTTCTGCATTTTCCTGCTCATTAACAACAACTCTTGGCACACTACAAAAGCTCCTTGTGGTTTCTCCTCATGGTTTGGTCTGATTTGAGCCACTGTAAATGATGCAAAACATAACTACTTAAATTCTAGAAGCTTGTAAACTTGAATGTAGGGACAGTTTACGTTCAAACTAGGCAGCAATTAAATTTACATTCAGCAGGTGCACATGACTGCAGGACTGGCTGCACATACAGAAGTAGTGTCTCTCAGTATGGCGTCGGGCCGTACTGAACCGTTCATCTTGGCGCTGACCACAGTGAGAAGGTCCGACTTGATGTTTATCTCTCACATGCAAAATCAACATTGTACTCAGGGACAGTTACCCTGCTTTTGGTTGCTGAGTCTACAGGTGAGCGTGGGCCCAGTGGGTGTGGCTAATATAAAAAGAAAATCACAAAAAGTCTAGAGGCTTAGGCAGGGATGACACTGGGATGAGGTAAGGATGAGGTAGGGATTTTTTAAGGCTGAGGCAGGGATGAGGTAGCAATGAGGTAGAGATGAGGCAAGGATGAGGTAAGGATGACGTAGGGATGTGTTGAGGCTAAGGCAGGGATGAGGTAAGGGTGAGGTAAGGATGAGAAAGGGATGAGACTGGGATGAGGTAAGGATGAAGTAAGGATAAGGCAGGGATGAGGTAAAAATAAGGCAGGGATGAGGTAAGGATGAGGCAGGGATGAAGTAAGCAGAAAGTAACGATGAGGTAATGATGAGGTAGGGATGAGGTAAGGATGAGGCAGGGATGAGGTAAGCAGAAAGTAACGATGAGGTAATGATGAGGTAGGGATGAGGTGAGGATGAGGCAGGGATGAGGTAAGGATGAGGTAAGGATGAGGTAAGGATAAAGTAAGGATGAGGTAAGGATGAAGTAATGACGAGGTAGGGATGAGGTAGGGATGAGGTAAGGATAAGGTAAGGATGAGGTAAGGATGAGACCCGTGGCTGTGGAAAAGAGATCCGTGGCTACAGCCTAATAGCCAGTCCCTAAACACCCTCTTGGGCTACCTCCAGCTCTGGAGAGACAGAGAAGACTGCTATCAACATATGCCATATGCCAAATATGATTAGCTGATGCACCATTTGTAGATGGTATGGTAGCCCTGATCCAGCAAAACCAAGCCAATCAGCAGGTATGGTGTGTGGGTGTGTGTGTGTTGGTGAGTAGAGCAGCAGAATAAGACTCAGTAAAAAGACAAAACAAAAAAAAACTGCACAGTCAGGGGCCCTGAAATACTTGGGGCCCCTGGGCATGAAATGCCCCCTGCTAGCACTGATGAAGATCTGATGGCAACAGTAAATAATACACTCACATGCTCAGAAGACACAACCTTCACCAGGTTTTGACTGAGTCCTCTTTTAATTCTTCATCTGTCATCGGATGCATCTGCTCGGGGAAGGGGTCCAGAGCACAACCCAGTGTGCCACATGCACCAAGAAACAGTGCTCCTGGGAAACATAGGGAAGAAGAAGAGATGCATTATTATCATTAACAGTAACGATAACATAAAGAGTGCCATTATGGTCATAGTATCAGCATCAAAAATTCCAGTTACCGTTAATACAAAATCTGATATTTGTTTTCTATTAAAGAGCCCATATTTTACATTTCTTCATTTTATTTGTATGAGGTGCTTTTAGAACATTTGTGTGGTCGTTGATCATTTTTCGTCCTCTCTGTATCCGTAAAAAAACACTGTAATTATAGAAAGATATTTTGTATATATATATATATATATATATAAAATATATTTCTATAATTCCATATCTGACTCGCTATATATCTTTCATATAACTAGATAAGACCAGGCAGAAACACTGCTTACAACTTCTATACGAACAGGGAGAGATAAACCACTGTAGGCCGAACAAGTGGGTATACGTAAATGAGCTATCGTGACATCACAGTAACTGCGAATTCAAGGATGTTTTTATAGGCTCGGTTTCTACATATGGATGGTATATACTGCGTATTGAATGGTCTTAAAATCTTCATCTTCATTACATCACATCCAACAAAGCAAGGGAAATTCAGTTTTCCATGATACTGTAGCATTCCGCTACCAGCTCACTCGCTCCTGGAAGTGTGGGAAGGGAAGAGTGGCCATGCACCAGCGGAGCCTGACAGGAGCAACAGACTCACAGTAAGAGACTTTAAACTGTAAATAAATTGAAGGTGTTAGTTTAACAGTGTGCTGCTGTGTTGTGTGCCTCACTCTGTGCTGGGCTGTGGGGAAGTTAGGTGGGTGTGCGTATGTATCAGTAATGTGGTCGGAGGCGACCTGTCTGCTTCCAGGCTGTAGCAGCAGCACTGGAAAGAGCATTACTATGTTGATGCCACAGTGGCGTCAGAAGTGGGATCACCAACCCCGCCCCCTCCGTCCCCAACAGTGTCTTGACACAAACTTAAAGGTGACACGGCTGAGAGGTCCAAGCCCGGCTAAGAACCGCAAGGAAGGAGCAGTGCAACAGCTGACCTTCTGGAGGATGGTGAAAGAGACGGCCAGCGAGGCCTGCCAGTGGAGCAGCATGGCAGCCTGGCTGTGTTTACTGCGGAACTCCATCGGCCGTTCAAGCTGGCGCCGGCGGTCTAGTTGGCACAATACGGACCCTTTGATGGCACCCAGCTATGCTTATTCTGTTCTCTAAGCTCTGTTTATGGTCAATTCTGTCCTCCACTGACATCCAGCTCCCTCCTACACCAGTCAAGCTGCTTGGGGTTTGAACTGCAGTTGAAGCTGCTGGAGATCAGCTCGGGATTTGGAGAGATAAAGCTCTTACAGATCCTCCCAGATATAGAACTGTGTCAGCAGGTGAGAAACACTGCGTGTAGGGCTGTGTAGGACCCTGCAATCAGATACAGTCTGTATTTACAGCGTCAGGTTGCAGTACAGCCCCGTGGCTAGCTCGGGTTGCAATCTGGCTGCTCTATCTGACAGCGTGTACTGGCAACACGTGGACTTGCTGTTAGCACTGGCTGTCTGCTGAACTGGCTGAGTGGGAATCTGCTGGCCTTTTGTTAGAAAAGGAATAGTGTAGCATCCCTTATTCCACACCCATAGGCCTCAGTATACAGGAGAACACAGGACTGAATACCCCGCTCAAATGACATGTACTGTTGAAAGGAAAATAAGTTCACTATAAGGAACTTAAATACAACATGCAAATTCAGCTGAGCTCAACTTACTGGAAATGAAACACACGGTACATGAGTATATAGACAGGAGTGTGTTGGACACTGTATTACATAAAACTCATAACTCATACATAAAACAGTGCAGGGAATGTCTCGTTCCATGTGTGGAAAATGGCTCCAGAGCAGATGTTAATGATTGGCTAAAAGGAGTGACTGCATTTGGGCGTGCCAAAGAAAAAAAATCAGCAGAAGTAGCTGAATCTGCAGGTGTATGGAAGCGTGCGCTCATACGGGTCTACCAGCAGTGGCTAAAATCCCAGTCTACAAGGAATTCTCCTCGGAATTGTGCCAGGGAAGGCATCCACCAAATCTGGCCCACTAAGAGTGTCTGAACATTGATGTGACCTACATCCAGAAACTTGTCCAGTCCATGCAGAATCCATTCACAGATGGGTTCCACTTATGAGTCTTGGTTCCTCTCGAGGGTTCTTCCTCTTCCTCTGAGGGAGTTTTTCCTTGGCTTGCTCACTGGGGGCTTGAATCCGGATTCTCTAAAGCTGCTTTGTGACAACGTCTGTTGTACAAGGTGCTATACAAATATATTTGACTTCACTGACTCAAAAAAGTTTGGACGGGAGAAAATAAAAGCTGCACCGTTTTGAAACCTTCCACTTGCATAGTTGCAACAATCGGTCCTCATTCACGTTTTCCTTTCATTCATTTTATTATATTTAAAAGGAAAGGTGATGTGACACAGTGCATGCCTTTACTCACACATGCATCTGTCTCAACGTCTATCACGTGTGCAGAGATGAAAATCTAAATGTGCTTGCATTTGCAAAACTGAGTTAAGCTGACCTGTGACACCACTGGGGATATTTTCTTTGTACTTTTGTTGGTTAAATAAAGGTTTAGGAAATGTTCAAGATTTTTGTTGTTCTTTTGTTTTCTTTAATTTTTCAAAATGCTTTTTGCATTCCAGAAATAGGGTTATCTCTCACTCTCTCGCTCTCTCACTCTCTTTCACTCTCTTTCACTCTCTTAGACTGGAATTCAATCCATTTGCATGATTGCGTGAGTGAATGAAAGGAACAGGATATAGTGGGATCTGATTCTGGTCTTGAGTGTCTCCCCACGGAACAGGCACCACGGCATGCTCACCTGAGGAAGGTGATCCACCCCAGGAGCCTTTTGGGAAAGGCGGTCTTTTGTTAGGAGCAAAGTGGGGGGGCCCTGGAGTGTGCGCTCGCTGAATGGAAGTCACTTGTACCATTTTACAGGACACACAATAACCCAGTGAACTGGAGGCAGCGATTGACTAGATGCCCCACACTCCCTCTTGGCTGTGACAGAGTGGAGAAAGTACTGGAAACTCTTTAGCTGACCATACAGGGCTGCGCAAAGTCCAAGCCATTCATTTTTCAGGAGATGTTTCTGAGGTCAGTCAAAAATGAGTGGAAAAAAACATAAAGAAGAATTATTAAAAGCTACAGAGGCAATGAAGCCATCTGGAAGACCTGGTAGACCCACCAGCATGGTCCCCATCAGATAAACAGCGTCTTTGATAGACAGAGGAGAACATCAAGCTCCACTCCTGCTTCAGATCTGAGAACATCCACAGGTGTTTCTGTCCATCCTTCTCCCACTGTGAGAAGACACCTCAATGCTCTGGAGGTCTGAAAGGAGGTGTAGCTGTTTAAGAAGCTCCTCACTGAGAAAAGGAGACACACACATCCAACAAAGAAGCTGCTGGTGTTCTCAGAACTACCTCTGGAGGTCCTCTTTCTACTTCAGAGTTTTGCCTCCAACAACCTGAATCTAACATGCTGCGTTAATAATTTGGGCTGTAATGATTTTGGTAACACATTACAGTAAAGGCTGACCAACTACCATGAAGTTACTGCATTGGTTTCCATGACATCATAGATTAACTATGGTTAACTAATGCTTAGTAAGCATGTAATAACTGCTACACGTTTACTTAACATTAGTTCAGCATTGTTAATGCATTGCTGCAGTGCCAACGACCGGTCCATTCTTGGCTTTGTGGGCAAGCATTGAGAGCTTTAGATCTGATGCAGGCAGCTACAGGAAGCCAGTGAAGAGAGCGCAGCAGTGGAGGAATATGAGTGGACCTGGGGAAGACTGAAGACAAGCCGAGCTGCTGCATTCTGGATCAGCTGAAGGACCTCAAGACCAGCCAAGAGCAAGCGACAATAGCGCTGATATGACAGGAGACTGGACGAGCACCTGGGTGGCCTCCTAAGAGAGGAAGGGTCGAATCCTCCGGATGTTGTAGAGGAGAAACCTGATTGACCGAGTCAGGATGGTATGAGCTGAGAACAATAACCGGCCACCTACATTCATGCCAAGGCTTCTTGCATCTTCAGTCAGGAGCTCTCAAATGCTGATGAGAAGATCTTGGTGATGACCTGTAGCTCCAACAGCAGCTTGGTTTTGGTGGGATTGAGCTTGGATGCCAGGCCGAGTTGCGGCTGCATGCCTGAGTATCAGATATTGCAGTGTATTGGACTTATTGCTGTGCTGTAGTGAGTCTGATCTCCAGTCAGTTGTTGTGTTTCGGACCTTTGAACACTCCTCCGATCTACTTCTTTCTAGACAGGGAGGTTTCTTGTCCAGGTCAACCTGATCTTTCCGCGTGGGCAGATTCCGCTAGTGTTCAGCCATTTTCGCCTCAAACTCAGACTTCATTTCTTACATTGCAGACAAAAGAGTCACCCAACAAAGACAGGCAGACTAACGTTGCACTTCTCCTATTTACATTCTTTAGGTAATGGAGACAAATAGAAGCCATAAACAGCCTATCCCACTTCTCGGATCAGGTTTCCGATTGAAACGCCCAAGCTTGATTCCAATGCAAAGGCATATGCGTATGAATGCGAGCATATGAAACTCAGTAAGAGTCAACAGCAGCGCCTGGAGCACTTTCCCTGTCTCTCTTTCACTTAGTCTGCCTCGACTCTCGCCTGCCTCTCCCTGCAGCCGCTGTTCCCACGGAGCGTGACACCATGAGAAGGCGAGGGCTCCTCAATCGAGGGCCTCTTACTATCGGCATTCGTTTCCTTCTTGCTTCACTCTGGTTCGTGGCTCTTGTTTGCTCGGCTTCTCTTCTACTGGCTTGGAGGAGCTGGACAGCACAGCCTAAACAATGAGCAGCTCCACCATGAACACTGGAAACCGTGGTGAGGAAAGTTAAGAGCTTTCAGTGCAACAGCAATAAATATCCTGACATCGCTCCACGCTGTGCTGTGAATGAACATAGCAAAGCTAAAGCCATGTAAACACTGCCATGGTCTATCAGTGCTGTTGATGTGGATCCTGAGAGAAGCAACAAACACAAATGGCACCTCATTATTTGACATTAGAGTACATCCCTTTTTCCCAAAATGTTGGGACGCTGTGCAAAATGTACATAAAGGCAGAATTTAATGATGTGCAAATCATTTAAACACTGTGATTGAAATAAACCTATTAGCATGTAACCCCTCCACCAGCACCAATAACAGCTGTGACTGGATTTGGCATGGACTGGACAAGTTTCTGGATGTAGCCACATCAGTGTTCAGACACTCTTACTTCAAAGAATTGGTCAATTGGTCCAGATTTGGTGGATGCCTTCCCTGGCACAATTCCGAGGAGAATTCCCTGTAGACTGGGATTTTATCCACTGCTGGTAGACCCGTATGACCGTTTGCTTCCATACACCTGCAGATTCAGCTACTTCCTTCACACTATGGTCTTTG
>CM067478.1:2847475-2863789 GCA_034552555.1 Semaprochilodus insignis
CCGGCCGTACACAATGGACTCAGTGTGCGAGGGTAGCCAGCAGGTCACACACGCACACACGTATTTATTCGCTTGTTGGGGACTTCGCTTCTGAAGGGTCTCCCGCTCTGAACTCCGAGTTCACGTCAAATAAGACGCCACCGTGTGAGGAAAGAGCCGGAGGCCCGCCGGAGAAAACCAAGAGCCTGAAAAGGGGTGAAGGAATCCTGAGAGTAACGAGAACCAAGGTGGGCTCTTCCACAAGGCCCCATTGTTCTCCGACGGGGAGGTTTGAGGTGAAACGTTGACCTGCACTCTCAGATTTTTGGTAACACTTTATTTTAAGGTTCCAACTTGATAATTCATAACACATGTATCCAGGGACTGGAGTGGAGTTGGGAGGGGACTGCGGGGGAGGGGATTGGCAGGGAGGGGGGCAGCACAATAAAGTGCTGGAGTTTGTACTCGTATTTCACTTTATTCATTTGTATAATTTTAAAAACTGCATTAGTGGTGCACCATTTAAAGAGGAACTCCACCAGTTTTTCCAGAGTGCCTGTGCCAACAACTCCATTACACAGATTCTGATTGTCTTCAGGCAGTTCTGCAAATATATATATACATACGTTTTATATATCAAGCTACACATACAGAAGTAGTGTCTCTCAGTATGGTGTCGGGCCGCCGTGTTTGCTAACCCAACACGCCAGGCGTCTCGGCATGGAGCTGGTGTCCTGTGGTAATCTATCCCATGCAGCTTGAATATCCTCACATGGTTCCTGCAGATGGTGCGGTAGGGGTGGAGGTGGAGTGACACCAGGCCTTCTGGACGTGTGACGGGTGACAAACACACCGTTCATCTTGGCGCTGACCACGGTGCCTCCACACACGGATTCGTTGGTCGTCTCCACCAAGACAAAAGCGGGACTCGTCACTGAAGATGACCCGCCACCATTCTGAGTCACTCCATGACAGTCTGGCACGACACCGTTGCAGTCTTTGGTGACGGTGACGTGGTGTTAAGGACAGTCGTGGTAACGGTCTGTGTGCATGTAGTCCTGCGTGGTGCAGCCGTCTGCCAATGGTGCTGCACTAACAGGATGACTCATGTCCAGTCAGTCAGTCAGGTACAGTGATAAGGCCCATCGTTGTTTACGTCACGTGCACCAAGTTTCATTTCATTGATCTATCTATCTATCTATCTATCTATCTATCTATCTAGATAGCTCCAATGTAGATATGAAGGCTCATCCTAAGCTAACGAGAAATGACACACAGTGACATACAATGATTTGTGGTTACAGGTAATCATACACTAATGAAAACAATGTTTGTATACTGTATTCAGTTTCTGATAACAGACACCCCCTGACCTAACACAGTGCTGCTTTAAACCCATCACCTGAAAATGCACTGAAGTGCACACGTGACTTGAGGCTATCTAGAACCCATGCTGCCAGGTACACACTACTAAAATGTGAGTTCAGGTGGTCATTCATGCCGAACGGTTTGCGAAAGAAGATGTTAAAGTGTTTATTATGCACTGTTGCAGATAATAATGTAATTATTAGTGATTCCCACATAACAGACCTTCTATTAAGTGCTAATAAAGTTTTCACCAACAGCAAGAGTGTTTAATCTGCATATGACTCACCCGATAATAAGACCTTTATCAACTCCCATTATGTTTGCCTTAAAAATGAAGTGAAATCTGCACAGCAGGCTTCCTGAAGAGCCTCCTGAGCTCCTTCAGTTCGTAGCAGTCGAGTTAGAAGGATGGTCAACAAAAGTTCTAAGCTGGTGTGGCAGTGAAAATAACCACATGGTGCTGAAAAACTACTGAAAAAACAATTTTCATTTACTTTTGCCAAGTGCAGCTAAATGGCCTTGGCAAGACCCAGAAATGTATAATTATTTACTCCACATCAGAACATAAATTGTGGGAAAAAGTCTCCGTTCAGACGCTTTCCGCACTTTGCGCACTTTTGGTTTAGCTGAGTAAGCGCCCCGATGGCGAAAATAAGACCCATAGATAAATACGAGCGGACAGCATGACAAGTTATGTACAAATAAGTCTGGTTTGGCACTTTACGCGGCTCTGCACGATGACAGAAACGATTACCCAGTCAGCCACACGGGAACTGATACTGGGAATAAATATTCCTGCAGCTCCACAGTTAGCTTCACGTACAGAAAAACGGATCAGTGGAAGCCTTGATTCTGGAATCGAGCGACTGAGCAGGAGACGTAGGAGCCCTTATTAAATGCACCTTCAAAGATAAACAACAACACTACCAGCAATAACGATGCCCCCTGTGACTGAAAGGTACCTAACAGCGTGTAGCACCTCCACCAGCACCAATAACAGCTGTGACTGGATTGGGCATGTACTGGACAAGTTTCTGGATGTAGCCACATCAACGTTCAGACACTCTTACTTCAAAGAATTGGTCAGTTGGTCCAGAATTCCCTGTAGACTGGGATTTTAGCCACTGCTGGTAGACCCGTATGACCGTACGCTTCCATACACCTGCAGATTCAGCTACTTCCTTCACACTATGGTCTTTGACACGCAATGCAGTCACTCCTTTTAGCCAATCATTAACATCTGCTCTGGAGCCATTTTCCACACATGGAACGAGACATTCCTTGCACTGTAGCACCTCTTCCCAATCTATGGATCCCGCCACTCACACCCCGCAGGGATTTATAGCCCCATCATCCTCGTGCGGCAGCGCCATCTGCAGGAGCCTGAAGTTACAACCAACAAGGTGACTCATGTTTTTGTCTGGTGAGCTTCAGTGTAACGATTTATAAGTTCCCTCTCGCTCAATGAGCACTGGGATAGGCTCCAGCACCCCCCAACCCCCACCATGTCCCAGAAGCATAAGCGGCTCAGAAGACGAACAAACGAATGACGTGGCGGTTTGCTGAGGTGTACCTGGCGTGCCCGAGGCGAGTCGCTCCTTCCAGCTTAGAGTTCATTAAGAGCAGTTCAGGAGGTGAAAGTGTCACAGGCTAATCATCTTTCAGTATTTGTTATCCTTCCAGGACTGATCTGCACAATTAAAGCAAGACAGACAACCTCTTCACCTCTCTCCGACATGTTTCTACAGATTCCAGAAGATCTGAAGCATGACTGATTAGTTTGTGGAACTGAGGATAACCGAAAATCATAAGTAGCTTCTCAAAAAAGGCTTGATTTATCAGTAACCAATGTAACTGTTTAAAAACCTCCGTTCCTGGTTGGGGCAGATACAAGACAGATACGCTCTCAAAATGATGACCTCCAAAAAGTTGAAAACTAGGGACCGAAGCTGGCCTGAATACCATCGTCTGGACCTTTTCAGCAGTAATCAACAGTGAATATCCGAAGCGTTGTCCCGGGCCGAGGGGGATTGAGAAAGACCTTCAGAAAATTTACATCCAACACCCATGTCAAGTGTAGAAGTGCAGCTTTATCGGCTGTAAAAGTTGAATCTCCAGGCTAGCTCCTACGTTGTCGCGTTCACAGCGTAGCTTCGCTCCGTCTACCAGGCCCGCTAGCCGTTCTTAGCAGTGAGCTAGGGGGGTAATAGCACTGTTAACCAGCACTTGACTTTTTTCAGTTTATGAAAGTTCACTTCTTACATACACTTTAGCTGCAGGAGTAGTAAACTTTCAGTACCCAACTAGTTCACTAGTTCACATAATATTTTTGGTACTGCAATTATACTAAAAGTAAACTTTAGTTAGTTTAGTTTAGTTCTATCTCACTTTTTAGTTTATGTACTTTTTAAGTATACTTTAGGTGTAAAAGTAGTAAACTCTGAGTACACTTCAAGTTTTATTCTGTACTGCAGCTGTACTAAGAGTAAACTTGTAGCTATGCTGTTAGTTTACTAGTTATATACTTCTAGCCCACTTTTTAGTTTATGAAATTACACTTTTATGTATACATTACAGTAGTAAACTTTGGGTACACAGCTAGTTTACATCTCATTTTATTTTTTGTACTGCAGCTTTACTAAAAGTAAACTTATACTGTAAGTTACTAGTTATATTCTTCTATCCCACTTTTTACCTCATGAAATTACACTTTTAAGTATAAGTTTTATTCTGTACTGCAGTTATACTAAAAGTACACTTCTACATAAACTGTTAGTTTACTAGTTACATTATTCAATTCAAATTTTTAGTTTATGAAAGTACACTTTTTAAATATTTTCTACTAAACCACTAGTAGTTTACTAGTTTAGTAGTTTTTATACTGCAAGTATACCTGTAAGTTTTCTTTAGGTGAACCTGACATACTACTTATAGTTTACTGCTTATGTATTATTTTTGCACTTTAAAGTATACGACTAGGTTTCAATGTAGGTATTATTTTTAATACTTAAAATACTTTTTACTGTACTTTTAGTAGACTTGCTACACATATAAAAATAAACATAATTCACTCAGAATTAAGAATATATTTGTATTCTTTATAAAACAGAATTTAGAAACAAATATTGTACTGGATGCCTTTATGTACAAGGCAAGAAAACTTTACTATACTTTTCTATAGTATAATGTTAAGATTAAATACAAGTATAGACCATATGTACTTACAAGTATAGGCTGAGTGTAATTATGTTTAGTACATCACTGATAAGTACATAAAAATAAATTCTTATTTTTAGTTTAAAAGAATATAATAAATAGACATTTATTAAATAGTGAGTATGATATACTGATTGCACATATGAATAAATGACTTTTTTGAAAAATGTTTCAAATGTGCTAATCACTGTGTTCTGTGTCTATAAGCGCTTTCCCACTGACATTTTGGGAACTAAAGTTTGTATATATACCCTTTTCTTTTCTCCTCTTCACTGAACTGACAGCAGCGTTTGAGTCTAAATGTCACCTGAGGCTCACGGGCTCTATCGCTGCCAGCTGTGTTGCTCACATGTGCCACCGTTTGAGGCTGGTCGTTCTACGTGAAGCTCCTGAAGACTTAAAGTTCAGTAATAGGACCTGACAAGTCAGTGATGAACTCAACCACAGCTGCCGCTGCACGTTTTAGAGTCCGGTTAAGTGACTCATGCGTCAGACTATTTGAAGTGGCATGAGCGGTGAGAGAACATTCTGCCTACATTGTAGGGAATGTTTTTAAGAGCTCCTGCAAGTGTCCGAATGGATTCAGCTGGAGTTCCTGGCAGTATTCACCAAATAATACCCCGGTAGGCCAGGGCCAGACTTTACATAGGGTCTGTATCATGGAAAACCGTGCTTTTCATAAACACTGTATAATAAAAAATACCTACATATTGACAAGTTTCAACCCCCACAGGACCACCACAGAGCAGGTATTATGTGGGTGGTGGATCATTCTCAGCGCTGCAGTGACACTGACGTGGTGGTGGTGTGTTAGTGTGTGTTGTGCTGGTGTGAGTGGATCAGACACAGCAGTGCTGCTGGACACCTCAGTGTCACTGCAGGACTAAGAAAATCGTCCACCAACCAAAACTATCCAGCGAGCAGTGTCCTGTGGGCAGAGTCCTGTGGGCAGAGTCCTGTGGGCAGAGTCCTGTGGGCAGAGTCCTGTGGGCAGAGTCCTGTGGCCACTGATGAAGGACTAGAGGATGACCAACACTGCACTGTGCAGCAGCAGATGAGCTATCGTCTCTGACTGTACATCTACAAGGTGGACCAGCAAGGTAGGAGTGTCTGATAGAGTGGACAGTGAGTGGACACAATGTTTAAACACTCCAGCAGCACTGCTGTGTCTGATCCACTCACACCAGCACAAAACACGCTAACACACCACCACCACGTCAGTGTCACTGCAGTGCTGAGAATGATCCACCACCCACATCATACCTGCTCTGTGGTGGTCCTGTGGGGGTCCTGACCATTGAAGAACAGGGTAATACAGTATACAGAGAAACAGATGGACTACAGTCTGGACCTGTACAACTACAGAGTGTCCTATATGGTCAGTGGAGCTGATAAGATGGACAGTGAGTGTGCACCCAATGATGAGGTTAGTGGGTGTATACAGTCAATATACTCCTAAAACACTGTTAATATGAGGGGTTCCTCTGTTCTGGATCTGCGATATATGCCCCCTTTCAGAGGTCAGCGCAGTTAAAGCAGGTCTACTGTCTGTTGATGAAGTGACTTTGCATCCAAAAAGCCTCCAAGCAAAGTTTTGCTCTCCCATTTGTGCCGTCTAGCATCCTGTGCTGCAAAGCTACCAGCAGAATCCACTGAAATGTCATTTTGCTCACAGAATGTTGCTGTCCAACACTAATGAGACCCCGACCTTCAAAACCAGCTCATACAATGACGGCAACGCCGACTTCCAAATTCAGCAACCCCTTTCACCTTGCACCTGGCTGAGCTACAGGGCCAAGCGCCTTACAGAGCTGTCAATCGCACCTCAGTCACTTACGCTCCTGTGCATTGGCCTGAGGCCACACTTAACCCGCCTCCACACCCAGAGCCCTTGCTGGAACACCACCCGCCCCAGGCAACCAAACATTTCCACTGCTAGGAAGTAAATAAGAGAGCAGGTGTGCTAAAAACAGAGGGGGCGGTAGGGGTGGGGTGGGGTGGGGTTTGGGGGAGGTGGTGGGGGCTAAGAACACGTAGGTTGCATAACTTGTATAGATGTGAAGGAGGGATGGAGCCAAGCAGGGAGTCTTAAGTGCAAGTCCCTGTTCCTAGGACGCTGCTCATCACACGTCAAACTACAGTAAAATATACTCTTGAGTGAACGTTTCGCAAGTAAGTCTCGTAAACTTTGAAAGTGGCCAGTGGTAAATAAACTCAAGTGGTCTTTATAAGTACAGGCTGAGGAGAGACGTAAACTCTGTCTCTCTGTCATAACAGTGAATAGCTGGAAACATCATCAGTGCCATTCTCGTTTTGAGCATAAAACTAGCCTCTTTGCTTCTCAGCACTGTTAAAGATGCTTACAACAGGGCATAGGCTCTAGGGGCTACACAGAGCAGTTGGTTCACGAGCTTTACTGCTTAGCAACAACATGGACACCTCAGAGAAGACAACAGGTCAGCAGACTGATGACTACGGTCTGTACCTCTGACTTCCCGAAAGCTAGCAAGACCACATCACACTCTACAGACCTGTGGAGTTTGGCTTGGTCCCAACCTATCTCCACCAATCTACCGAGCTTCAAAGATCACTCCAGCATCTCCCAAAGACTGCAATGAAAAGTTATGTGTGGTTGGGGAGGCAGCATAACCCTGGATAAACTCACCAAGGTGAGGCATATATATGCTATGTGGACAAAAGTATTGGGACACACCTCTTAATCATTGAATTCAGGTGTGTTTCATTCAGTCCCATCGCTGTAGGTATATAAAATCAAGCACTTAACCATGCATCAGTGAAAGACTGGGTCGTTTTAAAGAGCTCACTGAGCTTCAGCTAGGAGGCCATCATTGCAACAAGTCAGTTCCTGAAATTCTTCCCTCTTAGATGTTCCACGATCAGCTGTGAGGGGTATTACTGAAGAGTGGAAGCCTTCAGGAACCACAGCAGCTCAGACCATGAAGTGTCAGACCACGTAGAGTTACAGAGCAGGGTCTCCAAGAGCATAGTGCTCCAAACCTCCTCTGGCATTACCATCAGCACTAACATCGTGAGCTTCATGGCACCATGGACGACCAGCTGCAAGCAAGGCTTACATCGCCAAGCACAATGCAGAGCGTCATATGGAGCGGTGTAAAGCGCCGCCACTGGACTCTGGAGCACTGGAAACATGTTCTGTGGAGTGACCAATCATGCTTCTCTATCTGGCAGTATGATGGATGAATCTCGGTTTGGAGAACACCAGGAGAACTTTACCTTCCTGACTCCGCTGTGCCAACTGTAAAGTTTGGTGGAGGAGGGATAATGCTATTGGGCTGTTTTCCAGGGGTGGGCCTAGAGCCCCTTAGTTGCAGTAAAGGGAAATTGTAATGCTTCAGCAGGCCAAGACATTCTGGACAGCTGTATGTTTCCGACTTTGTGGGAACAGTTTTGGGAAGAACCTTTCCCGTGCCAGGTCCAGGTTTTCCTGGTCCATAAAGGCTGTTGGGGAGAATTTGGTGTGGAAGAATTGCCATTTTGATTGGTTTTATGAAACTTAGTTGCAGAAAGTTGCAGCTGACTTTGCAGGTCACTTTGCATTGGGCACCTCAGTTTACAGTAGTTTTAATGCAGGTTTCATGCAACTAAAGCTGCATGGACGTTTCACTGTGTAAAGGCAGCCCAAGAGTTAGCACTGAACTACAGACCAGCCTTCAATCGGTCAGTTATTTAGCTAGAATGCTGATGAACGTTAATTGCATTTAAGAAACCAGCCGTCCCACTGGGTTGGGTTCTTTGGGGTTTACCGGTGTGGCTTCAGGGTGATTTAAAATAAACATATAACACATAAATTAATTTATACGTACGTTACGTGGGTGTAGCTGGGGGAAAACAGTAACCCTGATCAGGAATAGGCTGCGCCGCCTTCTCTCCTTCACTCTCTGTTCCTACAAAGTGACAGAAAGAGAACCGGGAGGCTGTTATTGCCAGCTTTTCTATGACCTCATTCACAGAACATCCCACAAAAACACCCTCACGTAACAATTGCTAGAGATTATGTTGATTTAGTGGAGCAGCCAGTATCAATACATAAAACAGCAAACACAATATAGAAGAGTAGCCGTTATATCACGCACATAACAGTGTCGGCCATGCTGCGGCCCAGGACACACGCCTTTTGGATATATTTTGCGGAAATTAAATTATTTTAAATTTGCATATCGATGGATAAGCAGACAGCCCTCATCACATATCAGCAGTAGGAGAAACAAGGGCAGCGAGATAAAGTGGAGGGCGTCAATTCATCAAGACAAGCGAAGCAGAGCGTTCTCCTGCTTCCCAGAAAGTGGCTGCCATGTCGATACACTGATGCTAATGCGTTTGGANGTTCTCCTGCTTCCCAGAAAGTGGCTGCCATGCCGATACACTGATGCTAATGCGTTTGGACAGCTTGGGAAAACCACTCCTGCCAAATTATCGCCCCTAACTTAATGGGAGTGCGTTTGTGGGGTATCAGGTGGCTGGGATTTCTTGCATTCCTCATACAGCGTGATAAAAACAACATCAGCAGGTCTGCAGAAGGATGTTCTCGGGGAGAGCGTCCACATACGTTCAGCTTCAAGGCTGTCGGACACAGAGGAACCATTATTCTAGACGGACCGGGCTGTTCTCCCTCTGTGAGGTCCACTTTTAACAGTCATTTGGCTTTATCTATCAAACAGTAAATAGCTGAAAGTTAATTACCACATGACTATGAATAAACAGGCTGTGCCTTTAAGACTGATACATGTAAATGAGCTCTGCTCTGATTGGCTGCCCTGTACTCCACCTCATTCACAAAGCAGTTCAGGCTGAAACACTCCTTATAGCTTCAACATGAGTGGATGGAGCGAAACTGATCCAAGTTGAATATGCCGATGTATGTAAATGGGCTGTTTTTTGTGACATCACAAAAACAATATATTTAAAACAAGCTGGTTTTGAAGCTTGCTGTCCCAAGGCCCATACAGTCCACATACAGAAACTAAGGCTGCGTTCACATTGCGCAAATCCGATTTTTTCAGATCGGATCTCGCTAACATGATGGTTTACATTTGCGCAGGTAAGTGACTCAGATCTGCTGCTAATGTGAACAAACCGGCATCCTGAAACGACCCGCATGCGCGCATCCCAATCAGTAACGGCATGTGAAAGTGATCCACGTGCATCTTGATCAGCAAACTGATTAGCAGTACTAGCCTTTTTAGCTCTCACATCACATTTGGCTCTGCCGCCAAGTTAATGATGAATGATGCCGCATGCACACTGAAAAAAACCCACATGAAATCTGATCTGAACGTTCACATTCATGTTGCATGCCCATGAATCAGATCCGGATCTGATCTAGGAGCGCATGTGAAAGTGACTCAAATCTGATTGGAAATGATGAGATACGTGTGTCCACACAGCCCTGAAAAAATCTGATTTACTGTAAATCACTTCAGTCTGGTAATGTGAATGTAGCCCTAGCTTTATTCAGTTCCACAATATGGATCCTTTAAAACTGAAAACATTCACATTCCAAGTCAAGGGAAAAATGTGACATCCCACAAGTTATTCCACAATTTGCATGCATTTACATATTTCCACCAGAGACGTAAACCTGAAACTTATATAGTGTAGCTTTAAGTTAAATGTTATTTAGTCCACGGCCATGGAAGTAGTTTAGTTTATGCCACAATTTACAAAATTCAATCATAACAGATAAATCACTGTCAATAACCGAAAACTTATGGTATATTTGAGGCTGTAATGTTAAATACACCCAAGTACCCAAGTATGTAATGGATGTACTTCAGGTAGAGCTGCTGTATTAGCCTCACTGAGGATCCTCTGTGTTTGCTAACATTAGCAGCTGAAGCTAATCCCAGTTTAGTGAATCCTTTACTCTCCAGATGAAGATGAAGTTCCACCAGCACTATCATACACCAATAAGAGCTCCAGAGTGTAAACTAGGACGGGATGATGATGTTCTGATCCATATGTTTAGAGTTATTACTCTGTAGAGAGCATTACTACATCAGGAGACCAGCTAGGAGAAGCTAACGCTATTAGCGCTTATGCTAGCAGCCACAGAACGAGTGTTTCTGCTCGTATTAACACTCGACAGACAAAAATAAAAGCTTTGTTTGATTCTCCACATGGTTCTGAGTAAATGTATATATGTGTGAGTGTATGTGTGTGTGTGCAGAGCAGAGCAGTATATTGGTTCATTGCTGCCAATAAGTTGAGCGACACATTAGCTAGCTAGCTAATTAGCCTAGTTACATGTTTTAGAGTAATACAAAATGACCAGAAACGTTGCTAAACACTGTGATTATAATGGTTCTGTCTATTAGAACCATACGTTCAGCTGGTTCCTGTTTGGGTTCTTGCTTTTGCAGTGTGTATGTGGATAAACATCTTTATAAAGTGAATATGTCTACATTAAACCCTGCAGGTACAGGTGTGTCTGATGCAAATTCATGATTAAATGGAAAATGAACCTCGCTAAGATGTGAGGTTACTGATCTGGGAAGTATGAATATGTCCTAGTCATACCAAAGCAGTTTAGCCCCGCCCACTCACACTGGAGTTTTCCAGCCTGGGCTACTTTTATGCATGATGACAGCCAATCAGAAGAGAGATCATTAACATCAACAAAAAGCTTAGTTCTGATTTTGAAGCCATTCTCGTCTCATAACAAACAACCTATCAGCTAGAATACATTAGCTAGCCTGCTAGCTCAGTGTCTCAACTTGGTGATGGCTAACAGCTCTCAAAGATGCGTTCAGGTTTCCTTGTTCGCCAGCACCAACAAAAGACAAAACCTGGGATTACCAAATTAGGAAGCCAATACCAACGTAACCAACGAATACTCAAGTATCCTAATTATCCGGGCCCGCCCTAAAATGTAGCATTAGCCCCCGGGGCTAGGCTTTTGTTCTCATGGTTAGTCTTCTGGAATGCGTGCTTGACCTCAACCTGCCAATTGTAGAGCATGCGAAACCGCCGTGCTTGAATTTGTTTGCTTCCACAATCAGTGTTTATTCACTTATCATTCTAACGCGGCAGCTTTCCGCGACCCCGAGTGCAACAGTTTTTATGGGGAGGCCTACAGTCTGGAATCCACAGCTCCTTATCTCAGCGCTGTTGACATATCTAACTGATCTACAGGCACGTTTCACAATACCAGCGCTTGTGTTCTGCGCCCTAAAAGCAGAGGCACTTGTCAAACGAATGCATGTGCCGTGTATATCGTACATGAGATCCTCTTTTTCAGCCCTGTCAGAGTTGCACAAGCCTTTTGGAGGCTAAACAAATAATAATCAGTCATGCAGCACTGCAGGGCCTCCTTCTCCATTTCACATGTCACAAGTGTACTGATTCCGTGTTGCGTCCTCAACATCCTGATCGTTACTTTCAGGAAAACCACGGCTGATCTGAGATCCGGGCTGGAAAAGTCTTATTCCTAGATGCGGTACATCTGACCATCTCTTGTGTGAGCACGCCTGTGGTGGTTTATTATTTCAGACGTGACACTGAGCAAACATTCATATTTCAGTGACACACATGAAGACGATAGGGGCTGCTTTTTAAAGTCAACAGTTGTGTGATGAAAGTTGACTTGACGTTGAGTAACTGCTGATGATGTCATGAATAAAGCTACAGGGGAAGGGAACGCTCCACAGGTCAGTAGAGTGTGACGAGTCCTTTCCAATTAGCCCTGAATAGCATTGCTAGCCTTCAGGAAACTGGAGATATGGACCCCGGAATCTTGCAAATGTGCATCCGACTTCGGTGCACCCTAGGCAGCCTTGTTCGTCCATAGCATAGATCCAGAGAGCCAGCCCAGATAGCAAGCGGATGTGGGCCATATCTGCCAAAGATATGGCACTACTGGTCTGCTGTCGGCACTGGAGATACGCATGTGAGTTAAAGGTGGAGCTCATATTCAAAACATGCATTTGGCCCACATGTTCCAAAACAGAGCTAGTCCACTTCTGGCACAGATACGGCGGCACTGCTCACTGGCAAACTGCATGTTAGCCAAAAGTGGTCTATATGTATAAAACCCACATGACCCACATGTTCCAAAACAGATCCGGTCCACGCCTGGCAGAGATACAGCAGAACTGCCTACTTTTGGCTAAAGTACCATAGGTGTCATAGACTGTAACGCTGTATGTGCACTGTGATGGTGTAATACGGAGAGTTTGGTACATAGAACTGACATACCGTGACCCTCAAACACTGTTGTTCCTCCATCAAATCCAAATCCTGCATTTCCAAAAGAGGACAGGAAAACAGGCCGATTCCAAAATCCTAAACTGTTACGGAACAGACTCATTAATATTTACACCCCCAACATTTACATACAACCACAACGGAGCTACAGAACCAACATGGTGGACTATGTGGCAAGATCCAGCGTTCCAGGCTGGGAAGGGGATGTCGGCACTTTCCATTCCCTTCCCAAGGAACCCAACTGTCAACGGTACATGGCTGTTGTTCATCTTTAACCCAGGCTGAAGTTGCTTCCTATTCACCAGCTTCTTAATCCAATGTTCCGTTCCACCTTAAATGCTGCAGCTGGTACAGGCGCCAGAATGTAGCTTCAGCACCATTTAAGGTGGAACAGAAAATTCCCAAAACAACCTGGAGAACAACAACTTTATCTCTCACATGTTTAACAGGATCCCAGAACAACTTTAATCCTGCAGTCTGCACATTTCACTCCGGACAGTTTCCCAAACTCTTGGACAACGTGGAGCAGCTCCGCTCAGCGTCTGACCCTGAAGGGACTGAAGAGAGGAGCCTGTAAATAGCAACCATGTTGTGTGATTGTATCCGTGTTTGCCGGTTGAGTTACATAGTGAGGAACAACTTCAAAAATTGGAAAGCCAGTAGCTAGAATAGGTAACATTAGCTACTAGCATTAGCTCCAACAACTAGCATAGCTAACTAAACAGTATGAGAGTGGAGCTTATTTACAGGGAGGCTCGTCGATTGCCACATGGTGCTTATGTGTGGTCATTGTGGGTAGCGTCTCGCTGTAAACCAGCCAATCAGAGCAGAGCTCATCTGATTACTCATGAGCTCACCAAAAAAGGGTAAACAGCTCGTTTCATTCTAGAACCAGATCATAGGGTGGAAATGGGCACAGTGTAGAACCACATGTAGGTGAATTAATGAACTCTGTGGCGCCTTTAGGAGTTCTTACCAGCAATACCACCTGTTGATATAGTGAGATTACTAGTCTACAGCATCATCATTTCACTTCAGACGGACACAATTAAAAACATCTACACGTTTACATCCAACAGCCCTGCTGGTCCCAGTCCCACAGTGTGAGCCAGGTCTTGGAACTGAGGTCTTTCCAAAAGCCCCCCTCGTCTTTGTTTTCTGACCGCTGCTCGACTCCAATTAACCACGCCGGGGTCTGCAGTGCCGGAGACCATCCGTTCCACGTCCCCTGACGCCCCATTACTCTCCATCGGCTCGCGGTCACTGTGGAGACCAGGCAGAGTCTATTGGGACAGAACCCAGAGCTTGCTGTCATCGCCGTGGTAACGGTGCCATGTGTACAATAGCGTGTCCCGCCAGCGAGGCCACGGCAAAGCACAGGAACCATCTGACAGTTGTTTAGATGTGTTTACAGTCCACGCTTCCCATTGTAACTCACGGAGCCCAGAAGGCTTTACTGTTCAGCTCCTGCTCCGCTGTGGAAACCGAGAGCTGCGGAAAAGTCCTTCTCCATTGTGTTTATGAGATGTGGAGATGCGGATCTGAGTATGAACAGAATGTTCTGGTGGACTTGTCATATGTTATCCAAGCCTATAAATTTATATAACACATTTTAAAGGGCCCGTGTCCCACATTTCTCCCTCATATCCCTCATTTCTTCAACTCATCCCACATTTCTCCTACATATCCCCAATTCCGCCCTCATATCCTACATCTCTCGTACATATCCCACATTTCCCCATCACATCCCACATTTCCCCATCACATCCCACATTTCTCCTACATATCCCACATTTCTCCCACATTTCTCCTACATATCCCTAATTTCTCCTATATATGCCTCATTTTTCCTATGTATCCTACATCTCTTCTACACATCCCACATCTCTTCTACACATCCCATATTTCTCCTACATATCCCACATTTCTCCTTTATGTCCCTGCTTTCTCATACACATCCAATTTCTCTACATAGCCCACCTTTCTCCTACATATCCCTATTTCTCCTATATATCCTACATCTCTCCTACACATCCCACATTTCTCCTACATATCCCCATTTCTCCTACACATCCTACATCTCTCCTACACATCCCACATTTCTCCTACATATTCCACATTTCTCCTACATATTCCACATTTCTCCTACATATGCCTAATTTTTCCTACATATCCTACATCTCTCCTACACATCCCACATTTCTCCTACATATCCCACATCACATTTCACATATATAGCCCACATTTTTGATTGGCTGCTCCACAATCAAAGAGCAGAGCTACATTTGAGTGAGTTGGCGGGTGGAATTGCCGTAGGCTAAATTGCTTGATGTGTGTGTTGGACTGGTGTTTGTGAAAGTCGCATCTCCTGAAGAAAAATATCCCAAAACAAAAATAATAAAGATGGAAAAAAGTAAAAACGAAGGAAGGAATAAAGAAAGAAAAAAATATGAAGGGAGGAAGAAAAAAAAGAAAACAGACAAAAAGGGAAGAAGATAAGAAGGAAGGGATACACAGAAAGAAAGAAAAAAAGAAAAAGAGGATGAAAAGGTGAAAAAAGAGAAAAAAGGATATAAGAATTAAAGACAGAAGAAAAAAATAAATAAAGTAAGAAAGAAAGAAAGAACGAATGAACTGAAGAGTAACATACAGACACTGGTGGAGCAGAAAGCAGAGTCCAGGCCTGCACAACTATAAACACATCCTGAGCCTCACACTTTCACCAGAACACCACACACCACGTTCAGCAAACCACTAAACCACTAAACACCACACCTGAGAACCACCTGATCAAACATGACCAACAGGTGTTCAGACACTTGGGTGCTTCACTGTAACTGACCAATCAGGCGTGAGCAAGGCAAGAGGTGTGTTTACCTGTCTTCAACAAAAATGGAGAACATCGCTGCAAGGAGAAGAAGAAGGAGAGGATGAGAGGGGGGGCCTGTGGAGGACGAGGGTTAAGAAGAGGAAGAGCCTGTGGAGGAAGATGGAAATTGAGGAGGAGAGGAGTCATGGAGGAAGAGGGAAAATAAGAGGAAGAGGGAGAGGGAGGATGACAGCAGGAGCCATTGAGGAAGAGGGAGAGTGAGGATAAGAGTGGGAGCCCATGGAGGAGAAGGTGTAAGAAGAGGTAAGAGGGAGAGTGAAGATGAGAGCAGGAGCCATTGAGGAAGAGGGAGAGTTAGGATGAGAGCGGGAGCCTGCGGGAGAAGAGGGGTAAGGAGAGGAAGAGGGAAAGTGAGGATGAGAGGAGGAGTCGTGGAGGAAGAGGGGTGAGGAGAGGAAGAGGGAGAGTGAGAAGGTGAGAAAGAAAGAAAGAAAAAAAGGAAAGGAAGAAATCAAGGAATATATACAGTAGAAAACAGAAAGAACTAAAAATAAAAAAGAAAAGAAAGGAAGAAATTAGAAAGAAAAGAAAGAAATAAAGAATGAAAAGAAAAAAGAAAAGAAAAGAAAGAATGAAAGAAAAGAAAAGAAAAGAAAGAAAGAAAGAAAGAAAGAAAG
>CM067478.1:2869307-2879630 GCA_034552555.1 Semaprochilodus insignis
TCTCTCTCTCTCTCTCTCTCTCTCTCTCTCTCTCTCTCTCTCTCACAGGCAGGTCGTTTGCGTTTCGAGGCGAGCGGGGAAATGATGAACCAGCCATCGAAATGATTAAAGTGTCTCATCTAAAGTGAGCAAGACGCACAAACACCGTTTCTCTTTCTGTCCCTCAGTGGCCGATCCCAGACTCCAGGCTTCCTCCGAGTTGTGCTGTGATTATTGTCCTTGCACACACGTATTAATATACACCCACTGCACGTTTCATTATTTGGTTTCTGCTATCACCGCTCCATCCCAGCCCTCTACAGAGACCCTCTCGACAGACCCAGTGAAGTGTTTCAGAGAACGGGGTCCAGGCCGGCCCGTGATTGGGTATAAATGGTCGTTCTCTGAGAACTTGAGCTTGTTTACCACTTTTCACTTCATCGTAGGAGGCTTCGTATTCGCTGATTTGGCTGTAGTTAAAGTGCCCATATCCTGTATTATGTGTTCTGGTATATTCCAAGTGTGTTGTTGATGTCACACAATCACTCTGCCGCCATTTTGGGAGGCACCATGGAAGCACAGTGGCGTAACTCATCCAGCGTCAGCAGTAAAACACCTTTTGGATAGCAGATCAAATGAACCTATGAAAGCTGAAATCTAAATCATTTCCCAATACTGCGTCAGAAACCGCATACAGGCACCAAATAGTCTGTAGGTACCATGTATGAGGCTGAGTCTCAGCTGTGCACTACACACTAACACTACACAGTATACACTCCGTACTGATCTTAATAGTGTGGGTTCTGCAGGCTAGAACACATAACATTAGCATACTACATCATTTCGTACTAACAGGAAGTGATGTAGCTTACATCATACCGAGCTGGACTCTGATAGGCTGCTTCAGTTATTTACATAAACACAAACAAACAAATAAACACATTATTGACTAGAGTACATTTATTGTACAGGCCGTTCGGACAGATTTGGTTTGAACTCAACTTGGACAGATTTACATTTATACACCGTTTCTGGTCCGCAGCCGCCATTGCATCGCCATCCACCCTTTTTCCAGAATTTTCCGGACGTGAGAATCTCCACCCTTTCCGTTTCCCATTGCATTGTGGGACAGTAGTGTCCATCATTACTGTATTTTAAAATATTTTACATGGCATACCACATTCTATCGTAACTTACGTTTAAGGAATGTTATTTCCAGCTTTCTAAAGCAGTTAGAGCTGCTGTATTAGCCTCACTGAGGATCCTCTGTGTTTGCTAACATTAGCAGCTGAAGCTAATCCCAGTTTAGTGAACCCTTTACTCTCCAGATGAAGATGAAGTTCCACCAGCACTATCATACTCCAATAAGAGTGTAAACTAGGACGGGATGATGATGTTCTGATCCGTATGTTTAGAGTTATTACTCTGTAGAGAGCATTACTACATCAGGAGACCAGCTAGGAGAAGCTAACGCTATTAGCGCTTATGCTGTCGGCCACAGAACGAGTGTTTCTGCTCATATCAACACTCAGCTCGAAAAGCTGTTTGAGTGTGTGAGTGTGTGTGTGTGAGTGTGTGTGAGCGTGTGTGACAGTGAGTGAGTGTGTGTGACAGTGAGTGTGTGGGTGTGTTACTGTGTGTGTTACTGTGTGAGTGTGTGTGTGTGTGTGCAGAGTAGGGCAGTATATCAGTTCATCGCAGCCAATAAGCTAACCATCACATTAGCTAGCTAATTAGGCTAGTTAGCAGCTTTAGAGTGACATAAAATGACCAGAAAAGTTGCTTATCACGGTGATTATAATGGTTCTGTCTCTCTAACAGGTGGAACATGCACTAATGTTAGAACCCTAAGTTCAGCTGGTTCCTGTTTGGGTTCTTGTTTTTGCAGTGTGTTTGTGGATAAACATCTTTATACAGTGAATATTTCTACATTACTCTGCAGGTACAGGTGTGTCTGGTGCAAATTCACAATTATCTGAAAAGAGAGCGTTTCAGCTCTGAGTGCTTTTGGAATGTAGTGCGATACAGGGCAGCCAATCAGAACAGAGCTCATTTACACATATCGGTCTTAAAGGCGCAGTAACTAAAACAGCCTGTTTTAAGGGATAAAAAGAAGATGTAAAATGTCAATTACAAGTAAATTATGACCATTTTTGGTAGATAAAACCACATAAATGTTATAAGTGGATCTCGGGGACTAAAATAAAGTAGAAGAAAATGTGGTATATGGGCCCTGTAGAAAATCCAGCCCAATTCATATCAGTTTCAGATTAGTAACTCAACACAGCACCTCTACTTTGACTTAATTACAGCTTTCCATACTCTTTCCACCCTGATGCTGAGCATTTATCGTAATTGATGTAGTGGTTCTGCTATAATTAGGAGATGTGGGGCCCCTGCAGTGTTTACCTGGCCTAACACTGTGCAAATCTAATATTCAGATTCTCCTGCAGAATGTAATCAGTCCTGTTCCTCTGCGTTTATACTAGCAGGCGACAAGACGTTTACGTCACCCCAAGTTTGTCTCTTGTGGGTGTTCAGGAAGCTTGCGTTGTCGAGTGTGGCCGTGTACCAGGTCCAGGAAAGCTAGCTAGTTTTTAAAGCATATATTATTGCTCATCAACCGACATATTAAGCTAACTGCTTGCACTTATGGCTAGTGTTATTGACCGGTTAGTGTGCTGGCTAACCTAGCCAGCTATCGAGTGACCTAACTCACCAGAGACTCCAGCAATGTCCTGTACTTTCTTCCACACTTCTTTTCTCTACTAATGTATATGTAGAAAGACACATCATATAAACTGGAGAAAGAGGAAACAGCGGTTATGAGCTTCTCCTCCATGTTCACCACCACACAGCTGAGACCTGGAACCAAATGCTGGTAGGAACTCAAAGCTCAGAGAGCAGAAGCTGGGGGCCTTGGTCCCCCATGTAGACCTACGATTGGTCTGTAGAGTTTGCTGGAGCCAGTCGTTTAGAATGTCGCCTCACCGCGTACTAATTCATAAAGTTCCGAAAATCTCACCTTGTGTCTCGTCACTCGTGTTGCTAAATAGCGGCTACAAATTGTGTACTCCCACAGGACATGAATGGTCACTTGGCGCTCTGTCACCTGCTAGTGTGAACGCATGGTTAGCCCCGTTAGATCAAATGGAGAGTTTCAGGATTGTGACTCCATTGAAAGATCTGATGTCTGCTCGTGTTGGCACCCTGATCTATCAGTGGGCCAATAATATTTGGCTGATTTAGACCAACCTGCAGGTTTATCAGTCTCTCTGAGAGTTTTGCCAAGAGTGCACCATTAATTGCCCACTTTTCTCCTGGTCGTGGCACCAAATCGTAATATAGATCTCCTAGAAAACCATCTTTTAAAAATATGACAGTAATAAAAGCTGATCATCACCTAACCTCTAGCCTGAGAATCATATAACACAAACAGTCCTCTTCTAGTAAGGGGGCTGATAACAGATAAGCTTCCCGGAGGATTCTGGGTAGCTCCGCTCCGGTGACGCAGTATTTAGATTATCCCGAGTTTCTGCTGTTTGTTTGAGTTGAGTTGAGAAATGTGAAAGCTGCTGCAGCTCCCTGCTGACGGTAATGCATTTCAACAGTGGTCTGCACTAAAAGAGGGAGTTCCACGTCAGAGCACGCTCGTCTGTTCCTCCAGCAGCGCGTCAGAGCCGTACTGTCCACATAATCTGCCTGCTTTAACGTCTAACTCTTAGCAGGACTCGTATCGTCCCTGCATCACCGCCAGCTGCTCTTAATAACGGCAGACAGGCAGTAAAACAGTAGTGCAGCAGGGCACTCGCATTTGAGTGAACATCAGCAACCTGATTGGGTACATTCAAACTGATAACAGTCCTAAAGAAGTGGACATCAGTGTAGAAGGTGGTGGTGGTGGTGGTGGTGGCTGTGGTTGTGGTGCTCGTAGATGCTAAGCCTCTTTATTTCCTACTTATTTGGTGCCGATTGCGACTGTACTGGTCTATTCATCACCATGACGTTTCCCCGCGCTGTAAAAGGAAGGTGCTCTTTTTAAATGAAAGAGAAAGAAATAAGACATGATAAACTGACTCGTGCCGGCAGCGACAGCTACCCTGATCAGTGGAACCCCAGGCATGGAGGAGTGCTGGAGCCTGAAGTCTGAGACTATGATAAGCTGCCTGGTTAAACAGGCAGATATCATGTCTGTAAAATAAGCTGGACGTATGATTTACATCATCAGGTCCTCTCACCACAGTGTCGGCTTTCCAATTCGTTTTCCAAAAGCAATTCGTTCCCGGGAAGAGCTGGTAAAATCGCGCCTCAGCTCTCGTTTAACATGTGTGGCAGCCTGTTTCCGCAGCCTGATTATTGTTTTTTCGTTACTATGTTATTTTGAGATTTCCTTCCTCATTTTTTTGGAGATGCTTTGTGCTTTTGGAATTCGGTAAAATTCAGATTAATTTTATTTTCAGCTGTGGGAATAAGCTTCCACAGAAATGGGTCCTTTTACAGCCTTGGGTAGAAAGACTTCAGAGAAGAAGGCAGGCTATGGGGAAACTGTAAGCTCACTGCCCACTAGTGTGTGTATTGGGGGGGACACACTAGGGGACAGTGTGCACACTTGCCCGGAGCGGTGGTCAGCCCTATCCACAGTGCACGGGGAGCAGTTGGGGGCTCAAGGGCAATTCAGTCGTTACTGTCAGTTCAGGGAATCGAACTGGCGACCCTCCGGTCACAAGGCGGTCCCACAAGGAGGCCCTAACCTCCGGCCCACGACTGCCTGCATGTTTCCTTGCTAGGTTAAATGTGGAGGACAAATTCCTCTTTGGTCAAGCACATATGGTCAGTGGTTCTAAGCTCTAATTCTGGTGGTTTTAGTTGATCTAATTATGGCTCCTGCAGTGATACTGAAGTCTTTGTGGTACGTTCCAGTGAGGTCTTCTGCCAGTCTGATCATGTAACGCTAATCAGTGTACTCTGATTTATCACTAGTCCTTGCAGATACATTATGAAGGTACGTTCTTAATCAGTGGTTCCAGATAAACACCCCAGTCATAGTTGTTGGTTCTGAGGTTCGATTGGAACTGACCCTCTGCTGTTATGATGTAATGGTCTGTGTTTATGTTGGCGTCTGTAGGCAGTACCTGGTGGTGGTCTTCAGAGACAAGCCTCTGGAGCTGTGGGACGTCCGTACAGGGACCTTGCTGCGTGAGATGGCCAAGAACTTCCCCACCGTTACTGCCCTGGTAAGACGTCTGTTTGCACACATGTTGGGTTCATTCTCACAAAAGTGCCTCAAAACATGTCCACAAATATTTAAGGGGTCGTAATAATCACACAGGTGAACTCTGTTCATAGAATTTCATAGGTCAGTTGGAGCCTAGCCAAACATTTGAGGGATTTTTCTGTTTTTTTTAACTCTTATTTTCATTATCGGGTGTGTCCACATATGTGCCTCATGACTGATATTGATCATTTCGATGCCACAGCGAATGTGTGCCGTGATCAAAGCTACGAAATCGGTCCAATGAAATATTAAAAGTGTGTTTACTGATGCTGATCCAGTTACTGATACGCGGTGTTGTCGTTAAATCCTACAGTGCTGTTTTTTGCTCAAAATCATTTTTACATGATAAACTAATTTTTAGCAGTCGGCTGATGGTATTTGTGATGTGTGTGAGAATGATTTGTAGGAGAACCAGAGAAAATCAGGGCTAACCTACAAAAGCAGGGCAGACAAAACAGTCTAGACACTGGTGACATAACACCTTACACATAACGGGGGTCTTAACACATACACTGTTGTGATGGTGGGCTTATTAGTTATTGATAAGTGAGTCCGCTGGCTCGGTCACGTCTGTCCGTACACATCCCTCGGTATTATTGTTTGACCCATCATCCCGCTGCCCCCTCGATCTGAGAGTCCTCATCGTCTGAGCTCGTCCTTCCTCTCACATTCCTCACTTTACTGATGAACATCAGTTGAACTCGTTCCCTCGTTTGATAGTCACTGTCCTTTTGGTCACTGGAGTTTGTGAAAAGGTGTGTGAAGTGCAAGACAAGTTAACATTCAGAAAACAAAATTACAAAAATAAAAACAAATTTCCAAGACGTGAAACACTTTTATCAGTACCGGAACACTTTTACACACTGTGAATTCTGAGGGAAAGGGCGGGTCTAACACACAGGAAGTGCTTGTTGTGGACCCTTGTCAATCAAACTGTTTGGCGGTGGTAGAGTGGGTGGAAGTAAGAGACAACCAGGCAACGTCTAAACCACTCAGAGCTGGAAATGTTAAGGAAGGTAAGTGGGCTGTAGCGCTAGCTGTAGTGGAGAACCAGCTAGCTAGCTTAAAATGTCTGAGAGCTTTTACAGCCCACTGTTTACAGCCCACGTGGTTCAGAGTCGCCTGTTCGTCTCTTTCTCCCGTCTGCTCTTTAAACACTCTAAAGACCTTCACCAGGACAAACAGAAGCGGGTCAGCTGGATAAAACACACGCCACACAATGGACAAATCATGCTTTAGAGTCGTAACCATCCCAAACTCCACCCACTCCACCACCGCCAAACAGTCTGATTGACAAGGGTCCGCAATAAGCACTTCCTGTGTGTTAGACCCGCCCTTTCCCTCAGAATTCACAGTCTGTAAAAATATTTTGGTACCGGTAAAAGTTTCACGTCTTGTAAATTTGTTTTTATTTTTGTAATTTTGTTTTCTGAAATGTTCGTTTGTTTTGAACTTCTCGGCCACCGTACTCTCCAGTGCTGCTGATTTGTGGTTAACCGGGTTTTGGCCAGGAGGCTGAGTGAGTGAGTGGCACATTAGCCTGGATTCCTTGTTACCAGAGCCATGTAGAGAGAGAGTCACTTCAACAGAAGTTCAAAATGCTTCCTGGTCACGTGTTTCACGTAGACTTCAGGTAGTGCCAGAAAATTATGGGTGGGTAATTTCAGAGTCATGGGCTGGAGGTTAGGGAGCCAGCCCTGTGACCGGAGGGTTGCCGGTCCGATTCCCTGAACCGACAGTAACTACTGAAGTGCCCTTGAGCAAGACACCTAACCCCCAACTGCTCCCTGGGCACTGTGGATAGGGCTGCCCACCGCTCCAGGCAAGTGTACTCACTGCCCCCTAATGTGTGTGTTCACTAGTGTGTGTGTGTGTGTGTGTGTGTGTGTGTGTGTGTGTGTGTGTGTGGGTTTAAATCCATATTAATATGGAGCTATTGAGAAGTTCCAAGATCGCCACTGCTGTAAAAACATGGTCTATTGGGAGGACGGAGATGGTATGACTCTCTCTCTACACGGTTCTGCTTGTTATGTGGCCATCTGTTCTTTACCTGACCTTCAGATCTGCTCAGCAAAGACTGAACCTTCTTCTCTCAGTTAACTGCAGGATTAGCGCCGTCCAGAGCTCAGACACAGCTGTACTCTTTATTTGTCTATTTGTTTATTCAATTATTTGTTTGTTTGTTTTTTCCCAAATCTGGAAACGCAACCCTCACACATGCTCCTTGACTTTTGGCTATTAGTTTATTTATTTGTTTGTTTGTTTGTTTGTTTTGAACCATATCCGGAAAAACAACCCTTCCCAACTCCGCCCCCCCCCACCTGAACAAAAGCTACGCCTTGAAAGGATAATAAAGGGTTTTTTGGTGTTTTGGTTTGTGGCTGGCTGGGTGGGTGGGTGTGTGTCTGTGTGCCTGTGTGTGTGCTTGCGTGTGTCTGTCTGTGTGTGTTTGGGTGTGTGTGTGTGTTTGGGTGGGTGTCTGTGAGTGGGTGGGTGGATGGGTGTGTGTGGTGTGTGGTGTGTGTCTGCGTGTGTGTGAGTGTGTGAGTGTGTGTCTGTGGGTGGGTGGGTGTCTGTCTGTGGGTGTATGTGTGTGTGTCTGTGTGGGTGTGTGCTTGTGTGTATCTGTCTATGTGTGTTTGGGTGGGTGTGTGGGTGTCTGTGGGTATCTGTGGGTGGGTTTGTGGGTGTGGTATTTTCTGTGTGTGTGTGTCTGTGTGTGTGTGTGGTGTGTGTCTGTGTGTGTGTGTGGGTGAGTGGGTGTGTGTGTGGGTGTGTGTGTGTGTGCGTGTGTGGTGTGTGTCTGCGTGCGTGCGTGCGTGTGTGTGTGTGTGTGTGTGTGTGTGTGGGTGAGTGGGTATGTGTCTGTGTGTGTGTGTGTGTCTGTGTGTGTGTGACTGTGTGTGTTTCTGGCTATTGTCTCATCCTCAGGTCTTATTATCGCCTCTCGCGTTGAGAAATTAGTCTGGAAACTTTGCCTTGCTCAGCAAACAGCCCGACTTCGTTATCCGGCAGGGAAACCCATAAAGAGGAGAGCGCTTGTCCGGCCCAGACTGCAGCGCCTATAAACGCTGTAACGGCTCCACTGAAGGCAGCCAGCGAATAAACCCCACAGTAATGTTAATAATACATGCCTCTCCTCGGCCCCTCCGCCAGCTCATTTCCATATTGATTGGACCCTCCGGGTAAATATCCACAGCACCAGCCTCTAATGATCAGGGCCTGAATTATAACCCTCCACTACCACAAACACACACATACAACACACTCACACACATGCTCACACACACATACACACACACACACACACACACACATACACATACACATACACATACATACACACACATACATACACACACACACACTCACACACACACCCACACACACATACATACATATACATACACACACATACACAGACACACACACGCTCAGACACACACGCACACACACACAGACACACACATAAATACACACACAAACACACACGCGCTCACACATTGTCAGACACACACACACACACACACACACACACAGACATACATACACGTACATACACGTACATATATATACATACACACTCAGACACACAAACACCAATACACACAGACACACACACACACACACACACACACATACGTACACACACTCAGACACACCCACCCACCAATACACACACACGCACACACCGTTGGCGTCTGCATTTAGTGCAGCACTGAAGTGTGTTCTGAGGGATGAATGTTCTTGAAGAGAATTAACCCGGTGCTTGATCTCCAGTAATCTAGAAAGAAGGTCCAGCAGTGATGAAGTTGTGGTGTCATCTAGGCCTGATCGCCAGCTGTTAGCGCTGACCATGGTTGCTCAGTCAGGGTACATCAGTGCTTTATGAAAAACACACCTGTAGAGGGCAGCAGTGAGTAGTGTTTGTTTAAGTGATGTTTCTGGCGAGTGATCACCAGGTAACGTGGCCTGCTGTCAGCTGTAGATTGCTTCTGCCCATGGCCTCATTTTAAGGCTCCAGAGTCCTTGGACAGTTTAACTTAATGTGCAGTAAAAGTAACATTGAGCGTAATTGAAAAACAGGCCTGTTTGCAGTTTAGAACCGGCCGAGAAGCTCAAGCTCATAATACACTTAAACACGGGGTCCTTAAACAGTCTTATAAAGCAGAGGGCTGTGTGTAGCTGTTAGGGCTGGAGAGTCTGAATACGGGTGGAGTGGTGCTTTTTCCGGAGTAGAGCGGAGGACTGTGTGTTTAGCTGTTGGTGCTGGAGAGTCTGAATACGGGTGGAGTGGTGGGTTTTCCGGAGTAGAGCGGAGGGCTGTGTGTAGCTGTTAGGGCTGGAGAGTCTGAATACGGGTGGAGTGGGGGGTTTTTCCGGAGTAGAGCGGAGGACTGTGTGTTTAGCTGTTAGCGCTGGAGAGTCTGAATACGGGTGGAGTGGTGGGTAGAGCAGAGCATCTCCAGCGTGCGAGTCAAGCTAACCACCAGGTCTGCTTGAGGGTGTTAATAGTTGTGTATGTTAAAGGCACCACACCGCAGAAGCGGAAAGCTGCACGGAGGAGCGATCCAGGGAAACGATTGTGGTGAAATTGGCGGCTCCAGGTGCACTGTGCTGGGGCGGATTGTGCGGACTTGGCTAAGACAGTGATGCTGCTTAAACTGAGAATGGCTTAACTTTCTTCAGAGATGCTTTAGAGACACTTTCTATCCAATCTACCCCATCACAGCATATCCAGTCACATCCCGCTCAAACTTCTCAGTTTCATCAGCCCGAGCTGCAGAATCGATAATCTGGGAATCTGTGTTGTGGAAGAAAGTCCTGAAGAGAAGTTTTATAGTTGACTAGAACTTTCAGGGCTTTTACTTCTGGGCTGTTTTATCATTTCAAGTGGTCTCAGACTGCTGAGTCAGACTCCGACCCACATACTATAATTAATGGAGGGAGGGTCTCTACCTAAGCATGGAGATCTTTATCCATCAGATTACAGTGATTAGATAACTAGATGACTGTAATGTACACTCACTGTCCACTCTATCAGCTCCACTGACCATATAGGACACTCT
>CM067478.1:2884510-2901480 GCA_034552555.1 Semaprochilodus insignis
TCTGTGGTGGTCCTGTGGGGGTCCTGACCATTGAAGAACAGGGTAATACAGTACACAGAGAAACAGATGGACTACAGTCTGGACCTGTACAACTACAGAGTGTCCTATATGGTCAGTGGAGCTGATAACATGGACATTGAGTGAACTCCGTTATGTTAAACTGAGCAAATAAATAGAATATGTTCATGTTTATTATCAGGGTGTCTATATGTGTAGAAGTGCACATGGGGATCATCGGTTGCTTTCTGTATGCTGTGTGTTCGTAGGAATGGTCTCCCTCTCACAACCTGAAGAGTCTGAAGAAGAAGCAAATGGCAGCTCGGGAGGCCATGGCCAGACAGACCACGCTGTCGGACGCCGAGCAGAGCAGCGTGGAGTCCTCCGTCATCAGGTCGGACCACGGGTCATCCTGAGGGCTGGGGGTTGTCCCTGCCCGCAGGACGTGTGGGGATATCCTCTGTTGTTATTCATTCATTGCATTATTCATTTGTAGGTCTAAGATCTCTCTCTGTTTCTCTCTGTCTCAGTCTGCTGCAGGACGCCGAGAGCAAAGCCGAGACGAGCCAGGGCATCTCTGCCCGAGAGCACTTTGTGTTTACTGACACTGATGGCCAGGTCTACCATATCACTGTGGAGGGCAACACTGTGAAGGATGGAGCGCGCATCCCCCCTGATGTAAGTCCGCACACTGTTCTCTGTCTGCGGTACACTTTCTGCTTCCAGTGGTTTCCTTCTGTGCCCTTGGCTTCAGAGAGGGCAACTCTGGGCAGTTGCAGCTCTCCTGGTATAGGTGACATGGCAGTCGCCCTCCTTATACACACAGTATAGCAGGTGCTGCTTATGAGGCTATATGGCACCAGCATATTGCAAGGGCAGATATGCATAATGCACACTCAGTGTCCATCTTATCAGCTCCACTGACCATATAGGACACTCTGTAGTTGTACAGTTCCAGACTGTAGTCCATCTGTTTCTCTGTATACTGTATTACCCTGTTCTTCAATGGTCAGGACCCCCACAGGACCACCACAGAGCAGGTATTATGTGGGTGGTGGATCATTCTCAGCACTGCAGTGACACTGACGTGGTGCTGGTGTGAGTGGATCAGACACAGCAGTGCTGCTGGAGTGTTTAAACACTGTGTCCACTCACTGTCCACTCTATTAGACACTCCTACCTTGCTGGTCCACCTTGTAGATGTACAGTCAGAGACGATAGCTCATCTGCTGCTGCACAGTGCAGTGTTGGTCATCCTCTTGTCCTTCATCAGTGGTCACAGGACGCTGCCCACAGGACGATTCTCAGTCCAGCAGTGACACTGAGGTGTCCAGCAGCACAGGAGTACTAGAGGATAACCAACACTGCACTGTGCAGCAGCAGATGAGCTATCGTCTCTGACTGTACATCTACAAGGTGGACCAGCAAGGTAGGAGTGTCTAACAGAGTGGACAGTGAGTGGACACAGTGTTTAAACACTCCAGCAGCACTGCTGTGTCTGATCCACTCACACCAGCACCACACACACTAACACACCACCACCACGTCAGTGTCACTGCAGTGCTGAGAATGATCCACCCCCGACATCATACCTGCTCTGTGGTGGTCCTGTGGGGGTCCTGACCATTGAAGAACAGGGTAATACAGTACACAGAGAAACAGATACATGACACCAACATATGCTTGACAAGACAACTGACCTGACTTGAAAGTCCAGAACTAGATAAACTAGTGAAATGCTTTATGGGAAGCTCGGCTCTTTAGCTTCGTATACCAGGATCAAGCTTCAGGATTCCTGGGTGTGATCTTAGACTCTGAACTCCCGCATGTTTATCCCGCATGTACATTGAGTAAAAAAAAATAGGTTCTTATTATTAGAAGCATATTTGAGTTAGGGTTCTGCCTTTACTGTCTCGGAGCCATGCAGAGAAACTTGTTGATGCATGTGTTATGAGTGTTATGAGTTGATCCGCTTACTGTAGGAGACAATCCATTGTCCACAATTCGTGCAGAACAGCCTGGATCCTCACAAAAAGAAAGTAGGTGACAGAACGGGAGTTTTCCAAAAACTGGAGTCAGGGGAAAACGGAAGATGAAGATGAACCTGAACAGGCAACAGTACAGATCTTGCTTGCTATTCACAGAATGGACAAACGGTAACACTGGGCAGATTCTCCAGCTGGAAGGACTTCTTTCAGTGGCTGAAACTGAGAGTGCTTCCACATACAGTTCCAACATTTGTAGCCCAGTTTGGTTCTGCTTGGAGATTCTACCCCTTGTACCCCTTTGACAGTCAATCCATCACCTTGGTTGTCGTCATGCAAATGCCAGACACAGTTGTGGTTGGTCAGCGTGCTCCTTGCCACTGGCAACTATATTGAACAGAGCAGGAATAAAATCGAATTGCTTTTTCATCGGCTGGAAAACCGTGTGTAGGATATCATCAGTGATTATTATCCATTAATGGTCAGGATTAAACAGGAAGCATTTAACTTCTACCTGCACATGTGCACTCAAATCCACGTCTGAATGTTTATGCAAGGCAGGTTTATTTATAAAGCAACGTAGGTGCACTGCGGACGTACAAATAAGAAAATACAGTAGAAAACTCATTTAAATTAATGATTAAAAAGAAAACAGAATTAAAACTTGATTAAACATGATTAAAACATAATAAACAGAATTAAAACTTGATTAAAACTTGATTAAAACATGATTAAAACTATATATTTAAATAGAGAAAAATAACATGCATACAAATTACAAAATAAACATAAAATGTGGTTAAATTAGTGCAGTAAACTGCAGCTACAGGATACAAGTGTTGTAGAGCTAGTAGAGCAGAAAGCTGCTCACACAGGAACGTTTTCAGTCTGGATTTAAAAGTATCTAGTACCAGGGTTCTTCTAATGCTCTCTGGTCTCATTTAAGAGCAGCATAGTAGCTAAGTGCTGCTTCCCCATGTTTAGTCTTTACCTTAGCCAGCACTAACTGTCTAGTTAGTGATCTGGGGATTGTGCTCGGCTCGTATCGCTGCGGCATGTTTACATTTACATCATTTAGTGGACGCTCTTATCCAGAACGACTTACTGGGTTCATCATATTACAGGGAAATGGAGTGTTGGGAGTTTTGCCCAGGGGCTCTAATTGGTGTAACCCAGCATAGTCACCCGGACGGGGAATCGAACCCCAATCCCCCATGTGAGGTGGTAGCTCACTGGCAGGTAGCAGTGTTATCTGTTGCACCACACCAACCACACGTCAGATACATATACATATACATAGACAGAGATACATATTTACATTTACATTTAAGGCATTTAGCAGATACTCTTATCCAGAGCGACTTACTACTGTGCTTAGTGTTCCGTTGGATAATGATTCCCAGCTAGTACAGGAAGGTTAGAGTCTAAAACTCACCCTGAGCTCAGACACTGCCCGAACAAGGGCCAGTGCTGATACCTAGAGAGGACAATACACAGACGTACATAAAGCGTAAGTGCACTACCTGGCAACCCCAACCCAGCGCTCATACCTAGAGAGAAGACAGGTTCTGGTCAGTATAAGTGCAGAAACAAAGTATTTCAACATCCACGTCAATACACACATCACTGAAGGGCTTTACACAGAGACGGGTCTTCAGTCTGGGTTTGAAGACTGCGAGAGACTCGGCTGTTCGGACAGCCAGTGAGAGTTCATTCCACCATCTGGGAGCCAGGACAGAGAAGAGTCTGGACGCTTGTCTTCCATGTGTTTTCAGAGATGGCGGGTCGAGTCAAACTGTACTTGAAGCTCGAAGGGCTCGAGGTACAGATCGACTCTTGACCATTGCCATAAGGAGGGAGGGGCTGGTCCATTCTTGGCTTTGTAGACGACATCAGAGTCTTAAATCTGATGCGGGTGCAGCTACAGGAAGCTAGTGAAGGGAGCACAGCAGTGGAGAGACGTGGGTGAACTTATACATACGTGTGTTGGTCCCACACCATTCATTGACTTATAGAGCAGTAATGGAACCTAATAGGGTCTATTCTGTAACAGACTGGTATCCAGTGTGAGGGTTTAAGAATGGGGGGATGATGTGTTCCCGTCTTTTACTCCTAGTGTCTCTGGCAGCTGGTTTCTGAATCAGCTGAAGATGTCTGATGGCGTCCAGTTAGGAGACCCCCAGGGAAGTATCCTGAATGTCTGTTCGGTTAGACTGTCCCCCTGTATGTGTGTAATGAGTTGAAGTGAGTAGAATCAGGAGTCAGGACTTGGCTGCGTCCTCGCTTGGCAGGTTGCTCCTGTTTGCTTCTGCGTTTTTGCCGGAGACGTACTAAAACAGTTCCGCACATTGTGGATTTCTCAGCGCACATGTCGCTGAGCACTCTTTTAACTCCACTGCTTACTCTGTTCTCAGTACCGTCTCCTCACCAGCAAGCAGCCGGAGGGTGAAGGCTAGCCGAACGCACCTCTCTTAAACGTCACTGAAATGATACCTCGCAAATTTGCATGCAACTAACCAATGCGCCTTTCCACCCTGCCTTTCCTTGGAGCTGTGGAATTGCATGTGGAATTGCATCTCAGCAGCTGAGTTTTGCCTGGTTTCAGATAGGTGGTGCATTGGAACGCTCTTGAGTTTGTTTTGGGACATGACAGCACTTGATTGGCAGGGTTGCGGAGATGGATGGGTCATGCACGTTACGTGATGCATGGCTGCTGAACAGCATTTCCATCAATATAATGAATAATGAAAAGGTCAAACCCATCTGCTGTTCTTTTTTTGGAGATGACAGAAGACAGACCATCACAGAGAGGAGCGTACGGCATGTCATCATGACCGCTCTGTGCTGTACTAGTTCTGGTAGAGCTAACATCATGCATCAAAACTATACACTATGTGGCCAAAAGTATGTGGACACATAGCGTGGACAAGTTGTTGAGGTCAGGTGTTCCAGCCAAATCCATTACTGACAGGTGTATAAGGTCAAGGGCCTAGTCGTGCGGTATCCATAGACAAACACTGGCAGTAGAATGGGTCGTACCGAAGAGCTGAGTGACACGGCACTGGACGCCGCCTTTCCCACAAGTCAGTTCAGCTTCCCCGGTTGACTGTATGTGCCATTGCTGTGAAATGGAAGGATTCAGGAATAACAGTAGTAGGCCATTCAAACTCACAGAGCAGGGCCCCCGAGTGCTGAAGTTATGGTCTGTTGGGTTAGCCACTAGAAGCAACATCAGGAGCTTCATGAAATGGGTCCACATGGCTGAGCAGCGGCACACAAGCCTAAGATCACTATGTGCAACGCCAAGCGTCAGCGGGAGTGCTGTGAAGCTCCAACACTGGACTCTGGAGCTGTGGAACCGTGTTCTCTGGAGTGATGGATCACACTTCCATATCTAGCCATCTGAGATCTGGGTTTGGATGATGAATCCGGGAGAACGCTGCCTACTAGAATGCAGGGTGCCAACAGTAAACTTTGGTGGAGGGGGGATAATGGTCACGGGGGGGGGTTCAGAGTTTGGGCTCGGACCCTTAGTTCCAGTGAAGGGTGGGTGGTGTTAATGCTACAGCACACAAAGACATTCTACACAGTTCAGTGCTTCCAGCTTTGTGCATTAGTTTGGAGAAGAACCGTTTCCTGTTCCAGCATGACTGTGTCCTTGTGCACAATGCCAGCTCCGTATAGACATGGATTGGTGTGGAAGAACTCCAGTGGCAGGGCCTTAACCCCACTGAACGCCTTTGGAATTAACTGGAACGTCGATTATAAGTCAGGACCTCTCGTCCAACATCCGACACAGCAGTGCTGCTGGACACCTCAGTGTCACAGCTGGACTGAGAATCGTCCACCAACCAAACCTATCCAGCCGACAGCGTCCTGTGGGCAGTGTCCTGTGACCAACTCGGTGCCTGACCTCACAAATGCTCTATTGACTGAATAGACATATATTCGTCTAGACAGGACGTCCAACGAGCTCCTGTAGGTCACATACTTCAGCCGTATGCTTTATGACTAGCTTGTTAGCTTTAGCTAATGGTACATAACTTCCTGCCTAGAGTCTGCTTCCTTCTAAAACCACTGCCAGCTTCAAAAAGCCTGAGATGGGATGTAAGTGGTGATGATGGGGGGGTAGAGAGTACGTCCTTGTGTTGTTTCACCCAGGGCACAATATGAGCCCGGGTTGCCAGTGCCTCCGGGTCCTCTTGTTTCTCTTTTAGTGCCTCTTTCTTTTGCTCTGCTTTGATCGTTTCCTATCTTGCCTGACAGTTCCAGACAGATGAAAGCCCTGCTTTCCTTTTTTTGGCTGGTTGTAGTTGATTGGTTGGATGGTTGTCATATTGAATAATTGAATAATCTTATAACACAAGTGCGTTGATGCGTAGGCTGGATGTATCTTGGTTATTGTAAACATCATTGCAAACCTCATCCATAAGAAGAAATAAGGAGCCTGTCGTGGTGTGTTGGAAACAAACGTGGTGGTGGTGTGTTAGTGTGTGTGGTGCTGGTGTGAGTGGATCAGACACAGCAGTGCTGCTGCTGGAGTGTTTAAACACTGTGTCCACTCACTGTCCACTCTATTAGACACTCCTACCTTGCTGCTCCACCTTGTAGATGTACAGTCAGAGACGATAGCTCATCTGCTGCTGCACAGTGCAGTGTTGGTCATCCTCTAGTCCTTCATCAGTGCCCACAGGACGCTGCCCACAGGACGCTGCCCACAGGACGCTGCCCACAGGACGCTGCCCACAGGACGCTGCCCGCAAGACGCTGCCCGCAAGACGCTGTTGTGCTGGATGGTTTTGGTTGATGGACGATTCTCAGTCCAGCAGTGACACTGAGGTGTCCAGCAGCACTGCTGTGTCTGATCCACTCACACCAGCACAACACACACTAACACCACCACCACCACCACGTCAGTGTCACTTTTGAAAGTGCGCTCATGAGCTCCTGCTGATGTGAGTTGTGATGGTCTGTTTCCACATTTTAAATGATGTACACAAATGCGATGTGCAGAAAAGTATGCTAATGGCGCCCCCTGCTGGAGAAACTTCAGACTGCAAAATGTGCATGAGTGAGTACATTAAAAATGAGGTGTTCTTCATCCAGAATTCGACCGTAGACACTCACTGTGCTTTTGGTAGAGCACATGTTGAGTCTCTGTATCTTAGTAAAGAAGGTATTGAACTTAAATCAACCTGATTGTGCCATCTCTACCAATCGGCAGAGGTAAGTTAGGCCAAAAACATCCACTAGAGGTCACTGAGTCTTTCAATAGATTTGCCTTTACTGTTCTCATCCTTAGAGGAAGCAAGTAAAAGACTGTTTTTGGTGGAAGTTTAGAAGGTGAGCTTATTTTATCAGCATATTATTGTTTCAGAGGTTTTGATGAACAGAATTCTGTAACTTCATACCACAAAAAGGAGTCTAATATGGGTAAAATAATTATCGATAGAAATGCACTACCAAACGGTCTAATTGTTTCTTTATAGTAAAGGTATCTATGCTAAGCTAATGTAATTAATTAATGTGTTGTAATTAAAATTCCATTTAATTTTCTTGGTAATGACTTGATAATAGTCTTTTCCAAAATGGTGGTTATCAGTTGTCCGTCACTGCATGCCGCTCATGCCTAGTAGGACAAATATGGTTTTGTAAATGAGGTATGAGATGAGAGTGTAATGATAAAGTTGTTGTACTGTTGGATCTTTTTGCCTGTATGTTTATAACACACTTGTTTATTAGTGCGTTCTCCGTGTCTGAGAGGAGGGCATCTCCTTCTTTCTCCTTCGTTTTTCCCTCCACCTCTTTGGCTGTCTCTGATATTGAGCCTCAACCTTGTGTTCTAGGTGTCAGACAGTCTCTGTGTGTCTCTGCTCCTGTCTTTCTGTCTGTCGTCTCTCTTTTTCATCATGGTCGTTTGGTGTTATTCATTAATGTCTTGCTGTCACTCACTCTCAGCCAGTCTCCGTGGAGCTTTCTCAACTTTCTTTCATTTACATTCCCCTCCTTTATCTCTTCTCCTCCTGAGCTTGAACCCCTCGAACGGGCCAATGGTGGGGTTTGGTTTTGGTGAACCGTGCATTCCAGGAATGAATGAATGAGGTCAAATCAATACAAGTCAGGTAGTGATTCCTCAGTACACACTGTGTACGTCATTTGTAGGTCACATGGAGCAACACAGCAACACACAACAGCAGTACGGTACCAGCCATGTTTACGCTCCTCCGTAAGATATGGTTTGGTTCTGTTTGATTTGAATACCCTGACACGCCCAAAGTCATGGGATGGATTATGATAATGTAAACTGATTATGAAGGGGTGTTACCTCAGGGACCCGTTAGGGAACACCCGCCCCTGTATAAGTTGTGACCTACCCACCCATCTATCTACCTACCTACATGCCCATCTACCTCCCAACTGCCCTACCTACCTACTTACCTACCTACCTACCTACCTTCCCATCTACCTACCTACCTTCCCATCTACCTACCTACCTCCAACCTATCAACATACCTACAATCTACCTGCCTACTTACCTACCCCTACCTACCTACATGTCCATCTACCTCCCAACCACCCTACCTGCCTACCTACATGCCCATCTGCTTCCCAACTGCCCTACCTACCTACCTACCCATCTGCCTACCTACCTACGTACATGCCCATCTACCTACCTACGTACGTACATGCCCATCTACCTCCCAACTGCCCTACCTACCTACCTACTTACCTACCTACCTACCCCTCTACCTACTTACCTACCCCCTACCTATCTACATACCAATGATCTACCTTCCTATCCACCCATGTGCCTACCTACTTACAGTCATACAGTAGTAGTTGTCGTACAACTGTAGTAGTAAGAGGTGCTGTACAGTAGTAGCAGCAAGTGTTGTACAGTCATACAGTAGAAGTAGTCGTACAGTCGTAGTTGTTATACAGTCGTACAATAGTAGCTGTTATACATTCGTACAGTCGTAGTAGTCATACAGTTGTAGTTGTTATACAGTCGTAGTTGTATAGTAGTAGCTGTATAGTAGTAATAGTTGTTGGACAGCAGTGGTAGGAGGTGTTGTACAGTAGTAATTGTTATACAGTCAGACAGTAGTGGTAGGAGAAGTTGGAGGTAGGAGAAGTTGTTTTTCAGTAGTATTAGTAGTTGTTGTGAAGTCATACTTTAGTAGTAGTTGTATAGTAGTAGTAGCGGGTGTTGTACAGTAGTCGTACAGTAGTAGGTGTTATACACTCATGAAGTAGTAATAGTAGTTGTTTAGTAGAAGTGGTTGTTGCGCAGTAGGAGGTGTTGTACAGCAGTTCTCATACAGTCATACTGTCATAGTAGTAGCAGTAGCACTTTAGTAAAAAGAGGTGTTGTAGAGTAGTAGTTGTACTGTAGTTGTTGTTGTTGTTGTTGTTGTTGTGGCAGCAGGAGATTCCTGCTTCAGTGTCTTGGATGCAGCTAAAGAAGAGGAGAGCCCAGTCGACGTCTGCACATATGCCTGGGCTAATAGAGATGCGATAAAGGTCCTGGGAGCAGATTTCCAGCCATCTGACTGCAGTGTTGCATGACACGTATCTGTTTGTGTGTGATGATGAGTGAAACCGAGAAAACAGAGCCAGCCTGCTGCCTCTCTGGGTGCTACTCCTCTCGGCTCTGGAAGACTGGCGGAGATAAACTAACAGACAGACGGACCCGACCCAGAGCGCTGTGTGTTTAAAATGTGTTACAATCTGTCCAGTGTGACGTCAGACCTCCAGAACATCTGCATGCTGTCTCATGTCTGAGCTCCTCAGGTCACTTCCAGTGAAGGTCCATGTACTAGCCGTGTGTAAGTGGCTGTGATCTCCTCCCCTGCAGGGCAGTATGGGCAGCATTGCCTGCATCGCTTGGAAGGGAGACACTCTGGTTCTGGGAGATGTTGATGGAAATTTGAATTTCTGGGATCTGAAGGCCCGTCTGTCCAGGTATGAGCACATCTTCATGTATTCATAGACTGCGTATAGAATGCCATCTTAATTCTGATTGGTCTGCTAAGACAGGAAGCCTCACTAATAGGACTCCTGAAAGAAAGTGTGACCCTATGAACTGTGTATGGATATGGGAATTCTGGCATGATGTCCAGTATTTTTCCACATGTTATATGCCAATATCAGTATATGAGTTATTCCCACATTCGTGACAGCTTCAAAATAATTCCAATATTTATGAACATACAGTCACATGCAAACATTTAGGTGCCCCCGGTCAGGTGTTGATGTTCTAACTGTAAATTGGTTACACATTGTCTACACACGACCACAAACCACTACACACGACCGCACACAACTACACACGACTACACACAACTACACACGACTACACATGACCACAAACCACTACACACGACCACACACAACTATACGACTACGCACAACTACACACGACCACAAACCACTACACACGACCACAAACCACTACACACGACCACACACAACTACACACAACTACACACGACCACAAACCACTACACATGACTACACACAACTACACACGACTACACACAACCACAAACCACTACACACGACTACACACAACTACACACGACTACACACAACAACAAACCACTACACACGACTACACACGACCACAAACCACTACACACGACTACACACGACCACAAACCACTACACACGACCACACACAACTACACACAACTACACACGACCACAAACCACTACACATGACTACACACAACTACACACGACTACACACAACCACAAACCACTACACACGACCACAAACCACTACACACGACTACACACAACTACACACGACTACACACAACAAACCACTACACACGACTACACACGACCACAAACCACTACACACGACCACAAACCACTACACACGACTACACACGACCACAAACCACTACACATGACCACAAACCACTACACACTACACACGACTACACACACAACTACACATGACTACACACAACCGCAAACCACTACACACGACTAAACACTACTACACACAACCACAAACCACTACACACAACTACACACTACTGCACAGTACTACACACTGCTACATACTACGACACACTACTACACATTACTACACACTACTACACATTACTACACACTACTACACAATGCTACATACTACTACACACTACTGCACATTACTACACACGGCTACACATGGCTACACATGGCTACACATTACTACACATTACTACACACGGCTACACATGGCTACACATTACTACACATTACTACACACTGCTACACACGGCTACACACTACTACACACAACCACAAACCACTACACACAACTACACACTACTGCACAGTACTACACACTGCTACATACTACGACACACTACTACACATTACTACACACTACTACACATTACTACACACTACTACACAAGGCTACATACTACTACACACTACTGCACATTACTACACACGGCTACACATGGCTACACATTACTACACATTACTACACATTGCTACACACTGCTACACACTACTACACACTACTACACATTACTACACTACTACTGTTCTATTATTGAGTTCTTCTGTACGACTGTGTAACTACTACTACTGTACAACAACAACAACTACTGTACTGTATGATGGTGTGTTTTGTATATGCCTGATTCTCTTCCTAACTCAGGGGCATCCCTACGCATCGCGGATGGGTAAAGAAGATCCGGTTTGCTCCGGGGAAAGGCAACCAGAAGCTCCTGGTGATGTACACTGACGGAGCTGAAGTGTGGGATACCAAAGAGGTGAGCTCAGTTCATCTACTGTTCCAACTGCACATAAACAGCAAAGGCGTTTATCTTCACAGGCAGTAATGAATGAAGCCTACCCACCTTAAAAAAGGTGGTTCTTCACAAGTTCTCTAGTTTTACAGAATATAGGACCATGGACATCCAAAGAACCATTTGCATCCTTAAATGATTCTTCAGATCAAAGATACAGACCGTGTTGAATATGGTCCCGTATAGGCCCAAGATGGATTTTTGACTGTTGCAAGCTTGTCAATAACAGAACCCTTTTTAGTGCTATTGTAGAGGAATTTTTCAAAAAGGTTCTACAGAGAACTGTATACAACACATGTTCCATGTTCTGAAGAAGAACCATTTCACCTTGTTAAGAAATGTTGTGGCTCTTTGACTGTTCCTGGCATTGTATAGATTAGGCAGCATACTAAAGACCCCTTGAAGAACATGGAAACATGATGGCGCGTGTTATATTAGATTTTTTGCGGTGTGTTACAGTCACTGAGTAAATGTGCAGAAAACTGCTATGTTGAAGTGCGTTCTCTGTACAGGGACGTAGTTTCACCGTCAGTAAAGCAGATTATCTGTGTATGTTGGTGTTAAGTGTGCATGGACTCCTGGGGTAATCTTTTATTATATGAGCTCTACCCTGTGATTTTATTCCCGCCCACCGTGTGTGTTGTTCTCCATGTGTGTGATTCTCCATGTGTGTTGTTCTCCATGTGTGTGATTCTCCATGTGTGTTTTCCTCCATGTGTGTTGTCCTTCATTTGTTGTTCTCCATGTCTATTGTCCTCCATGTGTGTTGTCCTCCATGTCTATTGTCCTCCATGTGTGTTGTCCTCCATGTGTGTTGTCCTCCATGTGTGTTGTCCTCCATGTGTGTTGTTCTCCATGTGTGTTGTCCTCCATGTGTGTTGTCCTTCATTTGTTGTTCTCCTTGTATGTTGCCCTGCATGTGTGTTGTCCTCCATGTGTGTTGTTCTCCGTTTGTTGTTCTCCATGTCTATTGTCCTCCATGTGTGTTGTCCTCCATGTGTGTTGTTCTCCATGTGTGTTGTCCTCCTTGTGTGTTGTCCTCCTTGTGTGTTGTCCTCCTTGTGTGTTGTCCTCCATGTGTGTTGTTCTCCATTAGTTGTGCTCCATGTATGTTGTCCTCCATGTATGTTGTCCTCCATGTGTGTTGTTCTCCATTTGTTGTCCTCAATTTGTTGTTCTCCATGTGTGTGATTCTCCATGTCTGTTGTCCTCCATGTCCGTTGTTCTCCATTTGTTGTCCTCCATGTGTGTGGTTCTCCATGTGTGTGGTTCTCCATGTGTGTGGTTCTACCGGCTGTATTATCTCCTGTTTTCCCTTTACCAAACCCAGCTCGGCTCTGATCGCTTTAGTCTCATCCGAATGCACTTCTCCGTGTTCCAGTTCCAGGCAGGTGTCACCTCACATAGAGTGGATTTTTTTTTTTTTTTTTGGAAGCTGCTACTCGCCATATGACTTTTGAAGAATCACTCAGGCATTTACTTGGTCTGGCTGGAGAAATTTGGACTCCATATCCTGCCTGAAAGAGCATCGTCAGAGGGAGAATGAATATAGTCAGTGAATGCAGCATATGATCCAATCACAATCGGACTTCTGCACTTATCTGAGTATGCGAGTGGTCGTGTAAACAGTATGCTGTAATTTTCTAGATCAGATTGAGGCTTGGAAATTTGATGAGAATTCCAATTAAGAGTGCATGATTTAGCACAGAAATCACCGCGTGTATACCCTTACTCTGATTTCTTTCAGACCTCGAACTGCATGTATACCCTTACTCTGATTTCTTTCAGACCCTCACCGCGTGTATACCCTTACTCTGATTTCCTTCAGGTCTCTCCCTGCGTGTATACCCTTACTCTGATTTCTTTCAGACCTCTAACTGCATGTATACCCTTACTCTGATTTCTTTCAGACCTCTAACTGCATGTATACCCTTACTCTGATTTCTTTCTGACCCTCACCGCGTGTATACCCTTACTCTGATTTCTTTCAGACCCTCACTGCGTGTATACCCTTAGTCTGATTTCCTTCAGATCTCTCCCTGCATTTATACCCTTACTCTGATTTCCTTCAGATCTCTCCCTGCGTGTATACCCTTACTCTGATTTCTTTCAGGTCTCTCACCACGTGTATACCCTTACTCTGATTTCCTTCAGAGCTCTCCCTGCGTGTATACCCTTACTTGATTTCCTTCAGATCTCTCCCTGCGTGTATACCCTTACTCTGATTGTCTTCAGATCTCTCCCTGCGTGTATACCCTTACTCTGATTTCTTTCAGATCTCTCCCTGCATGTATTCCCTCACTCTGATTTCTTGTTTCCTTTCCTGATGAGTAAATTCAGCCTGAATAAGGTTGTTTTATTATATTAACCTCACCTAGAAATAAGAAGCGGCTCCATGTATTCTGCCTAAATTAGTGTAGCACAGACTCTTTGAAGCAATGCGCTCCCTGCAGGAGGTACTGTTTCAGGTAACGGCGGCGGACTGTGTGACTCTGGGTTTGTGATGTTTATCTCTTGACTCGCTTGACCGCATCTGATAGAGCCGTTTCTTTCGGCTTTGCTGGAGATGTATATCCATTTCAGCTTGTTTGAAGCTGGGTGCCATCGCTGGGAAAGCCTCACATCTCTTTCTCTGTGGTTTCTCTGAGTGCTTCTGCCCGGAGGAGAGCCTAAGGCTATAAGTGTTGTGTGATTAGAAGAAAGCTCATGAAAGAAAAGGAGCTCGTTCCCTGTGAAAGAGTGTGTGTGTTGGACGAGCCTGAGGTAGCTCTGGCGTCCTGGAAACTCTTTTTGTGAGTTGAGCAGACAGCACGATCACATTGTTTATTTGTTTTATGTATGAGCTCCGCACCTCAGTTCTTTAAGGAAAACACCCACAGGAAAGTGGTCACGTGTGTCTGTGATGTTCTGTAGTACATACTTCTAAAACATTGCGATCTCACTTCAGCATCTATTGTGTCCACTCTTTACCTTCATTCCAGCTTCCATTCTTCTCAGGAGACTCAGTTTCAGTTCCTCACAGAGACTCACCTCCAAAGTTCAGTCTTAGGTCCAATCCCATTTCACCCCTTGCCCCTAACACGTAGCCCTGGCCCTCCCTTTTGGACGTTCACGCCTAGGGGTAGGGTTGTCCCGATTGGTGTTGAGATGGAGGGGTAGGGTGAAGTGTTAGGGCTACAAGACCCTTCAAACTGAGATTTTTCAGAGGCACACTCCATATTTCCCACAATGCCCTGAGAATCATCCGCAAGATGGCTGCACAAACGACCAACGAGACCCATAAATATGAGTACTGTCTCTGTTAAAGTTGCTGTACTGTAAGATCACCATGGTAACAGCGTTTTTATGGTCATTTTCTTCATAACACACATAAACATCACTAGTAATACGCTGATGTCTCAGTGCTATCTAGCGAAACTTCCCGTTCCACCTTAAATGGTGCAGGAGTTACGTTCTGGTACCTGAGGTTGCTGCACCATTTACGGTGGAACGGTGAAATTCGATCATGAAGCTGGAGATTAAAAAGCTCAGTTCAGCTTCATATCACTGAAGAATTCTTGGTGGTGATTATAAATAATTGCACCCCCCCTCTTTGAGGTCATATGATGCCCTAAAGCTGTTTAAGCAGTGAGGAGCTGAACTCCACCCTCCTCTGCCGTCACTGCAGACCGGCAGGGTCGCCCACAGAGCACCGCTAGCAGCCTGTTAATGAAGTCATGTAGTTTCTGTTTGTGCTCTTGTTTATTTGGTGACTCGTTAGACTGACTGATGTGTAAAACTGAAGTCCGTGCTTCTTTTCGTCTGTTTACATAAAAGCCGCTGACGACACCTGATGACGTATCCGGTTTTTGAATGGTTGTCCCATTTCATAGGCCATTGATGCAAGACTCCAGGATGGCTGACCTAAATTGTGCATGGAATATGAGCGTTAGTCTCTGACTGTAAGTTCAGTATGTGGCATTAACACCACTGACACTGCTTCACCAGAACAATACACTGGAGCTCTGTTTGTTGGGATGGTGGAAGTGCCAGAGTGTGGTGGTCCGTACAGACAGAGATGTCCCCTAGAGCATTCTGACATACTGTCAGAGTCCTTTCATACACACAGACCCTTCTGTGAAGAGAGAGAGTGGAGACACATCCCTGCTCTCTCCCAGCGTCTTAGTCCGACTCCCACGCAGAAGCCCTGATATCACGTCCTGCAGGATGATGAATGTCTTCTCGCTCGGTTGGAACGAGGATCATCAGCTTGGATTAAAAGTTCAATCTGAATTATTTTCAGTGCTTTCTATTTCAGCTGTTTCCGAGGTTCAGGACGGAGTGCTCCGTTGAACTGACAAGTGTGTTTCTGTTCTGTCTGTATCTCGTAATGAGGTGGTTTTTAAAGGAGGCTTTTGTAAAATGACACGACCTGTTAAATTCATATTCCAAATAATAGAGAGTGACACATCACCAGAAACACACACAGTCCCTCCTCCTCCTTCCTCTTCACTCCTTACCGGAGTTCAGGATCAAGCTTCTCCAAGAGCGTCTCCAGTGGTGGAAAGCAGCACCAGTGTTATCTCTTCTTCTTCTGCTTCTGTTTGTCACTTCTTCTGTTTGCTGCTGAACGTGGGTTCTAGCCGAGAGCAGGTGGCAGCTTCAGCCATCGTTGTGTTTACTGCTCCTTTCATTGGATACCTGCCGTTAAATGATCTAACCATCAAAACTGTTTCCTCTCGTTCTGTTGATAATTTTAGTTAATTTAGTTCAAATCTTACATATTGCTCCTTTAACCACATACTACATTTACCACATACTTTATGTACTATATACTTCGCTGTATACATGCCATATACTATATTATGCAATTTTATACTATACTGTAACATGCTATACTGCGTAACAGTATAAATATGCTAAATATTTATATATAGCTTCTGGTTGTTGCAACTACAGTATTGTTAATCTCTAATGGATTGTGCTTTAATTGGAAAATAAACATTTTTATTATAAACATATATTAATTATTTTTATTATTAACATATATTAATTGTTTATATTTAGCTATTTTTATGTTTATTTATTTTTATTTATTTACTTATTTATTTATTCATTTTATTTTATTTTTTTAAAAATACTTTTTCAAGTGTAATCCTTTGGCTTAAAAGACTAACCATAATGCTTG
>CM067478.1:2901980-2925436 GCA_034552555.1 Semaprochilodus insignis
TGTAACGGTCTGCGTGCATGTAGTCCTGCGTGGTGCAGCCGTCTGCCAATGGTGCTGCACTAACAGGATGACTCATGGAGGACATCACTGCCTCCAGAATGTCTGCAATCGAGGATGTTGGGTCAGTCAGGTTCAGTGAGAAGTCACATGTGCATGTCTAACGATGTCAAACCTACCCACCAAGTATCATTCCTGACGGTTGATTCCATCCGGGTGCAGCTATTTGTGCAACTAGTCTTTTGATGATGAGTGTAGTCCTACTGTATCTAGACCCACGAACCCAGAGAAACAGTACATGCTTAAATGGCTCTTTGCAAAGGGAATGTGTTGTATGGGGTCCTATGTAACACCAAACAGAGTGGTGCTATTCGTGTGAACGATAGCAGAACGCTTTTTGGTGTTTTATACAGTAGAACCACATACACCACATCACTCACTAACACTTTACATTAAGTGTTGACTAACTAACATGAACTAATGCATTAGTAAAGATGAAGTAATACATTAACAGGGGTTGGCTAATGTTAAGTGAGCATGTAACAACTGTTACATGTTCACTTAACATGTAAACATGTAGTTGTTATATGTTTACTTAACATTAGTTTACAAACACTGTAACCAACTAACGCATTATCCCCCAATACATTACCCTCCACTACGTCCAGAACTCAGCAGCCAGAGTCCTCACACACACTAGATCATGAACACATAACTCCCAAGGGCAAAGACCCGCACATGCTCCCAGTTCAGTACTGTGTACCATATACAATATTACTCCAGGTTTTTGAATCATTACATGGTTTGGCTCCTGATTACCTTTCTGCTTTGTTGTCCAGATACCATCCTTCATGTTCGCTCGGGTCTGCTGATGCTCATTTGCTCTCTGTCCCCTCCACCAAATTACATGTAAATTAAAAATTACAAAGTAATGGAATTCTGTCCCCCTGTATCTTCATACGTGTCCGTCACTATCTATTTTTTAAGAGGTGACTAAAAACGTACCTCTTCAATGTGACTTTTATGACTTTGTAGTTTCTGTAAAAGTTTCAGGTTGTGTTTCATTGTCAAAGACTGCCAGACTGTCATGGAGTGACTCAGAATGGCAGTGGATCTTCACGACCAATTAATCCGTATGTGGAGGCACCGTGGTCAGCACCAAGATGAACGGTCTGTTGTAAAGCTTCACACGTCCAGAAGGTCTGGTCTCACTCCACCTCCATCCCTACCACACCATCTGCAGGAACTGTGTGAGGATATTCAAGCTGCATGGGATGGATTATCACAGGACACCATTAGGAACCTCTACAACTCCATGCTGAGACATCTGGCGTGTTGGGTTAGCAAACACGGCGGCCCGACACCATACTGAGAGACAGACTTCTGTATGTGTAGCTCAATAAATATTGATCATATCAGTCTAAATTTATCATCAGTTATTGATCCTGGTAACCTTTATCTTCCTTCCCAACACACCTGCAGTCCCACACCTCCTTCTGGGTGCAAAACACGTAACTGGCCTAGAAAGTTTCAGGATTATAAGGTGTCATGCTTCCTCTCCAATCACACATGGCGTAGTCCGCAGGTAACCAGAGACAACGAGGTTCTATATCTGATCTTCAAAGTTCTGTAGATTTCCAGAGAACTGCTAGAACAAAGCCAAACCCCGCAGGTCAGGAAAAAGTGTGGTGTGCCCTTTCCAGCAAGTCTGGATCGCACTGCTAGTGGGAGCAAACCAGATACAGACCACCCTCTGATGCGGACCCCAGACTTCTAAGGGTTAACTCTCGCTCTTTCTCAACTTCATCTTCCCAAGCAAGCTGGTCCTCGAAGGCCCTCCATCACCAAAGGTGCCCTCCATCTGATAGAGAGCAGATGTGCTGGAAATGGTGCTGGAGAGGCTTTTAATGGAGCCAGCATATGTCTGGCCCTGATGGTCCTCACTTCCTGTGATTACCCTCATCAGGTCCAGCAGGGCTGCAGTCTCAATGACACCTCTCCATTTCATTAGGAATCAGTCCCTCGCTCTTGGCCATGAAGTGGGAGGGGGCGGGGGCTACGCCGAAGACACACAGCCTTAACGAAGAGACTGGATGAACATTACATTCTAATGACTCGGGAGAGATTGTGACCCATAATCGCTGGGCTTGGGGGAGCATGGTGTCTGTTCTGATGTTGACAAATGACCGTCCCAACTGCACTGACGCTGCTGCCCTTCTAATGGCACTGATTAGGGTGATTTCAAGAGGGTCTGGCTGCTTTAGCCTCCTTCATGCTATGTAACATGACAGTGCCGTGTAATTATACTCAATTTAGGCATTTTCTTTATTAGTGCCTCGTACCAGCATTTCAAACTTCTGCCTGTAGGAAATCAAGAGTAGATCTTCTGCTGTGTTCTTGTATGATAGCTTTTCAAAGAGGCACAAAGGCAGCAGAACAAATGAAGGTAGGCAGGCCTTGAGGAGAAGTTGGGGCTGAAAGGCTTCGACGGAGGATGCTTTTAGGAGTCGGGCTGGAGAGAAAGGAAGGGGATGAAATAACACCACCCATCAAAATCCCCTAGGTAGACAGAAATGGTGCTTTGAATGTGTATGCTGCTCAAACCTACAGTGGCCGAGAAGTGCAAGCAAATTAGCATTTCAGAAAACAAAATTACAAAAATAACAAATTTACAAACGAAAAAAATTTCATTTAAGAAAACAAAATTACAAGACATGAAACACTTTTACCAATGAACTTGGTTGTCATTCAGACTATACAACAACTAGTGCACAGGTTAACAAGACTGTGTTTCTCCAGACTCTGATGTAGACAGGTAGACATAGACTAGACAGCATAGATAGACATAAAGTAGATATGCAAAATTTTCAAATGTTGGTTGAAAAATAGAAAATATTGCACATTATTTGCAGTGGTGCGTGACTGCACGAGATAAACATGACTTCTGATGAACATGAGTTCTTTTTCTCCCAAGTTAATCAGGGACTGGCACACATAAGCATCCGCAGACACGCTGGGATCTCTTAGCACATGTTTATTCTGGAAAACAAAGAGAATTTTTAAATCTCGTCTTTCACTGGTGTGACAACTGCAGATCGTACACAGCTGAACTGCATGAGGAAATATATTTATTTTAGCAGGAGAAGAGTACTTTACTACGATGACGAGAGCAAAGACAAAACCGAGAAATAAACGAGCTAGCCTAGCTAAGCTCCGCATGGAGAAACAAACAGAAAAATACCCATAAAGTCTTAAAACTAAAGATTATTTTTGGCTTTAAACATGTTTTTAATCATTAAATTATCAATTAATTTGGAGACAAAAAGCTTGAAGCTAATACCTGCAGCATAGAAAACTCTGTCTGCTGCGGTACGGCAGCTCGAGCGCAACAAAACACTGCAATCTATGGTTTTGCCACATGCCAGTAGGGGGCTCCAAAACACCATTACATATTAAATTAATGCTTAATTCTGTGAAATTCACATAAAATCCGGTGTTTATTCTCTCTGTTACACGCGTCATGTACTGTTTAGCGTTTTTGATTTCTGCTCAAAATAAGAGGAAACTGTCACTACCGTAACAGTCATTACCGAAACTGATTTTCTGTAGTTTAGTGACCTTTATTTTGTGTTTTAATAAGAAACTGATGATTGTATGTGTGTACAACTGTTCAAAGCTACATTTGCTAGTCATGTACTGGCCAGTGTTTTTGAGTTCTGCTCGTTTTTTAGTTTTCTGAGCTAAAACTGTCACCACCAAAACACTGTTGTTGGTTTTTTTTATTTATTTATTTTTATTTTTTTGCTTTTTCTTTAGGTTTTAGTTTGATGATTATACGTGTACACAGCTGTTCAAAGCTGTGCTTGCTAGTCATGTACTGGCTAGTGCTTTCGAGTTCTGGTCCAAATGAGCCAAAACTGTCACTACAGAAACAGATGTTCTGCAGTTTATAATTGTTTTAGGTTTTAGTGTAAAACATGATGTGTTTATGAGTGTACTGTCTAAAGCCTTGTTCACTAGTCATGTACTGGCTAGTGTGTTTGAGTCACTACCATAACAGTCATTCCCGAAACACAAATTTTCTGCACAATTTTCTTTAGTGATTTTTTTAGGTTTTAGTGTAAAATCCGATGATTGTATGTGTGTACAACTGTTCAGAGTGGTGTTTGCCAGTCATGTACTGGCTAACATTTCTGAGTTCTGCTCAAAACGAGCAAAATTGTCCCTACCTGAAACAGTCAGTGCTGAAACACTTAATGTGGGTAGTGTTGACTGTTTTGTAAATGACAGTGGAACGTTCATCATTAGTTATAATTAAATAAACAGAATTAGGGAATCAGGTCCCTCTAAGCTAAAGCAATATAAACTCTAAAGTCCCAAATGTGTTTCAGCTTTGACTTTAAATCAGTTCAGTAGAATCATTCATGTCTGTATGCCATGGTTTTACAGGTGCGTCCTCCCATCATGCTTCACTACACGCTGCAAAAAACAGGATCTTGGCCAGTAAAATGATCATATATCTAGTGGATATACCTTAAAACTCTGATTCTGAGATTGTTGTAGCTTAATTTCAGGTTATTTAGCTTATTTGAAGTTGTGAAGTGATTTTAGTAAGACAAGTTTTCTCACTATGTTGGGAGGTAATTTTGCCTATTTTAGGAAATTGGCTGGAAATAGGTCAAATGATCTGCCAGTATAGTGAGAACATCTGGATTACTAAAATCACAGTAAAAAGTAAAAATAAAAAAGATCTAAAAATAAATTAAGTAATCTTAATATTACTTTACAACAACCTCAAAATGCGAGATTTAAGATATAGCAACTAGATATAAGATCATTTTACTGGCCAAGATCTGTGTTTTGCAGTGCACTCTTAAAATGAAAGGTTCCTCTTTGGTTGGATGGACAGTTCTAACCTTTAATAGGTGTAGAACCTGTATCAAGATCTTCATTAAAAGGTTCTTCACGCTCCCACATCTCACATTCTTCATACAACCATCCACTGAAAGAATGGTTCTTATTAAACCAATTGTGGTTCTTCAAAGGCATCACTGTTAAAACCTGTTATTTTTAGGAGTGTGGTGTCCATCGGAAATCCAGCTCCAGCGTTACTTCCAAACCCTGAGAGACCTGCAGGACGCTGACACTGTTCACTGCCACAGCGCCAGCTCCAGTGATGGATGGAGGAGGACTTTGGAGAAGGAAAAGCAGCTAAGGAGAAGGAGCAATCAGAGGCGGCATTGTTGAGAGGAGAATAGGCCTCCTCTGTGCTGGAGCCAGAGATTTCTATCGTGTTGTTCTCGCAGTGGCCAGATTTCCAGACACCTGGAAGACAGTCCTGATTTAGCCACATTACGTCCTCTCACCGTGTTCTCTCCTCGCTGTGTTTAGGCCTTAAAGTGGAACTCCATCCATTTCTCTATGTAATTAACTGGTTAGAATGTGAACACTGGTGTGGAATTCAACAGTCAGAGCTCTTCACAGTGGTGGTGAAGGTAACCAGACGTCCCTCTCTAAAAGCTCCCTAACATCATCTAAAAGCTCCCATCATCAACATTCCATATAACACTCAGAAGACACTTGTAGGTTCACTGGTGGTTTAGGTTGCTGTGGAATTCCAGGTGGTTGTTGTGGTATTCCAGGCGGTTGCTCTTGAATTCTAGGTGGCTGCTGTAGTATTCCAAGTGGTTGCTGTGGAATTCCAGGTGGTTGCTGTAGTATTCCAGGCGGTTCCTGTAGAATTCCAGGTGGTTGCTGTTGAATTCTAGGTGGTTACTGTGGAATTCCAGGTGATTGCTATGGAATTCCAGGTGGCCACTAAAGTGCTGCTAACCAATTGCTATAGTATCACAGGTGGTTGCTAGGGTGTATCTAGGTGGTTCCTATGGCATTCCAGGTGGTTGCTAGGGTGTTTTAGGTGGTTGCTATGGTCTTTTAGGTGGCTGTTAAGTGGTTGCTATGGTATTCCAGATAGTTAATATGGCCTTTTAGAAGGCTGCTAAGGTATTCCAGGTGGTTGCTATAGTATTCTGTGCGGTTGCTATGGTCATTTAGGTGGCTGTTATGTGGTTGCTATGGTATTCCAGGTGGTTGCTATAGTATTTTAGCTGTTTGATATGGTCTTTTAGGTGGCTGTTAAGTGGTTGCTATGGTATTCCAGGTGGTTGCTATAGTATTCTAGCTGGTTGATATAGTGTTTAAGGTAGTTGATAGGTGGTTGGTTGATATGATATTCCATGTGGTTGCTATTTTATTCTAACTGGTTCATATGGTGTTTTAGGCGGTTGCTAGGTGGTTGTTGCTATGGTATTCCAGGTGATTGCTATAGTATTCTAGCTGGTTAGCATATTGTCTTTAGGTGGTTGATAAGTGGTTGGTTGGTGGTTGCTGTGGTATTGCAACAGGTTGCTGTGGTATTTCAGGTGGTTGCTGTGGAATTCCAGGTGGTTGCTTTAGTATTCGAGGTGGCTGCTAAGGTGCTGTGAACCAATTGCTATATGTTATTACTTTCCATTACTACTTTTTTTTAGCTATATATATATATTTTTTTATCTTATTTTATGTTTATGTAATATCTTGTGTGTATCTTTATTTGATCTCACTGTTTCATGTGAGTGGGCAGCTCATGAAAAAGGTCTTTCCTTGATGCTCCAAGCATGATAACATCACCTGTTTTGGTCTCTGGAACGAGACTATTAAAAGTGCACTCCTGGCAATGTTTCATCATAAGGGCGCATAGAAAAGAGGCATTTTTATCTGCTTTGTCAAGGCAGGAAGCTTTAATAAGATGCCTATGAAAGATTCATGCTGGAAACCTATGTGAAGACTCGCTTTGGGGCGTATATGAGATTCGCACAAGCTGATTGCAGGGCATGTGGAAAACTAAGAAATAGGTTAGAACATGGCCTAAGCAGGGTAGCTCATTACAGCAGCAGGAGCGGCGCTGAACGCCAGCTGCTACTGTTGTAACAGGAACGTAATCTCAGAGCGTTCCCTTCATCGTGGTGAGCCTCACTGTAGGAGTTTGCGTCTGAGGCTTTGGGCCAGTGGGTGTCGTGTTCTCCTCGTATTAATGAGTTTGATTAGCGAGAATCGGCAGCACAGCGAAAGTGCCAGAATGAGAACTCGTAACCTAACTAGCTACGGGGGCTTAATCAGTCTGAGGGGTGAACCGAAGCGCAATAGCTGATAATAAAAGTCTTCAGGCATTTCTGGCACGCTTCCTTATGAGTGCCTCTGACTGCCCCGGCCTTTATTGCCTTGGCATCTGCTTCAAAATGCGCCTGAATTGCAATAAAGTGCAATAAAAACGAGGTAATATTTGAACTAACTATTAGGGCAAGTAATTTAGGCGTTATTGTATGCATACAAATTCTCCAGGCCGTGAGCTCTCTATGGTGCTGAAGCTTTTAACTCATCATGCTGTTATGCTGGAGAAGGTTGACTAAAGCACCGCGCCAAAAATGACTTTAGTATGATGCTTCAACTCCACACAAAGCCGTAACATACACCCATCATCAAATCAACCGACAGGAATGAAACTTGGTGGGTAGGTTTGACATTGTGAGACATAAGCAAGTGACGTAAGCAAGGACGGGCCTTATCTCTGTACCTGACTGACACAACAGCCACGATTGCAGACATTCAGCGAGCAGTGATGTCCTCCATGAGTCATCCTGTTAGTGCAGCACCATTGGCAGACGGCTGCACCACGCAGGACTACATGCACACAGACCATTACCACGACTGTCCTCAACACCACGTCACCGTCACCAAAGACTGCAATGGTGTCGTGCCAGACTGTCATGGAGTGACTCAGAACGGCAGCGGGTCATCTTCAGTGACGAGTCCCGCTTTAGTCTTGGTGGAGACGACCAACCAATCTGTGTGCGGAGGCACCGTGGTCAGCACCAAGATGAACGGTTTGTTGTCACACGTCCAGAAGGCCTGGTGTCACTCCACCCCCACCCCTACCGCACCATCTGCAGGAACTGTGTGAGGATGTTCAAGCTGCATGGGATGGATTATCACAGGACACCATTAGGAACCTCTACAGCTCCATGCCGAGACGTCTGGAATGTTAGCAAACACGGCGGCCCGACGCCATACTGAGAGACAGACTTCTGTATGTGTAGCTCAATAAATATTGATCATATCAGTCTAAATTTATCACCATTTATTGATCCTGGTAACCTTTATCTTTCTTCCCAACAGCACTGCAGTCCCACACCTCCTTCTGGGTGCAGCTGTTTTTTTTGACAATGATTGTATGAAGAAATGTTTAACATGGAAAAAAGAAGAATGAAAACATAGACGATTCGTAAGTTGCTAAGAAAGCAACAAGTACATGGGAAATGAAATTATGATCCTGTGGACATCCATCATGGTCTGGTGTTGAACAGCCACAAAACAAGACACGAACAGACTGCAGTGAGCAGTAAAGACAACAGAAGGAACCATTCATGCTCCCCCAGTGGTGGATGAAGTACACAAACCATGTGCTTGAGTTAAAGTAGAGATAGCCAAGGTAAACTCCTCCTCCAGTGTCAGTAGAGGTTCCTCCCTTTAGACCTCCACTGGAGTAACAGTACTAAAGTATTTCCCTTCAAATGTACTTAAGTATGGAGAGTAACAGGAGCATGATTTATTATGGCTCTAATGTCCTATTATCATTTCTGGAACAAGACTCTTAATCAGCTCAGTGTAGGTGAAGAGACTCGAGTGTCTCTCAGTCCACCAGTCTTTAATAGAAGATCAGTAATTAGTCTGACACTGACGTCTATTACAATCACCATCAGTACAGAACACTGAAGGAGAACAGGTTCCATTAGCTAGAACGAAGCTCTGTCCAACAGGTCAAAACAAGCTCCAAACTGAGTGACCACTGTCCCCTGATTGGTGGACTCGCTTCACACTTCTTTCGTTTGTACGCTTTACATTTATATGCAGACTTGAGCAAAAAGGAAGGACAGATTTGGCCATGATGTAGTGAAGTAAACAGTCAGATATTAGACTTTGAAATGTAGTGGAGTGTAGAGGAAACTGAATTTGCGGGGGGAGGGAGTGGTGAAGGGGTATTAAGGGGTTAATGTGTCTGTAGCTTGGTGTCTGGGGCCGCCCAGCATTTCCCCACACCCCATACTAAAGTGTCAAATCGACTCACGGCTTAATCTCCCAGCACTTATTCTGGTTTTTCCCAGGTTTGGGTGCTAAAGTAACCCCCTCCTAATCCAAAGCCGATCCTATTATGGGGCTGCTGTAAGGTAAAATGAGCTTCCGTACCTGCCATAACCCAAGCAAGGCTGTGCAGAAAAGCCCCACCTAATCGTTTGGCTGCAGGTGGAAGTGTGCTCAGATGTGACGTGGTTTAGCTCGTTTTCAGCGAGTCTGCATATTCGACTATAAAACTTCTTCAGTGCTCCGAATCAGGAGCGACTCGCAAACGCGAACAGGACTTTTCCATTCCCGCCTCCTGCACTCTGGAATGGGTAGACTTAAAGAGCTTTCTTTTAAGCCCTTGTTCCTGCACACAGTCATTATACAGTACTGTGGGAAAGTCAGAGACCACCCTGCTTGAAATAATCCTCCTGCGTGAGGAAACGGTGAAGAAAACAGGAGACTCAAAAAGTGAATCAAAGGAAATGAGGCTCCTAACAACCACCTGGAAGATCTGGTAGACCCACCAACACTGTCCCCATCAGATAAACAGCTTGATGCCATGTACACACTTCATTTTCCCTTGGCGATCTCTACTTCACCTCAGCTACAGGGTGTGTGTACTTCATCCACCACTACAAACTTCAAATGCATAAGAACGTCCTTTTTCAGAAAGGTCACCTCTGTGGAGCCAAATCAATAATAGGCCCCGGTGGTGCTGCAAGTCTCCCCCAGGCCTCTAAGCAGAGCTTTTGTACCCACTTAAGAAATAACCCAAAACAGTATATATATTATTATTATTTATTTATTTATTTATTTATTTATTTATTTTTAATATGTCAGGGTCGGGACTTCTACAGATAGGCTTAACAGTTTTATTAGAAGAGTGCACAGACAAAAGCGGAGTCAAAACAGGCAGGAAGTCAGGAACCGGCAAACAATACAAACATTGGACAAAACCAGAGACCAAAAAAAAACAGTGCAAGGGATCCGAAAACAGCGAAAAGGGATAATAAGGCTCGGTAAGTACCGCAAAACGGAAACCTTACGTCAGGAGGAGTTGTAAAACAGAACAGCTTATAAAGAGCTAACACCAGGTGAAAACAATCAGTACTCTGGCGAGGCTGCACTGTGATTGGCTGCCGGCTGTGAGCGAGAGGTCATGTGGTAATCCGAAAGGTTCTGGGAAGTGGAGTTCACAGGCGGTATAGCCCATGTAGGGTTGAAGGGCGCATGACATACATACATACATACATACATATATATATATACACACACATACACACACACACACACACACACACACACTTTAAAGTACTAGAAATGTACTTTAATATATACTTCATACTGTATGTACTTTAGTGTGTGTATATATATATATATATAGTGTGTGTGTGTGTGTGTGAATCGTAATGGTGTCTTAAAATAGTACAGTTAAGTATAAGGTATATTGTAATAGCACTAATGATTATATTTACATAGTACATAGTCAGTTTATGAAGATAAAGTATGACGCATACTTTCAGTACATTAATCATGAAATATCAAACAAACAATGAATAATATAAAATAAAATAAACAATAATGAATCAATACAAAAGTGTCTATAAAAGTATAGAGCTACTACTGTCCACTCTATCAGCTCCACTGACCATATAGGACACTCTGTAGTTGTACAGTTCCAGACTGTAGTCCATCTGTTTCTCTGTATACTGTATTACCCTGTTCTTGAATGGTCAGGACCCCCACAGGACCACCACAGAGCAGGTAGTATGTGGGTGGTGGATCATTCTCAGCACTGCAGTGACACTGACGTGGTGGTGGTGTGTTAGTGTGTGTGGTGCTGGCGTGAGTGGATCAGACACAGCCGTGCTGCTGGACGCTGCCCACAGGACGCTGCCCACAGGACGCTGCCCACAGGACGCTGTTGGAGAACAATTCTCATTCCAGCAGTGACACTGAGACATCCAGCAGCACTGCTGTGTCTGATCCACTCACACCAGTGCACCACACCCCAACACCACGTCACAGAGTGCTCCTAAATGGTCAGTGGACCTGATAAAGCGGACACTGAGTGTAGATACAGGCAGGTGGACCTAATGGGTGTATTTGTCCTGCATATTGGTAAATTGTATCTGCAGTCAGACAGAAGCAGCTTAAACTACATATACTGGGGTGACTAGGATCAGTCAAGGCTCACGAGTTAAAGCGTTCAGGGTCGCAGCTGCACTCACTTTAACGGTGCCTGCAGTTCTGTTTACGTTGTCGAGATGTAGTGACCCGTACCCACTGACAAACCTTAAAGTGAGGACAGATTCAGTAAAACAGCTCTTTTATTTGGTTTAGCCTTGAGTAGAAAACACCATCCTCTGCTCCGTCTGGACACCCAGTCACTTCCTTTCAAAGTGAGTAGCTTCAAATTCAATATGTGCTTTGAATTTGTTGGCACGTTGCTGAAGAGCTGAACGTTAAGAGCAGGTAGTGGTTGCTAAGCACTGATCTGAGGGCTGAGAAAACGAGGCGGGTCTGTTGTCATGTCGGATGATAAGAAGCAGAAGTGAATTTGCATTGATGACAATAAGAAGCCGTGATTCGTGTTGCCGTATGCAAGCGCTGTGATTAATTATCATGGGATTTTAAAGCGTGTATCAAAATCACCAGATTAGTGAGCTCTTGAATAAGTGGATGAAAGTTGGAAGAGATGGTAATAACTTTTATTACATTTTTGGGATTCCCAAAAAAACCCCAAAATCCCAAAAATTTTGACTCCCACTGTGGGTGGTGGATCATTCTCAGCACTGCAGTGACAGTGACGTGGTGGTGGTGTGTTAGTGTGTGTTGTCCTGGTGTGAGTGGATCAGACACAGCAGTGTTGCTGGACACCTCAGTATCACTGTTGGACTGAGAATCATCCACCAACCAAAACTATCCAGACAACAGAGTCCTATGGGCAGCGTCCTGTGGGGCTGCGTCCTGTTTAGGAATGTCCACCCACCCAGTAAACTGGCACATGCACCCCACTCTTCCATCAAGCCATCCCCTCTTCCTTGAGGTGCTAGAGCAGAGAGACTGAGCACCGTGCTATCCTTCCCGGAACTCTTCGCAGCTTGTGCATCAAGCCTTGTGCCATGGAGTGCAACTGGAACAGCATCACTCCCTTAGTTGCTGTCTGCTTCCTCTGCTGCTCATGGTTCCACAGATGCCAGCAAGCATGATGTACGTGTGCGATTGGGCTCCGACTCTCGGCTTCAGCCAACTACGTCACCAGTGCCTGTTCGAAGCATCGCTGGAAGGCCGCAGTCAACGCTGCTAAACGGCTGGGTCCTCCTGGCCATAGTCTAAGCTGTTTTTGAAATCGCTCGGCGGGGGTGTGCTGTGTTTCTCCGCTCTAATCATTCTAAGTCTCTGTTTTTTACGCTTAACATTAGTTAGTTTTTGTATATCTCTCCAAACAAACTACAACTACAGGCGTTCGGAGGCTACTTTCACTTATCACATGTCTGAGACATGTCTGGAAATGACTCAAATCAGCAAATCTCTACATGTGACACGTGAACTGGGGGGCGAGCAGTGCTCAAGTGGGCCATCTTTAGCGTTAGCTTTAGCCTTAGCTTTAGCGTTAGCTTTAGCTTTGCCTCTATGCCGCCGAGACGCCACCCATTCGCCCCGCTGTGAGGGCTCTGCTGCCGGAGTCGAGGACGCGTCAACTCTCCCTGAGGCATCCGGAGCCTCTAACTGAGAGTCAAAGCTTCGCTCACTAGTCCTGCTCTTCTCTAAGTTCCTGGTCTTTTGCCTCTGTCGCCCTTGGCTTGCTCACTGGGGGCTCGGACACCAGATTCTTTGGAAAGCTGCTTTGTGACAACATCTGTTGTAAAAAGCACTATGTAAATAAATCTTGACTTGACTAGTCTGAGCAAGTTCCAGGTAGTTGTTAGGAATGGAAAACATGTCAATAAAATAAAACATATGGAATGTCTTTTACAAGCTCCATACGTCCCTGTTTCATCCAGAACGGGTCAACTTTAGGATCAGGTCACAGCATTAGGATGCTTCCTCCACAGTCTCCGTCATCAAGCTGGCACTTTTCCGCACTCTGTTGACTTGCAGTGGGAGATACATGCTGCTTATCTCCTCCTGATAAAATCCCTAATGCTATGCACAATTCCGCATCATGGCTGGAATGCGTAGGCAAGCGTGGCAACGACTGCCAACACAGTCCCCAAGTGCTGCACAGAAGCGCTGACGGTCGGTGAATTGAATGCTGATCTGACACTAATTCAATTGTTGGCTCTGTGTTCCAGCAGCGGCGTTAGGTGCTGGAATCTTGTTACGTTTCATTGGATCAGAAATCCCAGTGGTGGCGGGAGATTCCCTGGAGGGAGAGGAGTGGATGTGAAAGGACTGCGGCGGTGCATTTCCTTCCAAATCTAGCGTCATAAAATTATGGTGGAACGGTGATCCGGCAGGACAAATTGTTCGTGCTCACAGAGCCAGATATAATAACGGGGCGAGCGTGTGTGCGGTGATGTACAATAGTGATGACCCACTCACGCTGTAATAAAAGTCACATCCCCACTTTCGCACCATGGAAAAGAGATAACATTAAAAATTCATAAACACAAAACCATCTGTAAATCTCTCTTACCATTCATTTAGACCTCAGCGCAGCGGCATGAGCGTCTGTCGGAGCACCGGAGGGAATTGGCCGCTATGAACTAACATGCCATTATTTCTGTGATGTCAGCCTGAAAGGGGACAGTGAGCTGGTGTCCTAATTAGTTGCAGGAGCCGTTCGGTACGGCCGTTCACATCTGCTTGCTTGCGCGTGCTGTCCTGTAACAGCTCCACTGATGCTATGAATAACTGCTGGATGCACTGCTGCAAAATGTGGGTGTATGTGATGCCGGGCCCTGGCAAGCTTTTTGGCCGCCTATATAAATCAGCGGGAGCTCTCAGAGTATTCCAGACCTTCCGAGGGAGCTTACTGTTTGCTAGGCAATAAACAATGCATGGCTGTTTGTCTCTATGTATCAGACTCTTAAGTATTGTGGTAATAAGCCTGTTTTGAAATTGCAAAATTATCCAATCAGGATCGTTTTCTTTGTGGTATCTAAGAGAATACCACCAATCAAGCCCTCCCATTGGTTAGGACTTCAAGAGCTGGACTTGAAGGCATTACATGTCAGATTAAGTACCAGTATGAACAGTGGAAGTCTCACCTAGGGATGCACCGATCCGATATTAGGATCGGATATCAGCTCCGATATGCATTCAATTAGCTGGATCGGGTATCGGATATAATTAGGCCGATCCATGGAGCCGATCCCCTCTCTAATTCGTTTGCGATGTGTGCTATGCCGTCAACAGCATGTTTGCGGGGTGCCTGTAAATGTAACGGGGAACTGTCGCACCTCACACGAGGCTCGAACCGTGATCACAGACCAGAGCGCTACAAGGTTAGCTAACAGTTCCCCAGCAAAGTGAACTCAATGTGCAGAGGACAAACTTACAAACGGGGAACAACAAACAAAGGCTGCCAGGAGGGAAAAACTGGCGTGCTCAACGGAGCAAAACAAAACGATTTCCTCAAACGATGAAGCCCTCCTAACGCCCGACTATTTTTTTTTTCTCTCAGTACTTCAACGGCGCGAGTGTGCGCTGAAGAGGGGGAGACGCAACCAGCCTAGAGAGGCTCGAAACCTTCTACCGGCTAGTCACGAGAGACATATGCACATAGCAACGTGAACTCAAGACTGAGCAACCAAGGGCCGGCACTCTCATGTTTAAGAAGCGTGAGCTGCAGGCGTTAGCTTTGCCGCTTGATTGCTCATTGGTCGCCCTTTGTCTCCCCTGAGTGGCCGGAGGTGGATCTGCAGGAACCCGAGACCTTACAGTAGACTTGACTTACAAACAGGAACAACAACAACATGGAGCGAGCCAGAGCGTCAGCTGTATGAGTGAGCTCAGTAAAGTAGCGTTTGTCCATGGTGCCTTACATCCCTCCAACACGGTGAAGTATACGGTTTATTCATTCAAAAATGGTATCGGATCCATATCGGGTATCGACAGATATGCAAAGTTTATTTATCGGTGCTGGTATTGGAACTGGAAAACCTGGATCGGTGCATCCCTAGTCTCACCAGTTTTCACTCCTTATGGAAAGTCTGTGTTTACATGCATCTAATCTGATAACAACTGGATTTCTGCAGTTATCTGGTTATTCAAGACATCATGTAAGCAGTGTACTCCGATTTCATAGATCAGATTTAGACTGAAAAGACTTGATTAAGAAATCTGATGAAGATTTCAGATCTCTCACTGCATGTACACCCTTACTCTGATTTCTTTCAGATCAATTTCAGAAAGTTGAACATCGGCCTCTGAAAGCAGTGGATGAGAGACATAATTTGAATCCTTTTAAAGGCAGGTGGTGGACTGCGATTGGCCTGAGTAATGAATGAATGAGTGATGTAGCATTGGAGTCTTTCTAGGAGAACCCGCAGTAAAGATTTCATTTATCGGATTATTAACCGAATATAAACACACTCACTGTAAAACAGCTAAAAGGCCAAATGTATGCTAATACCGTATCTGTTACTGCTTCATATAAATTGTAACAATCTGACCAACTCAGCAGTTACTACTAAAATCCGGACACTAATTTGGTGACAAAAAAACCAAAAAAAAAACAAAAAAAAAAAAAACACGTGAGCACCGGAACACCACAGAGCTTGCACAAGTTAGATTTTACTTAATATTCCCCAGAACAGACAACACATAGCAAAAAACAAACAAAGCAAAAAAACAGTAGGATATAAGACCCGCTGCAGAAGTCCATTAGGTGGGATAAAGGTGAATCCAAAAAGTCCAAAAACTGTTAAACCACAACCATAGTTCAAGCTAACAATGTCCCCAAAATACTCAAAAATCAAAAATCAAAACAGGGCCCAGCAATGCAAAAAAAACCAAAAAAAAAAAGAAAAACCGGAATGAGCTCACCCAGTTCCTGGAGGCATCTCCACAGTTAGAGGGGGATCCAGTCTTCAAGGACAAAGATGAGTAGAACAAGGAGTAAAGGTTCCCCAAACTTGATCCTCCATGAAAATGGCTGCCACACTTCCCTTTCCTGTTCCCAAACCAGGGTTTATATTCAAAATAAGAGTCCCCCCGTTGGAATGAACAGGAAACATTTTCTAACTATGGAAAACAAAATATAATAAAATGACCAGAAATAGGATGAGGCCACAACTCCTATTAAACACCCCAGTGAGAAGTCATGAAGGAAATTAAGGACTTTATTTTCTGTGGGGTAACTAACACTACCTGGATTCTGTGTTAGTGTTAATCATTAAAATAGGTATTCCACAGGTTCCCTTATGTGGTGTCACAAAATCACCTTGGTTTATAAAAGGTCCAAACTGAAGGCCAGGCTTCATCAGTCATGTTTCACCACTGGGATTCATATCATGCTTGGGAAAACTCACTTCTTGCCTCATGCACAGAAACACGAGCCCAAAAACAGGTTGTTATGATGTTGGAGTCAAACCAAAAGCTATTTTCTCCCATGTGCGCAGTGTTTTCAAATTAACCAGTCTACAGTATAAACACCTACCATCTGCTTTCACTCAAGGTCCACTTTACAAGGTCCACCTACCTTGAATGTCACCATACTGGTCATCAATTACAGACTCTAGCCCATCTGTTGCCATGCATAACTTGCCTTCTGTTGATACTGAAATAAAGGTTGCTTTAAACGCACACGGACGTGCGTTCTACATGAACATAATATATTACATGAACACATGTGGAACCAATGCATGCACGTTTTTCTCAACACAGCAGTTGAGCCTAAAATGTCAGTCTGAACCCAACAACCCCCCCCTGTCCCACACTTCTTCAAGGAGAGACATTCCGCCGACCTCACACCTCCAAGCAGAGGTTTCAGGATATCCACTGTCCCGGTACACAAACATACCACAGCCCTTGCGGCCACATTCTCTCCCTTGACTCCTTTCAGAGGTTCTTCCTCATGTGCTTAGAGGGGTTCTCCTCTTAAGTCTTGGTTGGACCGTTGGCAGCGAGGGTGCTGCATGTGCATGCCAGAGCTCCAACTCTTAGCCTCAGACCACCATCTCCTCAGTGCCTGCTCATGTGCTTACTGGAGGGATGTGGTCAGTGCTGCCACACCGCTCTGCAGGCAGGTTCTCTTGGTGGTTGTCTAAGTCTAAGCTGTAGTCTAAGCAGGTTTCAGGTAGTTGTTAGGAAGGGGGAACATAAATCACATCCTCTCCTTCGGTCCTCTTAGAGGTTCTTCCTCATGCTCTTAGTGAGTTTCTCTTTTTTTGAGTGTTGGTTACTTTCAGTGATTCTTCTTTAAGCTCCTAGGGAGTTTCTCCTTTGAGTTCTGGTTCCTCTCTGTGGTTCCTCTTCATGCTCCTAGGGGTTTCTCCTTTAAGTCTTGGTTCAGCCCAGTGATTCTTCTTTAAGCTTTAAGAGAGTTTCTGCTTTTTGGAGTTATGGTTCCTCTCAGTGGTTCTTCTGCATGCTCTTAGAGGGTTTCTCTCTTCCTGTTTGATATGCTTATTAAAGTTCTGGACCTGGATTTCTGGACAGCTGCTTTGGCACAGTGCCTGTTGCTGAAACTGCTTTATACCTGAATTGAATTGAACTGAATTAAAATGTGGAGCACAGGCTGCCTGGGTTGAGTGGGAGTGATTGTTGTGGGCCTGTCAGTGCAGGAACCCTGCGGTGCAGAGGAAGAAGACATGGGAAAGCGAATGCTGTTTACTGAACAGGCCACTTCTAACCGTACACTGTTTGCTGATGGTAGCCATGAAGCCCTTTAACCAGCCCCTCAGCCTGGCACAGAATAGCACATACAACACCAACAACTATTGACAATCAAATGTCCCACTGCAAGCACATCACTTCCCATGAGCCTCCAGGTATGGCTACTCTGCAAGGCCACGCCTCCCATTGCATTTCGACCCTGAAGCAGATTGCAGGTCAAGTGAGCATATAATCGTAACATGTCCAAATGAAAGAAGTGTGAAGTACTACAATCAGGGTACGGCGCTCACTTTGTTTGGAGCTTGTTTTGAGCTGTTGGACAGAGCTTGGTTCTAGCTAATGGAAACTGTTCTCCTGCAGTGCTCTGTACTTATGATCATTTGAATAGACATCAGTGTCAGACTAATTAATGACCTTCTATTAAAAGAAAAGGGAGTTTCACCTTTTTGGGGTCTTGGTTCCTCTCAGTGGTTCTTCTTCATGCTCTTAGGAAGTTTCTCCTTTTGAGTCTTGGTTCCTCTCAGTGGTTCTTCTTCATGCTTTTAGGAAGTTTCTCCTTTTGAGTCTTGGTTCCTCTCAGTGGTTCCTCTTCATGCTCTTAGGAAGTTTCTCCTTTTGAGTCTTGGTTCCTCTCAGTGGTTCCTCTTCATGCTCTTTGGAAGTTTCTCCTTTTGGGTCTTGGTTCCTCTCAGTGGTTCTTCTTCATGCTTTTAGGAAGTTTCTCCTCTTGAGTCTTGGTTCCTCTCAGTGGTTCTTCTTCATGCTCTTTATATACATTTTTTTGCTATGGATTTTTTATGGATTATCCAGAATTTTCTTCCCCATAAATTCACCATTCTGGAATCACGAGGTTGTATCAGCTACAGTATACTGTTTGAGCCTTATCCAATATCAGTAAACGCAGCTACAGGTCAGCCGTTTTGATAACACAAGCGTAGCGTTCGTTTATCTACTGCATACACACCTTCCGTTATCCTGAGCGAAACCTGCCTCCACTGCTCGTCCTCCTCGTTCTCTTTCAGCACCTTCAGATAGCAGGGACACATCCATACATACTAATGAAGATTTGGGCTGGGTGTTTGATATGCCTGTCAGCTGACCACATGCATTGTCCCTCACTTTTGACACGTTAAACACCAAATACTGAGGCCCATCGCGGATGCAGTGCAGCGCTTCTCTCCACACTTCTGATGAAATTCCTTTGTCATGGCCGGAGGATAAGGCCCATTCCGCCTCGGGGTAGGAATCTCTTGCCTGAAACGCCTGGAAAGTCAACTACAAGTGTCTAAAAACAACAGCTTTGAACAGCGTCTGCAAATCTTCAGCAAGTAAATTAGCATTCTCTCTTTGTGCCCACATGAAGTCTTGGCGTCGTCCTGTTTGCTCATGAGCAAGTCTCTATTAGGCTGCGGAGAATTTGCATATCACACTGAATGTGCTTCGGTGCTAAGTCTCTTCCCTTTCTCGCCTCATCGTTCTCACCGTGCACACTGACTACACATCCTGCTTTTAAACAAATATGGCTGACAAGCTGAGAAACAGACTGAAACACACAAACAGGTCCATAAAGCAGACGGCAAAAACATAAACTGGTCAGTTAGTTCTGGTTCGTAGTCACATAGTGCACAGGCCTTCACCAGTAAAGCATGGAGGCTTATTAATGCCTGTCTCAGCCACGTTCAGGTGCTCAGGCCTGTCAGCGTTATTAAATCCCCTGATCACATTTACTCACGCTGATCACACACTTGTTAGCGTTCACAATCACCACAACAGACAGAATTTAATTTGGTGGGTTTTTATCAGTTCAGTTAAAACAAATACAGTCAGTGACACAGTTTGAAGACCACCCAAAGGATTTGAAATGAAGCAGTCAAGATGTGATGTACAGACTTTCAGCCAAGGTCATTGGTTTGGTCCCAACACTGGTAGGGACACGACATCCCACCCCAAGCCTAGACATCCTCCCGCAACCATGCCGAGTCCTCCCAGTCTACCCTACCCTAAGCACCCCCACCCTACCTTACACTACCCTACCCACCCTCAGTACCCTAACCAGCCTTCACTCTTACCTACCCTAACCACCCCCACCCTACCTTACACTACCCTACCCACCCTCAGTACCCTAACCAGCCTTCACTCTTACCTACCCTAACCACCCCCACCCTACCTTACACTACCCTACCCACCCTCAGTACCCTAACCAGTCTTCACTCTTACCTACCCTAACCACCCCCACCCTACCTTACACTACCCTACCCACCCCACTACCCTAATAACATCCCCACCCTACTCTACCCACCATATACTACCCAATCCATACCATACCTTACTCTCTTACCACCCTAACTATCCTAACCACCCTACCCTAACCACTCTCCACCTTACCTACCCACTCTACTCTACCCACCCACTCTACTCTACTCACCACCACCATACTACCCTTCTCAACCCCCCAACCCCTCTACCATACCCTACCCACCCCCACTGATCCTACCCTGCCCACTCCCACAAACCCTACCCTACACACCTGCCATCCTACACCAATCACCCACACCCTACCCTACCCTAAACACCCTAAACTACCCTAACCAAGCCCCACCATACCTACCCACCACCACCCTACCCTGGCCCAACCACCACCCACCCTACCTTACCCTGCCCTTAAACGCCCTCACTACCCTACCCACCTTCACTACCCTACCCAACCCCCACTACCCTACCCTGCCCTAACCACCCCCAGCCTACCTTGCCATAACCACCACCCACCCTACCTACCCCTAGAGGCAACATTACTACAGTTGTGTCATTGTCCAAAGACGTATAGACTGCAGAAGTACCTCACACACAAAATGCATTTACTGGGTCACATCACAGTTCTCACCAGAACAACAAGAACTTCTGGACTTTCCCCGACATCAGCAACTTTATGTCACTGTTTCTAATAATCCATTCCATAACTGCGCTCTTTAGAGAGGAGTGTTGTATTTGGAGGGAGGAACATCAATAATAATTTTGTAGCTGAGAAATTGGATTGCTTTCCAATGCAATCTGGAAAAAGCATGCCAGATCCGATTACAGAGGCTGGATCTTAATTTAGGAAGTTTATCTTATCTTACATCATCTTATTTAGAGATAGGAAGCCAACTGCCATGTCTGCCACCGAGAAGCCTGCAGTGTGCACAGCTGAAACATAAACACATAAACAAAATAACTAAATACTTAAATATTAAATAGTGTTAAAAATCTGCATTAATTATCCTGACAGCTCCCATTACTGATGTGGAAAACATCAAAAACAAGCTAAAGAGAAATAAACCAGATATAGTGAGAGCGCCCCCTACTGTTTTTCAGAGCACCGCCACTCCCCAGTTTCAGTTTCCATTTCCCAAATGCATTAGCCAAGCATGCTAACGTTATTCCTCCCAATAAACAGCCCCATGTTCAGCTCCGTCTCCTCATTATTCACCACCATCACTGTAATGTTTTATCTAAGCATGCTTCATCAGCATTAACACAGTAAGGTAATAAGAGGGAACGGTGGAGTGTGTCTGCAATGTCTGGGATTTTTAAAACGCTGTTAGAATAAAAACCTCACAGTGAAAAAGCTCCTTCAAATTTAACAAAGTATTCTAATAAAGTGGCCAGTGAGTGGAAGCACAAGGTAGCTGTTTCTAATAAAGTGGCCGGTTAGTGGAAGCACAAGGTGGGTGTTTCTAATAAAGTGGCCAGTGAGTGGAGGGACAAGGTAGGTGTTTCTAATAAAGTGGCCAGTTAGTGGAAGCACAAGGTAGCTGTTTCTAATAAACTGGCCAGTTAGTGGATGCACAAGGTTGGTGTTTCTAATAAAGTGGCCACTTAATGGAAGCACAAGGTTGGTATTTCTAATAAAGTGGCCAGTTAGTGGATGCACAAGGTTGGTGTTTCTAATAAAGTGGCCACTTAATGGAAGCACAAGGTAGCTGTTTCTAATAAACTGGCCAGTGAGTGGAAGCGCAAGGTTGGTGTTTCTAATAAAGTGGCCAGTTAGTGGAAGTACAAGGTAGGTGTTTCTAATAAAGTGGCCAGTTAGTGGATGCATAAGGTGGGTGTTTCCAATAAAGTGGCCAGTCAGTGGAAGCACAAGGTGGGTGTTTCCAATAAAGTGGCCAGTAAGTGAAAGTACAAGGTAGCTGTTTCTAATAAAGTGGCCAGTTAGTGGAAGCACAAGGTGGGTGTTTCTAATAAAGTCGCCAGTGAGTGGAAGCACAAGGTGAGTGTTTCTGATAAAGTGGCCAGTGAGTGGAAGCACAAGGTTGGTGTTTCTAATAAAGTGGCCGGTTAGTGGAAGCACAAGGTGGGTGTTTCTAATAAAGTGGCCAGTTAGTGGAAGTACAAGGTAGGTGTTTCTAATAAAGTGGCCAGTTAGTGGATGCATAAGGTGGGTGTTTCCAATAAAGTGGCCAGTCAGTGGAAGCACAAGGTGAGTGTTTCCAATAAAGTGGCCAGTAAGTGAAAGTACAAGGTAGCTGTTTCTAATAAAGTGGCCAGTTAGTGGAAGAACAAGGTGGGTGTTTCTAATAAAGTGGCCAGTGAGTGGAGGTACAAGGCAGGTGTTTCTAATAAAGTGGCCAGTGAGCGGAAGCACAAGGTGGGTGTTTCTAATAAAGTGGCCAGTGAGTGGAAGCACAAGGTGGGTGTTTCCAATAAAGTGGCCAGTTAATGGAAATGCAATTAGATCCACATACAGAACGTCTGGTTAGGATGTGTGTGTAATACTGGTTCCTTATCTGAAGTTCTTCTGGTGGCTACACAGACGGCACCACATCCCCAAGTTTGCCTCACATCTTGAAAGGATGCCTGCGTTTATGAGGAACATGTGCACCCAGTCCCAGATAACAGGAGGATGTGTCTGCAACAGAGCTGTGTCACAGGCCAGAGGCTTATAAGAGGCACAGACAACTCCCAGTTACAGTAACTGAAAAAGAGCATCAGACAGGAGAACAGCTCTGTTAGAACAAACTCCCCAGGCAGGCTAATGGAGGACATGTCAGTGTGCTGCAGGGAGGAGACAGAGCAGCTGTCTCACTCAGAGGAAGACAGGAGCAGAATGGGGACCTAGATAATGATGTAGGGTATCTATAATTTCATACCAAGCTCTCCACCCCCCACCCCCCCACCTCTCTCTCTGTCTCTCTTTGGTGTGCATGAAGATTATTAATTCACCGATAGTCATGTGTAGCTAACCAGTGGTGTGCAGAGTTGGGTGAGGCAGGAGCTGGGATCCTCCAACAGGCTTTGTAGTAGCAGATGTGGAAGAGACATCACTGAAGACATGACTCTATTACTGTGGTGTTCTGCATGCTGATCTGATTCTAATTGTGCTTCCATTAACTGGCCACTTTATTAGAAACACCAACTTATGCTTTCACTTACTGGCCACTTTATTAGAAACACCCACCTTGTACTTCCACTAACTGGCCACTTTAATAGAAACACCAACTTATGCTTTCACTTACTGGCCACTTTATTAGAAA
>CM067478.1:2930541-2941168 GCA_034552555.1 Semaprochilodus insignis
GGACGATTCTCAGTCCAGCAGCACTGCTGTGTCTGATCCACTTACACCAGCACAACACACACTAACACACCACCATAGTACCTGCTCTGTGGTGGTCCTGTGGGGGTCCTGACCATTGAAGAACAGGATAATAAAGTATAAAGAGAAACAGATGGACTACAGTCTGGAAGTGCTTCTATAGCAACAGAAATGACATTTTGACCTGAGACCACTCATTTCCTGTAGAAGGAGGTCTCGCCTTTGGGGCAAAAGAAAACCCACACCCTCAGAAATCCTGACATTTTAATATACGGCCAAATTCCACTCATTACAGTTAAATCCCAAGGATAACAGAGGAGTTAGCCACTCTAAACATACCAGGATTACGCTACTATGAAAACGACCATTTATCAACCGCTCCACCGTAGAGACTCTGCTGTGGACGATTACTTAATGACCTCCAAACCTACTGGCCGCAACATCACTGTTCATCTATAAGGCAAGGAAATCAGTTTGTCCATGATTTGACACCTTCTAAACTTTGAGCTAAAAAAGGAATAACAGAAATCAACCAGAAGAACAACCAGGTGCAATACAATATGCATATTAATGACTAATTATTTTGGATTAATTATTATTAATTATAAATTTTTTGTACTGCAGTACTATATATAATATACAGTGGCTGCCCAAAGAAAAACAGGCATCTCCAAAATAGCAACTTTACAGGAGAAGCCAAAAACCTAACTTCATTATAATGTAAGTCAATGGAACCAGACTTTGGTCCGAGCAGTTTGGGACCATTTCTGTTGGTCCATTCATCATGAAGTCTACCCACAGCGTAAACAGCATCTGCTGTGTTCAAACGATGCACAGAAGTAAAAATCAACAAGTGGCAGTGACGCAATACAGTACAAAATGTGCTGAATATACTTTTTTCCATGCTATTAAAAATAGAACCATAAGCATTTGCAACCAAATTGACCTTCTTCTATTACTTGTTTGCTTTAATTATGCTTTCACTAGGCAGCATGGACTGAAAACTCTAAACACTTGCCTGTTTGCATTCATTTTTTATGGAAAATGTATGTGACCGTGGCTTAAAAGAAACACCTTCGAGTACAGTTACACCCCCAGTTGAAAAGCACATCACCCCTGCACGTTTTTCAGTCACTACTCTTCAGCACAATGCACAATATATACTGAATAGCTGCACATTCATCCAATTTACAAAGCAAATAATTCCAGCATGTACGTATTTGGCACAGATCTCTTCACCTACTGAGTCAGAGTTGGAGTAATCCAACCAGCAACACAGCAAAACCCACCAACTAACAGAAGAATTAAAAAGAAACACAATTTAAGAAAGTCTTACACCGTGATCTCCTCCTCCGATCCACTTACACCGACAGCTCCTGAACAAAGCTGGTCTTATACATTGAATGAGACACGAGGAGGAACGAGTGCAGCCCTAGTTCCAGCCTGACCCAGCCCCTCTGGCCCAACCCACCCCCGTGCTACAAGGAGGAATCAAGAACCTGAGGGAGAAACCAGCACGCTTCTCCATCCACAGCCCTGATATGGGAGGAGATTAAATCTGACCAGCTGGGGCTGGACACACCTGACACGGTGTTACATCTTGTTGGAGCCTTCTGATCTTGTTCTTTTGTGTGATGACAGTGTACAGACAAAGTCCATTTATACACTCACACTGTATCAAAATGCTCAGCCCAAGTGACATGGTCCAACATCCGCGCTCACAGTTATCAATAAAGCTGCTGCATTGTGGGCAGTCGTGGGCCTGAGGCTGGGGAACCAGTCTTGTGAGCAGAAGGTTGCTGGTTCTAAGTATGTTCACTGCCCCCAGTGTGTGCATGTGACTGCGCAAGTGCTTGCACGCAAGCATGCATGCACTCACAGGTCTGAAGGTTTGGAGGTTGGGGAACCAGCCTCGTTGACCCGAAGGTCGCCAGTTCCATCCCTTTAACCGTCAGGACTTGAGCAAGGCGCCTGTGACCTATCCAACTGCTCACCCACCGCTCCTAGCATGTGTGCTCACTGCCCCTGCACACACGCACATACAGAGGTGGAGGTTAGGAGGTTGGAGAACCACCCTTGTGACTGGAAGGTTGCTGGTTCGATCCCCTTAACCGACAGAACTATGAGTGAAGTGCCCTTGAGCAAGGTGTCTGCTCACCGTGGATAGGGCAGCCCAACGCACCTAGCACGTATGCTGACTACCTGTGCACTTGCAAGCATGCACACGCACAGGTGGAGGTTAGGTAGTTGGGAAACCAGCCCTGTGACCAGAAGGTCGCCGGTTCGATCCCCTGAACCAACATGACTTGAGCAAGGCGGCTGCTCGCCGTGGATAGGGCTGGCCATTGCTCCTAGCAAGTGTGCTTATTGGCTCCAGTAGTGTGTCACTGCACAGATGGGTTAAATGAGGAGGACAGATTTCTATGGGTGCAAGCACAAATGGCAAACGGGTCAAAACAGCACGCTGCACATCCGAGTACAGGACAGAAACAGGGAGACACAGAGCTACAGCAGCCTTGCTATCTTGTGCCACACTGAAACTAAAAGCAGGCAGTGAGGTACATGGTAGGACAGTACAGTCTCCCTGCAGCCTGTTTAACGAAGACACATAGAAGACCTCGGCAATCTATCGTATCGGCATCGATGCACTCCAGGTAGCTACCACCAAGTCGAAGTCATCCAGCCTTATGAACGGATCTTCTCCAGTATCCGTGCTGCACTCCGTCCGTGAGAGAGATCCACTGGAGTGTCTTCCATATGGAGTAATCTGTTTGTTTTACGTGCGCATGGCAAGCGCCAATATAAAAGGCTCTGAATGCTTTTCTGGCAAACGCTATGAGAGATTCTGTCTGAAGGCGTCCGAGACGAAAACGAACAAAGCAATAGACCACTCGGACCTCGTGTAAACAAAGCGGGATGCTGTGTTGCTCCCTAAAACAAACAGAGCAACATTGCTGCATGCATGCACACAGAACACCTGGGCGTATTCCAAGAACCCAAACCACTGCCAGAAAACGTCTCCGTTAAAGAGCTTTACTGCACCCACGCCATCACTCAGCTGTCTCAATACCTCGGCATATATATCATATCCTGTCGTATCCTGCAACTCCAATTACCCAGATACTTTAGATTTCGTGGAATACAGGACTATCAGTCATGTGTGGCATTTCCAAATCTTGGTATGCATCTGGTCTTATCTCCACTCGTTACTGATAAGAACTGAAGCTCACATAATACGGGTGAAACGGGTTCAGTAAAACCTGGGCTGATAACTAGGCCTAAACTAAAATCAACAGGTCAGTAGCAACAGGCTGCAGCCTTTGGAAGAAAGAGTCCAAAGACGTCCGGCATGTAACTGCCAAGTCATTCAGGTAGATTCTGTAGACTTCATAATATCAAGTCTGCAGTGTGTATAAGCACTACAGCGCCCCCTTAAGGCCAATCTGGACCTAAATTTGCACACCTCATCAGAATCTCAATGTATATACACTGACCAGGCTACACGGTGGATCAGACACAGCAGTGCTGCTGGAGTGTTTAAACACTGTGTCCACTCACTGTCCACTCTATTAGACACTCCTACCTTGCTGCTTCACCTTGTAGATGTACAGTCAGAGACGATAGCTCATCTGCTGCTGCACACACCACCACCACGTCAGTGTCACTGCAGTGCTGAGAATGATCCACCACCCACATCATACCTGCTCTGTGGTGGTCCCGTGGGGGTCCTGACCATTGAAGAACAGGGTAATACAGTACACAGAGAAACAGATGGACTACAGTCTGGACCTGTACAACTACAGAGTGTCCTATATGGTCAGTGGAGCTGATAAGACAGTGAGAGTAGATACAAGGAGGTGGTCATAGTGTTATGCCTGATCGGTGTATATATGTCTGGACAATTTTGAGATGATCAGATCAACTGCTAGCCAAAATAGCAATACTGGCAGCAGTGCTACTGTGGAAAGACAGGCTGGACCCCGCAAATCACGCTTGCAGCTATATATTTTTATATATATAAGTTATGGTATTATTATTATTTATGTTATTATTTATTTGTGTTTCATTTTTTAAAGCATTCCATATGCTGTACTGCTAGCATGACCCAGATCTGCTGTGATTAAGTTTAATTAATATTTTACTGTGTTTTTTTTTTTTTCTTTAATTACATGTACAAGGCATGGCCAGCTGTAGCTGTTTCTCAGTGTGCATAATTTTGACTCGACCCATAATAAAAATAATAATAATAATAATAATAATAATAATAATAATAATAATAAACGTGCGTCTTGAGCTTTCCTTATTCCACTATTCAAGATATAATTTAACAGAACATTAAAAAGCGAAAGTATCTGATAGTTGCCGCCATATTTAATCACCATCATGGATACAGGTTGTGGTTTCTAAAGCATTTGTTCTTGCAGGGTGACGCGGCAGACGCTGAAAAGGTTCTCACACAAACTACAGATGACATCCTGCCTGAGATGGAGCTGAAATAAGGTCACCATTTCATTAAATAGTCTGAGCGAATGGCCGATAATTGGTTTTGCATGACATGATTAGGAAGAGGAGACAGTCTACGACTCCAGTGCATTCTATAGGCCAGTTGTTGGTCTGGATATCCTGCAGTACAGGCATGTACAGCGCTCTCTGTGAACTCAGGGTCAGCAGAAAGCTGACGAGAAAGCTCAGCATCATCAGGAACTAGGCTAGACACAGGGCTGCTCTCCGTCAGTGCCTGAAATCATACATACAGACTCAGTACTGGAATCTGAAAGTCCTTACTTTCACCATCAGTGAGGAGAAGATCTGAAGACAACCAAGCCTGAGGAACCTCTGGACACGTCCAGCTACAGGAAGCTTAGGTTCAGGAATCTGAACACTGAAAATCTGAGTTATTCATGAAAGTCATGGTCGAATCAGATCATAAAACGAGCGCACACCTCCAGTTTCTGTTCATCATTTGTTTTACCTGTGGTGTATCTGCACTTTCATATTCACGTCTGGAAGAGTAGAGCAGATTTGAGAGCTACAGTTTGCACAAGCATCTCCACCGTGAGCCTTCTGCCCTGGTTTCTCCAGTTCATCACCCGACATGACTACAACATCTACAATGACCAGCTTCTGGCTCTGATCTTGAACTCTATCTCTCACTTAAAGAACCTATGGGTCGGCTCCATCTTTGTAATCACTGCCTCCTGGATTGATCAGACTGTATCTAATAGACGTTCCGAGCTTCTTTTCCTGTTAGTTCTGTCTTTCTCTCCTCACCCGGGATCGAGCTGAGGAGGATGGGTTCCCCTCTCGAGCCTGGTTCCTCTCAAGTTTCTTCCTTACTCCAGGGAGTTTTTCCTCCCCACTGTTGCCTCTGGCTTGCTCACGTGGGGCTTGGACCCGGATTCCCTTCCCTACAGCTGTACATGGGCTCCGGGTTTTTCTTTCCTTTATATAAACTGCTTTTCTGTGAAGCTGCTTTGAGACAAATAAATATTGATTGATTGATTGATTGATTGATGATTGATTGATAGATAGATACAGTTCCACAACCAGTAATAAATCGTTTTCAGCCACCTGATTCTGACGACGTGTGAATTCCAGATGGAGGTCAGTAAGTGAAGAGCAGAATGGAGGAGATGGAGGTGAGGAGTCTGTACTGTCCTAGTTTAGACCATACCACGAGTGAAAACTACAAACAGAAATCAGAACATGTCTGTGTATATGAGGAGTGATTTACAGCTGAACGGACTGATTCGCTGCTCTGAGGGCAGCAGATCTAAGAACCACCTTCTCCTCTAGAACACAAACCAACGCAGGCAAAAGCACTGAGACACACAGCTTGCCGTTAGCAGTGGGGTCGATCGCGGTACCGACGACTGCGGTGTGGTTTTCGGTTAATGTGCTGTAGATTGACTTGGCCACAACCATTCAGCGCCAATGTGCCGCTTGACATTAATGTTACGGTTGATTAATTAACATACCATTAGGGTTCCTTTCGTTCCTCACGACCGCATGAGGCTAAAGCAGCTTTTTGGCGGGTATATTCTGGCGCCTACTGCACTATTTAAGGTGGAACCGGTGAACAGGTAAGAGAGTGCGGTATGGTGTATTGTAGTCAGTGGATCTGTGGCTGTTCTCTGGTGTAGATCTAAACCTACAGCTACAACAAACACCACTAAACACCACTACATCAGACCAAGAAGGTGGAGAACAGGAAGCTGCCTGAGAAAGACAGAACTAACAGGAAAAGGAGCTTAGGTTATTTTTATTATATTATTATATATTATTATATTTTTATTATGAAGATGAAAATATATTTATTATATTTTAATCTTCACAAACAACAACTTCTGGTAGATGATAAAAGCTGTTCTTCTGCTGCTGGTCCATGTTGCACTGATCTTCGCTGACACAGTTCCTCTCGTTCTAATGGTGAATTTACCAAAATGTCACAATGTCGGTTTACAGAGTAAGTCAAAGTGAATTCGGCCAGACATCACTGATGTAGTGTTGCAATTCCAGCCCACCCGGGAGTTGGGATTGACTCCTGCCACATGACTCTGTGAGTTGAAATTTGCATTTGACTCGTTGACTCTGCCAACCGACTGGAGGGACATTCCCATGGAGGAAAGGAGTGACGGTTTAAATCAGGAGTTACAGTGCTCAGTCATGGAGCTCGCCTGATCCGCCACTCCTACTGACAGCTCTAGTATCATTAGTAATCGGAACAACAACAACAACAACAACAACAACAACAACAACAACAACAACAGTTTTCTTCTTCAGTCCTCTTCACTGAAATTTTTAGGGTGAACTGATCTGATCTCAATGTTCGGTTTCGAGGCAGATAAAGCCATTTCGTAACTGATCCGTACCGGCTTTATAAAGCATGAACCCTCAAAATTTCTTTGTTTTACGTTAGTGGGCACACTCATAAAAGGGAGGATGGTTTGTGGCAGGAAGTGGCTAAAATGTCTGCAGGGTGGGTTTAATACTACCAGTTTAATACGGCATCCAAAATGTAAACAGGGTGTATATATATATATATATACACACACACACACACACATATACACATATGTGTATGTATGTATGTATGTATGTATATATGTATGTATATATTGTGTATGTCTATATACACACACACACACACACACACACACACACACACACACACAGACATACACATACATACACATACATACATACATACATACATACATAGATACATAGATACATAGTGCTATGCACTATAAGAGGTCTAAGTAACTCGTCACCAGTATCTGATCAGGACTCGATATCGGGAGATACACATATGAAATGACTCAGATTGGGTTCGGCAGCAAACACATTTGATTGGGACATCCCTATTAAGTTCAGTTCAAAATATTTCTGGAAAACTGAACCACCATAGGCAAACTGTCCCGGCTGAGTGCATCATTACATCCCCATTTCAAATAATAACAACTCACTTTCCAGCTCTACAAACAATACTGCTTGTTCTGTGGTTGGAGATTGAAGCGCTCAGCTGCTCACACAGTTGCCTTCAGTATTAACTTGGTCCATATGACCACTGAACTGCAAATCAGCAACCGTTATGCTGGCACACGGTGGATCTGAGAGATTATCTGGAGCTCCTGGAACCAGGTGGTGTCTACACTGGCATGCTTACAGAACTGCCAGCTGTGGGAACGCCAGCCTAATCTCCGACTTAAACCCAAACAAAGCTAGATATGGCCATTGTTCCGCGATGAGCATGTTCCCAAACGGTGTACCTTCAATATCAGAGAGTGCAGACCAGCCTGGAGATGAATAACAGGACTTCAGGTTTCACGTGGTATGTACACTCTGTGGAGATTCTCAGTCCAGTTCTCAGTGGCAGAGCCGAGCTGGCTCGGGCTGGAAGCAGCATCTAGCTCTAGTCCTCTGGGGTCTAGTGTAGTACCTGTGACTGAACTGTACCTAACAGCCTGTAATTCCTCCACCAGCACCGATAACAGCTGGGACTGGATTGGGCATGTACCGGACGAGTTTCTGGATGTAGCCACATCAATGTTCAGACACTCTTACATCAAAGAATTGGTCAGTTGGTCCAGATTTGGTGGATGCCTTCCCTGGAACAATTCCGAGGAGCATTCCCTGTAGACTGGGATTTTAGCCACTGCTGGTAGACCCGTATGACCGTACGCTTCCATACACCTGCAGATTCAGCTACTTCCTTCACACTATGGTCTTTGGCACGCCCAAATGCAGTCATTCCTTTTAGCCAATCATTAACATCTGCTCTGGAGCCATTTTCCACACATGGAACGAGACATTCCCTGCACTGTAGCACCTCTTCCCAATCTATGGATCCCGTCACTCACACCCCGCAGGGATTTATAGCCCCATCATCCTCATGCAGCGCCATCTGCAGGGTCCTGAAGTTACTACCACCTTAAAAATTTTGATGTGAGTCTATTGTCCGGACAGCTGGTGGTTGGTCATTCCAACATCTGGGTGCCATGCCAGAAGAGTACATTGAATACCGACTACGGAATATTCTTTATGTTTATAGGGAAAGCACAGGGCAAGTTGGCCAACCCCGAATTCTACAATGCACATCTTAAGGCAGGCCTTCATCATCCTCATTCTGAGGACTTCATGCATGCTTGCTTTTTCCCACTAACCCAGCACAGCTAATTAAACTACTAAGCCAACGAATGGCATCAAGACCAGCATTCCCACAAATGGGACTGGGAACGCTGAACACACAGCACAAGGATGGCAGTGAAACCTTTTAAAACTCAGTTATATCATAATAAGATATTGCTGCCATCCAAAGGAAAACGAGTATCTCCAAAATGATGACTGTACAGGAGAGGCCAAAAACCTCATTTAATTATAAGTCAATGGAACCAGACATCTTCCCAAACGATTTTGGGATATTTCTCTTGGTCCACTCATCATGAAATTTACCCACAGTGTAAACAGCGGCTGCTGTGTTCAAATGATACATAAAAGTAAAAATCAACAAAAATTGAGACGTGTTTTTCCTTAGACCGAGACAATATGCATCCCATTACAGCGGAATTTTCAGGCCAAATGAGGCTGTCATAACCCTCTCCCGGAGTACTGATAAGAATCCCCAGATAGGAATATTTCATCAGGTCTTACAAAATGACACGAGAAAATATGTTCGGGATTCCGTTCAAGAGGGCGGGTGCAAATATCCTGTCGTTCATCACAACCCCCCCTTGACCAACCCGGAGAAACAATCACAACTACTGATTCCGGGCCAACAAACAAGCTGCTCCACACTCGGGCCAAAATGCAGCGTTGCTCCACACGAAGGAACAACAACTCTCCATAACCGGTCACAGCACATGCCGCTCCTAAACACCATGTGCGCCTTCGCCAAAAAACAGAGGCCATCAAAATCACCCTGGACAGCCTCCCAGTTCCGACTTCAACGGCACTTCCTGGGAACGCGCTCCCTAACTGTCCTTTCAAAAATAGTGCCACTGCTCCGGGAATAGCCTGCCTGGCAGGGTGCTGATCCCGAGGTAGACCTGGGAGGGCACGTAACCTGAGGAGGTCTCTGACAGATGCCAGAGAGATCCCGCAGGCCAGGTTCCTGCCAGCCTTCTCCACTATCCATGGAGATCTTCCAGGTCCAGATGGAGCTTGGAACCTGGCTTCGGCTCCTGGACATGCTGGTTGCCATGAATACCATTAATATGCAAAGCTTTAAACCCTCAAGCAGATCTTAACCCTCTGCTCCGCAGGAACTGCCACCCCCATGTGCTTTTCAGAGCAATAAAGAACATCGGAATATTCCAACGACCACCGCGTCTGAAAAAGGAGCTTCAGTTTAGTAAACAAACAACACGAGCCATGGTTACACGGACCGCTTTCCAAACGCGACGAGGCCAAAACGCTGGAGCGGAGCCCGTGTCCTCCTGCTGCCGCTCGCCAGGGTTGAGAAAGTCACCTCAAAACTGCTGAAGCAGGCCTAATCTGGTTCCAGGTCCGTTATTTGGGATGGACGTGCTTATGGAAAGAGCAGGATCACAAAGGGAGAGCGAATGTGCACAGACCAAGCTTCTGAGGTACATACATAAGACCATGAAGAAACCATGTTGTGCAATCCTCCGGGCCCTCTGACTCAACTCCCTCCTTTATACGAAACAGGCCGGATCCTGCTCTCTTTCTGTACATGACACATTTCAGGACACGCTTGCCATCAACCTTTCCCCCTCATTTGTGATCTGATATGATGCCAAAAGCAGAATGAGCATCCGGGAGACTAGTTCTGAAAGTTAATAGATCTGAAAACTCTGTTTGTTCATTTGCTCATTCGTTCATTTGTCCATTGATTCATTTGTTCATTCAATCATCCATCCATCCATCCATTTATTCATCCATTCCTCCATTCATCCGTTCATCCATCCATTCATTCATTTATCCATTAATTTGTTAATTCCTCCGTTCATTCATCCATTCATCTATCCCTCCGTTTAGTCATTCCATTCATTCGTCCGTTCATCCATCCATCCATCCATTCATTCATCTATCCCTCCGTTCATTTGTCCATTCATTCATTCATCCATCCATCCATCCATCCATCCAT